>OZ034800.1:30382453-31058558 GCA_964028335.1 Altica lythri
ACAAATTTCAAGATGGCAAATGTCAAAGATGTCAAATGACAAATGTCACAATGCTAAATGTCAAAAATCAAAAGTGTCACCATGAAAAATGTCAAAAATGACAAATTTCAAGATGGCAATTATCAAAGATGTCAAATGACAAATGTCACAATGCTAAATGTCAAAAATGACAAATTTCAAGATGGCAAATGTCAAAGATGTCAAATGACAAATGTCACAATGCTAAATGTCAAAAATGAAAAGTGTCACCATGAAAAATGTCAAAAATGACAAATTTCAAGATGGCAAATGTCAAAGATGTCAAATGACAAATGTCACAATGCTAAATGTCAAAAATGAAAAGTGTCAAAAATGACAAATTTCAAGATGGCAAATGTCAAAGATGTCAAATGACAAATGTCACAATGCTAATTGTCAAAAATGAAAAGTGTCACCATGAAAAATGTCAAAAATAACAAATTTCAAGATGGCAAATGTCAATGATATCAAATGACAAATGTCACAATGCTAAATGTCAAAAATGAAAAGTGTCACCATGAAAAATGTCAAAAATGACAAATTTCAAGATGGCAAATGTCAAAACTGGCAAATGTCAAAACTGGCAAATGTCACAATGCTAAATGTCAAAAATGATAAGTGTCACCATGAAAAATGTCAAAAATGACAAATTTCAAGATGGCAAATGTCCAATATGTCAAATGACAAATGTCACAATGCTAAATGTCAAAAATAAAAAGTGTCACCATGAAAAATGTCAAAAATGACAAATTTCAAGATGGCAAATGTCAAAGATGTCAAATGACAAATGTCACAATGCTAAATGTCAAAAATGAAAAGTGTCACCATGAGAAATGTCAAAAATGACAAATTTCAAGATGGCAAATGTCAAAGATGTCAAATGACAAATGTCACAATGCTAAATTTTAAAAATGAAAAGTGTCAAAAATGACAAATTTCAAGATGGCAAATGTCTAAGATGTCAAATGACAAATGTCACAATGCTAAATGTCAAAAATGAAAAGTGTCAAAAATGACAAATTTCAAGATGGCAAATGTCTAAGATGTCAAATGACAAATGTCACAATGCTAAATGTCAAAAATGAAAAGTGTCACCATGAAAAATGTCAAAAATGACAAATTTCAAGATGGCAAATGTCAAAGATGTCAAATGACAAATGTCACAATGCTAAATGTCAAAAATGAAAAGTGTCACCATGAAAAATGTCAAAAATGACAAATTTCAAGATGGCAAATGTCAAAGATGTCAAATGACAAATGTCACAATGCTAAATGTCAAAAATGAAAAGTGTCAAAAACGACAAATTTCAAGATGGCAAATGTCTAAGATGTCAAATGACAAATGTCACAATGCTAAATGTCAAAAATGAAAAGTGTCACAATGCTAAATGTCAAAAATGACAAATTTCAAGATGGCAAATGTCAAAGATGTCAAATGACAAATGTCACAATGCTAAATGTCAAAGATGAAAAGTGTCACCATGAAAAATGTCAAAAATAACAAATTTCAAGATGGCAAATGTCAAAGATGTCAAATGACAAATGTCACAATGCTAAATGTCAAAAACGAAAAGTGTCACCATGAAAAATGTCAAAAATGACAAATTTCAAGATGGCAAATGTTAAAGATGTCAAATGACAAATGTCACAATGCTAAATGTTTAAAATGAAAAGTGTCACCATTAAAAATGTCAAAAATAACAAATTTCAAGATGGCAAATGTCAAAGATGTCAAATGACAAATGTCACAATGCTAAATGTCAAAAATGAAAAGTGTCACTATGCAAAATGTCAAAAATGACAAATTTCAAGATGGCAAATGTCAAAGATGTCAAATGACAAATGTCACAATGCTAAATGTCAAAAACAAAAAGTGTCAAAAATGACAAATTTCAAGATGGCAAATGTCTAAGATGTCAAATGACAAATGTCACAATGCTAAATGTCAAAAATGAAAAGTGTCACCGTGAAAAATGTCAAAAATGACAAATTTCAAGATGGCAAATGTCAAAGATGTCAAATGACCAATGTCACAATGCTAAATGTCAAAAATGAAAAGTGTCACCATGAAAAATGTCAAAAATGACAAATTTCAAGATGGCAAATGTCAAAGATGTCAAATGACAAATGTCACAATGCTAAATGTCAAAAATGAAAAGTGTCCCCATGAAAAATGTCAATAATGACAAATTTCAAGATGGCAAATGTCAAAGATGTCAAATGACAAATGTCACAATGCTAAATGTCAAAAATGAAAAGTGTCACTATGCAAAATGTCAAAAATGACAAATTTCAAGATGGCAAATGTTAAAGATGTCAAATGACAAATGTCACAATGCTAAATGTCAAAAATGAAAAGTGTCACCATGAAAAATGTCGAAAATGACAAACTTCAAGATGGCAAATGTCCAAGATGTCAAATGACAAATGTCACAATGCTAAATGTCAAAAACGAAAAGTGTCAAAAATGACAAATTTCAAGATGGCAAATGTCAAAGATGTCAAATGACAAATGTCACAATGCTAAATGTCAAAAATGAAAAGTGTCCCCATGAAAAATGTCAATAATGACAAATTTCAAGATGGCAAATGTCTAAGATGTCAAATGACAAATGTCACAATGCTAAATGTCAAAAATGAAAAGTGTCACCATGAAAAATGTCAAAAATGACAAATTTTAAGATAACAAATGTCAAAGATGTCAAATGACAAATGTCACAATGCTAAATGTCAAAAATGAAAAGTGTCACCATGAAAAATGTCAAAAATGCCAAATTTCAAGATGGCAAATGTCAAAGATGTCAAATGACAAATGTCACAATGCTAAATGTCAAAAATAAAAAGTGTCACCATGAAAAATGTCAAAAATGACAAATTTCAAGATGGCAAATGTCCAATATGTCAAATGACAAATGTCACAATGCTAAATGTCAAAAATAAAAAGTGTCACCATGAAAAATGTCAAAAATGACAAATTTCAAGATGGCAAATGTCAAAGATGTCAAATGACAAATGTCACAATGCTAAATGTCAAAAATGAAAAGTGTCACCATGAGAAATGTCAAAAATGACAAATTTCAAGATGGCAAATGTCAAAGATGTCAAATGACAAATGTCACAATGCTAAATTTTAAAAATGAAAAGTGTCAAAAATGACAAATTTCAAGATGGCAAATGTCTAAGATGTCAAATGACAAATGTCACAATGCTAAATGTCAAAAATGAAAAGTGTCAAAAATGACAAATTTCAAGATGGCAAATGTCTAAGATGTCAAATGACAAATGTCACAATGCTAAATGTCAAAAATGAAAAGTGTCACCATGAAAAATGTCAAAAATGACAAATTTCAAGATGGCAAATGTCAAAGATGTCAAATGACAAATGTCACAATGCTAAATGTCAAAAATGAAAAGTGTCACCATGAAAAATGTCAAAAATGACAAATTTCAAGATGGCAAATGTCAAAGATGTCAAATGACAAATGTCACAATGCTAAATGTCAAAAATGAAAAGTGTCAAAAACGACAAATTTCAAGATGGCAAATGTCTAAGATGTCAAATGACAAATGTCACAATGCTAAATGTCAAAAATGAAAAGTGTCACAATGCTAAATGTCAAAAATGACAAATTTCAAGATGGCAAATGTCAAAGATGTCAAATGACAAATGTCACAATGCTAAATGTCAAAGATGAAAAGTGTCACCATGAAAAATGTCAAAAATAACAAATTTCAAGATGGCAAATGTCAAAGATGTCAAATGACAAATGTCACAATGCTAAATGTCAAAAACGAAAAGTGTCACCATGAAAAATGTCAAAAATGACAAATTTCAAGATGGCAAATGTTAAAGATGTCAAATGACAAATGTCACAATGCTAAATGTTTAAAATGAAAAGTGTCACCATGAAAAATGTCAAAAATAACAAATTTCAAGATGGCAAATGTCAAAGATGTCAAATGACAAATGTCACAATGCTAAATGTCAAAAATGAAAAGTGTCACTATGCAAAATGTCAAAAATGACAAATTTCAAGATGGCAAATGTCAAAGATGTCAAATGACAAATGTCACAATGCTAAATGTCAAAAACAAAAAGTGTCAAAAATGACAAATTTCAAGATGGCAAATGTCTAAGATGTCAAATGACAAATGTCACAATGCTAAATGTCAAAAATGAAAAGTGTCACCGTGAAAAATGTCAAAAATGACAAATTTCAAGATGGCAAATGTCAAAGATGTCAAATGACCAATGTCACAATGCTAAATGTCAAAAATGAAAAGTGTCACCATGAAAAATGTCAAAAATGACAAATTTCAAGATGGCAAATGTCAAAGATGTCAAATGACAAATGTCACAATGCTAAATGTCAAAAATGAAAAGTGTCCCCATGAAAAATGTCAATAATGACAAATTTCAAGATGGCAAATGTCAAAGATGTCAAATGACAAATGTCACAATGCTAAATGTCAAAAATGAAAAGTGTCACTATGCAAAATGTCAAAAATGACAAATTTCAAGATGGCAAATGTTAAAGATGTCAAATGACAAATGTCACAATGCTAAATGTCAAAAATGAAAAGTGTCACCATGAAAAATGTCGAAAATGACAAACTTCAAGATGGCAAATGTCCAAGATGTCAAATGACAAATGTCACAATGCTAAATGTCAAAAACGAAAAGTGTCAAAAATGACAAATTTCAAGATGGCAAATGTCAAAGATGTCAAATGACAAATGTCACAATGCTAAATGTCAAAAATGAAAAGTGTCCCCATGAAAAATGTCAATAATGACAAATTTCAAGATGGCAAATGTCTAAGATGTCAAATGACAAATGTCACAATGCTAAATGTCAAAAATGAAAAGTGTCACCATGAAAAATGTCAAAAATGACAAATTTTAAGATAACAAATGTCAAAGATGTCAAATGACAAATGTCACAATGCTAAATGTCAAAAATGAAAAGTGTCACCATGAAAAATGTCAAAAATGCCAAATTTCAAGATGGCAAATGTCAAAGATGTCAAATGACAAATGTCACAATGCTAAATGTCAAAAATAAAAAGTGTCACCATGAAAAATGTCAAAAATGACAAATTTCAAGATGGCAAATGTCAAAGATATCAAATGACAAATGTCACAATGCTAAATGTCAAAAATGAAAAGTGTCACCATGAAAAATGTCAAAAATGACAAATTTTAAGATGGCAAATGTCAAAACTGGCAAATGTCACAATGCTAAATGTCAAAAATGATAAGTGTCACCATGAAAAATGTCAAAAATGACAAATTTCAAGATGGCAAATGTCCAAGATGTCAAATGACAAATGTCACAATGCTAAATGTCAAAAATGAAAAGTGTCACCATGAAAAATGTCAAGAATGACAAATTTCAAGATGGCAAATGTCAAAGATGTCAAATGACAAATGTCACAATGCTAAATGTCAAAAATGAAAAGTGTCACCATGAAAAATTTCAAAAATGACAAATTTCAAGATGGCAAATGTCAAAACTGACAAATGTCACAATGCTAAATGTCATAAATGATAAGTGTCACCATGAAAAATGTCAAAAATAACAAATTTCAAGATGGCAAATGTCAAAGATGTCAAATGACAAATGTCACAATGCTAAATGTCAAAAATGACAAATTTCAAGATGGCAAATGTCTAAGATGTCAAATGACAAATGTCACAATGCTAAATGTCAAAAATGAAAAGTGTCACCATGAAAAATGTCGAAAATGACAAATTTCAAGATGGCAAATGTCCAAGATGTCAAATGACAAATGTCACAATGCTAAATGTCAAAAATGAAAAGTGTCACCATGAAAAATGTCAAAAATGACAAATTTAAAAATGGCAAATATCAAAGATGTCAAATGACAAATGTCACATTGCTAAATGTCAAAAATAAAAAGTGTCAAAAATGACAAATTTCAAGATGGCAAATGTCTAAGATGTCAAATGACAAATGTCACAATGCTAAATGTCAAAAATGAAAAGTGTCACCGTGAAAAATGTCAAAACTGACAAATTTCAAGATGGCAAATATCAAAGATGTCAAATGACAAATGTCACAATGCTAAATGTCAAAAATGAAAAGTGTCACCATGAAAAATGTCAAAAATGACAAATTTCAAGATGGCAAATGTCAAAGATGTCAAATGACAAATGTCACAATGCTAAATGTCAAAAATGAAAAGTGTCCCCATGAAAAATGTCAATAATGACAAATTTCAAGATGGCAAATGTCAAAGATGTCAAATGACAAATGTCACAATGCTAAATGTCAAAAATGAAAAGTGTCACCATAAAATGTCAAAATTGACAAATTTCAAGATGGCAAATGTCAAAGATGTCAAATGACAAATCTCACAATGCTAAATGTCAAAAATGAAAAGTGTCACCATGAAAAATGTCAAAAATAACAAATTTTAAGATGGCAAATGTCAAAGATGTCAAATGACAAATGTCACAATGCTAAATGTCAAAAATAAAAAGTGTCACCATGAAAAATGTCAAAAATGACAAATTTCAAGATGGCAAATGTCAAAACTGACAAATGTCACAATGCTAAATGTCAAAAATGAAAAGTGTCACCATGAAAAATGTCAAAAATAACAAATTTCAAGATGGCAAATGTCAAAGATGTCAAATGACAAATGTCACAATGCTAAATGTCAAAAATGAAAAGTGTCACCATAAGAAATGTCAAAAATGACAAATTTCAAGATGGCAAATGTCAAAGATGTCAAATGACAAATGTCACAATGCTAAATGTCAAAAATGAAAAGTGTTACCATGAAAAATGTCAAAAATGACAAATTTCAAGATGGCAAATGTCAAAGATGTCAAATGACAAATGTCACAATGCTAAATGTCAAAAATCAAAAGTGTCACCATGAAAAATGTCAAAAATGACAAATTTCAAGATGGCAATTATCAAAGATGTCAAATGACAAATGTCACAATGCTAAATGTCAAAAATGACAAAATTCAAGATGGCAAATGTCAAAGATGTCAAATGACAAATGTCACAATGCTAAATGTCAAAAATGAAAAGTGTCACCATGAAAAATGTCAAAAATGACAAATTTCAAGATGGCAAATGTCAAAGATGTCAAATGACAAATGTCACAATGCTAAATGTCAAAAATGAAAAGTGTCAAAAATGACAAATTTCAAGATGGCAAATGTCTAAGATGTCAAATGACAAATGTCACAATGCTAAATGTCAAAAATGAAAAGTGTCACCATGAAAAATGTCAAAAATGACAAATTTCAAGATGGCAAATGTCAAAGATGTCACATGACAAATGTCACAATGCTAAATGTCAAAAATGAAAAGTGTCAAAAATGACAAATTTCAAGATGGCAAATGTCAAAGATGTCAAATGACAAATGTCACAATGCTAAATGTCAAAAATGAAAAGTGTCACCATGAAAAATGTCAAAAATAACAAATTTCAAGATGGCAAATGTCAATGATATCAAATGACAAATGTCACAATGCTAAATGTCAAAAATGAAAAGTGTCACCATAAAAAATGTCAAAAATGACAAATTTCAAGATGGCAAATGTCAAAACTGGCAAATGTCACAATGCTAAATGTCAAAAATGATAAGTGTCACCATGAAAAATGTCAAAAATGACAAATTTCAAGATGGCAAATGTCCAATATGTCAAATGACAAATGTCACAATGCTAAATGTCAAAAATGAAAAGTGTCACCATGAAAAATGTCAAAAATGACAAATTTCAAGATGGCAAATGTCAAAGATGTCAAATGACAAATGTCACAATGCTAAATGTCAAAAATGAAAAGTGTCAAAAATGACAAATTTCAAGATGGCAAATGTCTAAGATGTCAAATGACAAATGTCACAATGCTAAATGTCAAAAATGAAAAGTGTCACCATGAAAAATGTCAAAAATGACAAATTTCAAGATGCCAAATGTCAAATGACAAATGTCACAATGCTAAATGTCAAAAATGAAAAGTGTCACTATGCAAAATGTCAAAAATGACAAATTTCAAGATGGCAAATGTCAAAGATGTCAAATGACAAATGTCACAATGCTAAATGTCAAAAATGACAAATTTCAAGATGGCAAATGTCAAAGATGTCAAATGACAAATGTCACAATGCTAAATGTCAAAAATAAAAAGTGTTACCATGAAAAATGTCAAAAATGACAAATTTCAAGATGGCAAATGTCAAAGATGTCAAATGACAAATGTCACAATGCTAAATTTCAAAAATGAAAAGTGTCAAAAATAACAAATTTCAAGATGGCAAATGTCTAAGATGTCAAATGACAAATGTCACAATGCTAAATGTCAAAAATGAAAAGTGTCAAAAATGACAAATTTCAAGATGGCAAATGTCTAAGATGTCAAATGACAAATGTCACAATGCTAAATGTCAAAAATGAAAAGTGTCACCATGAAAAATGTCAAAAATAACAAATTTCAAGATGGCAAATGTCAAAGATGTCAAATGACAAATGTCACAATGCTAAATGTCAAAAATGAAAAGTGTCACCATAAAAAATGTCAAAAATGACAAATTTCAAGATGGCAAATGTCAAAGATGTCAAATGACAAATGTCACAATGCTAAATGTCAAAAATGAAAAGTGTCAAAAATGACAAATTTCAAGATGGCAAATGTCTAAGATGTCAAATGACAAATGTCACAATGCTAAATGTCATAAATGAAAAGTGTCACAATGCTAAATGTCAAAAATGACAAATTTCAAGATGTCAAATGTCAAAGATGTCAAATGACAAATGTCACAATGCTAAATGTCAAAAATGAAAAGTGTCAAAAATGACAAATTTCAAGATGGCAAATGTCTAAGATGTCAAATGACAAATGTCACAATGCTAAATGTCAAAAATGAAAAGTGTCACCATGAAAAATGTCAAAAATGACAAATTTCAAGATGGCAAATGTCAAAGATGTCAAATGACAAATGTCACAATGCTAAATGTCAAAAATGAAAAGTGTCACCATGAGAAATGTCAAAAATGACAAATTTCAAGATGGCAAATGTCAAAGATGTCAAATGACAAATGTCACAATGCTAAATTTCAAAAATGAAAAGTCATAAATGAAAAGTGTCACAATGCTAAATGTCAAAAATGACAAATTTCAAGATGTCAAATGTCAAAGATGTCAAATGACAAATGTCACAATGCTAAATGTCAAAAATGAAAAGTGTCAAAAATGACAAATTTCAAGATGGCAAATGTCTAAGATGTCAAATGACAAATGTCACAATGCTAAATGTCAAAAATGAAAAGTGTCACCATGAAAAATGTCAAAAATGACAAATTTCAAGATGGCAAATGTCAAAGATGTCAAATGACAAATGTCACAATGCTAAATGTCAAAAATGAAAAGTGTCACCATGAGAAATGTCAAAAATGACAAATTTCAAGATGGCAAATGTCAAAGATGTCAAATGACAAATGTCACAATGCTAAATTTCAAAAATGAAAAGTGTCAAAAATGACAAATTTCAAGATGGCAAATGTCTAAGATGTCAAATGACAAATGTCACAATGCTAAATGTCAAAAATGAAAAGTGTCAAAAATGACAAATTTCAAGATGGCAAATGTCTAAGATGTCAAATGACAAATGTCACAATGCTAAATGTCAAAAATGAAAAGTGTCACAATGCTAAATGTCAAAAATGACAAATTTCAAGATGGCAAATGTCAAAGATGTCAAATGACAAATGTCACAATGCTAAATGTCAAAGATGAAAAGTGTCACCATGAAAAATGTCAAAAATAACAAATTTCAAAATGGCAAATGTCAAAGATGTCAAATGACAAATGTCACAATGCTAAATGTCAAAAACGAAAAGTGTCACCATGAAAAATGTCAAAAATGACAAATTTCAAGATGGCAAATGTCAAAGATGTCAAATGACAAATGTCACAATGCTAAATGTTAAAAATGAAAAGTGTCACCATGAAAAATGTCAAAAATAACAAATTTCAAGATGGCAAATGTCAAAGATGTCAAATGACAAATGTCACAATGCTAAATGTCAAAAATGAAAAGTGTCACTATGCAAAATGTCAAAAATGACAAATTTCAAGATGGCAAATGTCAAAGATGTCAAATGACAAATGTCACAATGCTAAATGTCAAAAACGAAAAGTGTCAAAAATGACAAATTTCAAGATGGCAAATGTCAAAGATGTCAAATGACAAATGTCACAATGCTAAATGTCAAAAATGAAGTGTCAAAAATGACAAATTTCAAGATGGCAAATGTCTAAGATGTCAAATGACAAATGTCACAATGCTAAATGTCAAAAATGAAAAGTGTCACCGTGAAAAATGTCAAAAATGACAAATTTCAAGATGGCAAATGTCAAAGATGTCAAATGACCAATGTCACAATGCTAAATGTCAAAAATGAAAAGTGTCACCATGAAAAATGTCAAAAATGACAAATTTCAAGATGGCAAATGTCAAAGATGTCAAATGACAAATGTCACAATGCTAAATGTCAAAAATGAAAAGTGTCACCATGAAAAATGTCAATAATGACAAATTTCAAGATGGCAAATGTCAAAGATGTCAAATGACAAATGTCACAATGCTAAAAGTCAAAAATGAAAAGTGTCACTATGCAAAATGTCAAAAATGACAAATTTCAAGATGGCAAATGTCAAAGATATCAAATGACAAATGTCACAATGCTAAATGTCAAAAACGAAAAGTGTCAAAAATGACAAATTTCAAGATGGCAAATGTCAAAGATGTCAAATGACAAATGTCACAATGCTAAATGTCAAAAATGAAAAGTGTCACCATGAAAAATGTCAAAAATGACAAATTTCAAGATAACAAATGTCAAAGATGTCAAATGACAAATGTCACAATGCTAAATGTCAAAAATGAAAAGTGTCACCATGAAAAATGTCAAAAATGCCAAATTTCAAGATGGCAAATGTCAAAGATGTCAAATGACAAATGTCACAATGCTAAATGTCAAAAATGAAAAGTGTCACCATGAAAAGTGTCAAAAATGACAAATTTCAAGATGGCAAATGTCAAAGATGTCAAATGACAAATGTCACAATGCTAAATGTCAAAAATGAAAAGTGTCACCATGAAAAATGTCAAAAATGACAAATTTCAAGATGGCAAATGTCAAAACTGACAAATGTCACAATGCTAAATGTCATAAATGATAAGTGTCATCATCAAAAATGTCAAAAATAACAAATTTCAAGATAGCAA
Source organism: Altica lythri (assembly GCA_964028335.1). Lineage (NCBI taxonomy): Eukaryota > Metazoa > Arthropoda > Insecta > Coleoptera > Chrysomelidae > Altica > Altica lythri. Next base: position 30,393,749 of record OZ034800.1, read on the forward strand.
ATGTCAAAGATGTCAAATGACAAATGTCACAATGCTAAATGTCAAAAATGACAAATTTCAAGATGGCAAATGTCTAAGATGTCAAATGACAAATGTCACAATGCTAAATGTCAAAAATGAAAAGTGTCACCATGAAAAATGTCGAAAATGACAAACTTCAAGATGGCAAATGTCCAAGATGTCAAATGACAAATGTCACAATGCTAAATGTCAAAAATGAAAAGTGTCACCATGAAAAATGTCAAAAATGACAAATTTAAAAATGGCAAATATCAAAGATGTCAAATGACAAATGTCACAATGCTAAATGTCAAAAATAAAAAGTGTCAAAAATGACAAATTTCAAGATGGCAAATGTCTAAGATGTCAAATGACAAATGTCACAATGCTAAATGTCAAAAATGAAAAGTGTCACCGTGAAAAATGTCAAAACTGACAAATTTCAAGATAACAAATATCAAAGATGTCAAATGACAAATGTCACAATGCTAAATGTCTAAAATGAAAAGTGTCACCATGAAAAATGTCAAAAATGACAAATTTCAAGATGGCAAATGTCAAAGATGTCAAATGACAAATGTCACAATGCTAAATGTCAAAAATGAAAAGTGTCCCCATGAAAAATGTCAATAATGACAAATTTCAAGATGGCAAATGTCAAAGATGTCAAATGACAAATGTCACAATGCTAAATGTCAAAAATGAAAAGTGTCACCATGAAAAATGTCAAAATTGACAAATTTCAAGATGGCAAATGTCAAAGATGTCAAATGACAAATCTCACAATGCTAAATGTCAAAAATGAAAAGTGTCACCATGAAAAATGTCAAAAATAACAAATTTTAAGATGGCAAATGTCAAAGATGTCAAATGACAAATGTCACAATGCTAAATGTCAAAAATAAAAAGTGTCACCATGAAAAATGTCAAAAATGACAAATTTCAAGATGGCAAATGTCAAAACTGACAAATGTCACAATGCTAAATGTCAAAAATGAAAAGTGTCACCATGAAAAATGTCAAAAATAACAAATTTCAAGATAGCAAATGTCAAAGATGTCAAATGACAAATGTCACAATGCTAAATGTCAAAAATGACAAATTTTAAGATGGCAAATGTCAAAGATGTCAAATGACAAATGTCACAATGCTAAATGTCAAAAATGAAAAGTGTCACCATAAAAAATGTCAAAAATGACAAATTTCAAGATGGCAAATGTCAAAGATGTCAAATGACAAATGTCACAATGCTAAATGTCAAAAATGAAAAGTGTCACCATGAAAAATGTCAAAAATGACAAATTTCAAGATGGCAAATGTCAAAGAGGTCAAATGACAAATGTCACAATGCTAAATGTCAAAAATCAAAAGTGTCACCATGAAAAATGTCAAAAATGACAAATTTCAAGATGGCAATTATCAAAGATGTCAAATGACAAATGTCACAATGCTAAATGTCAAAAATGACAAATTTCAAGATGGCAAATGTCAAAGATGTCAAATGACAAATGTCACAATGCTAAATGTCAAAAATGAAAAGTGTCACCATGAAAAATGTCAAAAATGACAAATTTCAAGATGGCAAATGTCAAAGATGTCAAATGACAAATGTCACAATGCTAAATGTCAAAAATGAAAAGTGTCAAAAATGACAAATTTCAAGATGGCAAATGTCTAAGATGTCAAATGACAAATGTCACAATGCTAAATGTCAAAAATGAAAAGTGTCACCATGAAAAATGTCAAAAATGACAAATTTCAAGATGGCAAATGTCAAAGATGTCAAATGACAAATGTCACAATGCTAAATGTCAAAAATGAAAAGTGTCAAAAATGACAAATTTCAAGATGGCAAATGTCAAAGATGTCAAATGACAAATGTCACAATGCTAAATGTCAAAAATGAAAAGTGTCACCATGAAAAATGTCAAAAATAACAAATTTCAAGATGGCAAATGTCAATGATATCAAATGACAAATGTCACAATGCTAAATGTCAAAAATGAAAAGTGTCACCATGAAAAATGTCAAAAATGACAAATTTCAAGATGGCAAATGTCAAAACTGGCAAATGTCACAATGCTAAATGTCAAAAATGATAAGTGTCACCATGAAAAATGTCAAAAATGACAAATTTCAAGATGGCAAATGTCCAATATGTCAAATGACAAATGTCACAATGCTAAATGTCAAAAATGAAAAGTGTCACCATGAAAAATGTCAAAAATGACAAATTTCAAGATGGCAAATGTCAAAGATGTCAAATGACAAATGTCACAATGCTAAATGTCAAAAATAAAAAGTGTCACCATGAGAAATGTCAAAAATGACAAATTTCAAGATGGCAAATGTCAAAGATGTCAAATGACAAATGTCACAATGCTAAATTTCAAAAATGAAAAGTGTTAAAAATGACAAATTTCAAGATGGCAAATGTCTAAGATGTCAAATGACAAATGTCACAATGCTAAATGTCAAAAATGAAAAGTGTCAAAAATGACAAATTTCAAGATGGCAAATGTCTAAGATGTCAAATGACAAATGTCACAATGCTAAATGTCAAAAATGAAAAGTGTCACCATGAAAAATGTCAAAATTGACAAATTTCAAGATGGCAAATGTCAAAGATGTCAAATGACAAATCTCACAATGCTAAATGTCAAAAATGAAAAGTGTCACCATGAAAAATGTCAAAAATAACAAATTTTAAGATGGCAAATGTCAAAGATGTCAAATGACAAATGTCACAATGCTAAATGTCAAAAATAAAAAGTGTCACCATGAAAAATGTCAAAAATGACAAATTTCAAGATGGCAAATGTCAAAACTGACAAATGTCACAATGCTAAATGTCAAAAATGAAAAGTGTCACCATGAAAAATGTCAAAAATAACAAATTTCAAGATAGCAAATGTCAAAGATGTCAAATGACAAATGTCACAATGCTAAATGTCAAAAATGACAAATTTTAAGATGGCAAATGTCAAAGATGTCAAATGACAAATGTCACAATGCTAAATGTCAAAAATGAAAAGTGTCACCATAAAAAATGTCAAAAATGACAAATTTCAAGATGGCAAATGTCAAAGATGTCAAATGACAAATGTCACAATGCTAAATGTCAAAAATGAAAAGTGTCACCATGAAAAATGTCAAAAATGACAAATTTCAAGATGGCAAATGTCAAAGAGGTCAAATGACAAATGTCACAATGCTAAATGTCAAAAATCAAAAGTGTCACCATGAAAAATGTCAAAAATGACAAATTTCAAGATGGCAATTATCAAAGATGTCAAATGACAAATGTCACAATGCTAAATGTCAAAAATGACAAATTTCAAGATGGCAAATGTCAAAGATGTCAAATGACAAATGTCACAATGCTAAATGTCAAAAATGAAAAGTGTCACCATGAAAAATGTCAAAAATGACAAATTTCAAGATGGCAAATGTCAAAGATGTCAAATGACAAATGTCACAATGCTAAATGTCAAAAATGAAAAGTGTCAAAAATGACAAATTTCAAGATGGCAAATGTCTAAGATGTCAAATGACAAATGTCACAATGCTAAATGTCAAAAATGAAAAGTGTCACCATGAAAAATGTCAAAAATGACAAATTTCAAGATGGCAAATGTCAAAGATGTCAAATGACAAATGTCACAATGCTAAATGTCAAAAATGAAAAGTGTCAAAAATGACAAATTTCAAGATGGCAAATGTCAAAGATGTCAAATGACAAATGTCACAATGCTAAATGTCAAAAATGAAAAGTGTCACCATGAAAAATGTCAAAAATAACAAATTTCAAGATGGCAAATGTCAATGATATCAAATGACAAATGTCACAATGCTAAATGTCAAAAATGAAAAGTGTCACCATGAAAAATGTCAAAAATGACAAATTTCAAGATGGCAAATGTCAAAACTGGCAAATGTCACAATGCTAAATGTCAAAAATGATAAGTGTCACCATGAAAAATGTCAAAAATGACAAATTTCAAGATGGCAAATGTCCAATATGTCAAATGACAAATGTCACAATGCTAAATGTCAAAAATGAAAAGTGTCACCATGAAAAATGTCAAAAATGACAAATTTCAAGATGGCAAATGTCAAAGATGTCAAATGACAAATGTCACAATGCTAAATGTCAAAAATAAAAAGTGTCACCATGAGAAATGTCAAAAATGACAAATTTCAAGATGGCAAATGTCAAAGATGTCAAATGACAAATGTCACAATGCTAAATTTCAAAAATGAAAAGTGTTAAAAATGACAAATTTCAAGATGGCAAATGTCTAAGATGTCAAATGACAAATGTCACAATGCTAAATGTCAAAAATGAAAAGTGTCAAAAATGACAAATTTCAAGATGGCAAATGTCTAAGATGTCAAATGACAAATGTCACAATGCTAAATGTCAAAAATGAAAAGTGTCACCATGAAAAATGTCAAAAATGACAAATTTCAAGATGGCAAATGTCAAAGATGTCAAATGACAAATGTCACAATGCTAAATGTCAAAAATGAAAAGTGTCACCATGAAAAATGTCAAAAATGACAAATTTCAAGATGGCAAATGTCAAAGATGTCAAATGACAAATGTCACAATGCTAAATGTCAACAATGAAAAGTGTCAAAAATGACAAATTTCAAGATGGCAAATGTCTAAGATGTCAAATGACAAATGTCACAATGCTTAATGTCAAAAATGAAAAGTGTCACAATGCTAAATGTCAAAAATGACAAATTTCAAGATGGCAAATGTCAAAGATGTCAAATGACAAATGTCACAATGCTAAATGTCAAAGATGAAAAGTGTCACCATGAAAAATGTCAAAAATAACAAATTTCAAGATGGCAAATGTCAAAGATGTCAAATGACAAATGTCACAATGCTAAATGTCAAAAACGAAAAGTGTCACCATGAAAAATGTCAAAAATGACAAATTTCAAAATGGCAAATGTTAAAGATGTCAAATGACAAATGTCACAATGCTAAATGTTTAAAATGAAAAGTGTCACCATGAAAAATGTCAAAAATAACAAATTTCAAGATGGCAAATGTCAAAGATGTCAAATGACAAATGTCACAATGCTAAATGTCAAAAATGAAAAGTGTCACTATGCAAAATGTCAAAAATGACAAATTTCAAGATGGCAAATGTCAAAGATGTCAAATGACAAATGTCACAATGCTAAATGTCAAAAACGAAAAGTGTCAAAAATGACAAATTTCAAGATGGCAAATGTCTAAGATGTCAAATGACAAATGTCACAATGCTAAATGTCAAAAATGAAAAGTGTCACCGTGAAAAATGTCAAAAATGACAAATTTCAAGATGGCAAATGTCAAAGATGTCAAATGACCAATGTCACAATGCTAAATGTCAAAAATGAAAAGTGTCACCATGAAAAATGTCAAAAATGACAAATTTCAAGATGGCAAATGTCAAAGATGTCAAATGACAAATGTCACAATGCTAAATGTCAAAAATGAAAAGTGTCCCCATGAAAAATGTCAATAATGACAAATTTCAAGATGGCAAATGTCAAAGATGTCAAATGACAAATGTCACAATGCTAAATGTCAAAAATGAAAAGTGTCACTATGCAAAATGTCAAAAATGACAAATTTCAAGATGGCAAATGTCAAAGATGTCAAATGACAAATGTCACAATGCTAAATGTCAAAAACGAAAAGTGTCAAAAATGACAAATTTCAAGATGGCAAATGTCAAAGATGTCAAATGACAAATGTCACAATGCTAAATGTCAAAAATGAAAAGTGTCCCCATGAAAAATGTCAATAATGACAAATTTTAAGATGGCAAATGTCTAAGATGTCAAATGACAAATGTCACAATGCTAAATGTCAAAAATGAAAAGTGTCACCATGAAAAATGTCAAAAATGACAAATTTCAAGATAACAAATGTCAAAGATGTCAAATGACAAATGTCACAATGCTAAATGTCAAAAATGAAAAGTGTCACCATGAAAAATGTCAAAAATGCCAAATTTCAAGATGGCAAATGTCAAAGATGTCAAATGACAAATGTCACAATGCTAAATGTCAAAAATGAAAAGTGTCACCATGAAAAATGTCAAAAATGACAAATTTCAAGATGGCAAATGTCAAAGATGTCAAATGACAAATGTCACAATGCTAAATGTCAAAAATAAAAAGTGTCAAAAATGACAAATTTCAAGATGGCAAATGTCTAAGATGTCAAATGACAAATGTCACAATGCTAAATGTCAAAAATGAAAAGTGTCACCATGAAAAATGTCAAGAATGACAAATTTCAAGATGGCAAATGTCAAAGATGTCAAATGACAAATGTCACAATGCTAAATGTCAAAAATGAAAAGTGTCACCATGAAAAATGTCAAAAATGACAAATTTTAAGATGGCAAATGTCAAAACTGGCAAATGTCACAATGCTAAATGTCAAAAATGATAAGTGTCACCATGAAAAATGTCAAAAATGACAAATTTCAAGATGGCAAATGTCCAAGATGTCAAATGACAAATGTCACAATGCTAAATGTCAAAAATGAAAAGTGTCACCATGAAAAATGTCAAGAATGACAAATTTCAAGATGGCAAATGTCAAAGATGTCAAATGACAAATGTCACAATGCTAAATGTCAAAAATGAAAAGTGTCACCATGAAAAATTTCAAAAATGACAAATTTCAAGATGGCAAATGTCAAAACTGACAAATGTCACAATGCTAAATGTCATAAATGATAAGTGTCACCATGAAAAATGTCAAAAATAACAAATTTCAAGATGGCAAATGTCAAAGATGTCAAATGACAAATGTCACAATGCTAAATGTCAAAAATGACAAATTTCAAGATGGCAAATGTCTAAGATGTCAAATGACAAATGTCACAATGCTAAATGTCAAAAATGAAAAGTGTTACCATGAAAAATGTCGAAAATGACAAATTTCAAGATGGCAAATGTCCAAGATGTCAAATGACAAATGTCACAATGCTAAATGTCAAAAATGAAAAGTGTCACCATGAAAAATGTCAAAAATGACAAATTTAAAAATGGCAAATATCAAAGATGTCAAATGACAAATGTCACAATGCTAAATGTCAAAAATAAAAAGTGTCAAAAATGACAAATTTCAAGATGGCAAATGTCTAAGATGTCAAATGACAAATGTCACAATGCTAAATGTCAAAAATGAAAAGTGTCACCGTGAAAAATGTCAAAACTGACAAATTTCAAGATGGCAAATATCAAAGATGTCAAATGACAAATGTCACAATGCTAAATGTCAAAAAAATGAAAAGTGTCACCATGAAAAATGTCAAAAATGACAAATTTCAAGATGGCAAATGTCAAAGATGTCAAATGACAAATGTCACAATGCTAAATGTCAAAAATGAAAAGTGTCCCCATGAAAAATGTCAATAATGACAAATTTCAAGATGGCAAATGTCAAAGATGTCAAATGACAAATGTCACAATGCTAAATGTCAAAAATGAAAAGTGTCACCATGAAAAATGTCAAAATTGACAAATTTCAAGATGGCAAATGTCAAAGATGTCAAATGACAAATCTCACAATGCTAAATGTCAAAAATGAAAAGTGTCACCATGAAAAATGTCAAAAATAACAAATTTTAAGATGGCAAATGTCAAAGATGTCAAATGACAAATGTCACAATGCTAAATGTCAAAAATAAAAAGTGTCACCATGAAAAATGTCAAAAATGACAAATTTCAAGATGGCAAATGTCAAAACTGACAAATGTCACAATGCTAAATGTCAAAAATGAAAAGTGTCACCATGAAAAATGTCAAAAATAACAAATTTCAAGATGGCAAATGTCAAAGATGTCAAATGACAAATGTCACAATGCTAAATGTCACAAATGAAAAGCGTCACCATGAAAAATGTCAAAAATGACAAATTTCAAGATGGAAAATGTCAAAGATGTCAAATGACAAATGTCACAATGCTAAATGTCAAAAATGAAAAGTGTCACCATGAAAAATGTCAAAAATGACAAATTTCAAGATGGCAAATGTCAAAGATGTCAAATGACAAATGTCACAATGCTAAATGTCAAAAATCAAAAGTGTCACCATGAAAAATGTCAAAAATGACAAATTTCAAGATGGCAATTATCAAAGATGTCAAATGACAAATGTCACAATGCTAAATGTCAAAAATGAAAAGTGTCACCATGAAAAATTTCAAAAATGACAAATTTCAAGATGGCAAATGTCAAAACTGACAAATGTCACAATGCTAAATGTCATAAATGATAAGTGTCACCATGAAAAATGTCAAGAATGACAAATTTCAAGATGGCAAATGTCAAAGATGTCAAATGACAAATGTCACAATGCTAAATGTCAAAAATGAAAAGTGTCACCATGAAAAATTTCAAAAATGACAAATTTCAAGATGGCAAATGTCAAAACTGACAAATGTCACAATGCTAAATGTCATAAATGATAAGTGTCACCATGAAAAATGTCAAAAATAACAAATTTCAAGATGGCAAATGTCAAAGATGTCAAATGACAAATGTCACAATGCTAAATGTCAAAAATGACAAATTTCAAGATGGCAAATGTCTAAGATGTCAAATGACAAATGTCACAATGCTAAATGTCAAAAATGAAAAGTGTTACCATGAAAAATGTCGAAAATGACAAATTTCAAGATGGCAAATGTCCAAGATGTCAAATGACAAATGTCACAATGCTAAATGTCAAAAATGAAAAGTGTCACCATGAAAAATGTCAAAAATGACAAATTTAAAAATGGCAAATATCAAAGATGTCAAATGACAAATGTCACAATGCTAAATGTCAAAAATAAAAAGTGTCACCGTGAAAAATGTCAAAACTGACAAATTTCAAGATGGCAAATATCAAAGATGTCAAATGACAAATGTCACAATGCTAAATGTCAAAAAAATGAAAAGTGTCACCATGAAAAATGTCAAAAATGACAAATTTCAAGATGGCAAATGTCAAAGATGTCAAATGACAAATGTCACAATGCTAAATGTCAAAAATGAAAAGTGTCCCCATGAAAAATGTCAATAATGACAAATTTCAAGATGGCAAATGTCAAAGATGTCAAATGACAAATGTCACAATGCTAAATGTCAAAAATGAAAAGTGTCACCATGAAAAATGTCAAAATTGACAAATTTCAAGATGGCAAATGTCAAAGATGTCAAATGACAAATCTCACAATGCTAAATGTCAAAAATGAAAAGTGTCACCATGAAAAATGTCAAAAATAACAAATTTTAAGATGGCAAATGTCAAAGATGTCAAATGACAAATGTCACAATGCTAAATGTCAAAAATAAAAAGTGTCACCATGAAAAATGTCAAAAATGACAAATTTCAAGATGGCAAATGTCAAAACTGACAAATGTCACAATGCTAAATGTCAAAAATGAAAAGTGTCACCATGAAAAATGTCAAAAATAACAAATTTCAAGATGGCAAATGTCAAAGATGTCAAATGACAAATGTCACAATGCTAAATGTCACAAATGAAAAGCGTCACCATGAAAAATGTCAAAAATGACAAATTTCAAGATGGAAAATGTCAAAGATGTCAAATGACAAATGTCACAATGCTAAATGTCAAAAATGAAAAGTGTCACCATGAAAAATGTCAAAAATGACAAATTTCAAGATGGCAAATGTCAAAGATGTCAAATGACAAATGTCACAATGCTAAATGTCAAAAATCAAAAGTGTCACCATGAAAAATGTCAAAAATGACAAATTTCAAGATGGCAATTATCAAAGATGTCAAATGACAAATGTCACAATGCTAAATGTCAAAAATGAAAAGTGTCACCATGAAAAATTTCAAAAATGACAAATTTCAAGATGGCAAATGTCAAAACTGACAAATGTCACAATGCTAAATGTCATAAATGATAAGTGTCACCATGAAAAATGTCAAAAATAACAAATTTCAAGATGGCAAATGTCAAAGATGTCAAATGACAAATGTCACAATGCTAAATGTCAAAAATGACAAATTTCAAGATGGCAAATGTCTAAGATGTCAAATGACAAATGTCACAATGCTAAATGTCAAAAATGAAAAGTGTCACCATGAAAAATGTCGAAAATGACAAATTTCAAGATGGCAAATGTCCAAGATGTCAAATGACAAATGTCACAATGCTAAATGTCAAAAATGAAAAGTGTCACCATGAAAAATGTCAAAAATGACAAATTTAAAAATGGCAAATATCAAAGATGTCAAATGACAAATGTCACAATGCTAAATGTCAAAAATAAAAAGTGTCAAAAATGACAAATTTCAAGATGGCAAATGTCTAAGATGTCAAATGACAAATGTCACAATGCTAAATGTCAAAAATGAAAAGTGTCACCGTGAAAAATGTCAAAACTGACAAATTTCAAGATGGCAAATATCAAAGATGTCAAATGACAAATGTCACAATGCTAAATGTCAAAAATGAAAAGTGTCACCATGAAAAATGTCAAAAATGACAAATTTCAAGATGGCAAATGTCAAAGATGTCAAATGACAAATGTCACAATGCTAAATGTCAAAAATGAAAAGTGTCCCCATGAAAAATGTCAATAATGACAAATTTCAAGATGGCAAATGTCAAAGATGTCAAATGACAAATGTCACAATGCTAAATGTCAAAAATGAAAAGTGTCACCATGAAAAATGTCAAAATTGACAAATTTCAAGATGGCAAATGTCAAAGATGTCAAATGACAAATCTCACAATGCTAAATGTCAAAAATGAAAAGTGTCACCATGAAAAATGTCAAAAATAACAAATTTTAAGATGGCAAATGTCAAAGATGTCAAATGACAAATGTCACAATGCTAAATGTCAAAAATAAAAAGTGTCACCATGAAAAATGTCAAAAATGACAAATTTCAAGATGGCAAATGTCAAAACTGACAAATGTCACAATGCTAAATGTCAAAAATGAAAAGTGTCACCATGAAAAATGTCAAAAATAACAAATTTCAAGATGGCAAATGTCAAAGATGTCAAATGACAAATGTCACAATGCTAAATGTCAAAAATGAAAAGTGTCACCATGAAAAATGTCAAAAATGACAAATTTCAAGATGGCAAATGTCAAAGATGTCAAATGACAAATGTCACAATGCTAAATGTCAAAAATGAAAAGTGTCACCATGAAAAATGTCAAAAATGACAAATTTCAAGATGGCAAATGTCAAAGATGTCAAATGACAAATGTCACAATGCTAAATGTCAAAAATCAAAAGTGTCACCATGAAAAATGTCAAAAATGACAAATTTTAAGATGGCAATTATCAAAGATGTCAAATGACAAATGTCACAATGCTAAATGTCAAAAATGACAAAATTCAAGATGGCAAATGTCAAAGATGTCAAATGACAAATGTCACAATGCTAAATGTCAAAAATGAAAAGTGTCACCATGAAAAATGTCAAAAATGACAAATTTCAAGATGGCAAATGTTAAAGATGTCAAATGACAAATGTCACAATGCTAAATGTCAAAAATGAAAAGTGTCAAAAATGACAAATTTCAAGATGGCAAATGTCTAAGATGTCAAATGACAAATGTCACAATGCTAAATGTCAAAAATGAAAAGTGTCACCATGAAAAATGTCAAAAATGACAAATTTCAAGATGGCAAATGTCAAAGATGTCAAATGACAAATGTCACAATGCTAAATGTCAAAAATGAAAAGTGTCAAAAATGACAAATTTCAAGATGGCAAATGTCAAAGATGTCAAATGACAAATGTCACAATGCTAAATGTCAAAAATGAAAAGTGTCACCATGAAAAATGTCAAAAATAACAAATTTCAAGATGGCAAATGTCAATGATATCAAATGACAAATGTCACAATGCTAAATGTCAAAAATGAAAAGTGTCACCATATAAAATGTCAAAAATGACAAATTTCAAGATGGCAAATGTCAAAACTGGCAAATGTCACAATGCTAAATGTCAAAAATGATAAGTGTCACCATGAAAAATGTCAAAAATGACAAATTTCAAGATGGCAAATGTCCAATATGTCAAATGACAAATGTCACAATGCTAAATGTTAAAAATGAAAAGTGTCACCATGAAAAATGTCAAAAATGACAAATTTCAAGATGGCAAATGTCAAAGATGTCAAATGACAAATGTCACAATGCTAAATGTCAAAAATGAAAAGTGTCAAAAATGACAAATTTCAAGATGGCAAATGTCTAAGATGTCAAATGACAAATGTCACAATGCTAAATGTCAAAAATGAAAAGTGTCACCATGAAAAATGTCAAAAATGACAAATTTCAAGATGGCAAATGTCAAAGATGTCAAATGACAAATGTCACAATGCTAAATGTCAAAAATGAAAAGTGTCACCATGAGAAATGTCAAAAATGACAAATTTCAAGATGGCAAATGTCAAAGATGTCAAATGACAAATGTCACAATGCTAAATTTCAAAAATGAAAAGTGTCAAAAATGACAAATTTCAAGATGGCAAATGTCTAAGATGTCAAATGACAAATGTCACAATGCTAAATGTCAAAAATGAAAAGTGTCAAAAATGACAAATTTCAAGATGGCAAATGTCTAAGATGTCAAATGACAAATGTCACAATGCTAAATGTCAAAAATGAAAAGTGTCACCATGAAAAATGTCAAAAATGACAAATTTCAAGATGGCAAATGTCAAAGATGTCAAATGACAAATGTCACAATGCTAAATGTCAAAAATGAAAAGTGTCACCATGAAAAATGTCAAAAATGACAAATTTCAAGATGGCAAATGTCAAAGATGTCAAATGACAAATGTCACAATGCTAAATGTCAAAAATGAAAAGTGTCAAAAATGACAAATTTCAAGATGGCAAATGTCTAAGATGTCAAATGACAAATGTCACAATGCTAAATGTCATAAATGAAAAGTGTCACAATGCTAAATGTCAAAAATGACAAATTTCAAGATGTCAAATGTCAAAGATGTCAAATGACAAATGTCACAATGCTAAATGTCAAAAATGAAAAGTGTCAAAAATGACAAATTTCAAGATGGCAAATGTCTAAGATGTCAAATGACAAATGTCACAATGCTAAATGTCAAAAATGAAAAGTGTCACCATGAAAAATGTCAAAAATGACAAATTTCAAGATGGCAAATGTCAAAGATGTCAAATGACAAATGTCACAATGCTAAATGTCAAAAATGAAAAGTGTCACCATGAGAAATGTCAAAAATGACAAATTTCAAGATGGCAAATGTCAAAGATGTCAAATGACAAATGTCACAATGCTAAATTTCAAAAATGAAAAGTGTCAAAAATGACAAATTTCAAGATGGCAAATGTCTAAGATGTCAAATGACAAATGTCACAATGCTAAATGTCAAAAATGAAAAGTGTCAAAAATGACAAATTTCAAGATGGCAAATGTCTAAAATGTCAAATGACAAATGTCACAATGCTAAATGTCAAAAATGAAAAGTGTCACCATGAAAAATGTCAAAAATGACAAATTTCAAGATGGCAAATGTCAAAGATGTCAAATGACAAATGTCACAATGCTAAATGTCAAAAATGAAAAGTGTCACCATGAAAAATGACAAATTTCAAGATGGCAAATGTCAAAGATGTCAAATGACAAATGTCACAATGCTAAATGTCAAAAATGAAAAGTGTCAAAAATGACAAATTTCAAGATGGCAAATGTCTAAGATGTCAAATGACAAATGTCACAATGCTAAATGTCATAAATGAAAAGTGTCACAATGCTAAATGTCAAAAATGACAAATTTCAAGATGTCAAATGTCAAAGATGTCAAATGACAAATGTCACAATGCTAAATGTCAAAGATGAAAAGTGTCACCATGAAAAATGTCAAAAATAACAAATTTCAAGATGGCAAATGTCAAAGATGTCAAATGACAAATGTCACAATGCTAAATGTCAGAAACGAAAAGTGTCACCATGAAAAATGTCAAAAATGACAAATTTCAAGATGGCAAATGTCAAAGATGTCAAATGACAAATGTCACAATGCTAAATGTTAAAAATGAAAAGTGTCACCATGAAAAATGTCAAAAATAACAAATTTCAAGATGGCAAATGTCAAAGATGTCAAATGACAAATGTCACAATGCTAAATGTCAAAAATGAAAAGTGTCACTATGCAAAATGTCAAAAATGACAAATTTCAAGATGGCAAATGTCAAAGATGTCAAATGACAAATGTCACAATGCTAAATGTCAAAAACGAAAAGTGTCAAAAATGACAAATTTCAAGATGGCAAATGTCTAAGATGTCAAATGACAAATGTCACAATGCTAAATGTCAAAAATGAAAAGTGTCACCGTGAAAAATGTCAAAAATGACAAATTTCAAGATGGCAAATGTCAAAGATGTCAAATGACCAATGTCACAATGCTAAATGTCAAAAATGAAAAGTGTCACCATGAAAAATGTCAAAAATGACAAATTTCAAGATGGCAAATGTCAAAGATGTCAAATGACAAATGTCACAATGCTAAATGTCAAAAATGAAAAGTGTCCCCATGAAAAATGTCAATAATGACAAATTTCAAGATGGCAAATGTCAAAGATGTCAAATGACAAATGTCACAATGCTAAATGTCAAAAATGAAAAGTGTCACCATGAAAAATGTCAAAAATAACAAATTTCAAGATGGCAAATGTCAAAGATGTCAAATGACAAATGTCATGCTAATATTAATTATTTAGAGGTTTAGTAAAACGATATTATTGTCAGTACACTGTTCTTTATTTTATTATAAAGAAGCAAACTTAAACTTTTTACAACAACAACTGAACTCGACTTACTTGACATTAACACTTGACACTTGAGAATGACAGTATTGCAAATATTAAGAAAATTATAATAGTAAATGTAATGAGAATTGCCTATAGAACAGTTAAATCAACACACCCACTCAATTCTCATAAAGTTACAAACAAAATATTCAAATGGTGCAAACATTAAGTTTTTCTCTAAAATAAGTAAACTTTGGGGCAGACAACGCCTTAGTGAAAATGTCCGCCACTTGTTCGGTGGTCGGAATATAAAACAATTTAATTTTATTATCGCTTACGCACTGTCTGACAAAATGATGTTTGACATCAATATGCTTACTACGCTTGGTTTCAAGAGTACTTGAAACCTTAATGCAAGACTGATTGTCTTCAAAGATATTGACAGGAAAAGCATTTATGCACAACAGCTCACTGAGCAGCTGTCCAACAAAAATGACCTCAGCTGTGCACTCTGATAAAGCTATGTACTCAGCCTCTGAACTGCTAAGTGAAACAGTTGCCTGTTTCTTTGACTTCCAAAACACATAATTATCATAAATTTTAATTCCAAATCCCGAAATGCTTTTTCTGTCATTTAAATCATTCGCATAGTCCGCATCCACATATGCACTAATTATTTCATTGCTCTGAGTTCCGGATTTAGTAAATTTGAGACCATAATTTTCAGTCAATTTTAAGTAACGTAAGACGTTCTTTAAGTACTTCCAGTGCTCCTCAGTATAGCAATTCTAAAAACGACTAAAAAAATAAATCGCGTAACTCAGATCAGGTCTTGTACCCAACACTATGTACATCAAAAATCCTATTAATTCACGGTAGGGTAAATTCAGTTCCTGAGTCACAGGACCAGTATTTGACAACTGCAATTTATGTTGAATTGGGATCTTTGACACTTTGCAATTATTCATATTAAATTTTGACAACACCTTTTGAATAAGATCCTTCTGACTCAGTAACATTGTGTTCTCAGATCTCCGTATAGTAATACCTAAAAAGACTAAAGAAAAATTCATGTCATCTCTGGGAGACAAATCTTTCATTTCAAACTTTTGCATTAATTTCTGTTTAAAAGCATGCAATTTTTCTTTACTCTTACCAAACACAATAATATCGTCAACATGTACAATTAAATAAGTATCTTTATCAAAATAAAGACACGGATGCGATTGGGATCTGTTGATGCCCAATTTTTGAAGATGAAAATCCAGTTTTTCGTACCAGCACTTAGGAGCTTCTCGCAGACCATAGAGCGCCTTTTTGAGTTTGCAGACATACTCACTCCTTGGTCTTGTTTTGCTTGCTTCAAGCTCAACTCCATCTGGAATTTCCATGTAAATTGGTTCAGGCAATTCACCGTTTAAGAATGCACATTTTACATCCAATTGACACATATAGAGATCGTTTTCGACACACAACGACAAAAGTACACGAATTGATAACATTCGCGCAACCGGTGAATACACTTGGAAAACGTCATACCCCTCTTGCTGATAACCACGAGCAACTAGACGCGCCTTTTTAACCACTTCACCGTCATTGGATTTCTTCCGACGAAAAACCCACCTTGAGTCGATCACATTCACATCTTTAGGTCGCTTAACTATTTCCCACGTTTTGTTTTTATGTACCGCATTCAGTTCACTTTGAATAGCATCTTTCCATTCATTGCCACAGGAGATAGCTTCTGAATAGGTTTGTGGATTCTCTTCAAGAAGATTATCAACCAATAATGCCATCATTAATTCTTCATCAGTCTCATAACTCATTTCATATTCATTAAATTTATGAGGCACTTTTCTTTCTCTTCTAGGTCTTTGATCTTTAACATTCTGTTCATTATTTCTATTTCCATGATCGTTATCCTCTCGAAAAGAATTGAACTCTTCTTTACTTTCACTAGCAGAATTTTCACCATTTACACTGGTGGTATGGAATATAGCATATTCTTTAACTTCTTGCTTATTGTACATATTCGTTTCGTCGAAGACAACATTTCTAGCTGAAATTACAATTTGATCATTTGGATTCCACAATCGATATCCATTGTCTGTATAATATAATAATAATAATAATAATAATTTATTTTAAAAATAGGAAACCCTAATATAAGCAATTAATAACTCACAGCAAAAAAGCAGTAGTTGCCCACAAATTAATAGTAAAACAATACAAGTCCAAAAAATACAGTAAGGACACAAAAAAAATACATAATATTATAACACAGCAAAAGAGACCAAAAAATTCTAAATATTACACGTAATTAGAACGCAATAATCATGTCACCACACTAGCACTTGCTATGTTTTAATATTTTCTAACAGCTTATGTTTAATAGTTATTTATGATATGAGTGTTAAAAGTGAGGTTTTATTTTGTGAGTGAAAACGTTTGTGAAATGAGCGGAGCGAATTGAACAATTTCACGAACAAAATAAAATCACTTTTAACACAAATACCATACAATGTTTTTTGTACAACTTCCCTAGTTTGATAATGAAACGAGCGAATTTTCAATGACAATGAACCAAACCGTGTTAAAAGTAAACTAAACCGTGTTAAAAGTAAACTTGTTTATATGGCAACGTGTTAAAAGTATTTTTAACACGCTGCTATGTAAACAATCGTTTTTAACATTGTTTGCTATCATTAAAAGTGTCACTTTTAATGACAGTTGTACAAAAAACTATTTATTGACTGACAATTTTTAATATAAGTAGGTAGTTTATTATATTGATCAAAGCCTTTAAAGAAAAGAGAACTCATGGTAGATTTTCTATTAGTTTTGGGAATATAAATATTTGTGTTGTTTATTGTAGGATAGCTGTGGATGTCCAAGTTGTATGTGATGAATTCTTTAAAATAGGAGGGAGCAGCATTGTTAATTATTTTATAAAGAAAAATCATCGTTAAATAGTACACTCTTTAATCAATAGAAAGCCATTGCAAAGAATTTAGCATAAATGATATAGGTGTAAGTCTGTTGCATTTTAATATGACTCGTGCTGTTCCAGGAGTAATTTAATCCTGAATTCCCAGTTTCCATATCCCGTGCCATCAAAAGGTTTTACTATTAAGTTGTTTCCAGTTGCCATTTTTGCATATACACAAAAAATACACGCCGGTATATCGTTCTGTTCGTTTTAGGTTAAGTCTTTACCGCACTGAACTCGCTCGTTTCACTACCCACGAATCGCGAAGGGCTCTGGGCCCATAACCTGCTAATATTAATAATTTAGAGGTTTAGTAAAACTATATTATTGTCAGTACACTGTTCTTTATTTTATTATAAAGAAGCAAACTTAAACTTTTTACAACAACAACTGAACTTGACATTAACACTTGACACTTGAGAATGACAGTATTGCCAATATTAAGAAAATTATAATAGTAAATGTAATGAGAATTGCCTATAGAACAGTTAAATCAACATGTCACAATGCTAAATGTCAAAAATGAAAAGAGTCACCATAAAAAATGTCAAAAATGAAAAGTGTCACCATAAAAAATGTCACAAATGACAAATTTCAAAATGGCAAATGTCAAAACTGACAAGTGTCACAATGCTAAATGTCAAAAATAAAAAGTGTCACCATGAAAAATGTCAAAAATAACAAATTTCAAGATGGCAAATGTCATGGATGTCAAATGACAAATGTCACAATGGTAAATGTCAAAAATGACAAATTTCAAGATGGCAAATGTCAAAGATTTCAAATGACAAATATCACAATGCTAAATGTCAAAAATGAAAAGTGTCACCATGAAAAATGTCAAAAATGACAAATTTCAAGATGGCAAATGTCAAAGATGTCAAATGACAAATGTCACAATGCTAAATGTCAAAAATGAAAAGTGTTACCATAAAAAATGTCAAAGATGTCAAATGACAAATGTCACAATGCTAAATGTCAAAAATGAAAAGTGTCACCATGAAAAATGTCAAAAATGACAAATTTCAAGATGGCAAATATCAAAGATGTCAAATGACAAATGTCACAATGCTAAATGTCAAAAATGACAAATTTCAAGATGGCAAATGTCAAAGATGTCAAATAACAAATGTCACAATGCTAAATGTCAAAAATGAAAAGTGTCACCATGAAAAATGTCAAAAATGACAAATTTCAAGATGGCAAATGTCAAAGATGTCAAATGACAAATGTCACAATGCTCAATGTCAAAAATGAAAAGTGTCAAAAATGACAAATTTCAAGATGGCAAATGTCAAAGATGTCAAATGTCACAATGCTAAATGTCAAAAATGACAAATTTCAAGATGACAAATTTCAAAGATGTCAAATGACAAATGTCACAATGCTAAATGTCAAAAATGAAAAGTGGCACCATAAAAAATGTCAAAAATGACAAATTTCAAGATGGCAAATGTCAAAGATGTCAAATGACAAATGTCACAATGCTAAATGTCAAAAATGAAAAGTGTCACCATGAAAAATGTTAAAAATGACAAATTTTAAGATGGCAAATGTCAAAGATGTCAAATGACAAATGTCACAATGCTAAATGTCAAAAATGACAAATTTCAAGATGGAAAATGTCAAAGATGTCAAATGACAAATGTCACAATGCTAAATGTCAAAAATGAAAAGTGTCACCATGAAAAATGTCAAAAATGACAAATTTCAAGATGGCAAATGTCAAAGATGTCAAATGACAAATGTCACAATGCAAAATGTCAAAAATGACAAATTTCAAGATGGCAAATGTCAAAGATGTCAAATGACAAATGTCACAATGCTAAATGTCAAAACTGAAAAGTGTCACCATGAAAAATGTCAAAAATGACAAATTTCAAGATGGCAAATGTCAAAGATGTCAAATCACAAATGTCACAATGCTAAATATCAAAAATGAAAAGTGTCAAAAATGACAAATTTCAAGATGGCAAATGTCTAAGATGTCAAATGACAAATGTCACAATGCTAAATGTCAAAAATGAAAAGTGTCACAATGCTAAATGTCAAAAATGACAAATTTCAAGATGGCATATGTCAAAGATGTCAAATGACAAATGTCACAATGCAAAATGTCAAAAATGACAAATTTCAAGATGACAAATGTCAAAGATGTCAAATGACAAATGTCACAATGCTAAATGTCAAAAATGAAAAGTGGCACCATGAAAAATGTCAAAAATGACAAATTTCAAGATGGCAAATGTCAAAGATGTCAAATGACAAATGTCACAATGCTAAATGTCAAAAATGAAAAGTGTCACCATGAAAAATGTTAAAAATGACAAATTTTAAGATGGCAAATGTCAAAGATGTCAAATGACAAATGTCACAATGCTAAATGTCAAAAATGAAAAGTGTCACCATGAAAAATGTCAAAAATGACAAATTTCAAGATGGCAAATATCAAAGATGTCAAATGACAAATGTCACAATGCAAAATGTCAAAAATGACAAATTTCAAGATGGCAAATGTCAAAGATGTCAAATGACAAATGTCACAATGCTAAATGTCAAAACTGAAAAGTGTCACCATGAAAAATGTCAAAAATGACAAATTTCAAGATGGCAAATGTCAAAGATGTCAAATCACAAATGTCACAATGCTAAATATCAAAAATGAAAAGTGTCAAAAATGACAAATTTCAAGATGGCAAATGTCTAAGATGTCAAATGACAAATGTCACAATGCTAAATGTAAAAAATAAAAAGTGTCACCATGAAAAATGTCAAAAATAACAAATTTCAAGATGGCAAATGTCAAAGATGTCAAATGACAAATGTCACAATGCTAAATGTCAAAAATGAAAAGTGTCACCATGAAAACTGTCAAAAATGACAAATTTCAAGATGGCAAATGTCAAAGATGTCAAATGACAAATGTCACAATGCTAAATGTCAAAAATGGAAAGTGTCAAAAATGACAAATTTCAAGATGGCATATGTCAAAGATGTCAAATGACAAATGTCACAATGCTAAATGTCAAAAATGATAAATTTCAAGATGGCAAATGTCAAAGATGTCAAATGACAAATGTCACAATGCTAAATGTCAAAAATGAAAAGTGTCACCATGAAAAATGTCAAAAATGACAAATTTCAAGATGGCAAATGTCAAAGATGTCAAATGACAAATGTCACAATGCTAAATGTCAAAAATGACAAATTTCAAGATGGCAAATGTCAAAACTGACAAATGTCACAATGCTAAATGTCAAAAATGATAAGTGTCAGAAATGACAAATTTCAAGATGGCAAATGTCTAATATGTCAAATGACAAATGTCACAATGCTAAATGTCAAAAATGAAAAGTGTCACCATGAAAAATGTTAAAAATGACAAATTTTAAAATGGCAAATGTCAAAGATGTCAAATGACAAATGTCACAATGCTAAATGTCAAAAATGAAAAGTGTCACCATGAAAAATGTCAAAAATGACAAATTTCAAGATGGCAAATATCAAAGATGTCAAATGACAAATGTCACAATGCAAAATGTCAAAAATGACAAATTTCAAGATGGCAAATGTCAAAGATGTCAAATGACAAATGTCACAATGCTAAATGTCAAAAATGAAAAGTGTCACCATGAAAAATGTCAAAAATGACAAATTTCAAGATGGCAAATGTCAAAGATGTCAAATGACAAATGTCACAATGCTAAATGTCAAAAATGAAAAGTGTCAAAAATGACAAATTTCAAGATGGCATATGTCAAAGATGTCAAATGACAAATGTCACAATGCTAAATGTCAAAAATGACAAATTTCAAGATGGCAAATGTCAAAGATGTCAAATGACAAATGTCACAATGCTAAATGTCAAAAATGAAAAGTGTCACCATAAAAAATGTCAAAAATGACAAATTTCAAGATGGCAAATGTCAAAGATGTCAAATGACAAATGTCACAATGCTAAATGTCAAAAATGACAAATTTCAAGATGGCAAATGTCAAAACTGACAAATGTCACAATGCTAAATGTCAAAAATGATAAGTGTCAGAAATGACAAATTTCAAGATGGCAAATGTCTAATATGTCAAATGACAAATGTCACAATGCTAAATGTCAAAAATGAAAAGTGTCACCATGAAAAATGTTAAAAATGACAAATTTTAAGATGGCAAATGTCAAAGATGTCAAATGACAAATGTCACAATGCTAAATGTCAAAAATAAAAAGTGTCACCATGAAAAATGTCAAAAATGACAAATTTCAAGATGGCAAATGTCAAAGATGTCAAATGACAAATGTCACAATGCTAAATGTCAAAAATGAAAAGTGTCACCATGAAAAATGTCAAAAATGACAAATTTCAAGATGGCAAATGTCAAAGATGTCAAATGACAAATGTCACAATGCTAAATGTCAAAAATGAAAAGTGTCAAAAATGACATATTTCAAGATGGCATATGTCAAAGATGTCAAATGACAAATGTCACAATGCTAAATGTCAAAAATGACAAATTTCAAGATGGCAAATGTCAAAGATGTCAAATGACAAATGTCACAATGCTAAATGTCAAAAATGAAAAGTGTCACCATGAAAAATGTCAAAAATGACAAATTTTAAGATGGCAAATGTCAAAGATGTCAAATGACAAATGTCACAATGCTAAATGTCAAAAATGACAAATTTCAAGATGGCAAATGTCAAAACTGACAAATGTCACAATGCTAAATGTCAAAAATGATAAGTGTCAGAAATGACAAATTTCAAGATGACAAATGTCTAATATGTCAAATGACAAATGTCACAATGCTAAATGTCAAAAATGAAAAGTGTCACCATGAAAAATGTCAAAAATGACAAATTTCAAGATGGCAAATGTCCAAGATGTCAAATGACAAATGTCACAATGCTAAATGTCAAAAATGAAAAGTGTCACCATGAAAAATGTCAAAAATGACAAATTTCAAGATGGCAAATGTCAAAGATGTCAAATGACAAATGTCACAATGCTAAATATCAAAAATGAAAAGTGTCAAAAATGACAAATTTCAAGATGGCAAATGTCTAAGATGTCAAATGACAAATGTCACAATGCTAAATGTCAAAAATGAAAAGTGTCACCATAAAAAATGTCAAAAATGACAAATTTCAAGATGGCAAATGTCAAAGATGTCAAATGACAAATGTCACAATGCTAAATGTCAAAAATGAAAAATGTCAAAAATGACAAATTTCAAGCTGGCAAATGTCAAAGATGTCAAATGACTAATGTCACAATGCTAAATGTCAAAAATCAAAAGTGTCACCATGAAAAATGTCAAAAATGACAAATTTCAAGATAACAAATGTCAAAACTGACTAATGTCACAATGCTGAATGTCAAAAATGATAAGTGTCACCATGAAAAATGTCAAAAATGACAAATTTTAAGATGACAAATGTCCAAGATGTCAAATGACAAATGTCACAATGCTAAATGTCAAAAATGAAAAGTGTCACCATGAAAAATGTCAAAAATGACAAATTTCAAGATGGCAAATGTCAAAGATGTCAAAGGACAAATGTCACAATGCTAAATGTCAAAAATGAAAAGTGTCAAAAATGACAAATTTCAAGATGGCAAATGTCAAAGATGTCAAATAACAAATGTCACAATGCTAAATGTCAAAAATGAAAAGTGTGTCCATGAAAAATGTCAAAAATGACAAATTTCAAGATGGCAAATGTCAAAACTGACAAATGTCACAATGCTAAATGTCAAAAATGAAAAGTGTCACCATGAAAAATGTCAAAAATAACAAATTTCAAGATGGCAAATGTCAAAGATGTCAAATGACAAATGTCACAATGCTAAATGTAAAAAATGACAAATTTCAAGATGAACGAATAATTACAGAAAACTGTATCATTGTCATATTTAATAAAGCGTGTTTGTCAATAGATGGAAAAAGAATAATATAATTTCATTCTGAACGCTTTACAAGTTTTTGAAAAAACATATTTTCAAAGACAATGACCGTTCAACTAAGAAGAAACAACTACTTCCTGGGCTATATGCCCCAACGGATATTGGATTATACTTCAAAGTCAAACGGGGTTGGAATATCTACAAGATAACTTAAACCCAACCATTCCAGTTTGCAGTTAGAAGGGACAACATAACTTATAGACCGGTTTCGGTGTTTTTGCACCTCGTCAGTATAAGGTATATGTTATCCGTCAGCGAGCTGTAAAGCATAATCACTGACTAAGGATTGAACTAAAATCGTAATCCTTATATATCTTTCAATAAAGAAAGTTTAAAGGACACGCTAGTAGTGACATCCTTACCTCTAACTGCAAACTAAAATTCGACTTGACACAAGACTTTAGTCTTGATCTATAAACGAATAATTACAGAAAACTGTATCATTGTCATATTTAATAAAGCGTGTTTGTCAATAGATGGAAAAAGAATAATATAATTTCATTCTGAACGCTTTACAAGTTTTTGAAAAAACATATTTTCAAAGACAATGACTGTTCAACTAAGAAGAAACAACTACTTCCTGGGCTATATGCCCCAACGGATATTGGATTATACTTCAAAGTCAAACGGGGTTGGAATATCTACAAGATAACTTAAACCCAACCATTCCAGTTGGGTTTAAGTTATCTTGTAGATATTCCAACCCCGTTTGACTTTGAAGTATAATCCAATATCCGTTGGGGCATATAGCCCAGGAAGTAGTTGTTTCTTCTTAGTTGAACGGTCATTGTCTTTGAAAATATGTTTTTTCAAAAACTTGTAAAGCGTTCAGAATGAAATTATATTATTCTTTTTCCATCTATTGACAAACACGCTTTATTAAATATGACAATGATACAGTTTTCTGTAATTAGTCGTTTATAGATCAAGACTAAAGTCTTGTGTCAAGTCGAATTTTAGTTTGTAGTTAGAGGTAAGGATGTCACTACTAGCGTGTCCTTTAAACTTTCTTTATTGAAAGATATATAAGGATTACGATTTTAGTTCAATCCTTAGTCAGTGATTATGCTTTACAGCTCGCTGACGGATAACATATACCTTATACTGACGAGGTGCAAAAACACCGAAACCGGTCTATAAGTTATTTTGTTCCTTCTAACTGCAAACTGGAATGGTTGGGTTTAAGTTATCTTGTAGATATTCCAACCCCGTTTGACTTTGAAGTATAATCCAATATCCGTTGGGGCATATAGCCCAGGAAGTAGTTGTTTCTTCTTAGTTGAACATTCATTGTCTTTGAAAATATGTTTTTTCAAAAACTTGTAAAGCGTTCAGAATGAAATTATATTATTCTTTTTCCATCTATTGACAAACACGCTTTATTAAATATGACAATGATACAGTTTTCTGTAATTATTCGTTTATAGATCAAGACTAAAGTCTTGTGTCAAGTCGAATTTTAGTTTGTAGTTAGAGGTAAGGATGTCACTACTAGCGTGTCCTTTAAACTTTCTTTATTGAAAGATATATAAGGATTACGATTTTAGTTCAATCCTTAGTCAGTGATTATGCTTTACAGCTCGCTGACGGATAACATATACCTTATACTGACGAGGTGCAAAAACACCGAAACCGGTCTATAAGTTATTTTGTTCCTTCTAACTGCAAACTGGAATGGTTGGGTTTAAGTTATCTTGTAGATATTCCAACCCCGTTTGACTTTGAAGTATAATCCAATATCCGTTGGGGCATATAGCCCAGGAAGTAGTTGTTTCTTCTTAGTTGAACGGTCATTGTCTTTGAAAATATGTTTTTTCAAAAACTTGTAAAGCGTTCAGAATGAAATTATATTATTCTTTTTCCATCTAATTTCAAGATGGCAAATGTCAAAGATGTCAAATGACAAATGTCACAATGCTAAATGTCAAAAATGAAAAGTGTCACCATGAAAAAGGTCAAAAATGACAAATTTCAAGATGGCAAATGTCAAAGATGTCAAATGACAAATATCACAATGCTAAATGTCAAAAATGAAAAGTCTCACCATGAAAAATGTCAAAAATGACAAAATTCAAGATGGCAAATGTCAAAACTGACAAATGTCACAATGCTAAATGTCAAAAATGATAAGTGTCACCATGAAAAATGTCAAAAATGACAAATTTAAAGATGGCAAATGTCCAAGATGTCAAATGACAAATGTCACAATGCTAAATGTCAAAAATGAAAAGTGTCACCATAAAAAATGTCAAAAATGACAAATTTCAAGATGGCAAATGTCAAAGATGTCAAATGACAAATGTCACAATGCTAAATGTCAAAAATGAAAAGTGTCAAAAATGACAAATTTCAAGATGGCAAATGTCTAAGATGTCAAATGACAAATGTCACAATGCTAAATGTCAAAAATAAAAAGTGTCACCATGAAAAATGTCAAAAATGACAAATTTCAAGATGGCAAATGTCAAAACTGACAAATGTCACAATGCTAAATGTCAAAAATGAAAAGTGTGACCATGAAAAATGTCAAAAATAACAAATTTCAAGATGGCAAATGTCAAAACTGACAAATGTCACAATGCTAAATGTCAAAAATGATAAGTGTCACCATGAAAAATGTCAAAAATAAAAAAATTTCAAGATGGCAAATGTCAAAGATGTCAAATGACAAATGTCACAATGCTAAATGTCAAAAATGACAAATTTCAAGATGGCAAATGTCAAAGATGTCAAATGACAAATGTCACAATGCTAAATGTCAAAAATGAAAAGTGTCACCATGAAAAATGTCAAAAATTACAAATTTCAAGATGGCAAATGTCAAAACTGACAAATGTCACAATGCTAAATGTCAAAAATAATAAGTGTCACCATGAAAAATGTCAAAAATAACAAATTTCAAGATGGCAAATGACAAATGTCACAATGCTTAATGTCAAAAATGACAAATTTCAAGATGGCAAATGTCTAAGATGTCAAATGACAAATGTCACAATGCTAAATGTCAAAAATGAAAAGTGTCACCATGAAAAATGTCAAAAATGACAAATTTCAAGATGGCAAATGTCAAAGATGTCAAATGACAAATATCACAATGCTAAATGTCAAAAATCAAAAGTGTCACCATGAAAAATGTCAAAAATGACAAATTTCAAGATAACAAATGTCAAAACTGACAAATGTCACAATGCTAAATGTCAAAAATGATAAGTGTCACCATGAAAAATGTCAAAAATGACAAATTTTAAAATGGCAAATGTCCAAGATGTCAAATGACAAATGTCACAATGCTAAATGTCAAAAATGAAAAGTGTCACCATAAAAAATGTCAAAAATGACAAATTTCAAGATGGCAAATGTCAAAGATGTCAAATGACAAATGTCACAATGCTAAATGTCAAAAATGAAAAGTGTCAAAAATGACAAATTTCAAGATGGCAAATGTCAAAGATGTCAAATGACAAATGTCACAATGCTAAATGTCAAAAATGAAAAGTGTCACCATGAAAAATGTCAAAAATGACAAATTTCAAGATGGCAAATGTCAAAACTGACAAATGTCACAATGCTAAATGTCAAAAATGAAAAGTGTCACCATGAAAAATGTCAAAAATAACAAATTTCAAGATGGCAAATGTCAAAGATGTCAAATGACAAATGTCACATTGCTAAATGTAAAAAATGACAAATTTCATGATGGCAAATGTCAAAGATGTCAAATGACAAATTTCACAATGCTAAATGTCAAAAATGAAAAGTGTCACCATGAAAAAGGTCAAAAATGACAAATTTCAAGATGGCAAATGTCAAAGATGTCAAATGACAAATGTCACAATGCTAAATGTCAAAAATGAAAAGTGTCACCATGAAAAATGTCAAAAATGACAAATTTCAAGATGGCAAATGTCAAAACTGACAAATGTCACAATGCTAAATGTCAAAAATGATAAGTGTTACCATCAAAAATGTCAAAAATGACAAATTTCAAGATGGCAAATGTCCAAGATGTCAAATGACAAATGTCACAATGATAAATGTCAAAAATAAAAAGTGTCACCATGAAAAATGTCAAAAATGACAAATTTCAAGATGGCAAATGTCAAAGATGTCAAATGACAAATGTCACAATGCTAAATGTCAAAAATGAAAAGTGTCAAAAATGACAAATTTCAAGATGGCAAATGTCTAAGATGTCAAATGACAAATGTCACAATGCTAAATGTCAAAAATGAAAAGTGTCACCATGAAAAATGTCAAAAATAACAAATTTCAAGATGGCAAATGTCAAAACTGATAAATGTCACAATGCTAAATGTCAAAAATGATAAGTGTCATCATGAAAAATGTCAAAAATAACAAACTTCAAGATGGCAAATGTCAAAGATGTCAAATGACAAATGTCACAATGCTAAATGTCAAAAATGACAAATTTCAAGATAGCAAATATCAAAGATGTCAAATGACAAATGTCACAATGCTAAATGTCAAAAATGAAAAGTGTCACCATGAAAAATGTCAAAAATGACAAATTTCAAGATGGCAAATGTCAAAACTGACAAATGTCACAATGCTAAATGTCAAAAATGATAAGTGTCACCATGAAAAATGTCAAAAATAACAAATTTAAGGATGGCAAATGTCAAAGATGTTAAATGACAAATGTCACAATGCTAAATGTCAAAAATGACAAATTTCAAGATGGCAAATGTCTAAGATGTCAAATGACAAATGTCACAATGCTAAATGTCAAAAATGAAAAGTGTCACCATGAAAAATGTCAAAAATGACAAATTTCAAGATGGCAAATGTCAAAGATGTCAAATGACAAATGTCAGAATGCTAAATGTCAAAAATGAAAAGTGTCCCCATGAAAAATGTCAATAATGACAAATTTCAAGATGGCAAATGTCAAAGATGTCAAATGACAAATGTCACAATGCTAAATGTCAAAAATGAAAAGTGTCACCATGAAAAATGTCAAAAATGACAAATTTCAAGATGGCAAATGTCAAAGATGTCAAATGACAAATGTCACAATGCTAAATGTCAAAAATGAAAAGTGTCACCATGAAAAATGTCAAAAATAACAAATTTTAAGATGGCAAATGTCAAAGATGTCAAATGACAAATGTCACAATGCTAAATGTCAAAAAGAAGAAGTGTCACCATGAAAAATGTCAAAAATGACAAATTTCAAGATGGCAAATGTCAAAACTGACAAATGTCACAATGCTAAATGTCAAAAATGAAAAGTGTCACCATGAAAAATGTCAAAAATAACAAATTTCAAGATGGCAAATGTCAAAGATGTCAAATGACAAATGTCACAATGCTAAATGTCAAAAATGAGAAATTTCAAGATGGCAAATGTCAAAGATGTCAAATGACAAATGTCACAATGCTAAATGTCAAAAATGAAAAGTGTCACCATGAAAAATGTCAAAAATAACAAATTTCAAGATGGCAAATGTCAAAGATGTCAAATGACAAATGTCACAATGCTAAATGTCAAAAATGAAAAGTGTCACCATGAAAAATGTCAAAAATGACAAATTTCAAGATGGCAAATGTCAAAGATGTCAAATGACAAATGTCACAATGCTTAATGTCAAAAATGAAAAGTGTCACCATAAAATGTCAAAAATAACAAATTTCAAGATTGCAAATGTCAAAGATGTCAAATGACAAATGTCACAATGCTAAATGTCAAAAATGAAAAGTGTCACCATAAAAAATTTCAAAAATGAAAAGTGTCACCATGAAAAATGTCAAAAATGACAAATTTCAAGATGGCAAATATCAAAGATGTCAAATGACAAATGTCACAATGCTTAATGTCAAAAATGACAAATTTCAAGATGGCAAATGTCAAAGATGTCAAATGACAAATGTCACAATGCTAAATGTCAAAAATGAAAAGTGTCACCATGAAAAATGTCAAAAATGACAAATTTCAAGATGGCAAATGTCAAAGATGTCAAATGACAAATGTCACAATGCTAAATGTCAAAAATGAAAAGTGTCAAAAATGACAAATTTCAAGATGGCAAATGTCTAAGATGTCAAATGACAAATGTCACAATGCTAAATGTCAAAAATAAAAAGTGTCACCATGAAAAATGTCAAAAATGACCAATTTCCAGATAACAAATGTCAAAGATGTCAAATGACAAATGTCACAATGCTAAATGTCAAAAATGAAAAGTGTCACCATGAAAAATGTCAAAAATGCCAAATTTCAAGATGGCAAATGTCAAAGATGTCAAATGACAAATGTCACAATGCTAAATGTCAAAAATGAAAAGTGTCACCATGAAAAATGTCAAAAATGACAAATTTCAAGATGGCAAATGTCAAAGATATCAAATGACAAATGTCACAATGCTAAATGTCAAAAATGAAAAGTGTCACCATGAAAAATGTCAAAAATGACAAATTTTAAGATGGCAAATGTCAAAACTGGCAAATGTCACAATGCTAAATGTCAAAAATGATAAGTGTCACCATGAAAAATGTCAACAATGACAAATTTCAATATGGCAAATGTCCAAGATGTCAAATGACAAATGTCACAATGCTAAATGTCAAAAATGAAAAGTGTCACCATGAAAAATGTCAAGAATGACAAATTTCAAGATGGCAAATGTCAAAGATGTCAAATGACAAATGTCACAATGCTAAATGTCAAAAATGAAAAGTGTCAAAAATGACAAATTTCAAGATGGCAAATGTTAAAGATGTCAAATGACAAATGTCACAATGCTAAATGTCAAAAATGAAAAGTGTCACCATGAAAAATGTCAAAAATGACAAATTTCAAGATGGCAAATGTCAAAACTGACAAATGTCACAATGCTAAATGTCATAAATGATAAGTGTCACCATGAAAAATGTCAAAAATAACAAATTTTAAGATGGCAAATGTCAAAGATGTCAAATGACAAATGTTACAATGCTAAATGTCAAAAATGACAAATTTCAAGATGGCAAATGTCTAAGATGTCAAATGACAAATGTCACAATGCTAAATGTCAAAAATGAAAAGTGTCACCATGAAAAATGTCGAAAATGACAAATTTCAAGATGGCAAATGTCCAAGATGTCAAATGACAAATGTCACAATGCTAAATGTCAAAAATGAAAAGTGTCACCATGAAAAATGTCAAAAATGACAAATTTAAAAATGGCAAATATCAAAGATGTCAAATGACAAATGTCACAATGCTAAATGTCAAAAATAAAAAGTGTCAAAAATGACAAATTTCAAGATGGCAAATGTCTAAGATGTCAAATGACAAATGTCACAATGCTAAATGTCAAAAATGAAAAGTGTCACCGTGAAAAATGTCAAAACTGACAAATTTCAAGATGGCAAATATCAAAGATGTCAAATGACAAATGTCACAATGCTAAATGTCAAAAATGAAAAGTGTCACCATGAAAAATGTCAAAAATGACAAATTTCAAGATGGCAAATGTCAAAGATGTCAAATGACAAATGTCACAATGCTAAATGTCAAAAATGAAAAGTGTCCCCATGAAAAATGTCAATAATGACAAATTTCAAGATAGCAAATGTCAAAGATGTCAAATGACAAATGTCACAATGCTAAATGTCAAAAATGAAAAGTGTCACCATGAAAAATGTCAAAATTGACAAATTTCAAGATGGCAAATGTCAAAGATCTCAAATGACAAATTTTACAATGCTAAATGTCAAAAATAAAAAGTGTCACCATGAAAAATGTCAAAAATAACAAATTTTAAGATGGCAAATGTCAAAGATGTCAAATGATAAATGTCACAATGCTAAATGTCAAAAATAAAAAGTGTCACCATGAAAAATGTCAAAAATGACAAATTTCAAGATGGCAAATGTCAAAACTGACAAATGTCACAATGCTAAATGTCAAAAATGAAAAGTGTCACCATGAAAAATGTCAAAAATAACAAATTTCAAGATGGCAAATGTCAAAGATGTCAAATGACAAATGTCACAATGCTAAATGTCAAAAATGACAAATTTTAAGATGGCAAATGTCAAAGATGTCAAATGACAAATGTCACAATGCTAAATGTCAAAAATGAAAAGTGTCACCATGAAAAATGTCAAAAATGACAAATTTCAAGATGGCAAATGTCAAAGATGTCAAATGACAAATGTCACAATGCTAAATGTCAAAAATGAAAAGTGTCACCATGAAAAATGTCAAAAATGACAAATTTCAAGATGGCAAATGTCAAAGATGTCAAATGACAAATGTCACAATGCTAAATGTCAAAAATCAAAAGTGTCACCATGAAAAATGTCAAAAATGACAAATTTCAAGATGGCAATTATCAAAGATGACAAATGTCACAATGCTAAATGTCAAAAATGACAAATTTCAAGGTGGCAAATGTCAAAGATGTCAAATGACAAATGTCACAATGCTAAATGTCAAAAATGAAAAGTGTCACCATGAAAAATGTCAAAAATGACAAATTTCAAGATGGCAAATGTCAAAGATGTCAAATGACAAATGTCACAATGCTAAATGTCAAAAATGAAAAGTGTCAAAAATGACAAATTTCAAGATGGCAAATGTCTAAGATGTCAAATGACAAATGTCACAATGCTAAATGTCAAAAATGAAAAGTGTCACCATGAAAAATGTCAAAAATGACAAATTTCAAGATGGCAAATGTCAAAGATGTCAAATGACAAATGTCACAATGCTAAACGTCAAAAATGAAAAGTGTCAAAAATGACAAATTTCAAGATGGCAAATGTCAAAGATGTCAAATGACAAATGTCACAATGCTAAATGTCAAAAATGAAAAGTGTCACCATGAAAAATGTCAAAAATAACAAATTTTACGATGGCAAATGTCAGTGATATCAAATGACAAATGTCACAATGCTAAATGTCAAAAATGAAAAGTGTCACCATGAAAAATGTCAAAAATGACAAATTTCAAGATGGCAAATGTCAAAACTGGCAAATGTCACAATGCTAAATGTCAGAAATGATAAGTGTCACCATGAAAAATGACAAAAATGACAAATTTCAAGATGGCAAATGTCCAATATGTCAAATGACAAATGTCACAATGCTAAATGTCAAAAATGAAAAGTGTCACCATGAAAAATGTCAAAAATGACAAATTTCAAGATGGCAAATGTCAAAGATGTCAAATGACAAATGTCACAATGCTAAATGTCAAAAATGAAAAGTGTCAAAAATGACAAATTTCAAGATGGCAAATGTCTAAGATGTCAAATGACAACTGTCACAATGCTAAATGTCAAAAATGAAAAGTGTTTCCATGAAAAATGTCAAAAATGACAAATTTCAAGATGGCAAATGTCAAAGAAGTCAAATGACAAATGTCTCAATGCTAAATGTCAAAAATGAAAAGTGTCACAATGAGAAATGTCAAAAATGACAAATTTCAAGATGGCAAATGTCAAAGATGTCAAATGACAAATGTCACAATGCTAAATTTCAAAAATAAAAAGTGTCAAAAATGACAAATTTCAAGATGGCAAATGTCTAAGATGTCAAATGACAAATGTCACAATGCTAAATGTCAAAAATGAAAAGTGTCAAAAATGACAAATTTCAAGATGGCAAATGTCTAAGATGTCAAATGACAAATGTCACAATGCTAAATGTCAAAAATGAAAAGTGTCACCATGAAAAATGTCAAAAATGACAAATTTCAAGATGGCAAATGTCAAAGATGTCAAATGACAAATGTCACAATGCTAAATGTCAAAAATGAAAACTGTCACCATGAAAAATGTCAAAAATGACAAATTTCAAGATGGCAAATGTCAAAGATGTCAAATGACAAATGTCACAATGCTAAATGTCAAAAATGAAAAGTGTCAAAATTGACAAATTTCAAGATGGCAAATGTCTAAGATGTCAAATGACAAATGTCACAATGCTAAATGTCAAAAATGAAAAGTGTCACAATGCTAAATGTCAAAAATGACAAATTTCAAGATGGCAAATGTCAAAGATGTCAAATGACAAATGTCACAATGCTAAATGTCAAAGATGAAAAGTGTCACCATGAAAAATGTCAAAAATAACAAATTTCAAGATGGCAAATGTCAAAGATGTCAAATGACAAATGTCACAATGCTAAATGTCAAAAACGAAAAGTGTCACCATGAAAAATGTCAAAAATGACAAATTTCAAGATGGCAAATGTCAAAGATGTCAAATGACAAATGTCACAATGCTAAATGTTAAAAATGAAAAGTGTCACCATGAAAAATGTCAAAAATAACAAATTTCAAGATGGCAAATGTCAAAGATGTCAAATGACAAATATCACAATGCTAAATGTCAAAAATGAAAAGTGTCACTATGCAAAATGTCAAAAATGACAAATTTCAAGATGGCAAATGTCAAAGATGTCAAATGACAAATGTCACAATGCTAAATGTCAAAAACGAAAAGTGTCAAAAATGACAAATTTCAAGATGGCAAATGTCTAAGATGTCAAATGACAAATGTCACAATGCTAAATGTCAAAAATGAAAAGTGTCACCATGAAAAATGTCAAAAATGACAAATTTCAAGATGGCAAATGTCAAAGATGTCAAATGACCAATGTCACAATGCTAAATGTCAAAAATGAAAAGTGTCACCATGAAAAATGTCAAAAATGACAAATTTCAAGATGGCAAATGTCAAAGATGTCAAATGACAAATGTCACAATGCTAAATGTCAAAAATGAAAAGTGTCCCCATGAAAAATGTCAATAATGACAAATTTCAAGATGGCAAATGTCAAAGATGTCAAATGACAAATGTCACAATGCTAAATGTCAAAAATGAAAAGTGTCACTATGCAAAATGTCAAAAATGACAAATTTCAAGATGGCAAATGTCAAAGATGTCAAATGACAAATGTCACAATGCTAAATGTCAAAAACGAAAAGTGTCAAAAATGACAAATTTCAAGATGGCAAATGTCAAAGATGTCAAATGACAAATGTCACAATGCTAAATGTCAAAAATGAAAAGTGTCCCCATGAAAAATGTCAATAATGACAAATTTCAAGATGGCAAATGTCTAAGATGTCAAATGACAAATGTCACAATGCTAAATGTCAAAAATGAAAAGTGTCACCATGAAAAATGTCAAAAATGACAAATTTCAAGATAACAAATGTCAAAGATGTCAAATGACAAATGTCACAATGCTAAATGTCAAAAATGAAAAGTGTCACCATGAAAAATGTCAAAAATGCCAAATTTCAAGATGGCAAATGTCAAAGATGTCAAATGACAAATACAAATGTCACAATGCTAAATGTCAAAAATGAAAAGTGTCACCATGAAAAATGTCAAAAATGACAAATTTCAAGATGGCAAATGTCAAAGATATCAAATGACAAATGTCACAATGCTAAATGTTAAAAATGAAAAGTGTCACCATGAAAAATGTCAAAAATGACAAATTTTAAGATGGCAAATGTCAAAACTGGCAAATGTCACAATGCTAAATGTCAAAAATGATAAGTGTCACCATGAAAAATGTCAAAAATGACAAATTTCAAGATGGCAAATGTCCAAGATGTCAAATGACAAATGTCACAATGCTAAATCTCAAAAATGAAAAGTGTCACCATGAAAAATGTCAAGAATGACAAATTTCAAGATGGCAAATGTCAAAGATGTCAAATGACAAATGTCACAATGCTAAATGTCAAAAATGAAAAGTGTCAAAAATGACAAATTTCAAGATGGCAAATGTCAAAGATGTCAAATGACAAATGTCACAATGCTAAATGTCAAAAATGAAAAGTGTCACCATGAAAAATGTCAAAAATGACAAATTTCAAGATGGCAAATGTCAAAACTGACAAATGTCACAATGCTAAATGTCATAAATGATAAGTGTCACCATGAAAAATGTCAAAAATAACAAATTTCAAGATGGCAAATGTCAAAGATGTCAAATGACAAATGTCACAATGCTAAATGTCAAAAATGACAAATTTCAAGATGGCAAATGTCTAAGATGTCAAATGACAAATGTCACAATGCTAAATGTCAAAAATGAAAAGTGTCACCATGAAAAATGTCGAAAATGACAAATTTCAAGATGGCAAATGTCCAAGATGTCAAATGACAAATGTCACAATGCTAAATGTCAAAAATGACAAATTTAAAAATGGCAAATATCAAAGATGTCAAATGACAAATGTCACAATGCTAAATGTCAAAAATAAAAAGTGTCAAAAATGACAAATTTCAAGATGGCAAATGTCTAAGATGTCAAATGACAAATGTCACAATGCTAAATGTCAAAAATGAAAAGTGTCACCGTGAAAAATGTCAAAACTGAAAAATTTCAAGATGGCAAATATCAAAGATGTCAAATGACAAATGTCACAATGCTAAATGTCAAAAATGAAAAGTGTCACCATGAAAAATGTCAAAAATGACAAATTTCAAGATGGCAAATGTCAAAGATGTCAAATGACAAATGTCACAATGCTAAATGTCAAAAATGAAAAGTGTCCCCATGAAAAATGTCAATAATGACAAATTTCAAGATGGCAAATGTCAAAGATGTCAAATGACAAATGTCACAATGCTAAATGTCAAAAATGAAAAGTGTCACTATGAAAAATGTCAAAATTGACAAATTTCAAGATGGCAAATGTCAAAGATGTCAAATGACAAATCTCACAATGCTAAATGTCAAAAATGAAAAGTGTCACCATGAAAAATGTCAAAAATAACAAATTTTAAGATGGCAAATGTCAAAGATGTCAAATGACAAATGTCACAATGCTAAATGTCAAAAATAAAAAGTGTCACCATGAAAAATGTCAAAAATGACAAATTTCAAGATGGCAAATGTCAAAACTGACAAATGTCACAATGCTAAATGTCAAAAATGAAAAGTGTCACCATGAAAAATGTCAAAAATAACAAATTTCAAGATGGCAAATGTCAAAGATGTCAAATGACAAATGTCACAATGCTAAATGTCAAAAATGACAAATTTTAAGATGGCAAATGTCAAAGATGTCAAATGACAAATGTCACAATGCTAAATGTCAAAAATGAAAAGTGTCACCATGAAAAATGTCAAAAATGAAAAATTTCAAGATGGCAAATGTCAAAGATGTCAAATGACAAATGTCACAATGCTAAATGTCAAAAATGAAAAGTGTCACCATGAAAAATGTCAAAAATGACAAATTTCAAGATGGCAAATGTCAAAGATGTCAAATGACAAATGTCACAATGCTAAATGTCAAAAATCAAAAGTGTCACCATGAAAAATGTCAAAAATGACAAATTTCAAGATGGCAATTATCAAAGATGTCAAATGACAAATGTCACAATGCTAAATGTCAAAAATGACAAATTTCAAGATGGCAAATGTCAAAGATGTCAAATGACAAATGTCACAATGCTCAATGTCAAAAATGAAAAGTGTCACCATGAAAAATGTCAAAAATGACAAATTTCAAGATGGCAAATGTCAAAGATGTCAAATGACAAATGTCACAATGCTAAATGTCAAAAATGAAAAGTGTCAAAAATGACAAATTTCAAGATGGCAAATGTCTAAGATGTCAAATGACAAATGTCACAATGCTAAATGTCAAAAATGAAAAGTGTCACCATGAAAAATGTCAAAAATGACAAATTTCAAGATGGCAAATGTCAAAGATGTCAAATGACAAATGTCACAATGCTAAATGTCAAAAATGAAAAGTGTCAAAAATGACAAATTTCAAGATGGCAAATGTCAAAGATGTCAAATGACAAATGTCACAATGCTAAATGTCAAAAATGACAAGTGTCACCATGAAAAATGTCAAAAATAACAAATTTCAAGATGGCAAATGTCAATGATATCAAATGACAAATGTCACAATGCTAAATGTCAAAAATGAAAAGTGTCACCATGAAAAATGTCAAAAATGACAAATTTCAAGATGGCAAATGTCAAAACTGGCAAATGTCACAATGCTAAATGTCAAAAATGATAAGTGTCACCATGAAAAATGTCAAAAATGACAAATTTCAAGATGGCAAATGTCCAATATGTCAAATGACAAATGTCACAATGCTAAATGTCAAAAATGAAAAGTGTCACCATGAAAAATGTCAAAAATGACAAATCTCAAGATGGCAAATGTCAAAGATGTCAAATGACAAATGTCACAATGCTAAATGTCAAAAATGAAAAGTGTCAAAAATGACAAATTTCAAGATGGCAAATGTCTAAGATGTCAAATGACAAATGTCACAATGCTAAATGTCAAAAATGAAAAGTGTCACTATGAAAAATGTCAAAAATGACAAATTTCAAGATGGCAAATGTCAAAGATGTCAAATGACAAATGTCACAATGCTAAATGTCAAAAATGAAAAGTGTCACCATACGAAATGTCAAAAATGACAAATTTCAAGATGGCAAATGTCAAAGATGTCAAATGACAAATGTCACAATGCTAAATTTCAAAAATGAAAAGTGTCAAAAATGACAAATTTCAAGATGGCAAATGTCTAAGATGTCAAATGACAAATGTCACAATGCTAAATGTCAAAAATGAAAAGTGTCAAAAATGACAAATTTCAAGATGGCAAATGTCTAAGATGTCAAATGACAAATGTCACAATGCTAAATGTCAAAAATGAAAAGTGTCACCATGAAAAATGTCAAAAATGACAAATTTCACGATGGCAAATGTCAAAGATGTCAAATGACAAATGTCACAATGCTAAATGTCAAAAACGAAAAGTGTCACCATGAAAAATGTCAAAAATGACAAATTTCAAGATGGCAAATATCAAAGATGTCAAATGACAAATGTCACAATGCTAAATGTCAAAAATGAAAAGTGTCACCATGAAAAATGTCAAAAATAACAAATTTCAAGATGGCAAATGTCAAAGATGTCAAATGACAAATGTCACAATGCTAAATGTCAAAAATGAAAAGTGTCACTATGCAAAATGTCAAAAATGACAAATTTCAAGATGGCAAATGTCAAAGATGTCAAATGACAAATGTCACAATGCTAAATGTCAAAAACGAAAAGTGTCAAAAATGACAAATATCAAGATGGCAAATGTCTAAGATGTCAAATGACAAATGTCACAATGCTAAATGTCAAAAATGAAAAGTGTCACCGTGAAAAATGTCAA
The DNA here is from genome assembly GCA_964028335.1 of Altica lythri. NCBI lineage: Eukaryota > Metazoa > Arthropoda > Insecta > Coleoptera > Chrysomelidae > Altica > Altica lythri. The sequence goes on from OZ034800.1 coordinate 30,432,698, forward strand.
AAATAACAAATTTCAAGATGGCAAATGTCAAAGATGTCAAATGACCAATGTCACAATGCTAAATGTCAAAAATGAAAAGTGTCACTATGAAAAATGTCAAAAATGACAAATTTCAAGATGGCAAATGTCAAAGATGTCAAATGACAAATGTCACAATGCTAAATGTCAAAAATGAAAAGTGTCCCAATGAAAAATGTCAATAATGACAAATTTCAAGATGGCAAATGTCAAAGATGTCAAATGACAAATGTCACAATGCTAAATGTCAAAAATGAAAAGTGTCACTATGCAAAATGTCAAAAATGACAAATTTCAAGATGGCAAATGTCAAAGATGTCAAATGACAAATGTCACAATGCTAAATGTCAAAAACGAAAAGTGTCAAAAATGACAAATTTCAAGATGGCAAATGTCAAAGATGTCAAATGACAAATGTCACAATGCTAAATGTCAAAAATGAAAAGTGTCCCCATGAAAAATGTCAATAATGACAAATTTCAAGATGGCAAATGTCTAAGATGTCAAATGACAAATGTCACAATGCTAAATGTCAAAAATGAAAAGTGTCACCATGAAAAATGTCAAAAATGACAAATTTCAAGATAACAAATGTCAAAGATGTCAAATGACAAATGTCACAATGCTAAATGTCAAAAATGAAAAGTGTCACCATGAAAAATGTCAAAAATGCCAAATTTCAAGATGGCAAATGTCAAAGATGTCAAATGACAAATGTCACAATGCTAAATGTCAAAAATGAAAAGTGTCACCATGAAAAATGTCAAAAATGACAAATTTCAAGATGGCAAATGTCAAAGATATCAAATGACAAATGTCACAATGCTAAATGTCAAAAATGAAAAGTGTCACCATGAAAAATGTCAAAAATGACAAATTTTAAGATGGCAAATGTCAAAACTGGCAAATGTCACAATGCTAAATGTCAAAAATGATAAGTGTCACCATGAAAAATGTCAAAAATGACAAATTTCAAGATGGCAAATGTCCAAGATGTCAAATGACAAATGTCACAATGCTAAATGTCAAAAATGAAAAGTGTCACCATGAAAAATGTCAAGAATGACAAATTTCAAGATGGCAAATGTCAAAGATGTCAAATGACAAATGTCACAATGCTAAATGTCAAAAATGAAAAGTGTCAAAAATGACAAATTTCAAGATGGCAAATGTTAAAGATGTCAAATGACAAATGTCACAATGCTAAATGTCAAAAATGAAAAGTGTCACCATGAAAAATGTCAAAAATGACAAATTTCAAGATGGCAAATGTCAAAACTGACAAATGTCACAATGCTAAATGTCATAAATGATAAGTGTCACCATGAAAAATGTCAAAAATAACAAATTTCAAGATGGCAAATGTCAAAGATGTCAAATGACAAATGTCACAATGCTAAATGTCAAAAATGACAAATTTCAAGATGGCAAATGTCTAAGATGTCAAATGACAAATGTCACAATGCTAAATGTCAAAAATGAAAAGTGTCACCATGAAAAATGTCGAAAATGACAAATTTCAAGATGGCAAATGTCCAAGATGTCAAATGACAAATGTCACAATGCTAAATGTCAAAAATGAAAAGTGTCACCATGAAAAATGTCAAAAATGACAAATTTAAAAATGGCAAATATCAAAGATGTCAAATGACAAATGTCACAATGCTAAATGTCAAAAATAAAAAGTGTCAAAAATGACAAATTTCAAGATGGCAAATGTCTAAGATGTCAAATGACAAATGTCACAATGCTAAATGTCAAAAATGAAAAGTGTCACCGTGAAAAATGTCAAAACTGACAAATTTCAAGATGGCAAATATCAAAGATGTCAAATGACAAATGTCACAATGCTAAATGTCAAAAATGAAAAGTGTCACCATGAAAAATGTCAAAAATGACAAATTTCAAGATGGCAAATGTCAAAGATGTCAAATGACAAATGTCACAATGCTAAATGTCAAAAATGAAAAGTGTCCCCATGAAAAATGTCAATAATGACAAATTTCAAGATGGCAAATGTCAAAGATGTCAAATGACAAATGTCACAATGCTAAATGTCAAAAATGAAAAGTGTCACCATGAAAAATGTCAAAATTGACAAATTTCAAGATGGCAAATGTCAAAGATGTCAAATGACAAATCTCACAATGCTAAATGTCAAAAATGAAAAGTGTCACCATGAAAAATGTCAAAAATAACAAATTTTAAGATGGCAAATGTCAAAGATGTCAAATGACAAATGTCACAATGCTAAATGTCAAAAATAAAAAGTGTCACCATGAAAAATGTCAAAAATGACAAATTTCAAGATGGCAAATGTCAAAACTGACAAATGTCACAATGCTAAATGTCAAAAATGAAAAGTGTCACCATGAAAAATGTCAAAAATAACAAATTTCAAGATGGCAAATGTCAAAGATGTCAAATGACAAATGTCACAATGCTAAATGTCAAAAATGACAAATTTTAAGATGGCAAATGTCAAAGATGTCAAATGACAAATGTCACAATGCTAAATGTCAAAAATGAAAAGTGTCACCATGAAAAATGTCAAAAATGACAAATTTCAAGATGGCAAATGTCAAAGATGTCAAATGACAAATGTCACAATGCTAAATGTCAAAAATGAAAAGTGTCACCATGAAAAATGTCAAAAATGACAAATTTCAAGATGGCAAATGTCAAAGATGTCAAATGACAAATGTCACAATGCTAAATGTCAAAAATCAAAAGTGTCACCATGAAAAATGTCAAAAATGACAAATTTCAAGATGGCAATTATCAAAGATGTCAAATGACAAATGTCACAATGCTAAATGTCAAAAATGACAAATTTCAAGATGGCAAATGTCAAAGATGTCAAATGACAAATGTCACAATGCTAAATGTCAAAAATGAAAAGTGTCACCATGAAAAATGTCAAAAATGACAAATTTCAAGATGGCAAATGTCAAAGATGTCAAATGACAAATGTCACAATGCTAAATGTCAAAAATGAAAAGTGTCAAAAATGACAAATTTCAAGATGGCAAATGTCTAAGATGTCAAATGACAAATGTCACAATGCTAAATGTCAAAAATGAAAAGTGTCACCATGAAAAATGTCAAAAATGACAAATTTCAAGATGGCAAATGTCAAAGATGTCAAATGACAAATGTCACAATGCTAAATGTCAAAAAAGAAAAGTGTCAAAAATGACAAATTTCAAGATGGCAAATGTCAAAGATGTCAAATGACAAATGTCACAATGCTAAATGTCAAAAATGAAAAGTGTCACCATGAAAAATGTCAAAAATAACAAATTTCAAGATGGCAAATGTCAATGATATCAAATGACAAATGTCACAATGCTAAATGTCAAAAATGAAAAGTGTCAAAAATGACAAATTTCAAGATGGCAAATGTCTAAGATGTCAAATGACAAATGTCACAATGCTAAATGTCAAAAATGAAAAGTGTCACCATGAAAAATGTCAAAAATGACAAATTTCACGATGGCAAATGTCAAAGATGTCAAATGACAAATGTCACAATGCTAAATGTCAAAAACGAAAAGTGTCACCATGAAAAATGTCAAAAATGACAAATTTCAAGATGGCAAATATCAAAGATGTCAAATGACAAATGTCACAATGCTAAATGTCAAAAATGAAAAGTGTCACCATGAAAAATGTCAAAAATAACAAATTTCAAGATGGCAAATGTCAAAGATGTCAAATGACAAATGTCACAATGCTAAATGTCAAAAATGAAAAGTGTCACTATGCAAAATGTCAAAAATGACAAATTTCAAGATGGCAAATGTCAAAGATGTCAAATGACAAATGTCACAATGCTAAATGTCAAAAACGAAAAGTGTCAAAAATGACAAATATCAAGATGGCAAATGTCTAAGATGTCAAATGACAAATGTCACAATGCTAAATGTCAAAAATGAAAAGTGTCACCGTGAAAAATGTCAAAAATAACAAATTTCAAGATGGCAAATGTCAAAGATGTCAAATGACCAATGTCACAATGCTAAATGTCAAAAATGAAAAGTGTCACTATGAAAAATGTCAAAAATGACAAATTTCAAGATGGCAAATGTCAAAGATGTCAAATGACAAATGTCACAATGCTAAATGTCAAAAATGAAAAGTGTCCCAATGAAAAATGTCAATAATGACAAATTTCAAGATGGCAAATGTCAAAGATGTCAAATGACAAATGTCACAATGCTAAATGTCAAAAATGAAAAGTGTCACTATGCAAAATGTCAAAAATGACAAATTTCAAGATGGCAAATGTCAAAGATGTCAAATGACAAATGTCACAATGCTAAATGTCAAAAACGAAAAGTGTCAAAAATGACAAATTTCAAGATGGCAAATGTCAAAGATGTCAAATGACAAATGTCACAATGCTAAATGTCAAAAATGAAAAGTGTCCCCATGAAAAATGTCAATAATGACAAATTTCAAGATGGCAAATGTCTAAGATGTCAAATGACAAATGTCACAATGCTAAATGTCAAAAATGAAAAGTGTCACCATGAAAAATGTCAAAAATGACAAATTTCAAGATAACAAATGTCAAAGATGTCAAATGACAAATGTCACAATGCTAAATGTCAAAAATGAAAAGTGTCACCATGAAAAATGTCAAAAATGCCAAATTTCAAGATGGCAAATGTCAAAGATGTCAAATGACAAATGTCACAATGCTAAATGTCAAAAATGAAAAGTGTCACCATGAAAAATGTCAAAAATGACAAATTTCAAGATGGCAAATGTCAAAGATATCAAATGACAAATGTCACAATGCTAAATGTCAAAAATGAAAAGTGTCACCATGAAAAATGTCAAAAATGACAAATTTTAAGATGGCAAATGTCAAAACTGGCAAATGTCACAATGCTAAATGTCAAAAATGATAAGTGTCACCATGAAAAATGTCAAAAATGACAAATTTCAAGATGGCAAATGTCCAAGATGTCAAATGACAAATGTCACAATGCTAAATGTCAAAAATGAAAAGTGTCACCATGAAAAATGTCAAGAATGACAAATTTCAAGATGGCAAATGTCAAAGATGTCAAATGACAAATGTCACAATGCTAAATGTCAAAAATGAAAAGTGTCAAAAATGACAAATTTCAAGATGGCAAATGTTAAAGATGTCAAATGACAAATGTCACAATGCTAAATGTCAAAAATGAAAAGTGTCACCATGAAAAATGTCAAAAATGACAAATTTCAAGATGGCAAATGTCAAAACTGACAAATGTCACAATGCTAAATGTCATAAATGATAAGTGTCACCATGAAAAATGTCAAAAATAACAAATTTCAAGATGGCAAATGTCAAAGATGTCAAATGACAAATGTCACAATGCTAAATGTCAAAAATGACAAATTTCAAGATGGCAAATGTCTAAGATGTCAAATGACAAATGTCACAATGCTAAATGTCAAAAATGAAAAGTGTCACCATGAAAAATGTCGAAAATGACAAATTTCAAGATGGCAAATGTCCAAGATGTCAAATGACAAATGTCACAATGCTAAATGTCAAAAATGAAAAGTGTCACCATGAAAAATGTCAAAAATGACAAATTTAAAAATGGCAAATATCAAAGATGTCAAATGACAAATGTCACAATGCTAAATGTCAAAAATAAAAAGTGTCAAAAATGACAAATTTCAAGATGGCAAATGTCTAAGATGTCAAATGACAAATGTCACAATGCTAAATGTCAAAAATGAAAAGTGTCACCGTGAAAAATGTCAAAACTGACAAATTTCAAGATGGCAAATATCAAAGATGTCAAATGACAAATGTCACAATGCTAAATGTCAAAAATGAAAAGTGTCACCATGAAAAATGTCAAAAATGACAAATTTCAAGATGGCAAATGTCAAAGATGTCAAATGACAAATGTCACAATGCTAAATGTCAAAAATGAAAAGTGTCCCCATGAAAAATGTCAATAATGACAAATTTCAAGATGGCAAATGTCAAAGATGTCAAATGACAAATGTCACAATGCTAAATGTCAAAAATGAAAAGTGTCACCATGAAAAATGTCAAAATTGACAAATTTCAAGATGGCAAATGTCAAAGATGTCAAATGACAAATCTCACAATGCTAAATGTCAAAAATGAAAAGTGTCACCATGAAAAATGTCAAAAATAACAAATTTTAAGATGGCAAATGTCAAAGATGTCAAATGACAAATGTCACAATGCTAAATGTCAAAAATAAAAAGTGTCACCATGAAAAATGTCAAAAATGACAAATTTCAAGATGGCAAATGTCAAAACTGACAAATGTCACAATGCTAAATGTCAAAAATGAAAAGTGTCACCATGAAAAATGTCAAAAATAACAAATTTCAAGATGGCAAATGTCAAAGATGTCAAATGACAAATGTCACAATGCTAAATGTCAAAAATGACAAATTTTAAGATGGCAAATGTCAAAGATGTCAAATGACAAATGTCACAATGCTAAATGTCAAAAATGAAAAGTGTCACCATGAAAAATGTCAAAAATGACAAATTTCAAGATGGCAAATGTCAAAGATGTCAAATGACAAATGTCACAATGCTAAATGTCAAAAATGAAAAGTGTCACCATGAAAAATGTCAAAAATGACAAATTTCAAGATGGCAAATGTCAAAGATGTCAAATGACAAATGTCACAATGCTAAATGTCAAAAATCAAAAGTGTCACCATGAAAAATGTCAAAAATGACAAATTTCAAGATGGCAATTATCAAAGATGTCAAATGACAAATGTCACAATGCTAAATGTCAAAAATGACAAATTTCAAGATGGCAAATGTCAAAGATGTCAAATGACAAATGTCACAATGCTAAATGTCAAAAATGAAAAGTGTCACCATGAAAAATGTCAAAAATGACAAATTTCAAGATGGCAAATGTCAAAGATGTCAAATGACAAATGTCACAATGCTAAATGTCAAAAATGAAAAGTGTCAAAAATGACAAATTTCAAGATGGCAAATGTCTAAGATGTCAAATGACAAATGTCACAATGCTAAATGTCAAAAATGAAAAGTGTCACCATGAAAAATGTCAAAAATGACAAATTTCAAGATGGCAAATGTCAAAGATGTCAAATGACAAATGTCACAATGCTAAATGTCAAAAAAGAAAAGTGTCAAAAATGACAAATTTCAAGATGGCAAATGTCAAAGATGTCAAATGACAAATGTCACAATGCTAAATGTCAAAAATGAAAAGTGTCACCATGAAAAATGTCAAAAATAACAAATTTCAAGATGGCAAATGTCAATGATATCAAATGACAAATGTCACAATGCTAAATGTCAAAAATGAAAAGTGTCACCATGAAAAATGTCAAAAATGACAAATCTCAAGATGGCAAATGTCAAAGATGTCAAATGACAAATGTCACAATGCTAAATGTCAAAAATGAAAAGTGTCAAAAATGACAAATTTCAAGATGGCAAATGTCTAAGATGTCAAATGACAAATGTCACAATGCTAAATGTCAAAAATGAAAAGTGTCACTATGAAAAATGTCAAAAATGACAAATTTCAAGATGGCAAATGTCAAAGATGTCAAATGACAAATGTCACAATGCTAAATGTCAAAAATGAAAAGTGTCACCATACGAAATGTCAAAAATGACAAATTTCAAGATGGCAAATGTCAAAGATGTCAAATGACAAATGTCACAATGCTAAATTTCAAAAATGAAAAGTGTCAAAAATGACAAATTTCAAGATGGCAAATGTCTAAGATGTCAAATGACAAATGTCACAATGCTAAATGTCAAAAATGAAAAGTGTCAAAAATGACAAATTTCAAGATGGCAAATGTCTAAGATGTCAAATGACAAATGTCACAATGCTAAATGTCAAAAATGAAAAGTGTCACCATGAAAAATGTCAAAAATGACAAATTTCACGATGGCAAATGTCAAAGATGTCAAATGACAAATGTCACAATGCTAAATGTCAAAAACGAAAAGTGTCACCATGAAAAATGTCAAAAATGACAAATTTCAAGATGGCAAATGTCAAAGATGTCAAATGACAAATGTCACAATGCTAAATGTCAAAAATGAAAAGTGTCACCATGAAAAATGTCAAAAATAACAAATTTCAAGATGGCAAATGTCAAAGATGTCAAATGACAAATGTCACAATGCTAAATGTCAAAAATGAAAAGTGTCACTATGCAAAATGTCAAAAATGACAAATTTCAAGATGGCAAATGTCAAAGATGTCAAATGACAAATGTCACAATGCTAAATGTCAAAAACGAAAAGTGTCAAAAATGACAAATATCAAGATGGCAAATGTCTAAGATGTCAAATGACAAATGTCACAATGCTAAATGTCAAAAATGAAAAGTGTCACCGTGAAAAATGTCAAAAATAACAAATTTCAAGATGGCAAATGTCAAAGATGTCAAATGACCAATGTCACAATGCTAAATGTCAAAAATGAAAAGTGTCACTATGAAAAATGTCAAAAATGACAAATTTCAAGATGGCAAATGTCAAAGATGTCAAATGACAAATGTCACAATGCTAAATGTCAAAAATGAAAAGTGTCCCCATGAAAAATGTCAATAATGACAAATTTCAAGATGGCAAATGTCAAAGATGTCAAATGACAAATGTCACAATGCTAAATGTCAAAAATGAAAAGTGTCACTATGCAAAATGTCAAAAATGACAAATTTCAAGATGGCAAATGTCAAAGATGTCAAATGACAAATGTCACAATGCTAAATGTCAAAAACGAAAAGTGTCAAAAATGACAAATTTCAAGATGGCAAATGTCAAAGATGTCAAATGACAAATGTCACAATGCTAAATGTCAAAAATGAAAAGTGTCCCCATGAAAAATGTCAATAATGACAAATTTCAAGATGGCAAATGTCTAAGATGTCAAATGACAAATGTCACAATGCTAAATGTCAAAAATGAAAAGTGTCACCATGAAAAATGTCAAAAATGACAAATTTCAAGATAACAAATGTCAAAGATGTCAAATGACAAATGTCACAATGCTAAATGTCAAAAATGAAAAGTGTCACCATGAAAAATGTCAAAAATGCCAAATTTCAAGATGGCAAATGTCAAAGATGTCAAATGACAAATGTCACAATGCTAAATGTCAAAAATGAAAAGTGTCACCATGAAAAATGTCAAAAATGACAAATTTCAAGATGGCAAATGTCAAAGATATCAAATGACAAATGTCACAATGCTAAATGTCAAAAATGAAAAGTGTCACCATGAAAAATGTCAAAAATGACAAATTTTAAGATGGCAAATGTCAAAACTGGCAAATTTCACAATGCTAAATGTCAAAAATGATAAGTGTCACCATGAAAAATGTCAAAAATGACAAATTTCAAGATGGCAAATGTCCAAGATGTCAAATGACAAATGTCACAATGCTAAATGTCAAAAATGAAAAGTGTCACCATGAAAAATGTCAAGAATGACAAATTTCAAGATGGCAAATGTCAAAGATGTCAAATGACAAATGTCACAATGCTAAATGTCAAAAATGAAAAGTGTCAAAAATGACAAATTTCAAGATGGCAAATGTTAAAGATGTCAAATGACAAATGTCACAATGCTAAATGTCAAAAATGAAAAGTGTCACCATGAAAAATGTCAAAAATGACAAATTTCAAGATGGCAAATGTCAAAACTGACAAATGTCACAATGCTAAATGTCATAAATGATAAGTGTCACCATGAAAAATGTCAAAAATAACAAATTTCAAGATGGCAAATGTCAAAGATGTCAAATGACAAATGTCACAATGCTAAATGTCAAAAATGACAAATTTCAAGATGGCAAATGTCTAAGATGTCAAATGACAAATGTCACAATGCTAAATGTCAAAAATGAAAAGTGTCACCATGAAAAATGTCGAAAATGACAAATTTCAAGATGGCAAATGTCCAAGATGTCAAATGACAAATGTCACAATGCTAAATGTCAAAAATGAAAAGTGTCACCATGAAAAATGTCAAAAATGACAAATTTAAAAATGGCAAATATCAAAGATGTCAAATGACAAATGTCACAATGCTAAATGTCAAAAATAAAAAGTGTCAAAAATGACAAATTTCAAGATGGCAAATGTCTAAGATGTCAAATGACAAATGTCACAATGCTAAATGTCAAAAATGAAAAGTGTCACCGTGAAAAATGTCAAAACTGACAAATTTCAAGATGGCAAATATCAAAGATGTCAAATGACAAATGTCACAATGCTAAATGTCAAAAATGAAAAGTGTCACCATGAAAAATGTCAAAAATGACAAATTTCAAGATGGCAAATGTCAAAGATGTCAAATGACAAATGTCACAATGCTAAATGTCAAAAATGAAAAGTGTCCCCATGAAAAATGTCAATAATGACAAATTTCAAGATGGCAAATGTCAAAGATGTCAAATGACAAATGTCACAATGCTAAATGTCAAAAATGAAAAGTGTCACCATGAAAAATGTCAAAATTGACAAATTTCAAGATGGCAAATGTCAAAGATGTCAAATGACAAATCTCACAATGCTAAATGTCAAAAATGAAAAGTGTCACCATGAAAAATGTCAAAAATAACAAATTTTAAGATGGCAAATGTCAAAGATGTCAAATGACAAATGTCACAATGCTAAATGTCAAAAATAAAAAGTGTCACCATGAAAAATGTCAAAAATGACAAATTTCAAGATGGCAAATGTCAAAACTGACAAATGTCACAATGCTAAATGTCAAAAATGAAAAGTGTCACCATGAAAAATGTCAAAAATAACAAATTTCAAGATGGCAAATGTCAAAGATGTCAAATGACAAATGTCACAATGCTAAATGTCAAAAATGACAAATTTTAAGATGGCAAATGTCAAAGATGTCAAATGACAAATGTCACAATGCTAAATGTCAAAAATGAAAAGTGTCACCATGAAAAATGTCAAAAATGACAAATTTCAAGATGGCAAATGTCAAAGATGTCAAATGACAAATGTCACAATGCTAAATGTCAAAAATGAAAAGTGTCACCATGAAAAATGTCAAAAATGACAAATTTCAAGATGGCAAATGTCAAAGATGTCAAATGACAAATGTCACAATGCTAAATGTCAAAAATCAAAAGTGTCACCATGAAAAATGTCAAAAATGACAAATTTCAAGATGGCAATTATCAAAGATGTCAAATGACAAATGTCACAATGCTAAATGTCAAAAATGACAAATTTCAAGATGGCAAATGTCAAAGATGTCAAATGACAAATGTCACAATGCTAAATGTCAAAAATGAAAAGTGTCACCATGAAAAATGTCAAAAATGACAAATTTCAAGATGGCAAATGTCAAAGATGTCAAATGACAAATGTCACAATGCTAAATGTCAAAAATGAAAAGTGTCAAAAATGACAAATTTCAAGATGGCAAATGTCTAAGATGTCAAATGACAAATGTCACAATGCTAAATGTCAAAAATGAAAAGTGTCACCATGAAAAATGTCAAAAATGACAAATTTCAAGATGGCAAATGTCAAAGATGTCAAATGACAAATGTCACAATGCTAAATGTCAAAAAAGAAAAGTGTCAAAAATGACAAATTTCAAGATGGCAAATGTCAAAGATGTCAAATGACAAATGTCACAATGCTAAATGTCAAAAATGAAAAGTGTCACCATGAAAAATGTCAAAAATAACAAATTTCAAGATGGCAAATGTCAATGATATCAAATGACAAATGTCACAATGCTAAATGTCAAAAATGAAAAGTGTCACCATGAAAAATGTCAAAAATGACAAATTTCAAGATGGCAAATGTCAAAACTGGCATATGTCACAATGCTAAATGTCAAAAATGATAAGTGTCACCATGAAAAATGTCAAAAATGACAAATTTCAAGATGGCAAATGTCCAATATGTCAAATGACAAATGTCACGATGCTAAATGTCAAAAATGAAAAGTGTCACCATGAAAAATGTCAAAAATGACAAATTTCAAGATGGCAAATGTCAAAGATGTCAAATGACAAATGTCACAATGCTAAATGTCAAAAATGAAAAGTGTCACCATGAAAAATGTCAAAAATGACAAATTTCAAGATGGCAAATGTCAAAGATGTCAAATGACAAATGTCACAATGCTAAATGTCAAAAATGAAAAGTGTCAAAAATGACAAATTTCAAGATGGCAAATGTCTAAGATGTCAAATGACAAATGTCACAATGCTAAATGTCAAAAATGAAAAGTGTCACAATGCTAAATGACAAAAATGACAAATTTCAAGATGGCAAATGTCAAAGATGTCAAATGACAAATGTCACAATGCTTAATGTCAAAGATGAAAAGTGTCACCATGAAAAATGTCAAAAATAACAAATTTCAAGATGGCAAATGTCAAAGATGTCAAATGACAAATGTCACAATGCTAAATGTCAAAAACGAAAAGTGTCACCATGAAAAATGTCAAAAATGACAAATTTCAAGATGGCAAATGTCAAAGATGTCAAATGACAAATGTCACAATGCTAAATGTTAAAAATAAAAAGTGTCACTATGCAAAATGTCAAAAATGACAAATTTCAAGATGGCAAATGTCAAAGATGTCAAATGACAAATGTCACAATGCTAAATGTCAAAAACGAAAAGTGTCCAAAATGACAAATTTCAAGATGGCAAATGTCTAAGATGTCAAATGACAAATGTCACAATGCTAAATGTCAAAAATGAAAAGTGTCACCGTGAAAAATGTCAAAAATGACAAATTTCAAGATGGCAAATGTCAAAGATGTCAAATGACCAATGTCACAATGCTAAATGTCAAAAATGAAAAGTGTCACCATGAAAAATGTCAAAAATGACAAATTTCAAGATGGCAAATGTCAAAGATGTCAAATGACAAATGTCACAATGCTAAATGTCAAAAATGAAAAGTGTCCCCATGAAAAATGTCAATAATGACAAATTTCAAGATGGCAAATGTCAAAGATGTCAAATGACAAATGTCACAATGCTAAATGTCAAAAATGAAAAGTGTCACCATGAAAAATGTCAAAAATAACAAATTTCAAGATGGCAAATGTCAAAGATGTCAAATGACAAATGTCATGCTAATATTAATAATTTAGAGGTTTAGTAAAACGATATTATTGTCAGTACACTGTTCTTTATTTTATTATAAAGAAGCAAACTTAAACTTTTTACAACAACAACTGAACTCGACTTACTTGACATTAACACTTGACACTTGAGAATGACAGTATTGCCAATATTAAGAAAATTATAATAGTAAATGTAATGAGAATTGCCTATAGAACAGTTAAATCAACACACCCCCTCAATTCTCATAAAGTTACAAACAAAATATTCAAATGGTGCAAACATTAAGTTTTTCTCTAAAATAAGTAAACTTTGGGGCAGACAACGCCTTAGTGAAAATGTCCGCCACTTGTTCGGTGGTCGGAATATAAAACAATTTAATTTTATTATCGCTAACGCACTGTCTGACAAAATGATGTTTGACATCAATATGCTTACTACGCTTGGTTTCAAGAGTACTTGAAACCTTAATGCAAGACTGATTGTCTTCAAAGATATTGATAGGAAAAGCATTTATGCACAACAGCTCACTGAGCAGCTGTCCAACAAAAATGACCTCAGCTGTGCGCTCTGATAAAGCTATGTACTCAGCCTCTGAACTGCTAAGTGAAACAGTTGCCTGTTTCTTTGACTTCCAAAACACATAATTATCATAAATTTTAATTCCAAATCCCGAAATGCTTTTTCTGTCATTTAAATCATTCGCATAGTCCGCATCCACATATGCACTAATTATTTCATTGCTCTGAGTTCCGGATTTAGTAAATTTGAGACCATAATTTTCAGTCAATTTTAAGTAACGTAAGACGTTCTTTAAGTACTTCCAGTGCTCCTCAGTATAGCAATTCTGAAAACGACTAAAAAAATAAATCGCGTAACTCAGATCAGGTCTTGTACCCAACACTATGTACATCAAAAATCCTATTAATTCACGGTAGGGTAAATTCAGTTCCTGAGTCACAGGACCAGTATTTGACAACTGCAATTTATGTTGAATTGGGATCTTTGACACTTTGCAATTATTCATATTAAATTTTGACAACACCTTTTGAATAAGATCCTTCTGACTCAGTAACATTGTGTTCTCAGATCTCCGTATAGTAATACCTAAAAAGACTAAAGAAAAATTCATGTCATCTCTGGGAGACAAATCTTTCATTTCAAACTTTTGCATTAATTTCTGTTTAAAAGCATGCAATTTTTCTTTACTCTTACCAAACACAATAATATCGTCAACATGTACAATTAAATAAGTATCTTTATCAAAATAAAGACACGGATCCGATTGGGATCTGTTGATGCCCAATTTTTGAAGATGAAAATCCAGTTTTTCGTACCAGCACTTAGGAGCTTCTCGCAGACCATAGAGCGCCTTTTTGAGTTTGCAGACATACTCACTCCTTGGTCTTGTTTTGCTTGCTTCAAGCTCAACTCCATCTGGAATTTCCATGTAAATTGGTTCAGGCAATTCACCGTTTAAGAATGCACATTTTACATCCAATTGACACATATAGAGATCGTTTTCGACACACAACGACAAAAGTACACGAATTGATAACATTCGCGCAACCGGTGAATACACTTGGAAAACGTCATACCCCCCTTGCTGATAACCACGAGCAACTAGACGCGCCTTTTTAACCACTTCACCGTCATTGGATTTCTTCCGACGAAAAACCCACCTTGAGTCGATCACATTCACATCTTTAGGTCGCTTAACTATTTCCCACGTTTTGTTTTTATGTACCGCATTCAGTTCACTTTGAATAGCATCTTTCCATTCATTGCCACAGGAGATAGCTTCTGAATAGGTTTGTGGATTCTCTTCAAGAAGATTATCAACCAATAATGCCATCATTGATTCTTCATCAGTCTCATAACTCATTTCATATTCAGTAAATTTATGAGGCACTTTTCTTTCTCTTCTAGGTCTTTGATCTTTAACATTCTGTTCATTATTTCTATTTCCATGATCGTTATCCTCTCGAAAAGAATTGAACTCTTCTTCACTTTCACTAGCAGAATTTTCACCATTTACACTGGTGGTATGGAATATAGCATATTCTTTAACTTCTTGCTTATTGTACATATTCGTTTCGTCGAAGACAACATTTCTAGCTGAAATTACAATTTGATCATTTGGATTCCACAATCGATATCCATTGTCTGTATAGCCAACTAAGAACATCTTTTTGCTTCTAGGATCAAGTTTGTTCTGACGATTTTCAGCTGGAGTGTGTACATAAGCAGTACAACCGAATATTTTAATTTTGCCTAAGTTAGGTTTGCACTTATACCACAATTCTGCAGGCGTTTTCCCATCTGATTATGTAGAAGTTGGTGTTCGATTGTTAAGATAAGCAGCGGTTGCTATGGCCTCTTCCCAAAATCTCTTTTCCATTTTAGCTTGAAATATGAGACAACGAGCCTTGTCTAGGAGTGTACGGTTGTATCTTTCAGCGATACCATTCTGTTGCGGTGTTCGTGGTATCGTATATTCTATTTTAATGCCTTTCTGTTTACAAAAGTTTTTAAATTCATGACTAACGTACTCCCCTCCGTTATCACATCTGATTCTCTCGGGTAATCTCCTAAATTTGTTCTCCACCATTGCTACATACTCTTTGAACTTTTGGAATGCTTCACTTTTATTCTTCATAAAATATACAATTCCAAAGTGAGAGTAGTGGTCTAGAAAGGTTATAAAGTACTTTTTACCATTATGACTTTCTGGATTTAAGGGTCCACAGACATCTGAAGAAATAGCTTCCATGATATTCCTCACCTTTCTTTCTTCAGGTAAACTTTTAAATGGCCTTCGAGTCTGTTTACCTTAAAGACAAGTTTCACAAACACCACTAGAGGGGTATTTTGAAGAATGACCCATTCTTTTGTGCCACAAGTCTTTCTCTTCGTTTTTTGTAAGATTGGCTTCACTTTGAGAAGGTAACAACAAGTCTAGAACGTACAAGTTGCACTCTAACTTTCCTGAAACTAGTTCATTATTGTTACTTTGGCATACTGAGATGTTTCCATCTTGAAAAACAATTTTCAATCCTTTACACTCCATTTTCTTCACCGAAAGTAAATTTTTAGTAAGATTTTTGCATGAAAGTACATTTTCTAATCTTACTTTTAGACCTTTTTGTGTTTCAAGATGTAAAGTGCCTTCTACATTTGCTTGTACACATTCTCCTTCTTTAGCTACTTTAATTCTATGATTTACTTGCCTTTTTTCTGTTAAAAACTTCTCATACTTCTCTGTGATCAAGTGATTTGTGCATCCTGAATCTACGACAAATTTTATAACACCCCCTGTATCTGGAATTACTTCATTTGACTCGTAGGTTACAAATGTGACTTCTTCCATTTCCTTTTCTGTTACATTTACTCTCTTTGTGTCTTTCTTGTTCTTTGGACAATCAGTTTTCTTATGGCCTTTCTGTCCACATGAGTAACATCTGTAAGGAAACTTCTTCGGCTTTTTCTTTGTTTGAAATTTATTGTGTCCAAAGAATGCATGACTGCTTCCAGCATGTTCTTGCTTGTACTTTTGCTCTTCTGCAAGCAGTTTTGATTTAACGAAATCAAGAGTAATATTGCTATTTGACTGTGAAAATATGATATCTATTGCTGTTATCATGACAAATTTTAAGATGGCAAATGTCAAAGATGTCAAATGACAAATGTCACAATGCTGAATGTCAAAAATAAAAAGTGTTACCATGAAAAATGTCAAAAATGACAAATTTCAAGATGGCAAATGTCAAAGATGGCAAATGACAAATGTCACAATGCTAAATGTCAAAAATGAAATGTGTCAAAAATGACAAATTTCAAGATGGCAAATGTCTAAGATGTCAAATGACAAATGTCACAATGCTAAATGTCAAAAATGAAAAGTGTCACAATGCTAAATGTCAAAAATGACAAATTTCAAGATGGCAAATGTCAAAGATGTCAAATGACAAATGTCACAATGCTAAATGTCAAAAATGAAAAGTGTCACCATGAAAAATGTCAAAAATAACAAATTTTAAGATGGCAAATGTCAAAGATGTCAAATGACAAATGTCACAATGCTAAATGTAAAAAATGAAAAGTGTCACCATGAAAAATGTCAAAAATGACAAATTTCAAGATGGCATATGTCAAAGATGTCAAATGACAAATGTCACAATGCTAAATGTCAAAAATGAAAAGTGTCACCATGAAAAATGTCAAAAATAACAAATTTCAAGATGGCAAATGTCAAAGATGTCAAATCACAAATGTCACAATGCTAAATGTCAAAAATGAAAAGTGTCACCATGAAAAATGTCAAAAATGACAAATTTCAAGATGACAAATGTCAAAACTGACAAATGTCACAATGCTAAATGTCAAAAATGAAAAGTGTCACCATGAAAAATGTCAAAAATAACAAATTTCAAGATGGCAAATGTCAAAGATGTCAAATGACAAATGTCACAATGCTAAATGTCAAAAATGAAAAGTGTCAAAAATGACAAATTTTAAGATGGCAAATGTCTAAGATGTCAAATGACAAATGTCACAATGCTAAATGTCAAAAATGAAAAGTGTCACCATGAAAAATGTCAAAAATGACAAATTTCAAGATGGCAAATGTCAAAGATGTCAAATGACAAATGTCACAATGCTAAATGTCAAAAATGAAAAGTGTCACCATGAAAAATGTCAAAAATGACAAATTTCAAGATGGCAAATGTCAAAGATGTCAAATGACAAATGTCACAATGCTAAATGTCAAAAATGAAAAGTGTCAAAAATGACAAATTTCAAGATGGCAAATGTCTAAGATGTCAAATGACAAATGTCACAATGCTAAATGTTAAAAATGAAAAGTGTCACCATGAAAAATGTCAAAAATGACAAACTTCAAGATGGCAAATGTCAAAGATGTCAAATGACAAATGTCACAATGCTAAATGTCAAAAATAAAAAGTGTCACCATGAAAAATGTAAAAAATGACAAATTTCAAGATGGCAAATGTCTAAGATGTCAAATGACAAATGTCACAATGCTAAATGTCAAAAATGAAAAGTGTCACAATGCTAAATGTCAAAAATGACAAATTTCAAGATGGCAAATGTCAAAGATGTCAAATGATAAATGTCACAATGCTAAATGTCAAAAATAAAAAGTGTCACCATGAAAAATGTCAAAAATAACAAATTTCAAGATGGCAAATATCAAAAATGTCAAATGACAAATGTCACAATGCTAAATGTCAAAAACGAAAAGTGTCACCATGAAAAATGTCAAAAATGACAAATTTCAAAATAGCAAATGTCAAAGATGTCAAATGACAAATGTCACAATGCTAAATGTCAAAAATGAAAAGTGTCACCATAAAAAATGTCAAAAATAACAAATTTCAAGATGGCAAATGTCAAAGATGTCAAATGACAAATGTCACAATGCTAAATGTCAAAAATGAAAAGTGTCACAATGCTAAATGTCAAAAATGACAAATTTCAAGATGGCAAATGTCAAAGATGTCAAATGACAAATGTCACAATGCGAAATGTCAAAAATGAAAAGTGTCACCATGAAAAATGTCAAAAATAACAAATTTCAAGATGGCAAATGTCAAAGATGTCAAATGACAAATGTCACAATGCTAAATGTCAAAAACGAAAAGTGTCACCATGAAAAATGTCAAAAATGACAAATTTCAAGATGGCAAATGTCAAAGATGTCAAATGACAAATGTCACAATGCTAAATGTCAAAAATGAAAAGTGTCACCATGAAAAATGTCAAAAATAACAAATTTCAAGATGGCAAATGTCAAAGATGTCAAATGACAAATGTCACAATGCTAAATGTCAAAAATGAAAAGTGTCACCATGAAAAATGTCAAAAATGACAAATTTCAAAATGGCAAATGTCAAAACTGACAAATGTCACAATGCTAAATGTCAAAAATGAAAAGTGTCAAAATAAAAAATGTCAAAAATAACAAATTTTAAGATGG
This sequence comes from Altica lythri, assembly GCA_964028335.1. NCBI lineage: Eukaryota > Metazoa > Arthropoda > Insecta > Coleoptera > Chrysomelidae > Altica > Altica lythri. Next base: position 30,451,849 of record OZ034800.1, read on the forward strand.
CAAATGTCAAAGATGTCAAATGACAAATGTCACAATGCTAAATGTCAAAAATAAAAAGTGTCACCATGAACAATGTCAAAAATGACAAATTTCAAGATGGCAAATGTCAAAACTGACAAATGTCACAATGCTAAATGTCAAAAATGAAAAGTGTCACCATGAAAAATGTCAAAAATAACAAATTTTAAGATGGCAAATGTCAAAGATGTCAAATGACAAATGTCACAATGCTAAATGTAAAAAATGACAAATTTCAAGATGGCAAATGTCAAAGATGTCAAATGACAAATGTCACAATGCTAAATGTCAAAAATGACAAATTTCAAGATGGCAAATGTCAAAGATGTCAAATGACAAATGTCGCAATGCTAAATGTCAAAAATGAAAAGTGCCACCATGAAAAATGTCAAAAATGACAAATTTCAAGATGGCAAATGTCAAAGATGTCAAATGACAAATGTCACAATGCTAAATGTCAAAAATAAAAAGTGTTACCATGAAAAATGTCAAAAATGGCAAATTTCAAGATGGCAAATGTCAAAGATGTCAAATGACAAATGTCACAATGCTAAATGTCAAAAATGAAATGTGTCAAAAATGACAAATTTCAAGATGGCAAATGTCTAAGATGTCAAATGACAAATGTCACAATGCTAAATGTCAAAAATGAAAAGTGTCACAATGCTAAATGTCAAAAATGACAAATTTCAAGATGGCAAATGTCAAAGATGTTAAATGACAAATGTCACAATGCTAAATGTCAAAAATGAAAAGTGTTACCATGAAAAATGTCAAAAATAACAAATTTCAAGATGGCAAATTTCAAAGATCTCAAATGACAAATGTCACAATGCTAAATGTCAAAAACAAAAAGTGTCACCATGAAAAATGTCAAAAATGACAAATTTCAAGATGGCAAATGTCAAAGATGTCAAATGACAAATGTCACAATGCTAAATGTCAAAAATGAAAAGTGTCACCATTAAAAATGTCAAAATTAACAAATTTCAAGATGGCAAATGTCAAAGATGTCAAATGACAAATGTCACAATGCTAAATGTCAAAAATGAAAAGTGTCACCATGAAAAATGTCAAAAATGACAAATTTCAAGATGACAAATGTCAAAACTGACAAATGTCACAATGCTAAATGTCAAAAATGAAAAGTGTCACCATGAAAAATGTCAAAAATAACAAATTTCAAGATGGCAAATGTCAAAGATGTCAAATGACAAATGTCACAATGCTAAATGTCAAAAATGAAAAGTGTCAAAAATGACAAATTTCAAGATGGCAAATGTCTAAGATGTCAAATGACAAATGTCACAATGCTAAATGTCAAAAATGAAAAGTGTCACTATGAAAAATGTCAAAAATGACAAATTTCAAGATGGCAAATGTCAAAGATGTCAAATGACAAATGTAAACAATGCTAAATGTCAAAAATGAAAAGTGTCACCATGAAAAATGTCAAAAATGACAAATTTCAAGATGGCAAATGTCAAAGATGTCAAATGACAAATGTCACAATGCTAAATGTCAAAAATGAAAAGTGTCAAAAATGACAAATTTCAAGATGGCAAATGTCTAAGATGTCAAATGACAAATGTCACAATGCTAAATGTTAAAAATGAAAAGTGTCACCATGAAAAATGTCAAAAATGACAAATTTCAAGATGGCAAATGTCAAAGATGTCAAATGACAAATGTCACAATGCTAAATGTCAAAAATGAAAAGTGTCATCATGAAAAATGTCAAAAATGACAAATTTCAAGATGGCAAATGTCAAAGATGTCAAATTACAAATGTCACAATGCTAAATGTCAAAAATGAAAAGTGTCAAAAATGACAAATTTCAAGATGGCAAATGTCTAAGATGTCAAATGACAAATGTCACAATGCTAAATGTCAAAAATGAAAAGTGTCACAATGCTAAATGTCAAAAATGACAAATTTCAAGATGGCAAATGTCAAAGATGTCAAATGACAAATGTCACAATGCTAAATGTCAAAAATGAAAAGTGTCACCATGAAAAATGTCAAAAATAACAAATTTCAAGATGGCAAATGTCAAAGATGTCAAATGACAAATGTCACAATGCTAAATGTCAAAAATGAAAAGTGTTACCATGAAAAATGTCAAAAATGACAAATTTCAAGATGGCAAATGTCAAAGATGTCAAATGACAAATGTCACAATGCTAAATGTCAAAAATGAAAAGTGTCACCATGAAAAATGTCAAAAATAACAAATTTCAAGATGACAAATGTCAAAGATGTCAAATGACAAATGTCACAATGCTAAATGTCAAAAATGAAAAGTGTCACCATAAAAAATGTCAAAAATGACAAATTTCAAAATGGCAAATGTCAAAACTGACAAATGTCACAATGCTAAATGTCAAAAATGAAAAGTGTCACCATAAAAAATGTCAAAAATAACAAATTTCAAGATGGCAAATGTCAAAGATGTCAAATGACAAATGTCACAATGCTAAATGTCAAAAATAAAAAGTGTTACCATGAAAAATGTCAAAAATAACAAATTTTAAGATGGCAAATGTCAAAGATGTCAAATGACAAATGTCACAATGCTAAATGTCAAAAATGACAAATTTCAAGATGGCAAATGTCAAAGATGTCAAATGACAAATGTCACAATGCTAAATGTCAAAAATGAAAAGTGTCACCATGAAAAATGTCAAAAATGACAAATTTCAAGATGGCAAATGTCAAAGATGTCAAATGACAAATGTCACAATGCTAAATGTCAAAAATGTAAAGTGCCACCATGAAAAATGTCAAAAATGACAAATTTCAAGATGGCAAATGTCAAAGATGTCAAATGACAAATGTCACAATGCTAAATGTCAAAAATAAAAAGTGTTACCATGAAAAATGTCAAAAATGACAAATTTCAAGATGGCAAATGTCAAAGATGTCAAATGACAAATGTCACAATGCTAAATGTCAAAAATGAAATGTGTCAAAAATGACAAATTTCAAGATGGCAAATGTCTAAGATGTCAAATGACAAATGTCACAATGCTAAATGTCAAAAATGTAAAGTGTCACAATGCTAAATGTCAAAAATGACAAATTTTAAGATGGCAAATATCAAAGATGTCAAATGACAAATGTCACAATGCTAAATGTCAAAAATGAAAAGTGTCATCATGAAAAATGTCAAAAATAACAAATTTCAAGATGGCAAATATCAAAGATGTCAAATGACAATTGTCACAATGCTAAATGTCAAAAATAAAAAGTGTCACCATGAAAAATGTCAAAAATGACAAATTTCAAGATGGCATATGTCAAAGATGTCAAATGACAAATGTCACAATGATAAATGTCAAAAATGAAAAGTGTCACCATGAAAATTGTCAAAAATAACAAATTTCAAGATGGCAAATGTCAAAGATGTCAAATGACAAATGTCACAATGCTAAATGTCAAAAATGAAAAGTGTCACCATGAAAAATGTCAAAAATGACAAATTTCAAGATGGCAAATGTCAAAACTGACAAATGTCACAATGCTAAATGTCAAAAATGAAAAGTGTCACCATAAAAAAGGTCAAAAATCACAAATTTCAAGATGGCAAATGTCAAATATGTCAAATGACAAATGTCACAATGCTAAATGTCAAAAATGACAAATTTCAAGATGGCAAATGTCAAAGATGTCAAATGACAAATGTCACAATGCTAAATGTCAAAAATAAAAAGTGTCACCATGAAAAATGTCAAAAATGACCAATTTCAAGATGGCAAATGTCAAAGATGTCAAATGACAAATGTCACAATGCTAAATGTCAAAAATGACAAATGACAAATTTCACGATGGCAAATGTCACAATGCTAAATGTCAAAAATGATAAGTGTCACCATGAAAAATGTCAAAAATGACAAATTTCAACATGGCAAATGTCCAAGATGTCAAATGACAAATGTCACAATGCTAAATGTCAAAAATGACAAATTTCAAGATGGCAAATGTTAAAGATGTCGAATATGACAAATGTCACAATGCTAAATGTCAAAAATGAAAAGTGTCACCATGAAAAATGTCAAAAATGACAAATTTTAAGATGGCAAATGTCAAAGATGTCAAATGACAAATGTCACAATGCTAAATGTCAAAAATGAAAAGTGTCACCATGAAAAATGTCAAAAATGACAAATTTTAAGATAGCAAATATCAAAGATGTCAAATGACAAATGTCACAATGCTAAATGTCAAAAATGACAAATTTCAAGATGGCAAATGTCAAAGATGTCAAATGACAAATGTCACAATGCTAAATGTCAAAAATGAAAAGTGTCACCATGAAAAATGTCAAAAATGACAAATTTCAAGATGGCAAATGTCAAAGATGTCAAATGACAAATGTCACAATGCTACATGTCAAAAATGAAAAGTGTCAAAAATGACAAATTTCGAGATGGCAAATGTCTAAGATGTCAAATGACAAATGTCACAATGCTAAATGTTAAAAATAAAAAGTGTCACCATGAAAAATGTCAAAAATGACAAATTTCAAGATGGCAAATGTCAAAGATGTCAAATGACAAATGTCACAATGCTAAATGTCAAAAGTGAAAAGTGTCACCATAAAAAATGTCAAAAATGACAAATTTCAAGATGGCAAATGTCAAAGATGTCAAATTACAAATGCCACAATGCTAAATGTCAAAAATGAAAAGTGTCAAAAATGACAAATTTCAAGATGGCAAATGTCTAAGATGTCAAATGACAAATGTCACAATGCTAAATGTCAAAAATGAAAAGTGTCACAATGCTAAATGTCAAAAATGACAAATCTCAAGATGGCAAATGTCAAAGATGTCAAATGACAACTGTCACAATGCTAAATGTCAAAAATGAAAAGTGTCACCATGAAAAATGTCAAAAATAACAAATTTCAAGATGGCAAATGTCAAAGATGTCAAATGACAAATGTCACAATGCTAAATGTCAAAAACGAAAAGTGTCACTATGAAAAATGTCAAAAATGACAAATTTCAAGATGGCAAATGTCAAAGATGTCAAATGACAAATGTCACAATGCTAAACGTCAAAAATGAAAAGTGTCACCATGAAAAATGTCAAAATAACAAATTTCAAGATGACAAATGTCAAAGATGTCAAATGACAAATGTCACAATGCTAAATGTCAAAAATGAAAAGTGTCACCATGAAAAATGTCAAAAATGACAAATTTCAAAATGGCAAATGTCAAAACTGACAAATGTCACAATGCTAAATGTCAAAAATGAAAAGTGTCACCATAAAAAATGTCAAAAATAACAACTTTCAAGATGGCAAATGTCAAAGATGTCAAATGACAAATGTCACAATGCTAAATGTCAAAAATAAAAAGTGTCACCATGAACAATGTCAAAAATGACAAATTTTAAGATGGCAAATGTCAAAACTGACAAATGTCACAATGCTAAATGTCAAAAATGAAAAGTGTCACCATGAAAAATGTCAAAAATAACAAATTTTAAGATGGCAAATGTCAAAGATGTCAAATGACAAATGTCACAATGCTAAATGTCAAAAATGAAAAGTGTCACCATGAAAAATGTCAAAAATGACAAATTTCAAGATGGCAAATGTCAAAGATGTCAAATGACAAATGTCACAATGCTACATGTCAAAAATGAAAAGTGTCAAAAATGACAAATTTCGAGATGGCAAATGTCTAAGATGTTAAATGACAAATGTCACAATGCTAAATGTTAAAAATAAAAAGTGTCACCATGAAAAATGTCAAAAATGACAAATTTCAAGATGGCAAATGTCAAAGATGTCAAATGACAAATGTCACAATGCTAAATGTCAAAAGTGAAAAGTGTCACCATAAAAAATGTCAAAAATGACAAATTTCAAGATGGCAAATGTCAAAGATGTCAAATTACAAATGCCACAATGCTAAATGTCAAAAATGAAAAGTGTCAAAAATGACAAATTTCAAGATGGCAAATGTCTAAGATGTCAAATGACAAATGTCACAATGCTAAATGTCAAAAATGAAAAGTGTCACAATGCTAAATGTCAAAAATGACAAATCTCAAGATGGCAAATGTCAAAGATGTCAAATGACAAATGTCACAATGCTAAATGTCAAAAATGAAAAGTGTCACCATAAAAAATGTCAAAAATAACAAATTTCAAGATGGCAAATGTCAAAGATGTCAAATGACAAATGTCACAATGCTAAATGTCAAAAACGAAAAGTGTCACTATGAAAAATGTCAAAAATGACAAATTTCAAGATGGCAAATGTCAAAGATGTCAAATGACAAATGTCACAATGCTAAACGTCAAAAATGAAAAGTGTCACCATGAAAAATGTCAAAATAACAAATTTCAAGATGGCAAATGTCAAAGATGTCAAATAACAAATGTCACAATGCTAAATGTCAAAAATGAAAAGTGTCACCATGAAAAATGTCAAAAATGACAAATTTCAAAATGGCAAATGTCAAAACTGACAAATGTCACAATGCTAAATGTCAAAAATGAAAAGTGTCACCATAAAAAATGTCAAAAATAACAACTTTCAAGATGGCAAATGTCAAAGATGTCAAATGACAAATGTCACAATGCTAAATGTCAAAAATAAAAAGTGTCACCATGAACAGTGTCAAAAATGACAAATTTCAAGATGGCAAATGTCAAAACTGACAAATGTCACAATGCTAAATGTCAAAAATGAAAAGTGTCACCATGAAAAATGTCAAAAATAACAAATTTCAAGATGGCAAATGTCAAAGATGTCAAATGACAAATGTCACAATGCTAAATGTCAAAAACGAAAAGTGTCACTATGAAAAATGTCAAAAATGACAAATTTCAAGATGGCAAATGTCAAAGATGTCAAATGACAAATGTCACAATGCTAAACGTCAAAAATGAAAAGTGTCACCATGAAAAATGTCAAAATAACAAATTTCAAGATAGCAAATGTCAAAGATGTCAAATGACAAATGTCACAATGCTAAATGTCAAAAATGAAAAGTGTCACCATGAAAAATGTCAAAAATGACAAATTTCAAAATGGCAAATGTCAAAACTGACAAATGTCACAATGCTAAATGTCAAAAATGAAAAGTGTCACCATAAAAAATGTCAAAAATAACAACTTTCAAGATGGCAAATGTCAAAGATGTCAAATGACAAATGTCACAATGCTAAATGTCAAAAATAAAAAGTGTCACCATGAACAATGTCAAAAATGACAAATTTTAAGATGGCAAATGTCAAAACTGACAAATGTCACAATGCTAAATGTCAAAAATGAAAAGTGTCACCATGAAAAATGTCAAAAATAACAAATTTTAAGATGGCAAATGTCAAAGATGTCAAATGACAAATGTCACAATGCTAAATGTCAAAAATGAAAAGTGTCACCATGAAAAATGTCAAAAATGACAAATTTCAAGATGGCAAATGTCAAAGATGTCAAATGACAAATGTCACAATGCTACATGTCAAAAATGAAAAGTGTCAAAAATGACAAATTTCGAGATGGCAAATGTCTAAGATGTTAAATGACAAATGTCACAATGCTAAATGTTAAAAATAAAAAGTGTCACCATGAAAAATGTCAAAAATGACAAATTTCAAGATGGCAAATGTCAAAGATGTCAAATGACAAATGTCACAATGCTAAATGTCAAAAGTGAAAAGTGTCACCATAAAAAATGTCAAAAATGACAAATTTCAAGATGGCAAATGTCAAAGATGTCAAATTACAAATGCCACAATGCTAAATGTCAAAAATGAAAAGTGTCAAAAATGACAAATTTCAAGATGGCAAATGTCTAAGATGTCAAATGACAAATGTCACAATGCTAAATGTCAAAAATGAAAAGTGTCACAATGCTAAATGTCAAAAATGACAAATCTCAAGATGGCAAATGTCAAAGATGTCAAACGACAAATGTCACAATGCTAAATGTCAAAAATGAAAAGTGTCACCATAAAAAATGTCAAAAATAACAAATTTCAAGATGGCAAATGTCAAAGATGTCAAATGACAAATGTCACAATGCTAAATGTCAAAAACGAAAAGTGTCACTATGAAAAATGTCAAAAATGACAAATTTCAAGATGGCAAATGTCAAAGATGTCAAATGACAAATGTCACAATGCTAAACGTCAAAAATGAAAAGTGTCACCATGAAAAATGTCAAAATAACAAATTTCAAGATGGCAAATGTCAAAGATGTCAAATAACAAATGTCACAATGCTAAATGTCAAAAATGAAAAGTGTCACCATGAAAAATGTCAAAAATGACAAATTTCAAAATGGCAAATGTCAAAACTGACAAATGTCACAATGCTAAATGTCAAAAATGAAAAGTGTCACCATAAAAAATGTCAAAAATAACAACTTTCAAGATGGCAAATGTCAAAGATGTCAAATGACAAATGTCACAATGCTAAATGTCAAAAATAAAAAGTGTCACCATGAACAGTGTCAAAAATGACAAATTTCAAGATGGCAAATGTCAAAACTGACAAATGTCACAATGCTAAATGTCAAAAATGAAAAGTGTCACCATGAAAAATGTCAAAAATAACAAATTTTAAGATGGCAAATGTCAAAGATGTCAAATGACAAATGTCACAATGCTTAATGTCAAAAATGAAAAGTGTCACCATGAAAAATGTCAAAAATGACAAATTTCAAGATGGCAAATGTCAAAGATGTCAAATGACAAATGTCACAATGCTAAATGTCAAAAATGAAAAGTGCCACCATGAAAAATGTCAAAAATGACAAATTTCAAGATGGCAAATGTCAAAGATGTCAAATGACAAATGTCACAATGCTGAATGTCAAAAATAAAAAGTGTTACCATGAAAAATGTCAAAAATGACAAATTTCAAGATGGCAAATGTCAAAGATGGTAAATGACAAATGTCACAATGCTAACTGTCAAAAATGAAATGTGTCAAAAATGACAAATTTCAAGATGGCAAATGTCTAAGATGTCAAATGACAAATGTCACAATGCTAAATGTCAAAAATGAAAAGTGTCACAATGCTAAATGTCAAAAATGACAAATTTCAAGATGGCAAATGTCAAAGATGTCAAATGACAAATGTCACAATGCTAAATGTCAAAAATGAAAAGTGTCACCATGAAAAATGTCAAAAATAACAAATTTTAAGATGGCAAATGTCAAAGATGTCAAATGACAAATGTCACAATGCTAAATGTCAAAAATGAAAAGTGTCACCATGAAAAATGTCAAAAATAACAAATTTTAAGATGGCAAATGTCAAAGATGTCAAATGACAAATGTCACAATGCTAAATGTCAAAAATGAAAAGTGTCACCATGAAAAATGTCAAAAATGACAAATGTCAAGATGGCATATGTCAAAGATGTCAAATGACAAATGTCACAATGCTAAATGTCAAAAATAAAAAGTGTCACCATGAAAAATGTCAAAAATGACCAATTTCAAGATGGCAAATGTCAAAGATGTCAAATGACAAATGTCACAATGCTAAATGTCAAAAATGAAAAATGTCAAAAATGACAAATTTCACGATGGCAAATGTCACAATGCTAAATGTCAAAAATGATAAGTGTCACCATGAAAAATGTCAAAAATGACAAATTTCAACATGGCAAATGTCCAAGATGTCAAATGACAAATGTCACAATGCTAAATGTCAAAAATGACAAATTTCAAGATGGCAAATGTTAAAGATGTCGAATATGACAAATGTCACAATGCTAAATGTCAAAAATGAAAAGTGTCACCATGAAAAATGTCAAAAATGACAAATTTCAAGATGGCAAATGTCAAAGATGTCAAATGACAAATGTCACAATGCTAAATGTCAAAAATGAAAAGTGGCACCATGAAAAATGTCAAAAATGACAAATTTCAAGATGGCAAATATCAAAGATGTCAAATGACAAATGTCACAATGCTAAATGTCAAAAATGACAAATTTCAAGATGGCAAATGTCAAAGATGTCAAATGACAAATGTCACAATGCTAAATGTCAAAAATGAAAAGTGTCACCATGAAAAATGTCAAAAATGACAAATTTCAAGATGGCAAATGTCAAAGATGTCAAATGACAAATGTCACAATGCTACATGTCAAAAATGAAAAGTGTCAAAAATGACAAATTTCGAGATGGCAAATGTCTAAGATGTCAAATGACAAATGTCACAATGCTAAATGTTAAAAATAAAAAGTGTCACCATGAAAAATGTCAAAAATGACAAATTTCAAGATGGCAAATGTCAAAGATGTCAAATGACAAATGTCACAATGCTAAATGTCAAAAGTGAAAAGTGTCACCATACAAAATGTCAAAAATGACAAATTTCAAGATGGCAAATGTCAAAGATGTCAAATTACAAATGCCACAATGCTAAATGTCAAAAATGAAAAGTGTCAAAAATGACAAATTTCAAGATGGCAAATGTCTAAGATGTCAAATGACAAATGTCACAATGCTAAATGTCAAAAATGAAAAGTGTCACAATGCTAAATGTCAAAAATGACAAATTTCAAGATGGCAAATGTCAAAGATGTCAAATGACAAATGTCACAATGCTAAATGTCAAAAATGAAAAGTGTCACCATGAAAAATGTCAAGAATAACAAATTTCAAGATGGCAAATGTCAAAGATGTCAAATGACAAATGTCACAATGCTAAATGTCAAAAACGAAAAGTGTCACTATGAAAAATGTCAAAAATGACAAATTTCAAGATGACAAATGTCAAAGATGTCAAATGACAAATGTCACAATGCTAAACGTCAAAAATGAAAAGTGTCACCATGAAAAATGTCAAAATAACAAATTTCAAGATGGCAAATGTCAAAGATGTCAAATGACAAATGTCACAATGCTAAATGTCAAAAATGAAAAGTGTCACCATGAAAAATGTCAAAAATGACAAATTTCAAAATGGCAAATGTCAAAACTGACAAATGTCACAATGCTAAATGTCAAAAATGAAAAGTGTCACCATGAAAAATGTCAAAAATAACAAATTTCAAGATGGCAAATGTCAAAGATGTCAAATGACAAATGTCACAATGCTAAATGTCAAAAATGAAAAGTGTCAAAAATGACAAATTTCAAGATGGCAAATGTCTAAGATGTCAAATGACAAATGTCACAATGCTAAATGTCAAAAATGAAAAGTGTCACTATGAAAAATGTCAAAAATGACAAATTTCAAGATGGCAAATGTCAAAGATGTCAAATGACAAATGTAAACAATGCTAAATGTCAAAAATGAAAAGTGTCACCATGAAAAATGTCAAAAATGACAAATTTCAAGATGGCAAATGTCAAAGATGTCAAATGACAAATGTCACAATGCTAAATGTCAAAAATGAAAAGTGTCAAAAATGACAAATTTCAAGATGGCAAATGTCTAAGATGTCAAATGACAAATGTCACAATGCTAAATGTTAAAAATGAAAAGTGTCACCATGAAAAATGTCAAAAATGACAAATTTCAAGATGGCAAATGTCAAAGATGTCAAATGACAAATGTCACAATGCTAAATGTCAAAAATGAAAAGTGTCATCATGAAAAATGTCAAAAATGACAAATTTCAAGATGGCAAATGTCAAAGATGTCAAATTACAAATGTCACAATGCTAAATGTCAAAAATGAAAAGTGTCAAAAATGACAAATTTCAAGATGGCAAATGTCTAAGATGTCAAATGACAAATGTCACAATGCTAAATGTCAAAAATGAAAAGTGTCACAATGCTAAATGTCAAAAATGACAAATTTCAAGATGGCAAATGTCAAAGATGTCAAATGACAAATGTCACAATGCTAAATGTCAAAAATGAAAAGTGTCACCATGAAAAATGTCAAAAATGACAAATTTCAAGATGGCAAATGTCAAAGATGTCAAATGACAAATGTCACAATGCTAAATGTCAAAAATGTAAAGTGCCACCATGAAAAATGTCAAAAATGACAAATTTCAAGATGGCAAATGTCAAAGATGTCAAATGACAAATGTCACAATGCTAAATGTCAAAAATAAAAAGTGTTACCATGAAAAATGTCAAAAATGACAAATTTCAAGATGGCAAATGTCAAAGATGTCAAATGACAAATGTCACAATGCTAAATGTCAAAAATGAAATGTGTCAAAAATGACAAATTTCAAGATGGCAAATGTCTAAGATGTCAAATGACAAATGTCACAATGCTAAATGTCAAAAATGTAAAGTGTCACAATGCTAAATGTCAAAAATGACAAATTTTAAGATGGCAAATATCAAAGATGTCAAATGACAAATGTCACAATGCTAAATGTCAAAAATGAAAAGTGTCATCATGAAAAATGTCAAAAATAACAAATTTCAAGATGGCAAATATCAAAGATGTCAAATGACAAATGTCACAATGCTAAATGTCAAAAATAAAAAGTGTCACCATGAAAAATGTCAAAAATGACAAATTTCAAGATGGCATATGTCAAAGATGTCAAATGACAAATGTCACAATGATAAATGTCAAAAATGAAAAGTGTCACCATGAAAAATGTCAAAAATAACAAATTTCAAGATGGCAAATGTCAAAGATGTCAAATGACAAATGTCACAATGCTAAATGTCAAAAATGAAAAGTGTCACCATGAAAAATGTCAAAAATGACAAATTTCAAGATGGCAAATGTCAAAACTGACAAATGTCACAATGCTAAATGTCAAAAATGAAAAGTGTCACCATAAAAAAGGTCAAAAATCACAAATTTCAAGATGGCAAATGTCAAATATGTCAAATGACAAATGTCACAATGCTAAATGTCAAAAATGACAAATTTCAAGATGGCAAATGTCAAAGATGTCAAATGACAAATGTCACAATGCTAAATGTCAAAAATAAAAAGTGTCACCATGAAAAATGTCAAAAATGACCAATTTCAAGATGGCAAATGTCAAAGATGTCAAATGACAAATGTCACAATGCTAAATGTCAAAAATGACAAATGACAAATTTCACGATGGCAAATGTCACAATGCTAAATGTCAAAAATGATAAGTGTCACCATGAAAAATGTCAAAAATGACAAATTTCAACATGGCAAATGTCCAAGATGTCAAATAAAAAATGTCACAATGCTAAATGTCAAAAATGACAAATTTCAAGATGGCAAATGTTAAAGATGTCGAATATGACAAATGTCACAATGCTAAATGTCAAAAATGAAAAGTGTCACCATGAAAAATGTCAAAAATGACAAATTTCAAGATGGCAAATGTCAAAGATGTCAAATGACAAATGTCACAATGCTAAATGTCAAAAATGAAAAGTGTCACCATGAAAAATGTCAAAAATGACAAATTTCAAGATAGCAAATATCAAAGATGTCAAATGACAAATGTCACAATGCTAAATGTCAAAAATGACAAATTTCAAGATGGCAAATGTCAAAGATGTCAAATGACAAATGTCACAATGCTAAATGTCAAAAATGAAAAGTGTCACCATGAAAAATGTCAAAAATGACAAATTTTAAGATGGCAAATGTCAAAGATGTCAAATGACAAATGTCACAATGCTACATGTCAAAAATGAAAAGTGTCAAAAATGACAAATTTCGAGATGGCAAATGTCTAAGATGTCAAATGACAAATGTCACAATGCTAAATGTTAAAAATAAAAAGTGTCACCATGAAAAATGTCAAAAATGACAAATTTCAAGATGGCAAATGTCAAAGATGTCAAATGACAAATGTCACAATGCTAAATGTCAAAAGTGAAAAGTGTCACCATAAAAAATGTCAAAAATGACAAATTTCAAGATGGCAAATGTCAAAGATGTCAAATTACAAATGCCACAATGCTAAATGTCAAAAATGAAAAGTGTCAAAAATGACAAATTTCAAGATGGCAAATGTCTAAGATGTCAAATGACAAATGTCACAATGCTAAATGTCAAAAATGAAAAGTGTCACAATGCTAAATGTCAAAAATGACAAATCTCAAGATGGCAAATGTCAAAGATGTCAAATGACAACTGTCACAATGCTAAATGTCAAAAATGAAAAGTGTCACCATGAAAAATGTCAAAAATAACAAATTTCAAGATGGCAAATGTCAAAGATGTCAAATGACAAATGTCACAATGCTAAATGTCAAAAACGAAAAGTGTCACTATGAAAAATGTCAAAAATGACAAATTTCAAGATGGCAAATGTCAAAGATGTCAAATGACAAATGTCACAATGCTAAACGTCAAAAATGAAAAGTGTCACCATGAAAAATGTCAAAATAACAAATTTCAAGATGGCAAATGTCAAAGATGTCAAATGACAAATGTCACAATGCTAAATGTCAAAAATGAAAAGTGTCACCATGAAAAATGTCAAAAATGACAAATTTCAAAATGGCAAATGTCAAAACTGACAAATGTCACAATGCTAAATGTCAAAAATATAAAGTGTCACCATAAAAAATGTCAAAAATAACAACTTTCAAGATGGCAAATGTCAAAGATGTCAAATGACAAATGTCACAATGCTAAATGTCAAAAATAAAAAGTGTCACCATGAACAATGTCAAAAATGACAAATTTTAAGATGGCAAATGTCAAAACTGACAAATGTCACAATGCTAAATGTCAAAAATGAAAAGTGTCACCATGAAAAATGTCAAAAATAACAAATTTTAAGATGGCAAATGTCAAAGATGTCAAATGACAAATGTCACAATGCTAAATGTCAAAAATGAAAAGTGTCACCATGAAAAATGTCAAAAATGACAAATTTCAAGATGGCAAATGTCAAAGATGTCAAATGACAAATGTCACAATGCTACATGTCAAAAATGAAAAGTGTCAAAAATGACAAATTTCGAGATGGCAAATGTCTAAGATGTTAAATGACAAATGTCACAATGCTAAATGTTAAAAATAAAAAGTGTCACCATGAAAAATGTCAAAAATGACAAATTTCAAGATGGCAAATGTCAAAAATGTCAAATGACAAATGTCACAATGCTAAATGTCAAAAGTGAAAAGTGTCACCATAAAAAATGTCAAAAATGACAAATTTCAAGATGGCAAATGTCAAAGGTGTCAAATTACAAATGCCACAATGCTAAATGTCAAAAATGAAAAGTGTCAAAAATGACAAATTTCAAGATGGCAAATGTCTAAGATGTCAAATGACAAATGTCACAATGCTAAATGTCAAAAATGAAAAGTGTCACAATGCTAAATGTCAAAAATGACAAATCTCAAGATGGCAAATGTCAAAGATGTCAAATGACAAATGTCACAATGCTAAATGTCAAAAATGAAAAGTGTCACCATAAAAAATGTCAAAAATAACAAATTTCAAGATGGCAAATGTCAAAGATGTCAAATGACAAATGTCACAATGCTAAATGTCAAAAACGAAAAGTGTCACTATGAAAAATGTCAAAAATGACAAATTTCAAGATGGCAAATGTCAAAGATGTCAAATGACAAATGTCACAATGCTAAACGTCAAAAATGAAAAGTGTCACCATGAAAAATGTCAAAATAACAAATTTCAAGATGGCAAATGTCAAAGATGTCAAATAACAAATGTCACAATGCTAAATGTCAAAAATGAAAAGTGTCACCATTAAAAATGTCAAAAATGACAAATTTCAAAATGGCAAATGTCAAAACTGACAAATGTCACAATGCTAAATGTCAAAAATGAAAAGTGTCACCATAAAAAATGTCAAAAATAACAACTTTCAAGATGGCAAATGTCAAAGATGTCAAATGACAAATGTCACAATGCTAAATGTCAAAAATAAAAAGTGTCACCATGAACAGTGTCAAAAATGACAAATTTCAAGATGGCAAATGTCAAAACTGACAAATGTCACAATGCTAAATGTCAAAAATGAAAAGTGTCACCATGAAAAATGTCAAAAATAACAAATTTTAAGATGGCAAATGTCAAAGATGTCAAATGACAAATGTCACAATGCTTAATGTCAAAAATGAAAAGTGTCACCATGAAAAATGTCAAAAATGACAAATTTCAAGATGGCAAATGTCAAAGATGTCAAATGACAAATGTCACAATGCTAAATGTCAAAAATGAAAAGTGCCACCATGAAAAATGTCAAAAATGACAAATTTCAAGATGGCAAATGTCAAAGATGTCAAATGACAAATGTCACAATGCTGAATGTCAAAAATAAAAAGTGTTACCATGAAAAATGTCAAAAATGACAAATTTCAAGATGGCAAATGTCAAAGATGGCAAATGACAAATGTCACAATGCTAAATGTCAAAAATGAAATGTGTCAAAAATGACAAATTTCAAGATGGCAAATGTCTAAGATGTCAAATGACAAATGTCACAATGCTAAATGTCAAAAATGAAAAGTGTCACAATGCTAAATGTCAAAAATGACAAATTTCAAGATGGCAAATGTCAAAGATGTCAAATGACAAATGTCACAATGCTAAATGTCAAAAATGAAAAGTGTCACCATGAAAAATGTCAAAAATAACAAATTTTAAGATGGCAAATGTCAAAGATGTCAAATGACAAATGTCACAATGCTAAATGTCAAAAATGAAAAGTGTCACCATGAAAAATGTCAAAAATAACAAATTTTAAGATGGCAAATGTCAAAGATGTCAAATGACAAATGTCACAATGCTAAATGTCAAAAATGAAAGGTGTCACCATGAAAAATGTCAAAAATGACAAATGTCAAGATGGCATATGTCAAAGATGTCAAATGACAAATGTCACAATGCTAAATGTCAAAAATAAAAAGTGTCACCATGAAAAATGTCAAAAATGACCAATTTCAAGATGGCAAATGTCAAAGATGTCAAATGACAAATGTCACAATGCTAAATGTCAAAAATGAAAAATGTCAAAAATGACAAATTTCACGATGGCAAATGTCACAATGCTAAATGTCAAAAATGATAAGTGTCACCATGAAAAATGTCAAAAATGACAAATTTCAACATGGCAAATGTCCAAGATGTCAAATGACAAATGTCACAATGCTAAATGTCAAAAATGACAAATTTCAAGATGGCAAATGTTAAAGATGTCGAATATGACAAATGTCACAATGCTAAATGTCAAAAATGAAAAGTGTCACCATGAAAAATGTCAAAAATGACAAATTTCAAGATGGCAAATGTCAAAGATGTCAAATGACAAATGTCACAATGCTAAATGTCAAAAATGAAAAGTGGCACCATGAAAAATGTCAAAAATGACAAATTTCAAGATGGCAAATATCAAAGATGTCAAATGACAAATGTCACAATGCTAAATGTCAAAAATGACAAATTTCAAGATGGCAAATGTCAAAGATGTCAAATGACAAATGTCACAATGCTAAATGTCAAAAATGAAAAGTGTCACCATGAAAAATGTCAAAAATGACAAATTTCAAGATGGCAAATGTCAAAGATGTCAAATGACAAATGTCACAATGCTACATGTCAAAAATGAAAAGTGTCAAAAATGACAAATTTCGAGATGGCAAATGTCTAAGATGTCAAATGACAAATGTCACAATGCTAAATGTTAAAAATAAAAAGTGTCACCATGAAAAATGTCAAAAATGACAAATTTCAAGATGGCAAATGTCAAAGATGTCAAATGACAAATGTCACAATGCTAAATGTCAAAAGTGAAAAGTGTCACCATACAAAATGTCAAAAATGACAAATTTCAAGATGGCAAATGTCAAAGATGTCAAATTACAAATGCCACAATGCTAAATGTCAAAAATGAAAAGTGTCAAAAATGACAAATTTCAAGATGGCAAATGTCTAAGATGTCAAATGACAAATGTCACAATGCTAAATGTCAAAAATGAAAAGTGTCACCATGAAAAATGTCAAAAATGACAAATTTCAAGATGGCAAATGTCAAAGATGTCAAATGACAAATGTCACAATGCTAAACGTCAAAAATGAAAAGTGTCACCATTAAAAATGTCAAAATAACAAATTTCAAGATGGCAAATGTCAAAGATGTCAAATGACAAATGTCACAATGCTAAATGTCAAAAATGAAAAGTGTCACCATGAAAAATGTCAAAAATGACAAATTTCAAAATGGCAAATGTCAAAACTGACAAATGTCACAATGCTAAATGTCAAAAATGAAAAGTGTCACCATAAAAAATGTCAAAAATAACAACTTTCAAGATGGCAAATGTCAAAGATGTCAAATGACAAATGTCACAATGCTAAATGTCAAAAATGAAAAGTGTCACTATGAAAAATGTCAAAAATGACAAATTTCAAAATGGCAAATGTCAAAACTGACAAATGTCACAATGCTAAATGTCAAAAATGAAAAGTGTCAAAATAAAAAATGTCAAAAATAACAAATTTCAAGATGGCAAATGTCAAAGATGTCAAATGACAAATGTCACAATGCTAAATGTCAAAAATAAAAAGTGTCACCATGAACAATGTCAAAAATGACAAATTTCAAGATGGCAAATGTCAAAACTGACAAATGTCACAATGCTAAATGTCAAAAATGAAAAGTGTCACCATGAAAAATGTCAAAAATAACAAATTTTAAGATGGCAAATGTCAAAG
Organism: Altica lythri; assembly: GCA_964028335.1. Taxonomy (NCBI): domain Eukaryota; kingdom Metazoa; phylum Arthropoda; class Insecta; order Coleoptera; family Chrysomelidae; genus Altica; species Altica lythri. The sequence continues at coordinate 30,470,468 of OZ034800.1, forward strand.
ATGTCAAATGACAAATGTCACAATGCTAGATGTAAAAAATGACAAATTTCAAGATGGCAAATGTCAAAGATGTCAAATGACAAATGTCACAATGCTAAATGTCAAAAATGAAAAGTGTCACCATGAAAAATGTCAAAAATGACAAATTTCAAGATTTGTCATTTTTGACATTTTTCATGGTGACACTTTTCATTTTTGACATTTAGCATTGTGACATTTGTCATTTGACATCTTTGACATTTGCCATCTTGAAATTTGTTATTTTTGACATTTTTCATGGTGACACTTTTCATTTTTGACATTTAGCATTGTGACATTTGTCATTTGACATCTTTGACATTTGCCATCTTGAAATTTGTCATTTTTGACATTTTTCATGGTGACACTTTTTATTTTTGACATTTAGCATTGTGACATGTGTCATTTGACATCTTTGACATTTGCCATCTTGAAATGTGTCATTTTTGACATTTAGCATTGTGACATTTGTCATTTGACATCTTTGATATTTGCCATCTTGAAATTTGACATTTTTGACATTTTTCATGGTGACACTTTTCATTTTTGACATTTAGCATTGTGACATCTGTCATTTGACATCTTTGACATTTGCCATCTTGAAATTTGTCATTTTTGACATTTTTCATGGTGACACTTTTCATTTTTGACATTTAGCATTGTGACATTTGTCATTTGACATCTTTGACATTTGCCATCTTGAAATTTGTTATTTTTGACATTTTTCATGGTGACACTTTTCATTTTTGACATTTAGCATTGTGACATTTGTCATTTGACATCTTTGACATTTGTCATCTTGAAATTTGTCATCTTGAAATTTGTCATTTTTGACATTTTTCATGGTGACACTTTTCATTTTTGACATTTAGCATTGTGACATTTGTCATTTGACATCTTTGACATTTGCCATCTTAAAATTTGTTATTTTTGACATTTTTTATGGTAACACTTTTCATTTTTGACATTTAGCATTGTGACATTTGTCATTTGACATCTTTGACATTTGCCATCTTGAAATTTGTCATTTTTGACATTTTTCATGGTGACATTTTTCATTTTTGACATTTAGCATTGTGACATTTGTCATTTGACATCTTTGACATTTGCCATCTTGAAATTTGTCATTTTTGACATTTAGCATTGTGACATTTGTCATTTGACATCTTTGACATTTGCCATCTTGAAATTTGTCATTTTTCATGGTGACACTTTTCATTTTTGACATTTAGCATTGTGACATTTGTCATTTGACATCTTTGACATTTGCCATTTTGAAATTTGTCATTTTTGACATTTTTCATGGTGACACTTTTTATTTTTGACATTTAGCATTGTGACATTTGTCATTTTACATCTTTGACATTTGCCATCTTGAAATTTGTCATTTTTGACATTTAGCATTGTGACATTTGTCAGTTTTGACATTTGCGATCTTGAAATTTGTCATTTTTGACATTTTTCATGGTGACACTTTTCATTTTTGACATTTAGCATTGTGACATTTGTCATTTGACATCTTTGACATTTGCCATCTTGAAATTTGTTATTTTTGACATTTTTCATGGTGACACTTTTCATTTTTGACATTTAGCATTGTGACATTTGTCATTTGACATCTTTAACATTTGTCATCTTAAAATTTGTCATCTTGAAATTTGTCATCTTGAAATTTGTCATTTTTGACATTTTTCATGGTGACACTTTTCATTTTTGACATTTAGCATTGTGACATTTGTCATTTGACATCTTTGACATTTGCCATCTTAAAATTTGTTATTTTTGACATTTTTCATGGTAACACTTTTCATTTTTGACATTTAGCATTGTGACATTTGTCATTTGACAGCTTTGACATTTGCCATCTTGAAATTTGTCATTTTTGACATTTTTCATGGTGATACTTTTCATTTTTGACATTTAGCATTGTGACATTTGTCATTTGACATCTTTAACATTTGCCATCTTGAAATTTGTCATTTTTGACATTTAGCATTGTGACATTTGTCATTTGACATCTTTGACATTTGCCATCTTGAAATTTGTCATTTTTGACATTTTTCATGGTGACACTTTTCATTTTTGTCATTTAGCATTGTGACATTTGTCATTTGACATCTTTGACATTTGCCATCTTGAAATTTGTTATTTTTGACATTTTTCATGGTGACACTTTTCATTTTTGACATTTAGCATTGTGACATTTGTCATTTGACATCTTTGACATTTGCCATCTTGAAATTTGTCATTTTTAACATTTAGCATTGTGACATTTGTCATTTGACATCTTTGACATTTGCCATCTTGAAATTTGTCATTTTTGACATTTTTCATGGTGACACTTTTCATTTTTGACATTTAGCATTGTGACATTTGTCATTTGACATCTTTGACATTTGCTATCTTGAAATTTGTCATTTTTGACATTTTTCACGGTGACCCTTTTCATTTTTGACATTTAGCATTGTGACATTTGTCATTTGACATCTTAGACATTTGCCATCTTGAAATTTGTCATTTTTGACACTTTTCATTTTTGACATTTAGCATTGTGACATTTGTCATTTGACATCTTTGACATTTGCCATCTTGAAATTTGTCATTTTTGACATTTTTCATGGTGACACTTTTCATTTTTGACATTTAGCATTGTGACATTTGTCATTTGACATCTTGGACATTTGCCATCTTGAAATTTGTCATTTTTGACATTTTTCATGGAGACACTTATCATTTTTGACATTTAGCATTGTGACATTTGTCAGTTTTGACATTTGCCATCTTGAAATTTGTCATTTTTGACATTTTTCATGGTGACACTTTTCATTTTTGACATTTAGCATTGTGACATTTGTCATTTGACATCTTTGACATTTGCCATCTTGAAATTTGTCATTTTTGACATTTTTCATCGTGACACTTTTCAATTTTGACATTTAGCATTGTGACATTTGTCATTTGACATCTTTGACATTTGCCAACTTGGAATTTGTTATTTTTGACATTTTTCATGGTAACACTTTTCATTTTTGACATTTAGCATTGTGACATTTGTCATTTGACATCTTTGACATTTGCCATCTTGAAATTTGTCATTTTTGACATTTTTCATGGTGACACCTTTCATTTTTGACATTTAGCATTGTGACATTTGTCATTTGACATCTTTGACATTTGCCATCTTAAAATTTGTCATATTTGACATTAGGCATTGTGACATTTGTCATTTGACATCTTGGACATTTGCCATCTTGAAATTTGTCATTTTTGACATTTTTCATGGTGACACTTATCATTTTTGACATTTAGCATTGTGACATTTGTCAGTTTTGACATTTGCCATCTTGAAATTTGTCATTTTTGACATTTTTCATGGTGACACTTTTCATTTTTGACATTTAGCATTGTGACATTTGTCATTTGACATCTTTGACATTTGCCATCTTGAAATTTGTTATTTTTGACATTTTTCATGGTGACACTTTTCATTTTTGACATTTAGCATTGTGACATTTGTCATTTGACATCTTTGACATTTGCCATCTTAAAATTTGTCATTTTTGACATTTTTCATGGTGACACTTTTCATTTTTGACATTTAGCATTGTGACATTTGTCATTTGACATCTTTGACATTTGCCATCTTGAAATTTGTTATTTTTGACATTTTTCATGTTGACACTTTTCATTTTTGACATTTAGCATTGTGACATTTGTCATTTGACATCTTTGACATTTGCCATCTTGAAATTTGTCATTTTTGACATTTTTCATGGTGACACTTTTTATTTTTGACATTTAGCATTCGGACATTTGTCATTTGACATCTTTGACATTTGCCATCTTGAAATTTGTCATTTTTGATATTTAGCATTGTGACATTTGTCATTTGACATCTTTGATATTTGCCATCTTGAAATTTGTCATTTTTGACATTTTTCATGGTGACACTTTTCATTTTTGACATTTAGCATTGTGACATTTGTCATTTGACATCTTTGACATTTGCCATCTTGAAATTTGTCATTTTTGACATTTTTCATGGTGACACTTTTCATTTTTGACATTTAGCATTGTGACATTTGTCATTTGACATCTTTGACATTTGCCATCTTGAAATTTGTCATTTTTGACATTTTTCATGGTGACACTTTTCATTTTTGACATTTAGCATTGTGACATTTGTCAGTTTTGACATTTGCCATCTTGAAATTTGTCATTTTTGACATTTTTCATGGTGACACTTTTCATTTTTGACATTTAGCATTGTGACATTTGTCATTTGACATCTTTGACATTTTCCATCTTGAAATTTGTTATTTTTGACATTTTTCATGGTGACACTTTTCATTTTTGACATTTAGCATTGTGACATTTGTCATTTGCCATCTTAAAATTTGTCATTTTTGACATTTTTTATGGTTACACTTTTCATTTTTGACATTTAGCATTGTGACATTTGTCATTTGACATCTTTGACATTTGCCATCTTGAAATTTGTTATTTTTGACATTTTTCATGGTGACACTTTTCATTTTTGACATTTAGCATTGTGACATTTGTCAGTTTTGACATTTGCCATCTTGAAATTTGTCATTTTTGACATTTTTCATAGTGACACTTTTCATTTTTGACATTTAGCATTGTGACATTTGTCATTTGACATCTTTGACATTTGCCATCTTGAAATTTGTTTTTTTTGACATTTTTCATGTTGACACTTTTCATTTTTGACATTTAGCATTGTGACATTTGTCTTTGACATCTTTGACATTTGCCATCTTGAAATTTGTCATTTTTGACATTTTTCATGGTGACACTTTTCATTTTTGACATTTAGCATTCGGACATTTGTCATTTGACATCTTTGACATTTGCCATCTTGAAATTTGTCATTTTTGATATTTAGCATTGTGACATTTGTCATTTGACATCTTTGATATTTGCTATCTTGAAATTTGTCATTTTTGACATTTTTCATGGTGACACTTTTCATTTTTGACATTTAGCATTGTGACATTTGTCATTTGACATCTTTGACATTTGCCATCTTGAAATTTGTCATTTTTGACATTTTTCATGGTGACACTTTTCATTTTTGACATTTAGCATTGTGACATTTGTCAGTTTTGACATTTGCCATCTTGAAATTTGTCATTTTTGACATTTTTCATGGTGACACTTTTCATTTTTGACATTTAGCAATGTGACATTTGTCAGTTTTGACATTTGCGATCTTGAAATTTGTCATTTTTGACATTTTTCATGGTGACACTTTTCATTTTTGACATTTAGCATTGTGACATTTGTCATTTGACATCTTTGACATTTGCCATCTTGAAATTTGTTATTTTTGACATTTTTCATGGTGACACTTTTCATTTTTGACATTTAGCATTGTGACATTTGTCATTTGACATCTTTAACATTTGTCATCTTGAAATTTGTCATCTTGAAATTTGTCATCTTGAAATTTGTCATTTTTGACATTTTTCATGGTGACACTTTTCATTTTTGACATTTAGCATTGTGACATTTGTCATTTGACATCTTTGACATTTGCCATCTTAAAATTTGTTATTTTTGACATTTTTCATGGTAACACTTTTCATTTTTGACATTTAGCATTGTGACATTTGTCATTTGACAGCTTTGACATTTGCCATCTTGAAATTTGTCATTTTTGACATTTTTCATGGTGACACTTTTCATTTTTGACATTTAGCATTGTGACATTTGTCATTTGACATCTTTAACATTTGCCATCTTGAAATTTGTCATTTTTGACATTTAGCATTGTGAGATTTGTCATTTGACATCTTTGACATTTGCCATCTTGAAATTTGTCATTTTTGACATTTTTCATGGTGACACTTTTCATTTTTGTCATTTAGCATTGTGACATTTGTCATTTGACATCTTTGACATTTGCCATCTTGAAATTTGTCATTTTTGACATTTTTCATGGTGACACTTTTCATTTTTGACATTTAGCATTGTGACATTTGTCATTTGACATCTTTGACATTTGCCATCTTGAAATTTGTCATTTTTGACATTTAGCATTGTGACATTTGTCATTTGACATCTTTGACATTTGCCATCTTGAAATTTGTCATTTTTGACATTTTTCATGGTGACACTTTTCATTTTTGACATTTAGCATTGTGACATTTGTCATTTGACATCTTTGACATTTGCTATCTTGAAATTTGTCTTTTTTGACATTTTTCACGGTGACCCTTTTCATTTTTGACATTTAGCATTGTGACATTTGTCATTTGACATCTTAGACATTTGCCATCTTGAAATTTGTCATTTTTGACACTTTTCATTTTTGACATTTAGCATTGTGACATTTGTCATTTGACATCTTTGACATTTGCCATCTTGAAATTTGTCATTTTTGACATTTTATGGTGACACTTTTCATTTTTGACATTTAGCATTGTGACATTTGTCATTTGACATCTTGGACATTTGCCATCTTGAAATTTGTCATTTTTGACATTTTTCATGGAGACACTTATCATTTTTGACATTTAGCATTGTGACATTTGTCAGTTTTGACATTTGCCATCTTGAAATTTGTCATTTTTGACATTTTTCATGGTGACACTTTTCATTTTTGACATTTAGCATTGTGACATTTGTCATTTGACATCTTTGACATTTGCCATCTTGAAATTTGTCATTTTTGACATTTTTCATGGTGACACTTTTCAATTTTGACATTTAGCATTGTGACATTTGTCATTTGCCAACTTGGAATTTGTTATTTTTGACATTTTTCATGGTAACACTTTTCATTTTTGACATTTAGCATTGTGACATTTGTCATTTGACATCTTTGACATTTGCCATCTTGAAATTTGTCATTTTTGACATTTTTCATGGTGACACCTTTCATTTTTGACATTTAGCATTGTGACATTTGTCATTTGACATCTTTGACATTTGCCATCTTAAAATTTGTCATATTTGACATTAGGCATTGTGACATTTGTCATTTGACATCTTGGACATTTGCCATCTTAAAATTTGTCATTTTTGACATTTTTCATGGTGACACTTATCATTTTTGACATTTAGCATTGTGACATTTGTCAGTTTTGACATTTGCCATCTTGAAATTTGTCATTTTTGACATTTTTCATGGTGACACTTTTCATTTTTGACATTTAGCATTGTGACATTTGTCATTTGACATCTTTGACATTTGCCATCTTGAAATTTGTTATTTTTGACATTTTTCATGGTGACACTTTTCATTTTTGACATTTAGCATTGTGACATTTGTCATTTGACATCTTTGACATTTGCCATCTTAAAATTTGTCATTTTTGACATTTTTCATGGTGACACTTTTCATTTTTGACATTTAGCATTGTGACATTTGTCATTTGACATCTTTGACATTTGCCATCTTGAAATTTGTTATTTTTGACATTTTTCATGTTGACACTTTTCATTTTTGACATTTAGCATTGTGACATTTGTCATTTGACATCTTTGACATTTGCCATCTTGAAATTTGTCATTTTTGACATTTTTCATGGTGACACTTTTCATTTTTGACATTTAGCATTCGGACATTTGTCATTTGACATCTTTGACATTTGCCATCTTGAAATTTGTCATTTTTGATATTTAGCATTGTGACATTTGTCATTTGACATCTTTGATATTTGCCATCTTGAAATTTGTCATTTTTGACATTTTTCATGGTGACACATTTCATTTTTGACATTTAGCATTGTGACATTTGTCATTTGACATCTTTGACATTTGCCATCTTGAAATTTGTTATTTTTGACATTTTTCATGTTGACACTTTTCATTTTTGACATTTAGCATTGTGACATTTGTCATTTGACATCTTTGACATTTGCCATCTTGAAATTTGTTATTTTTGACATTTTTCATGGTGACACTTTTCATTTTTGACATTTAGCATTGTGACATTTGTCATTTGACATCTTTGACATTTGCCATCTTGAAATTTGTCATTTTTGACATTTTTCATGGTGACACTTTTCATTTTTGACATTTAGCATTGTGACATTTGTCATTTGACATCTTTGACATTTGCCATCTTGAAATTTGTCATTTTTGACATTTTTCATGGTGACACTTTTCATTTTTGACATTTAGCATTGTGACATTTGTCAGTTTTGACATTTGCCATCTTGAAATTTGTCATTTTTGACATTTTTCATGGTGACACTTTTCATTTTTGACATTTAGCATTGTGACATTTGTCATTTGACATCTTTGACATTTTCCATCTTGAAATTTGTTATTTTTGACATTTTTCATGGTGACACTTTTCATTTTTGACATTTAGCATTGTGACATTTGTCATTTGCCATCTTGAAATTTGTGATTTTTGACATTTTTTATGGTTACACTTTTCATTTTTGACATTTAGCATTGTGACATTTGTCATTTGACATCTTTGACATTTGCCATCTTGAAATTTGTTATTTTTGACATTTTTCATGGTGACACTTTTCATTTTTGACATTTAGCATTGTGACATTTGTCAGTTTTGACATTTGCCATCTTGAAATTTGTCATTTTTGACATTTTTCATGGTGACACTTTTCATTTTTGACATTTAGCATTGTGACATTTGTCATTTGACATCTTTGACATTTGCCATCTTGAAATTTGTTATTTTTGACATTTTTCATGTTGACACTTTTCATTTTTGACATTTAGCATTGTGACATTTGTCTTTGACATCTTTGACATTTGCCATCTTGAAATTTGTCATTTTTGACATTTTTCATGGTGACACTTTTCATTTTTGACATTTAGCATTCGGACATTTGTCATTTGACATCTTTGACATTTGCCATCTTGAAATTTGTCATTTTTGATATTTAGCATTGTGACATTTGTCATTTGACATCTTTGATATTTGCCATCTTGAAATTTGTCATTTTTGACATTTTTCATGGTGACACTTTTCATTTTTGACATTTAGCATTGTGACATTTGTCATTTGACATCTTTGACATTTGACATCTTTGACATTTGCTATCTTGAAATTTGTCATTTTTGACATTTTTCATGGTGACACTTTTCATTTTTGACATTTAGCATTGTGACATTTGTCATTTGACATCTTTGACATTTGCCATCTTGAAATTTGTTATTTTTAACATTTTTCATGTTGACACTTTTCATTTTTGACATTTAGCATTGTGACATTTGTCTTTGACATCTTTGACATTTGCCATCTGGAAATTTGTCATTTTTGACATTTTTCATGGTGACACTTTTCATTTTTGACATTTAGCATTCGGACATTTGTCATTTGACATCTTTGACATTTGCCATCTTGAAATTTGTCATTTTTGATATTTAGCATTGTGACATTTGTCATTTGACATCTTTGATATTTGCCATCTTGAAATTTGTCATTTTTGACATTTTTCATGGTGACACTTTTCATTTTTGACATTTAGCATTGTGACATTTGTCATTTGACATCTTTGACATTTGCCATCTTGAAATTTGTCATTTTTGACATTTTTCATGGTGACACTTTTCATTTTTGACATTTAGCATTGTGACATTTGTCATTTGACATCTTTGACATTTGCCATCTTGAAATTTGTCATTTTTGACATTTTTCATGGTGACACTTTTTATTTTTGACATTTAGCATTGTGACATTTGTCATTTGACATCTTGGACATTTGCCATCTTGAAATTTGTCATTTTTGATATTTTTCATGATGACACTTATCATTTTTGACATTTAGCATTGTGACATTTGTCAGTTTTGACATTTGCCATCTTGAAATTTGTCATTTTTGACATTTTTCATAGTGACACTTTTCATCTTTGACATTTAGCATTGTGACATTTGTCATTTGACATCTTTGACATTTGCCATCTTTGACATTTGCCATCTTGAAATTTGTCATTTTTTACATTTTTTATGGTGACACTTTTCATTTTTGACATTTAGCATTGTGACATTTGTCATTTGACATCTTTTACATTTGCCATCTTGAAATTTGTCATTTTTGACATTTTTCATGGTGACACTTTTCATTTTTGACATTTAGCATTGTGACATTTGACATTTGACATCTTTGACATTTGCCATCTTGAAATTTGTCATTTTTGACATTTTTTATGGTGACACTTTTCATTTTTGACATTTAGCATTGTGACATTTGTCATTTGACATCTTTGACATTTGCCATCTTGAAATTTGTCATTTTTGACATTTAGCCTTGTGACATTTGTCATTTGACATCTTTGATATTTGCCATCTTGAAATTTGTCATTTTTGACATTTTTCATGGTGACACTTTTCATTTTTGACATTTAGCATTGTGACATTTGTCATTTGACATCTTTGGCATTTGCCATCTTAAAATTTGTCATTTTTGACATTTTTCATGGTGACACTTTTCATTTTTGACATTTAGCATTGTGACATTTGTCATATTCGACATCTTTGACATTTGCCATCTTGAAATTTGTCATTTTTGACATTTTTCATGGTGACACTTTTCATTTTTTACATTTGACATCTTTGACATTTGCTATCTTAAAATTTGTCATTTTTGACATTTTTCACGGTGACCCTTTTCATTTTTGACATTTAGCATTGTGACATTTGTCATTTGACATCTTAGACATTTGCCATCTTGAAATTTGTCATTTTTGACACTTTTCATTTTTGACATTTAGCATTGTGACATTTGTCATTTGACATCTTTGACATTTGCCATCTTGAAATTTGTCATTTTTGACATTTTTCATGGTGACACTTTTCATTTTTGACATTTAGCATTGTGACATTTGTCATTTTACATCTTTGACATTTGCCATCTTGAAATTTGTCATTTTTGACATTTAGCATTGTGACATTTGTCAGTTTTGACATTTGCCATCTTGAAATTTGTCATTTTTGACATTTTTCATGGTGACACTTTTCATTTTTGACATTTAGCATTGTGACATTTGTCATTTGACATCTTTGACATTTGCCATCTTGAAATTTGTTATTTTTGACATTTTTCATGGTGACACTTTTCATTTTTGACATTTAGCATTGTGACATTTGTCATCTTTGACATTTGCCATCTTGAAATTTGTCATTTTTGTCATTTTTCATGGCGACACTTTTCATCTTACATTAAGCATTGTGACATTTGTCATTTGACATCTTTGACATTTGCCATCTTGAAATTTGTCATTTTTGACATTTTTCATGGTGACACTTTTCATTTTTGACATTTAGCATTGTGACATTTGTCATTTGACATCTTTGGCATTTGCCATCTTGAAATTTGTTATTTTTGACATTTTTCATGGTGATACTTTTCATTTTTGACATTTAGCATTGTGACATTTGTCATTTGACATCTTTGACATTTGCCATCTTGAAATTTGTCATTTTTGACATTTTTCATGGTGACACTTTTCATTTTTGACATTTAGCATTGTGACATTTGTCATTTGACATCTTTGACATTTGCTATCTTGAAATTTGTCATTTTTGACATTTTTCATGGTGACACTTTTCATTTTTGACATTTAGCATTGTGACATTTGTCATTTGACATCTTTGACATTTGCCATCTTGAAATTTGTTATTTTTAACATTTTTCATGTTGACACTTTTCATTTTTGACATTTAGCATTGTGACATTTGTCTTTGACATCTTTGACATTTGCCATCTGGAAATTTGTCATTTTTGACATTTTTCATGGTGACACTTTTCATTTTTGACATTTAGCATTCGGACATTTGTCATTTGACATCTTTGACATTTGCCATCTTGAAATTTGTCATTTTTGATATTTAGCATTGTGACATTTGTCATTTGACATCTTTGATATTTGCCATCTTGAAATTTGTCATTTTTGACATTTTTCATGGTGACACTTTTCATTTTTGACATTTAGCATTGTGACATTTGTCATTTGACATCTTTGACATTTGCCATCTTGAAATTTGTCATTTTTGACATTTTTCATGGTGACACTTTTCATTTTTGACATTTAGCATTGTGACATTTGTCATTTGACATCTTTGACATTTGCCATCTTGAAATTTGTCATTTTTGACATTTTTCATGGTGACACTTTTTATTTTTGACATTTAGCATTGTGACATTTGTCATTTGACATCTTGGACATTTGTCATCTTGAAATTTGTCATTTTTGATATTTTTCATGGTGACACTTATCATTTTTGACATTTAGCATTGTGACATTTGTCAGTTTTGACATTTGCCATCTTGAAATTTGTCATTTTTGACATTTTTCATAGTGACACTTTTCATCTTTGACATTTAGCATTGTGACATTTGTCATTTGACATCTTTGACATTTGCCATCTTTGACATTTGCCATCTTGAAATTTGTCATTTTTTACATTTTTTATGGTGACACTTTTCATTTTTGACATTTAGCATTGTGACATTTGTCATTTGACATCTTTTACATTTGCCATCTTGAAATTTGTCATTTTTGACATTTTTCATGGTGACACTTTTCATTTTTGACATTTAGCATTGTGACATTTGACATTTGACATCTTTGACATTTGCCATCTTGAAATTTGTCATTTTTGACATTTTTTATGGTGACACTTTTCATTTTTGACATTTAGCATTGTGACATTTGTCATTTGACATCTTTGACATTTGCCATCTTGAAATTTGTCATTTTTGACATTTAGCCTTGTGACATTTGTCATTTGACATCTTTGATATTTGCCATCTTGAAATTTGTCATTTTTGACATTTTTCATGGTGACACTTTTCATTTTTGACATTTAGCATTGTGACATTTGTCATTTGACATCTTTGGCATTTGCCATCTTAAAATTTGTCATTTTTGACATTTTTCATGGTGACACTTTTCATTTTTGACATTTAGCATTGTGACATTTGTCATATTCGACATCTTTGACATTTGCCATCTTGAAATTTGTCATTTTTGACATTTTTCATGGTGACACTTTTCATTTTTTACATTTGACATCTTTGACATTTGCTATCTTAAAATTTGTCATTTTTGACATTTTTTACGGTGACCCTTTTCATTTTTGACATTTAGCATTGTGACATTTGTCATTTGACATCTTAGACATTTGCCATCTTGAAATTTGTCATTTTTGACACTTTTCATTTTTGACATTTAGCATTGTGACATTTGTCATTTGACATCTTTGACATTTGCCATCTTGAAATTTGTCATTTTTGACATTTTTCATGGTGACACTTTTCATTTTTGACATTTAGCATTGTGACATTTGTCATTTGACATCTTGGACATTTGCCATCTTGAAATTTGTCATTTTTGACATTTTTCATGGAGACACTTATCATTTTTGACATTTAGCATTGTGACATTTGTCAGTTTTGACATTTGCCATCTTGAAATTTGTCATTTTTGACATTTTTCATGGTGACACTTTTCATTTTTGACATTTAGCATTGTGACATTTGTCATTTGACATCTTTGACATTTGCCATCTTGAAATTTGTCATTTTTGACATTTTTCATAGTGACACTTTTCATTTTTGACATTTAGCATTGTGACATTTGTCATTTGACATCTTTGACATTTGCCATCTTGGAATTTGTTATTTTTGACATTTTTCATGGTAACACTTTTCATTTTTGACATTTAGCATTGTGACATTTGTCATTTGACATCTTTGACATTTGCCATCTTGAAATTTGTCATTTTTGACATTTTTCATGGTAACACTTTTCATTTTTGACATTTAGCATTGTGACATTTGTCATTTGACATCTTTGACATTTGCCATCTTGAAATTTGTCATTTTTGACATTAAGCATTGTGACATTTGTCATTTGACATCTTGGACATTTGCCATCTTGAAATTTGTCATTTTTGACATTTTTCATGGTGACACTTATCATTTTTGACATTTAGCATTGTGACATTTGTCAGTTTTGACATTTGCCATCTTGAAATTTGTCATTTTTGACATTTTTCATGGTGACACTTTTCATTTTTGACATTTAGCATTGTGACATTTGTCATTTGACATCTTTGACATTTGCCATCTTGAAATTTGTTATTTTTGACATTTTTCATGGTGACACTTTTCATTTTTGACATTTAGCATTGTGACATTTGTCAGTTTTGACATTTGCCATCTTGAAATTTGTCATTTTTGACATTTTTCATGGTGACACTTTTCATTTTTGACATTTAGCATTGTGACATTTGTCATTTGACATCTTTGACATTTGCCATCTTGAAATTTGTCATATTTGACATTTTTCATGGTGACACTTTTCAATTTTGACATTTAGCATTGTGACATTTGTCATTTGACATCTTTGACATTTGCCATCTTGGAATTTGTTATTTTTGACATTTTTCATGGTAACACTTTTCATTTTTGACATTTAGCATTGTGACATTTGTCATTTGACATCTTTGACATTTGCCATCTTGAAATTTGTTATTTTTGACATTTTTCATGGTGACACTTTTCATTTTTGACATTTAGCATTGTGACATTTGTCAGTTTTGACATTTGCCATCTTGAAATTTGTCATTTTTGACATTTTTCATGGTGACACTTTTCATTTTTGACATTTAGCATTGTGACATTTGTCATTTGACATCTTTGACATTTGCCATCTTGAAATTTGTCATATTTGACATTTTTCATGGTGACACTTTTCAATTTTGACATTTAGCATTGTGACATTTGTCATTTGACATCTTTGACATTTGCCATCTTGGAATTTGTTATTTTTGACATTTTTCATGGTAACACTTTTCATTTTTGACATTTAGCATTGTGACATTTGTCATTTGACATCTTTGACATTTGCCATCTTGAAATTTGTCATTTTTGACATTTTTCATGGTAACACTTTTCATTTTTGACATTTAGCATTGTGACATTTGTCATTTGACATCTTTGACATTTGCCATCTTGAAATTTGTCATTTTTGACATTAAGCATTGTGACATTTGTCATTTGACATCTTGGACATTTGCCATCTTGAAATTTGTCATTTTTGACATTTTTCGTGGTGACACTTATCATTTTTGACATTTAGCATTGTGACATTTGTCAGTTTTGACATTTGCCATCTTGAAATTTGTCATTTTTGATATGTTTCATGGTGACACTTTTCATTTTTGACATTTAGCATTGTGACATTTGTCATTTGACATCTTTGACATTTGCCATCTTGAAATTTGTTATTTTTCACATTTTTCATGGTGACACTTTTCATTTTTGACATTTAGCATTGTGACATTTGTCATTTGACATCTCTGACATTTGCCATCTTGAAATTTGTCATTTTTGACATTTTTCATGGTGATACTTTTCATTTTTGACATTTAGCATTGTGACATTTGTCATTTGACATCTTTGACATTTGCCATCTTGAAATTTGTTATTTTTGACATTTTTCATGTTGACACTTTTCATTTTTGACATTTAGCATTGTGACATTTGTCATTTGACATCTTTAACATTTGCCATCTTGAAATTTGTCATTTTTGACATTTTTCATGGTGACACTTTTCATTTTTGACATTTAGCATTCGGACATTTGTCATTTGACATCTTTGACATTTGCCATCTTGAAATTTGTCATTTTTGATATTTAGCATTGTGACATTTGTCAGTTGACATCTTTGATATTTGCCATCTTGAAATTTGTCATTTTTGACATTTTTCATGGTGACACTTTTCATTTTTGACATTTAGCATTGTGACATTTGTCATTTGACATCTTGGACATTTGCCATCTTGAAATTTGTCATTTTTGACATTTTTCATGGAGACACTTATCATTTTTGACATTTAGCATTGTGACATTTGTCAGTTTTGACATTTGCCATCTTGAAATTTGTCGTTTTTGACATTTTTCATGGTGACACTTTTCATTTTTGACATTTAGCATTGTGACATTTGTCATTTGACATCTTTGACATTTGCCATCTTGAAATTTGTCATTTTTGACATTTTTCATAGTGACACTTTTCAATTTTGACATTTAGCATTGTGACATTTGTCATTTGACATCTTTGACATTTGCCATCTTGGAATTTGTTATTTTTGACATTTTTCATGGTAACACTTTTCATTTTTGACATTTAGCATTGTGACATTTGTCATTTGACATCTTTGACATTTGCCATCTTGAAATTTGTCATTTTTGACATTTTTCATGGTAACACTTTTCATTTTTGACATTTAGCATTGTGACATTTGTCATTTGACATCTTTGACATTTGCCATCTTGAAATTTGTCATTTTTGACATTAAGCATTGTGACATTTGTCATTTGACATCTTGGACATTTGCCATCTTGAAATTTGTCATTTTTGACATTTTTCATGGTGACACTTATCATTTTTGACATTTAGCATTGTGACATTTGTCAGTTTTGACATTTGCCATCTTGAAATTTGTCATTTTTGACATTTTTCATGGTGACACTTTTCATTTTTGACATTTAGCATTGTGACATTTGTCATTTGACATCTTTGACATTTGCCATCTTGAAATTTGTTATTTTTGACATTTTTCATGGTGACACTTTTCATTTTTGACATTTAGCATTGTGACATTTGTCATTTGACATCTCTGACATTTGCCATCTTGAAATTTGTCATTTTTGACATTTTTCATGGTGACACTTTTCATTTTTGACATTTAGCATTGTGACATTTGTCATTTGACATCTTTGACATTTGCCATCTTGAAATTTGTTATTTTTGACATTTTTCATGTTGACACTTTTCATTTTTGACATTTAGCATTGTGACATTTGTCATTTGACATCTTTAACATTTGCCATCTTGAAATTTGTCATTTTTGACATTTTTCATGGTGACACTTTTCATTTTTGACATTTAGCATTCGGACATTTGTCATTTGACATCTTTGACATTTGCCATCTTGAAATTTGTCATTTTTGATATTTAGCATTGTGACATTTGTCATTTGACATCTTTGATATTTGCCATCTTGAAATTTGTCATTTTTGACATTTTTCATGGTGACACTTTTCATTTTTGACATTTAGCATTGTGCCATTTGTCATTTGACATCTTTGACATTTGCCATCTTGAAATTTGTCATTTTTGACATTTTTCATGGTGACACTTTTCATTTTTGACATTTAGCATTGTGACATTTGTCATTTGACATCTTTGACATTTGCCATCTTGAAATTTGTCATTTTTGACATTTAGCATTGTGACATTTGTCAGTTGACATCTTTGATATTTGCCATCTTGAAATTTGTCATTTTTGACATTTTTCATGGTGACACTTTTCATTTTTGACATTTAGCATTGTGACATTTGTCATTTGACATCTTGGACATTTGCCATCTTGAAATTTGTCATTTTTGACATTTTTCATGGAGACACTTATCATTTTTGACATTTAGCATTGTGACATTTGTCAGTTTTGACATTTGCCATCTTGAAATTTGTCGTTTTTGACATTTTTCATGGTGACACTTTTCATTTTTGACATTTAGCATTGTGACATTTGTCATTTGACATCTTTGACATTTGCCATCTTGAAATTTGTCATTTTTGACATTTTTCATAGTGACACTTTTCAATTTTGACATTTAGCATTGTGACATTTGTCATTTGACATCTTTGACATTTGCCATCTTGGAATTTGTTATTTTTGACATTTTTCATGGTAACACTTTTCATTTTTGACATTTAGCATTGTGACATTTGTCATTTGACATCTTTGACATTTGCCATCTTGAAATTTGTCATTTTTGACATTTTTCATGGTAACACTTTTCATTTTTGACATTTAGCATTGTGACATTTGTCATTTGACATCTTTGACATTTGCCATCTTGAAATTTGTCATTTTTGACATTAAGCATTGTGACATTTGTCATTTGACATCTTGGACATTTGCCATCTTGAAATTTGTCATTTTTGACATTTTTCATGGTGACACTTATCATTTTTGACATTTAGCATTGTGACATTTGTCAGTTTTGACATTTGCCATCTTGAAATTTGTCATTTTTGACATTTTTCATGGTGACACTTTTCATTTTTGACATTTAGCATTGTGACATTTGTCATTTGACATCTTTGACATTTGCCATCTTGAAATTTGTTATTTTTGACATTTTTCATGGTGACACTTTTCATTTTTGACATTTAGCATTGTGACATTTGTCATTTGACATCTCTGACATTTGCCATCTTGAAATTTGTCATTTTTGACATTTTTCATGGTGACACTTTTCATTTTTGACATTTAGCATTGTGACATTTGTCATTTGACATCTTTGACATTTGCCATCTTGAAATTTGTTATTTTTGACATTTTTCATGTTGACACTTTTCATTTTTGACATTTAGCATTGTGACATTTGTCATTTGACATCTTTAACATTTGCCATCTTGAAATTTGTCATTTTTGACATTTTTCATGGTGACACTTTTCATTTTTGACATTTAGCATTCGGACATTTGTCATTTGACATCTTTGACATTTGCCATCTTGAAATTTGTCATTTTTGATATTTAGCATTGTGACATTTGTCATTTGACATCTTTGATATTTGCCATCTTGAAATTTGTCATTTTTGACATTTTTCATGGTGACACTTTTCATTTTTGACATTTAGCATTGTGCCATTTGTCATTTGACATCTTTGACATTTGCCATCTTGAAATTTGTCATTTTTGACATTTTTCATGGTGACACTTTTCATTTTTGACATTTAGCATTGTGACATTTGTCATTTTACATCTTTGACATTTGCCATCTTGAAATTTGTCATTTTTGACATTTAGCATTGTGACATTTGTCATTTGACATCTTTGACATTTGCCATCTTGAAATTTGTTATTTTTGACATTTTTCATGGTGACACTTTTCATTTTTGACATTTAGCATTGTGACATTTGTCAGTTTTGACATTTGCCATCTTGAAATTTGTCATTTTTGACATTTTTCATGAAGACACTTTTCATTTTTGACATTTAGCATTGTGACATTTGTCATTTGACATCTTTGACATTTGCCATCTTGAAATTTGTTATTTTTGACATTTTTCATGGTGACACTTTTCATTTTTGACATTTAGCATTGTGACATTTGTCATTTGACATCTTTGACATTTGCCATCTTGAAATTTGTTTTTTTTGACATTTTTCATGGTGACACTTTTCATTTTTGACATTTAGCATTGTGACATTTGTCATCTTTGACATTTGCCATCTTGAAATTTGTCATTTTTGTCATTTTTCATGGTGACACTTTTCATTTTACATTTAGCAATGTGACATTTGTCATTTGACATCTTTGACATTTGCCATCTTGAAATTTGTCATTTTTGACATTTAGCCTTGTGACATTTGTCATTTGACATCTTTGATATTTGCCATCTTGAAATTTGTCATTTTTGACATTTTTCATGGTGACACTTTTAATTTTTGATATTTAGCATTGTGACATTTGTCATTTGACATCTTTGGCATTTGCCATCTTGAAATTTGTTATTTTTGACATTTTTCATGGTGATACTTTTCATTTGACATCTTTGACATTTGCCATCTTGAAATTTGTCATTTTTGACATTTTTCATGGTGACACTTTTCATTTTTGACATTTAGCATTGTGACATTTGTCATTTGACATCTTTGGCATTTGCCATCTTGAAATTTGTTATTTTTGACATTTTTCATGGTGATACTTTTCATTTTTGACATTTAGCATTGTGACATTTGTCATTTGACATCTTTGACATTTGCCATCTTGAAATTTGTCATTTTTGACATTTTTCATGGTGACACTTTTCATTTTTGACATTTAGCATTGTGACATTTGTCATTTGACATCTTTGACCTTTGCCATCTTAAAATTTGTCATTTTTGACATTTAGCATTGTGACATTTGTCATTTGACATCTTGGACATTTGCCATCTTGAAATTTGTCATTTTTGACATTTTTCATGGTGACACTTATCGTTTTTGACATTTAGCATTGTGACATTTGTCAGTTTTGACATTTGCCATCTTGAAATTTGTCATTTTTGACATTTTTCATGGTGACACTTTTCATTTTTGACATTTAGCATTGTGACATTTGTCATTTGACATCTTTGACATTTGCCATCTTGAAATTTGTCATTTTTGACATTTAGCATTGTGACATTTGTCATTTGACATCTTTGACATTTGCCATCTTGAAATTTGTTATTTTTGACATTTTTCATGGTGACACTTTTCATTTTTGACATTTAGCATTGTGACATTTGTCAGTTTTGACATTTGCCATCTTGAAATTTGTCATTTTTGACATTTAGCCTTGTGACATTTGTCATTTGACATCTTTGATATTTGCCATCTTGAAATTTGTCATTTTTGACATTTTTCATGGTGACACTTTTCATTTTTGACATTTAGCATTGTGACATTTGTCATTTGACATCTTTGGCATTTGCCATCTTAAAATTTGTCATTTTTGACATTTTTCATGGTGACACTTTTCATTTTTGACATTTAGCATTCGGACATTTGTCATTTGACATCTTTGACATTTGCCATCTTGAAATTTGTCATTTTTGACATTTAGCATTGTGACATTTGTCATTTGACATCTTTGACATTTGCCATCTTGAAATTTGTTATTTTTGACATTTTTCATGGTGACACTTTTCATTTTTGACATTTAGCATTGTGACATTTGTCAGTTTTGACATTTGCCATCTTGAAATTTGTCATTTTTGACATTTAGCCTTGTGACATTTGTCATTTGACATCTTTGATATTTGCCATCTTGAAATTTGTCATTTTTGACATTTTTCATGGTGACACTTTTCATTTTTGACATTTAGCATTGTGACATTTGTCATTTGACATCTTTGACATTTTCCATCTTGAAATTTGTTATTTTTGACATTTTTCATGGTGACACTTTTCATTTTTGACATTTAGCATTGTGACATTTGTCATTTGCCATCTTGAAATTTGTCATTTTTGACATTTTTTATGGTTACACTTTTCATTTTTGACATTTAGCATTGTGACATTTGTCATTTGACATCTTTGACATTTGCCATCTTGAAATTTGTTATTTTTGACATTTTTCATGGTGACACTTTTCATTTTTGACATTTAGCATTGTGACATTTGTCAGTTTTGACATTTGCCATCTTGAAATTTGTCATTTTTGACATTTTTCATGGTGACACTTTTCATTTTTGACATTTAGCATTGTGACATTTGTCATTTGACATCTTTGACATTTGCCATCTTGAAATTTGTTATTTTTGACATTTTTCATGTTGACACTTTTCATTTTTGACATTTAGCATTGTGACATTTGTCTTTGACATCTTTGACATTTGCCATCTTGAAATTTGTCATTTTTGACATTTTTCATGGTGACACTTTTCATTTTTGACATTTAGCATTCGGACATTTGTCATTTGACATCTTTGACATTTGCCATCTTGAAATTTGTCATTTTTGATATTTAGCATTGTGACATTTGTCATTTGACATCTTTGATATTTGCCATCTTGAAATTTGTCATTTTTGACATTTTTCATGGTGACACTTTTCATTTTTGACATTTAGCATTGTGACATTTGTCATTTGACATCTTTGACATTTGCCATCTTGAAATTTGTCATTTTTGACGTTTTTCATGGTGACACTTTTCATTTTTGACATTTAGCATTGTGACATTTGTCATTTGACATCTTTGACATTTGCCATCTTGAAATTTGTCATTTTTGACATTTTTCATGGTGACACTTTTCATTTTTGACATTTAGCATTGTGACATTTGTCATTTTACATCTTTGACATTTGCCATCTTGAAATTTGTCATTTTTGACATTTAGCGTTGTGACATTTGTCAGTTTTGACATTTGCCATCTTGAAATTTGTCATTTTTGACATTTTTCATGGTGACACTTTTCATTTTTGACATTTAGCATTGTGACATTTGTCATTTGACATCTTTGACATTTGCCATCTTGAAATTTGTTATTTTTGACATTTTTCATGGTGACACTTTTCATTTTTGACATTTAGCATTGTGACATTTGTCATTTGACATCTTTGACATTTGCCATCTTGAAATTTGTTATTTTTGACATTTTTCATGGTGACACTTTTCATTTTTGACATTTAGCATTGTGACATTTGTCATCTTTGACATTTGCCATCTTGAAATTTGTCATTTTTGTCATTTTTCATGGTGACACTTTTCATCTTACATTAAGCATTGTGACATTTGTCATTTGACATCTTTGACATTTGCCATCTTGAAATTTGTCATTTTTGACATTTTTCATGGTGACACTTTTCATTTTTGACATTTAGCATTGTGACATTTGTTATTTGACATCTTTGGCATTTGCCATCTTGAAATTTGTTATTTTTGACATTTTTCATGGTGATACTTTTCATTTTTGACATTTAGCATTGTGACATTTGTCATTTGACATCTTTGACATTTGCCATCTTGAAATTTGTCATTTTTGACATTTTTCATGGTGACACTTTTCATTTTTGACATTTAGCATTGTGACATTTGTCATTTGACATCTTTGACATTTGCTATCTTGAAATTTGTCATTTTTGACATTTTTCATGGTGACACTTTTCATTTTTGACATTTAGCATTGTGACATTTGTCATTTGACATCTTTGACATTTGCCATCTTGAAATTTGTTATTTTTAACATTTTTCATGTTGACACTTTTCATTTTTGACATTTAGCATTGTGACATTTGTCTTTGACATCTTTGACATTTGCCATCTGGAAATTTGTCATTTTTGACATTTTTCATGGTGACACTTTTCATTTTTGACATTTAGCATTCGGACATTTGTCATTTGACATCTTTGACATTTGCCATCTTGAAATTTGTCATTTTTGACATTTAGCATTGTGACATTTGTCATTTGACATCTTTGACATTTGCCATCTTGAAATTTGTTATTTTTGACATTTTTCATGGTGACACTTTTCATTTTTGACATTTAGCATTGTGACATTTGTCATCTTTGACATTTGCCATCTTGAAATTTGTCATTTTTGTCATTTTTCATGGTGACACTTTTCATCTTACATTAAGCATTGTGACATTTGTCATTTGACATCTTTGACATTTGCCATCTTGAAATTTGTCATTTTTGACATTTTTCATGGTGACACTTTTCATTTTTGACATTTAGCATTGTGACATTTGTTATTTGACATCTTTGGCATTTGCCATCTTGAAATTTGTTATTTTTGACATTTTTCATGGTGATACTTTTCATTTTTGACATTTAGCATTGTGACATTTGTCATTTGACATCTTTGACATTTGCCATCTTGAAATTTGTCATTTTTGACATTTTTCATGGTGACACTTTTCATTTTTGACATTTAGCATTGTGACATTTGTCATTTGACATCTTTGACATTTGCTATCTTGAAATTTGTCATTTTTGACATTTTTCATGGTGACACTTTTCATTTTTGACATTTAGCATTGTGACATTTGTCATTTGACATCTTTGACATTTGCCATCTTGAAATTTGTCATTTTTGATATTTAGCATTGTGACATTTGTCATTTGACATCTTTGATATTTGCCATCTTGAAATTTGTCATTTTTGACATTTTTCATGGTGACACTTTTCATTTTTGACATTTAGCATTGTGACATTTGTCATTTGACATCTTTGACATTTGCCATCTTGAAATTTGTCATTTTTGACATTTTTCATGGTGACACTTTTCATTTTTGACATTTAGCATTGTGACATTTGTCATTTGACATCTTTGACATTTGCCATCTTGAAATTTGTCATTTTTGACATTTTTCATGGTGACACTTTTCATTTTTGACATTTAGCATTGTGACATTTGTCATTTGACATCTTGGACATTTGCCATCTTGAAATTTGTCATTTTTGATATTTTTCATGGTGACACTTATCATTTTTGACATTTAGCATTGTGACATTTGTCAGTTTTGACATTTGCCATCTTGAAATTTGTCATTTTTGACATTTTTCATAGTGACACTTTTCATTTTTGACATTTAGCATTGTGACATTTGTCATTTGACATCTTTGACATTTGCCATCTTTGACATTTGCCATCTTGAAATTTGTCATTTTTGACATTTTTTATGGTGACACTTTTCATTTTTGACATTTAGCATTGTGACATTTGTCATTTGACATCTTTTACATTTGCCATCTTGAAATTTGTCATTTTTGACATTTTTCATGGTGACACTTTTCATTTTTGACATTTAGCATTGTGACATTTGACATTTGACATCTTTGACATTTGCCATCTTGAAATTTGTCATTTTTGACATTTTTTATGGTGACACTTTTCATTTTTGACATTTAGCATTGTGACATTTGTCATTTGACATCTTTGACATTTGCCATCTTGAAATTTGTCATTTTTGACATTTAGCCTTGTGACATTTGTCATTTGACATCTTTGATATTTGCCATCTTGAAATTTGTCATTTTTGACATTTTTCATGGTGACACTTTTCATTTTTGACATTTAGCATTGTGACATTTGTCATTTGACATCTTTGGCATTTGCCATCTTAAAATTTGTCATTTTTGACATTTTTCATGGTGACACTTTTCATTTTTGACATTTAGCATTGTGACATTTGTCATATTCGACATCTTTGACATTTGCCATCTTGAAATTTGTCATTTTTGACATTTTTCATGGTGACACTTTTCATTTTTTACATTTGACATCTTTGACATTTGCTATCTTAAAATTTGTCATTTTTGACATTTTTCACGGTGACCCTTTTCATTTTTGACATTTAGCATTGTGACATTTGTCATTTGACATCTTAGACATTTGCCATCTTGAAATTTGTCATTTTTGACACTTTTCATTTTTGACATTTAGCATTGTGACATTTGTCATTTGACATCTTTGACATTTGCCATCTTGAAATTTGTCATTTTTGACATTTTTCATGGTGACACTTTTCATTTTTGACATTTAGCATTGTGACATTTGTCATTTGACATCTTGGACATTTGCCATCTTGAAATTTGTCATTTTTGACATTTTTCATGGAGACACTTATCATTTTTGACATTTAGCATTGTGACATTTGTCAGTTTTGACATTTGCCATCTTGAAATTTGTCATTTTTGACATTTTTCATGGTGACACTTTTCATTTTTGACATTTAGCATTGTGACATTTGTCATTTGACATCTTTGACATTTGCCATCTTGAAATTTGTCATTTTTGACATTTTTCATGGTGACACTTTTCAATTTTGACATTTAGCATTGTGACATTTGTCATTTGACATCTTTGACATTTGCCATCTTGGAATTGGTTATTTTTGACATTTTTCATGGTAACACTTTTCATTTTTGACATTTAGCATTGTGACATTTGTCATTTGACATCTTTGACATTTGCCATCTTGAAATTTGTCATTTTTGACATTTTTCATGGTAACACTTTTCATTTTTGACATTTAGCATTGTGACATTTGTCATTTGACATCTTTGACATTTGCCATCTTGAAATTTGTCATTTTTGACATTAAGCATTGTGACATTTGTCATTTGACATCTTGGACATTTGCCATCTTGAAATTTGTCATTTTTGACATTTTTCATGGTGACACTTATCATTTTTGACATTTAGCATTGTGACATTTGTCAGTTTTGACATTTGCCATCTTGAAATTTGTCATTTTTGACATTTTTCATGGTGACACTTTTCATTTTTGACATTTAGCATTGTGACATTTGTCATTTGACATCTTTGACATTTGCCATCTTGAAATTTGTTATTTTGGACATTTTTCATGGTGACACTTTACATTTTTGACATTTAGCATTGTGACATTTGTCAGTTTTGACATTTGCCATCTTGAAATTTGTCATTTTTGACATTTTTCATGGTGACACTTTTCATTTTTGACATTTAGCATTGTGACATTTGTCATTTGACATCTTTGACATTTGCCATCTTGAAATTTGTCATTTTTGACATTAAGCATTGTGACATTTGTCATTTGACATCTTGGACATTTGCCATCTTGAAATTTGTCATTTTTGACATTTTTCATGGTGACACTTATCATTTTTGACATTTAGCATTGTGACATTTGTCAGTTTTGACATTTGCCATCTTGAAATTTGTCATTTTTGATATGTTTCATGGTGACACTTTTCATTTTTGACATTTAGCATTGTGACATTTGTCATTTGACATCTTTGACATTTGCCATCTTGAAATTTGTTATTTTTGACATTTTTCATGGTGACACTTTTCATTTTTGACATTTAGCATTGTGACATTTGTCATTTGACATCTCTGACATTTGCCATCTTGAAATTTGTCATTTTTGACATTTTTCATGGTGATACTTTTCATTTTTGACATTTAGCATTGTGACATTTGTCATTTGACATCTTTAACATTTGCCATCTTGAAATTTGTTATTTTTGACATTTTTCATGTTGACACTTTTCATTTTTGACATTTAGCATTGTGACATTTGTCATTTGACATCTTTGACATTTGCCATCTTGAAATTTGTTATTTTTGACATTTTTCATGGTGACACTTTTCATTTTTGACATTTAGCATTGTGACATTTGTCATTTGACATCTCTGACATTTTCCATCTTGAAATTTGTCATTTTTGACATTTTTCATGGTGATACTTTTCATTTTTGACATTTAGCATTGTGACATTTGTCATTTGACATCTTTGGCATTTGCCATCTTAAAATTTGTCATTTTTGACATTTTTCATGGTGACACTTTTCATTTTTGACATTTAGCATTGTGACATTTGTCATATTCGACATCTTTGACATTTGCCATCTTGAAATTTGTCATTTTTGACATTTTTCATGGTGACACTTTTCATTTTTTACATTTGACATCTTTGACATTTGCTATCTTAAAATTTGTCATTTTTGACATTTTTCACGGTGACCCTTTTCATTTTTGACATTTAGCATTGTGACATTTGTCATTTGACATCTTAGACATTTGCCATCTTGAAATTTGTCATTTTTGACACTTTTCATTTTTGACATTTAGCATTGTGACATTTGTCATTTGACATCTTTGACATTTGCCATCTTGAAATTTGTCATTTTTGACATTTTTCATGGTGACACTTTTCATTTTTGACATTTAGCATTGTGACATTTGTCATTTTACATCTTTGACATTTGCCATCTTGAAATTTGTCATTTTTGACATTTAGCATTGTGACATTTGTCAGTTTTGACATTTGCCATCTTGAAATTTGTCATTTTTGACATTTTTCATGGTGACACTTTTCATTTTTGACATTTAGCATTGTGACATTTGTCATTTGACATCTTTGACATTTGCCATCTTGAAATTTGTTATTTTTGACATTTTTCATGGTGACACTTTTCATTTTTGACATTTAGCATTGTGACATTTGTCATCTTTGACATTTGCCATCTTGAAATTTGTCATTTTTGTCATTTTTCATGGTGACACTTTTCATCTTACATTAAGCATTGTGACATTTGTCATTTGACATCTTTGACATTTGCCATCTTGAAATTTGTCATTTTTGACATTTTTCATGGTGACACTTTTCATTTTTGACATTTAGCATTGTGACATTTGTCATTTGACATCTTTGACATTTGCCATCTTGAAATTTGTCATTTTTGACATTTTTCATGGTGACACTTTTCATTTTTGACATTTAGCATTGTGACATTTGTCATTTGACATCTTTGACATTTGCCATCTTGAAATTTGTCATTTTTGACATTTTTCATGGTGACACTTTTCATTTTTGACATTTAGCATTGTGACATTTGTCATTTGACATCTTTGACATTTGCTATCTTGAAATTTGTCATTTTTGACATTTTTCATGGTGACACTTTTCATTTTTGACATTTAGCATTGTGACATTTGTCATTTGACATCTTTGACATTTGCCATCTTGAAATTTGTTATTTTTAACATTTTTCATGTTGACACTTTTCATTTTTGACATTTAGCATTGTGACATTTGTCTTTGACATCTTTGACATTTGCCATCTGGAAATTTGTCATTTTTGACATTTTTCATGGTGACACTTTTCATTTTTGACATTTAGCATTCGGACATTTGTCATTTGACATCTTTGACATTTGCCATCTTGAAATTTGTCATTTTTGATATTTAGCATTGTGACATTTGTCATTTGACATCTTTGATATTTGCCATCTTGAAATTTGTCATTTTTGACATTTTTCATGGTGACACTTTTCATTTTTGACATTTAGCATTGTGACATTTGTCATTTGACATCTTTGACATTTGCCATCTTGAAATTTGTCATTTTTGACATTTTTCATGGTGACACTTTTCATTTTTGACATTTAGCATTGTGACATTTGTCATTTGACATCTTTGACATTTGCCATCTTGAAATTTGTCATTTTTGACATTTTTCATGGTGACACTTTTTATTTTTGACATTTAGCATTGTGACATTTGTCATTTGACATCTTGGACATTTGCCATCTTGAAATTTGTCATTTTTGATATTTTTCATGGTGACACTTATCATTTTTGACATTTAGCATTGTGACATTTGTCAGTTTTGACATTTGCCATCTTGAAATTTGTCATTTTTGACATTTTTCATAGTGACACTTTTCATCTTTGACATTTAGCATTGTGACATTTGTCATTTGACATCTTTGACATTTGCCATCTTTGACATTTGCCATCTTGAAATTTGTCATTTTTTACATTTTTTATGGTGACACTTTTCATTTTTGACATTTAGCATTGTGACATTTGTCATTTGACATCTTTTACATTTGCCATCTTGAAATTTGTCATTTTTGACATTTTTCATGGTGACACTTTTCATTTTTGACATTTAGCATTGTGACATTTGACATTTGACATCTTTGACATTTGCCATCTTGAAATTTGTCATTTTTGACATTTTTTATGGTGACACTTTTCATTTTTGACATTTAGCATTGTGACATTTGTCATTTGACATCTTTGACATTTGCCATCTTGAAATTTGTCATTTTTGACATTTAGCCTTGTGACATTTGTCATTTGACATCTTTGATATTTGCCATCTTGAAATTTGTCATTTTTGACATTTTTCATGGTGACACTTTTCATTTTTGACATTTAGCATTGTGACATTTGTCATTTGACATCTTTGGCATTTGCCATCTTAAAATTTGTCATTTTTGACATTTTTCATGGTGACACTTTTCATTTTTGACATTTAGCATTGTGACATTTGTCATATTCGACATCTTTGACATTTGCCATCTTGAAATTTGTCATTTTTGACATTTTTCATGGTGACACTTTTCATTTTTTACATTTGACATCTTTGACATTTGCTATCTTAAAATTTGTCATTTTTGACATTTTTTACGGTGACCCTTTTCATTTTTGACATTTAGCATTGTGACATTTGTCATTTGACATCTTAGACATTTGCCATCTTGAAATTTGTCATTTTTGACACTTTTCATTTTTGACATTTAGCATTGTGACATTTGTCATTTGACATCTTTGACATATGCCATCTTGAAATTTGTCATTTTTGACATTTTTCATGGTGACACTTTTCATTTTTGACATTTAGCATTGTGACATTTGTCATTTGACATCTTGGACATTTGCCATCTTGAAATTTGTCATTTTTGACATTTTTCATGGAGACACTTATCATTTTTGACATTTAGCATTGTGACATTTGTCAGTTTTGACATTTGCCATCTTGAAATTTGTCATTTTTGACATTTTTCATGGTGACACTTTTCATTTTTGACATTTAGCATTGTGACATTTGTCATTTGACATCTTTGACATTTGCCATCTTGAAATTTGTCATTTTTGACATTTTTCATAGTGACACTTTTCATTTTTGACATTTAGCATTGTGACATTTGTCATTTGACATCTTTGACATTTGCCATCTTGGAATTTGTTATTTTTGACATTTTTCATGGTAACACTTTTCATTTTTGACATTTAGCATTGTGACATTTGTCATTTGAGATCTTTGACATTTGCCATCTTGAAATTTGTCATTTTTGACATTTTTCATGGTAACACTTTTCATTTTTGACATTTAGCATTGTGACATTTGTCATTTGACATCTTTGACATTTGCCATCTTGAAATTTGTCATTTTTGACATTAAGCATTGTGACATTTGTCATTTGACATCTTGGACATTTGCCATCTTGAAATTTGTCATTTTTGACATTTTTCATGGTGACACTTATCATTTTTGACATTTAGCATTGTGACATTTGTCAGTTTTGACATTTGCCATCTTGAAATTTGTCATTTTTGACATTTTTCATGGTGACACTTTTCATTTTTGACATTTAGCATTGTGACATTTGTCATTTGACATCTTTGACATTTGCCATCTTGAAATTTGTTATTTTTGACATTTTTCATGGTGACACTTTTCATTTTTGACATTTAGCATTGTGACATTTGTCAGTTTTGACATTTGCCATCTTGAAATTTGTCATTTTTGACATTTTTCATGGTGACACTTTTCATTTTTGACATTTAGCATTGTGACATTTGTCATTTGACATCTTTGACATTTGCCATCTTGAAATTTGTCATATTTGACATTTTTCATGGTGACACTTTTCAATTTTGACATTTAGCATTGTGACATTTGTCATTTGACATCTTTGACATTTGCCATCTTGGAATTTGTTATTTTTGACATTTTTCATGGTAACACTTTTCATTTTTGACATTTAGCATTGTGACATTTGTCATTTGACATCTTTGACATTTGCCATCTTGAAATTTGTCATTTTTGACATTTTTCATGGTAACACTTTTCATTTTTGACATTTAGCATTGTGACATTTGTCATTTGACATCTTTGACATTTGCCATCTTGAAATTTGTCATTTTTGACATTAAGCATTGTGACATTTGTCATTTGACATCTTGGACATTTGCCATCTTGAAATTTGTCATTTTTGACATTTTTCATGGTGACACTTATCATTTTTGACATTTAGCATTGTGACATTTGTCAGTTTTGACATTTGCCATCTTGAAATTTGTCATTTTTGATATGTTTCATGGTGACACTTTTCATTTTTGACATTTAGCATTGTGACATTTGTCATTTGACATCTTTGACATTTGCCATCTTGAAATTTGTTATTTTTGACATTTTTCATGGTGACACTTTTCATTTTTGACATTTAGCATTGTGACATTTGTCATTTGACATCTCTGACATTTGCCATCTTGAAATTTGTCATTTTTGACATTTTTCATGGTGATACTTTTCATTTTTGACATTTAGCATTGTGACATTTGTCATTTGACATCTTTGACATTTGCCATCTTGAAATTTGTTATTTTTGACATTTTTCATGTTGACACTTTTCATTTTTGACATTTAGCATTGTGACATTTGTCATTTGACATCTTTAACATTTGCCATCTTGAAATTTGTCATTTTTGACATTTTTCATGGTGACACTTTTCATTTTTGACATTTAGCATTCGGACATTTGTCATTTGACATCTTTGACATTTGCCATCTTGAAATTTGTCATTTTTGATATTTAGCATTGTGACATTTGTCATTTGACATCTTTGATATTTGCCATCTTGAAATTTGTCATTTTTGACATTTTTCATGGTGACACTTTTCATTTTTGACATTTAGCATTGTGACATTTGTCATTTGACATCTTGGACATTTGCCATCTTGAAATTTGTCATTTTTGACATTTTTCATGGAGACACTTATCATTTTTGACATTTAGCATTGTGACATTTGTCAGTTTTGACATTTGCCATCTTGAAATTTGTCGTTTTTGACATTTTTCATGGTGACACTTTTCATTTTTGACATTTAGCATTGTGACATTTGTCATTTGACCTCTTTGACATTTGCCATCTTGAAATTTGTCATTTTTGACATTTTTCATAGTGACACTTTTCAATTTTGACATTTAGCATTGTGACATTTGTCATTTGACATCTTTGACATTTGCCATCTTGGAATTTGTTATTTTTGACATTTTTCATGGTAACACTTTTCATTTTTGACATTTAGCATTGTGACATTTGTCATTTGACATCTTTGACATTTGCCATCTTGAAATTTGTCATTTTTGACATTTTTCATGGTAACACTTTTCATTTTTGACATTTAGCATTGTGACATTTGTCATTTGACATCTTTGACATTTGCCATCTTGAAATTTGTCATTTTTGACATTAAGCATTGTGACATTTGTCATTTGACATCTTGGACATTTGCCATCTTGAAATTTGTCATTTTTGACATTTTTCATGGTGACACTTATCATTTTTGACATTTAGCATTGTGACATTTGTCAGTTTTGACATTTGCCATCTTGAAATTTGTCATTTTTGACATTTTTCATGGTGACACTTTTCATTTTTGACATTTAGCATTGTGACATTTGTCATTTGACATCTTTGACATTTGCCATCTTGAAATTTGTTATTTTTGACATTTTTCATGGTGACACTTTTCATTTTTGACATTTAGCATTGTGAAATTTGTCATTTGACATCTCTGACATTTGCCATCTTGAAATTTGTCATTTTTGACATTTTTCATGGTGACACTTTTCATTTTTGACATTTAGCATTGTGACATTTGTCATTTGACATCTTTGACATTTGCCATCTTGAAATTTGTTATTTTTGACATTTTTCATGTTGACACTTTTCATTTTTGACATTTAGCATTGTGACATTTGTCATTTGACATCTTTAACATTTGCCATCTTGAAATTTGTCATTTTTGACATTTTTCATGGTGACACTTTTCATTTTTGACATTTAGCATTCGGACATTTGTCATTTGACATCTTTGACATTTGCCATCTTGAAATTTGTCATTTTTGATATTTAGCATTGTGACATTTGACATCTTTGATATTTGCCATCTTGAAATTTGTCATTTTTGACATTTTTCATGGTGACACTTTTCATTTTTGACATTTAGCATTGTGACATTTGTCATTTGACATCTTTGACATTTGCCATCTTGAAATTTGTCATTTTTGACATTTTTCATGGTGACACTTTTCATTTTTGACATTTAGCATTGTGACATTTGTCATTTTACATCTTTGACATTTGCCATCTTGAAATTTGTCATTTTTGACATTTAGCATTGTGACATTTGTCATTTGACATCTTTGACATTTGCCATCTTGAAATTTGTTATTTTTGACATTTTTCATGGTGACACTTTTCATTTTTGACATTTAGCATTGTGACATTTGTCAGTTTTGACATTTGCCATCTTGAAATTTGTCATTTTTGACATTTTTCATGAAGACACTTTTCATTTTTGACATTTAGCATTGTGACATTTGTCATTTGACATCTTTGACATTTGCCATCTTGAAATTTGTTATTTTTGACATTTTTCATGGTGACACTTTTCATTTTTGACATTTAGCATTGTGACATTTGTCATTTGACATCTTTGACATTTGCCATCTTGAAATTTGTTTTTTTTGACATTTTTCATGGTGACACTTTTCATTTTTGACATTTAGCATTGTGACATTTGTCATCTTTGACATTTGCCATCTTGAAATTTGTCATTTTTGTCATTTTTCATGGTGACACTTTTCATTTTACATTTAGCAATGTGACATTTGTCATTTGACATCTTTGACATTTGCCATCTTGAAATTTGTCATTTTTGACATTTAGCCTTGTGACATTTGTCATTTGACATCTTTGATATTTGCCATCTTGAAATTTGTCATTTTTGACATTTTTCATGGTGACACTTTTCATTTTTGACATTTAGCATTGTGACATTTGTCATTTGACATCTTTGGCATTTGCCATCTTGAAATTTGTTATTTTTGACATTTTTCATGGTGATACTTTTCATTTGACATCTTTGACATTTGCCATCTTGAAATTTGTCATTTTTGACATTTTTCATGGTGACACTTTTCATTTTTGACATTTAGCATTGTGACATTTGTCATTTGACATCTTTGGCATTTGCCATCTTGAAATTTGTTATTTTTGACATTTTTCATGGTGATACTTTTCATTTTTGACATTTAGCATTGTGACATTTGTCATTTGACATCTTTGACATTTGCCATCTTGAAATTTGTCATTTTT
Source organism: Altica lythri (assembly GCA_964028335.1). Lineage (NCBI taxonomy): Eukaryota > Metazoa > Arthropoda > Insecta > Coleoptera > Chrysomelidae > Altica > Altica lythri. The sequence continues at coordinate 30,504,728 of OZ034800.1, forward strand.
GACATTTTTCATGGTGACACTTTTCATTTTTGACATTTAGCATTGTGACATTTGTCATTTGACATCTTTGACCTTTGCCATCTTGAAATTTGTCATTTTTGACATTTAGCATTGTGACATTTGTCATTTGACATCTTGGACATTTGCCATCTTGAAATTTGTCATTTTTGACATTTTTCATGGTGACACTTATCGTTTTTGACATTTAGCATTGTGACATTTGTCAGTTTTGACATTTGCCATCTTGAAATTTGTCATTTTTGACATTTTTCATGGTGACACTTTTCATTTTTGACATTTAGCATTGTGACATTTGTCATTTGACATCTTTGACATTTGCCATCTTGAAATTTGTCATTTTTGACATTTAGCATTGTGACATTTGTCATTTGACATCTTTGACATTTGCCATCTTGAAATTTGTTATTTTTGACATTTTTCATGGTGACACTTTTCATTTTTGACATTTAGCATTGTGACATTTGTCAGTTTTGACATTTGCCATCTTGAAATTTGTCATTTTTGACATTTAGCCTTGTGACATTTGTCATTTGACATCTTTGATATTTGCCATCTTGAAATTTGTCATTTTTGACATTTTTAATGGTGACACTTTTCATTTTTGACATTTAGCATTGTGACATTTGTCATTTGACATCTTTGGCATTTGCCATCTTAAAATTTGTCATTTTTGACATTTTTCATGGTGACACTTTTCATTTTTGACATTTAGCATTCGGACATTTGTCATTTGACATCTTTGACATTTGCCATCTTGAAATTTGTCATTTTTGACATTTAGCATTGTGACATTTGTCATTTGACATCTTTGACATTTGCCATCTTGAAATTTGTTATTTTTGACATTTTTCATGGTGACACTTTTCATTTTTGACATTTAGCATTGTGACATTTGTCAGTTTTGACATTTGCCATCTTGAAATTTGTCATTTTTGACATTTAGCCTTGTGACATTTGTCATTTGACATCTTTGATATTTGCCATCTTGAAATTTGTCATTTTTGATATTTTTCATGGTGACACTTTTCATTTTTGACATTTAGCATTGTGACATTTGTCATTTGACATCTTTGACATTTTCCATCTTGAAATTTGTTATTTTTGACATTTTTCATGGTGACACTTTTCATTTTTGACATTTAGCATTGTGACATTTGTCATTTGCCATCTTGAAATTTGTCATTTTTGACATTTTTTATGGTTACACTTTTCATTTTTGACATTTAGCATTGTGACATTTGTCATTTGACATCTTTGACATTTGCCATCTTGAAATTTGTTATTTTTGACATTTTTCATGGTGACACTTTTCATTTTTGACATTTAGCATTGTGACATTTGTCAGTTTTGACATTTGCCATCTTGAAATTTGTCATTTTTGACATTTTTCATGGTGACACTTTTCATTTTTGACATTTAGCATTGTGACATTTGTCATTTGACATCTTTGACATTTGCCATCTTGAAATTTGTCATTTTTGATATTTAGCATTGTGACATTTGTCATTTGACATCTTTGATATTTGCCATCTTGAAATTTGTCATTTTTGACATTTTTCATGGTGACACTTTTCATTTTTGACATTTAGCATTGTGACATTTGTCATTTGACATCTTTGACATTTGCCATCTTGAAATTTGTCATTTTTGACGTTTTTCATGGTGACACTTTTCATTTTTGACATTTAGCATTGTGACATTTGTCATTTGACATCTTTGACATTTGCCATCTTGAAATTTGTCATTTTTGACATTTTTCATGGTGACACTTTTCATTTTTGACATTTAGCATTGTGACATTTGTCATTTTACATCTTTGACATTTGCCATCTTGAAATTTGTCATTTTTGACATTTAGCATTGTGACATTTGTCAGTTTTGACATTTGCCATCTTGAAATTTGTCATTTTTGACATTTTTCATGGTGACACTTTTCATTTTTGACATTTAGCATTGTGACATTTGTCATTTGACATCTTTGACATTTGCCATCTTGAAATTTGTTATTTTTGACATTTTTCATGGTGACACTTTTCATTTTTGACATTTAGCATTGTGACATTTGTCATTTGACATCTTTGACATTTGCCATCTTGAAATTTGTTATTTTTGACATTTTTCATGGTGACACTTTTCATTTTTGACATTTAGCATTGTGACATTTGTCATCTTTGACATTTGCCATCTTGAAATTTGTCATTTTTGTCATTTTTCATGGTGACACTTTTCATCTTACATTAAGCATTGTGACATTTGTCATTTGACATCTTTGACATTTGCCATCTTGAAATTTGTCATTTTTGACATTTTTCATGGTGACACTTTTCATTTTTGACATTTAGCATTGTGACATTTGTTATTTGACATCTTTGGCATTTGCCATCTTGAAATTTGTTATTTTTGACATTTTTCATGGTGATACTTTTCATTTTTGACATTTAGCATTGTGACATTTGTCATTTGACATCTTTGACATTTGCCATCTTGAAATTTGTCATTTTTGACATTTTTCATGGTGACACTTTTCATTTTTGACATTTAGCATTGTGACATTTGTCATTTGACATCTTTGACATTTGCTATCTTGAAATTTGTCATTTTTGACATTTTTCATGGTGACACTTTTCATTTTTGACATTTAGCATTGTGACATTTGTCATTTGACATCTTTGACATTTGCCATCTTGAAATTTGTTATTTTTAACATTTTTCATGTTGACACTTTTCATTTTTGACATTTAGCATTGTGACATTTGTCTTTGACATCTTTGACATTTGCCATCTGGAAATTTGTCATTTTTGACATTTTTCATGGTGACACTTTTCATTTTTGACATTTAGCATTCGGACATTTGTCATTTGACATCTTTGACATTTGCCATCTTGAAATTTGTCATTTTTGACATTTAGCATTGTGACATTTGTCATTTGACATCTTTGACATTTGCCATCTTGAAATTTGTTATTTTTGACATTTTTCATGGTGACACTTTTCATTTTTGACATTTAGCATTGTGACATTTGTCATCTTTGACATTTGCCATCTTGAAATTTGTCATTTTTGTCATTTTTCATGGTGACACTTTTCATCTTACATTAAGCATTGTGACATTTGTCATTTGACATCTTTGACATTTGCCATCTTGAAATTTGTCATTTTTGACATTTTTCATGGTGACACTTTTCATTTTTGACATTTAGCATTGTGACATTTGTTATTTGACATCTTTGGCATTTGCCATCTTGAAATTTGTTATTTTTGACATTTTTCATGGTGATACTTTTCATTTTTGACATTTAGCATTGTGACATTTGTCATTTGACATCTTTGACATTTGCCATCTTGAAATTTGTCATTTTTGACATTTTTCATGGTGACACTTTTCATTTTTGACATTTAGCATTGTGACATTTGTCATTTGACATCTTTGACATTTGCTATCTTGAAATTTGTCATTTTTGACATTTTTCATGGTGACACTTTTCATTTTTGACATTTAGCATTGTGACATTTGTCATTTGACATCTTTGACATTTGCCATCTTGAAATTTGTCATTTTTGATATTTAGCATTGTGACATTTGTCATTTGACATCTTTGATATTTGCCATCTTGAAATTTGTCATTTTTGACATTTTTCATGGTGACACTTTTCATTTTTGACATTTAGCATTGTGACATTTGTCATTTGACATCTTTGACATTTGCCATCTTGAAATTTGTCATTTTTGACATTTTTCATGGTGACACTTTTCATTTTTGACATTTAGCATTGTGACATTTGTCATTTGACATCTTTGACATTTGCCATCTTGAAATTTGTCATTTTTGACATTTTTCATGGTGACACTTTTCATTTTTGACATTTAGCATTGTGACATTTGTCATTTGACATCTTGGACATTTGCCATCTTGAAATTTGTCATTTTTGATATTTTTCATGGTGACACTTATCATTTTTGACATTTAGCATTGTGACATTTGTCAGTTTTGACATTTGCCATCTTGAAATTTGTCATTTTTGACATTTTTCATAGTGACACTTTTCATTTTTGACATTTAGCATTGTGACATTTGTCATTTGACATCTTTGACATTTGCCATCTTTGACATTTGCCATCTTGAAATTTGTCATTTTTGACATTTTTTATGGTGACACTTTTCATTTTTGACATTTAGCATTGTGACATTTGTCATTTGACATCTTTTACATTTGCCATCTTGAAATTTGTCATTTTTGACATTTTTCATGGTGACACTTTTCATTTTTGACATTTAGCATTGTGACATTTGACATTTGACATCTTTGACATTTGCCATCTTGAAATTTGTCATTTTTGACATTTTTTATGGTGACACTTTTCATTTTTGACATTTAGCATTGTGACATTTGTCATTTGACATCTTTGACATTTGCCATCTTGGAATTTGTTATTTTTGACATTTTTCATGGTAACACTTTTCATTTTTGACATTTAGCATTGTGACATTTGTCATTTGACATCTTTGACATTTGCCATCTTGAAATTTGTCATTTTTGACATTTTTCATGGTAACACTTTTCATTTTTGACATTTAGCATTGTGACATTTGTCATTTGACATCTTTGACATTTGCCATCTTGAAATTTGTCATTTTTGACATTAAGCATTGTGACATTTGTCATTTGACATCTTGGACATTTGCCATCTTGAAATTTGTCATTTTTGACATTTTTCATGGTGACACTTATCATTTTTGACATTTAGCATTGTGACATTTGTCAGTTTTGACATTTGCCATCTTGAAATTTGTCATTTTTGACATTTTTCATGGTGACACTTTTCATTTTTGACATTTAGCATTGTGACATTTGTCATTTGACATCTTTGACATTTGCCATCTTGAAATTTGTTATTTTTGACATTTTTCATGGTGACACTTTTCATTTTTGACATTTAGCATTGTGACATTTGTCAGTTTTGACATTTGCCATCTTGAAATTTGTCATTTTTGACATTTTTCATGGTGACACTTTTCATTTTTGACATTTAGCATTGTGACATTTGTCATTTGACATCTTTGACATTTGCCATCTTGAAATTTGTCATTTTTGACATTTTTCATGGTGACACTTTTCAATTTTGACATTTAGCATTGTGACATTTGTCATTTGACATCTTTGACATTTGCCATCTTGGAATTTGTTATTTTTGACATTTTTCATGGTAACACTTTTCATTTTTGACATTTAGCATTGTGACATTTGTCATTTGACATCTTTGACATTTGCCATCTTGAAATTTGTCATTTTTGACATTTTTCATGGTAACACTTTTCATTTTTGACATTTAGCATTGTGACATTTGTCATTTGACATCTTTGACATTTGCCATCTTGAAATTTGTCATTTTTGACATTAAGCATTGTGACATTTGTCATTTGACATCTTGGACATTTGCCATCTTGAAATTTGTCATTTTTGACATTTTTCATGGTGACACTTATCATTTTTGACATTTAGCATTGTGACATTTGTCAGTTTTGACATTTGCCATCTTGAAATTTGTCATTTTTGATATTTTTCATGGTGACACTTTTCATTTTTGACATTTAGCATTGTGACATTTGTCATTTGACATCTTTGACATTTGCCATCTTGAAATTTGTTATTTTTGACATTTTTCATGGTGACACTTTTCATTTTTGACATTTAGCATTGTGACATTTGTCATTTGACATCTCTGACATTTGCCATCTTGAAATTTGTCATTTTTGACATTTTTCATGGTGACACTTTTCATTTTTGACATTTAGCATTGTGACATTTGTCATTTGACATCTTTGACATTTGCCATCTTGAAATTTGTTATTTTTGACATTTTTCATGTTGACACTTTTCATTTTTGACATTTAGCATTGTGACATTTGTCATTTGACATCTTTAACATTTGCCATCTTGAAATTTGTCATTTTTGACATTTTTCATGGTGACACTTTTCATTTTTGACATTTAGCATTCGGACATTTGTCATTTGACATCTTTGACATTTGCCATCTTGAAATTTGTCATTTTTGATATTTAGCATTGTGACATTTGTCATTTGACATCTTTGATATTTGCCATCTTGAAATTTGTCATTTTTGACATTTTTCATGGTGACACTTTTCATTTTTGACATTTAGCATTGTGACATTTGTCATTTGACATCTTGGACATTTGCCATCTTGAAATTTGTCATTTTTGACATTTTTCATGGAGACACTTATCATTTTTGACATTTAGCATTGTGACATTTGTCAGTTTTGACATTTGCCATCTTGAAATTTGTCGTTTTTGACATTTTTCATGTTGACACTTTTCATTTTTGACATTTAGCATTGTGACATTTGTCATTTGACATCTTTGACATTTGCCATCTTGAAATTTGTCATTTTTGCCATTTTTCATGGTGACACTTTTCAATTTTGACATTTAGCATTGTGACATTTGTCATTTGACATCTTTGACATTTGCCATCTTGGAATTTGTTATTTTTGACATTTTTCATGGTAACACTTTTCATTTTTGACATTTAGCATTGTGACATTTGTCATTTGACATCTTTGACATTTGCCATCTTGAAATTTGTCATTTTTGACATTTTTCATGGTAAAACTTTTCATTTTTGACATTTAGCATTGTGACATTTGTCATTTGACATCTTTGACATTTGCCATCTTGAAATTTGTCATTTTTGACATTAAGCATTGTGACATTTGTCATTTGACATCTTGGACATTTGCCATCTTGAAATTTGTCATTTTTGACATTTTTCATGGTGACACTTATCATTTTTGACATTTAGCATTGTGACATTTGTCAGTTTTGACATTTGCCATCTTGAAATTTGTCATTTTTGACATTTTTCATGGTGACACTTTTCATTTTTGACATTTAGCATTGTGACATTTGTCATTTGACATCTTTGACATTTGCCATCTTGAAATTTGTTATTTTTGACATTTTTCATGGTGACACTTTTCATTTTTGACATTTAGCATTGTGACATTTGTCATTTGACATCTCTGACATTTGCCATCTTGAAATTTGTCATTTTTGACATTTTTCATGGTGACACTTTTCATTTTTGACATTTAGCATTGTGACATTTGTCGTTTGACATCTTTGACATTTGCCATCTTGAAATTTGTTATTTTTGACATTTTTCATGTTGACACTTTTCATTTTTGACATTTAGCATTGTGACATTTGTCATTTGACATCTTTAACATTTGCCATCTTGAAATTTGTCATTTTTGACATTTTTCATGGTGACACTTTTCATTTTTGACATTTAGCATTCGGACATTTGTCATTTGACATCTTTGACATTTGCCATCTTGAAATTTGTCATTTTTGATATTTAGCATTGTGACATTTGTCATTTGACATCTTTGATATTTGCCATCTTGAAATTTGTCATTTTTGACATTTTTCATGGTGACACTTTTCATTTTTGACATTTAGCATTGTGACATTTGTCATTTGACATCTTTGACATTTGCCATCTTGAAATTTGTCATTTTTGACATTTTTCATGGTGACACTTTTCATTTTTGACATTTAGCATTGTGACATTTGTCATTTTACATCTTTGACATTTCCCATCTTGAAATTTGTCATTTTTGACATTTAGCATTGTGACATTTGTTAGTTTTGACATTTGCCATCTTGAAATTTGTCATTTTTGACATTTTTCATGGTGACACTTTTCATTTTTAACATTTAGCATTGTGACATTTGTCATTTGACATCTTTGACATTTGCCATCTTGAAATTTGTTATTTTTGACATTTTTCATGGTGACACTTTTCATTTTTGACATTTAGCATTGTGACATTTGTCATTTGACATCTTTGACATTTGCCATCTTGAAATTTGTCATTTTTGACATTTTTTATGGTGACACTTTTCATTTTTGACATTTAGCATTGTGACATTTGTCATTTGACATCTTTGACATTTGCTATCTTGAAATTTGTTATTTTTGACATTTTTTATGGTGACACTTTTCATTTTTGACATTTAGCATTGTGACATTTGTCAGTTTTGACATTTGCCATCTTGAAATTTGTCATTTTTGACATTTTTCATGAAGACACTTTTCATTTTTGACATTTAGCATTGTGACATTTGTCATTTGACATCTTTGACATTTGCCATCTTGAAATTTGTTATTTTTGACATTTTTCATGGTGACACTTTTCATTTTTGACATTTAGCATTGTGACATTTGTCATTTGACATCTTTGACATTTGCCATCTTGAAATTTGTTATTTTTGACATTTTTCATGGTGACACTTTTCATTTTTGACATTTAGCATTGTGACATTTGTCATCTTTGACATTTGCCATCTTGAAATTTGTCATTTTTGTCATTTTTCATGGTGACACTTTTCATTTTACATTTAGCAATGTGACATTTGTCATTTGACATCTTTGACATTTGCCATCTTGAAATTTGTCATTTTTGACATTTTTCATGGCGACACTTTTCATTTTTGACATTTAGCATTGTGACATTTGTCATTTGACATCTTTGGCATTTGCCATCTTGAAATTTGTTATTTTTGACATTTTTCATGGTGATACTTTTCATTTTTGACATTTAGCATTGTGACATTTGTCATTTGACATCTTTGACATTTGCCATCTTGAAATTTGTCATTTTTGACATTTAGCATTGTGACATTTGTCATTTGACATCTTGGACATTTGCCATCTTGAAATTTGTCATTTTTGACATTTTTCATGGTGACACTTATCGTTTTTGACATTTAGCATTGTGACATTTGTCAGTTTTGACATTTGCCATCTTGAAATTTGTCATTTTTGACATTTTTCATGGTGACACTTTTCATTTTTGACATTTAGCATTGTGACATTTGTCATTTGACATCTTTGACATTTGCCATCTTGAAATTTGTCATTTTTGACATTTAGCATTGTGACATTTGTCATTTGACATCTTTGACATTTGCCATCTTGAAATTTGTTATTTTTGACATTTTTCATGGTGACACTTTTCATTTTTGACATTTAGCATTGTGACATTTGTCAGTTTTGACATTTGCCATCTTGAAATTTGTCATTTTTGACATTTAGCCTTGTGACATTTGTCATTTGACATCTTTGGTATTTGCCATCTTGAAATTTGTCATTTTTGACATTTTTCATGGTGACACTTTTCATTTTTGACATTTAGCATTGTGACATTTGTCATTTGACATCTTTGGCATTTGCCATCTTAAAATTTGTCATTTTTGACATTTTTCATGGTGACACTTTTCATTTTTGACATTTAGCATTGTGACATTTGTTATATTCGACATCTTTGACATTTGCCATCTTGAAATTTGTCAGTTTTGACATTTTTCATGGTGACACTTTTCATTTTTTACATTTAGCATTGTGACATTTGTCATTTGACATCTTTGACATTTGCCATCTTGAAATTTGTCATTATTGACATTTTTCATGGGGACACTTTTCATTTTTGACATTTAGCATTGTGACATTTGTCATTTGACATCTTTGACATTTGCCATCTTGAAATTTGTCATTTTTGACATTTTTCATGGTGACACTTTTCATTTTTGACATTTAGCATTGTGACATTTGTCATTTGACATCTTGGACATTTGCCATCTTGAAATTTGTCATTTTTGACATTTTTCATGGTGACACTTATCATTTTTGACATTTAGCATTGTGACATTTGTCAGTTTTGACATTTGCCATCTTGAAATTTGTCATTTTTGACATTTTTCATGGTGACACTTTTCATTTTTGACATTTAGCATTGTGACATTTGTCATTTGACATCTTTGACATTTGCCATCTTGAAATTTGTTATTTTTGACATTTTTCATGGTTACACTTTTCATTTTTGACATTTAGCATTGTGACATTTGTCATTTGACATCTTTGACATTTGCCATCTTGAAATTTGTTATTTTTGACATTTTTCATGGTGACACTTTTCATTTTTGACATTTAGCATTGTGACATTTGTCATCTTTGACATTTGCCATCTTGAAATTTGTCATTTTTGTCATTTTTCATGGTGACACTTTTCATTTTACATTTAGCATTGTGACATTTGTCATTTGACATCTTTGACATTTGCCATCTTGAAATTTGTCATTTTTGACATTTTTCATGGTGACACTTTTCATTTTTGACATTTAGCATTGTGACATTTGTCATTTGACATCTTTGGCATTTGCCATCTTGAAATTTGTTATTTTTGACATTTTTCATGGTGATACTTTTCATTTTTGACATTTAGCATTGTGACATTTGTCATTTGACATCTTTGACATTTGCCATCTTGAAATTTGTCATTTTTGACATTTTTCATGGTGACACTTTTCATTTTTGACATTTAGCATTGTGACATTTGTCATTTGACATCTTTGACATTTGCCATCTTGAAATTTGTTATTTTTGACATTTTTCATGGTTACACTTTTCATTTTTGACATTTAGCATTGTGACATTTGTCATTTGACATCTTTGACATTTGCCATCTTGAAATTTGTTATTTTTGACATTTTTCATGGTGACACTTTTCATTTTTGACATTTAGCATTGTGACATTTGTCATCTTTGACATTTGCCATCTTGAAATTTGTCATTTTTGTCATTTTTCAGGGTGACACTTTTCATTTTACATTTAGCATTGTGACATTTGTCATTTGACATCTTTGACATTTGCCATCTTGAAATTTGTCATTTTTGACATTTTTCATGGTGACACTTTTCATTTTTGACATTTAGCATTGTGACATTTGTCATTTGACATCTTTGGCATTTGCCATCTTGAAATTTGTTATTTTTGACATTTTTCATGGTGATACTTTTCATTTTTGACATTTAGCATTGTGACATTTGTCATTTGACATCTTTGACATTTGCCATCTTGAAATTTGTCATTTTTGACATTTTTCATGGTGACACTTTTCATTTTTGACATTTAGCATTGTGACATTTGTCATTTGACATCTTTGACATTTGCCATCTTGAAATTTGTCATTTTTGACATTTAGCATTGTGACATTTGTCATTTGACATCTTGGACATTTGCCATCTTGAAATTTGTCATTTTTGACATTTTTCATGGTGACACTTATCGTTTTTGACATTTAGCATGGTGACATTTGTCAGTTTTGACATTTGCCATCTTGAAATTTATCATTTTTGACATTTTTCATGGTGACACTTTTCATTTTTGACATTTAGCATTGTGACATTTGTCATTTGACATCTTTGACATTTGCCATCTTGAAATTTGTCATTTTTGACATTTAGCATTGTGACATTTGTCATTTGACATCTTTGACATTTGCCATCTTAAAATTTGTTATTTTTGACATTTTTCATGGTGACACTTTTCATTTTTGACATTTAGCATTGTGACATTTGTCAGTTTTGACATTTGCCATCTTAAAATTTGTCATTTTTGACATTTAGCCTTGTGACATTTGTCATTTGACATCTTTGATATTTGCCATCTTGAAATTTGTCATTTTTGACATTTTTCATGGTGACACTTTTCATTTTTGACATTTAGCATTGTGACATTTGTCATTTGACATCTTTGGCATGTGCCATCTTAAAATTTGTCATTTTTGACATTTTTCATGGTGACACTTTTTATTTTTGACATTTAGCATTGTGACATTTGTTATATTCGACATCTTTGACATTTGCCATCTTGAAATTTGTCATTTTTGACATTTTTCATGGTGACACTTTTTATTTTTTACATTTAGCATTGTGACATTTGTCATTTGACATCTTTGACATTTGCCATCTTGAAATTTGTCATTATTGACATTTTTCATGGGGACACTTTTCATTTTTGACATTTAGCATTGTGACATTTGTCATTTGACATCTTTGACATTTGCCATCTTGAAATTTGTCATTTTTGACATTTTTCATGGTGACAGTTTTCATTTTTGACATTTAGCATTGTGACATTTGTCATTTGACATCTTTGACATTTGCTATCTTGAAATTTGTCATTTTTGACATTTTTCACGGTGACCCTTTTTATTTTTGACATTTAGCATTGTGACATTTGTCATTTGACATCTTAGACATTTGCCATCTTGAAATTTGTCATTTTTGACACTTTTCATTTTTGACATTTAGCATTGTGACATTTGTCATTTGACATCTTTGACATTTGCCATCTTGAAATTTGTCATTTTTGACATTTTTCATGGTGACACTTTTCATTTTTGACATTTAGCATTGTGACATTTGTCATTTGACATCTTGGACATTTGCCATCTTGAAATTTGTCATTTTTGACATTTTTCATGGTGACACTTATCATTTTTGACATTTAGCATTGTGACATTTGCCAGTTTTGACATTTGCCATCTTGAAATTTGTCATTTTTGACATTTTTCATAGTGACACTTTTCATTTTTGACATTTAGCATTGTGACATTTGTCATTTGACATCTTTGACATTTGCCATCTTGAAATTTGTCATTTTTGACATTTTTCATAGTGACACTTTTCAATTTTGACATTTAGCATTGTGACATTTGTCATTTGACATCTTTGACATTTGCCATCTTGGAATTTGTTATTTTTGACATTTTTCATGGTAACACTTTTCATTTTTGACATTTAGCATTGTGACATTTGTCATTTGACATCTTTGACATTTGCCATCTTGAAATTTGTCATTTTTGACATTTTTCATGGTGACACTTTTCATTTTTGACATTTAGCATTGTGACATTTGTCATTTGACATCTTTGGCATTTGCCATCTTGAAATTTGTTATTTTTGACATTTTTCATGGTGATACTTTTCATTTTTGACATTTAGCATTGTGACATTTGTCATTTGACATCTTTGACATTTGCCATCTTGAAATTTGTCATTTTTGACATTTTTCATGGTGACACTTTTCATTTTTGACATTTAGCATTGTGACATTTGTCATTTGACATCTTTGACATTTGCCATCTTGAAATTTGTCATTTTTGACATTTAGCATTGTGACATTTGTCATTTGACATCTTGGACATTTGCCATCTTGAAATTTGTCATTTTTGACATTTTTCATGGTGACACTTATCGTTTTTGACATTTAGCATGGTGACATTTGTCAGTTTTGACATTTGCCATCTTGAAATTTATCATTTTTGACATTTTTCATGGTGACACTTTTCATTTTTGACATTTAGCATTGTGACATTTGTCATTTGACATCTTTGACATTTGCCATCTTGAAATTTGTCATTTTTGACATTTAGCATTGTGACATTTGTCATTTGACATCTTTGACATTTGCCATCTTAAAATTTGTTATTTTTGACATTTTTCATGGTGACACTTTTCATTTTTGACATTTAGCATTGTGACATTTGTCAGTTTTGACATTTGCCATCTTAAAATTTGTCATTTTTGACATTTAGCCTTGTGACATTTGTCATTTGACATCTTTGATATTTGCCATCTTGAAATTTGTCATTTTTGACATTTTTCATGGTGACACTTTTCATTTTTGACATTTAGCATTGTGACATTTGTCATTTGACATCTTTGGCATTTGCCATCTTAAAATTTGTCATTTTTGACATTTTTCATGGTGACACTTTTTATTTTTGACATTTAGCATTGTGACATTTGTTATATTCGACATCTTTGACATTTGCCATCTTGAAATTTGTCATTTCTGACATTTTTCATGGTGACACTTTTTATTTTTTACATTTAGCATTGTGACATTTGTCATTTGACATCTTTGACATTTGCCATCTTGAAATTTGTCATTATTGACATTTTTCATGGGGACACTTTTCATTTTTGACATTTAGCATTGTGACATTTGTCATTTGACATCTTTGACATTTGCCATCTTGAAATTTGTCATTTTTGACATTTTTCATGGTGACAGTTTTCATTTTTGACATTTAGCATTGTGACATTTGTCATTTAACATCTTTGACATTTGCTATCTTGAAATTTGTCATTTTTGACATTTTTCACGGTGACCCTTTTTATTTTTGACATTTAGCATTGTGACATTTGTCATTTGACATCTTAGACATTTGCCATCTTGAAATTTGTCATTTTTGACACTTTTCATTTTTGACATTTAGCATTGTGACATTTGTCATTTGACATCTTTGACATTTGCCATCTTGAAATTTGTCATTTTTGACATTTTTCATGGTGACACTTTTCATTTTTGACATTTAGCATTGTGACATTTGTCATTTGACATCTTGGACATTTGCCATCTTGAAATTTGTCATTTTTGACATTTTTCATGGTGACACTTATCATTTTTGACATTTAGCATTGTGACATTTGCCAGTTTTGACATTTGCCATCTTGAAATTTGTCATTTTTGACATTTTTCATAGTGACACTTTTCATTTTTGACATTTAGCATTGTGACATTTGTCATTTGACATCTTTGACATTTGCCATCTTGAAATTTGTCATTTTTGACATTTTTCATAGTGACACTTTTCAATTTTGACATTTAGCATTGTGACATTTGTCATTTGACATCTTTGACATTTGCCATCTTGGAATTTGTTATTTTTGACATTTTTCATGGTAACACTTTTCATTTTTGACATTTAGCATTGTGACATTTGTCATTTGACATCTTTGACATTTGCCATCTTGAAATTTGTCATTTTTGACATTTTTCATGGTGACACTTTTCATTTTTGACATTTAGCATTGTGACATTTGTCATTTGACATCCTTGACATTTGCCATCTTGAAATTTGTCATTTTTGACATTAAGCATTGTGACATTTGTCATTTGACATCTTGGACATTTGCCATCTTGAAATTTGTCATTTTTGACATTTTTCATGGTGACACTTATCCTTTTTGACATTAAGCATTGTGACATTTGTCAGTTTTGACATTTGCCATCTTGAAATTTGTCATTTTTGACATTTTTCATGGTGACACTTTTCATTTTTGACATTTAGCATTGTGACATTTGTCATTTGACATCTTTGACATTTGCCATCTTGAAATTTGTTATTTTTGACATTTTTCATGGTGACACTTTTCATTTTTGACATTTAGCATTGTGACATTTGTCATTTGACATCTTTGACATTTGCCATCTTGAAATTTGTCATTTTTGACATTTTTCATGGTGACACTTTTCGTTTTTGACATTTAGCATTGTGACATTTGTCATTTGACATCTTTGACATTTGCCATCTTGAAATTTGTTATTTTTGACATTTTTTATGTTGACACTTTTCATTTTTGACATTTAGCATTGTGACATTTGTCATTTGACATCTTTGACATTTGCCATCTTGAAATTTGTCATTTTTGACATTTTTCATGGTGACACTTTTCATTTTTGACATTTAGCATTCGGACATTTGTCATTTGACATCTTTGACATTTGCCATCTTGAAATTTGTCATTTTTGATATTTAGCATTGTGACATTTGTCATTTGACATCTTTGATATTTGCCATCTTGAAATTTGTCATTTTTGACATTTTTCATGGTGACACTTTTCATTTTTGACATTTAGCATTGTGACATTTATCATTTGACATCTTTGACATTTGCCATCTTGAAATTTGTCATTTTTGACATTTTTGATGGTGACACTTTTCATTTTTGACATTTAGCATTGTGACATTTGTCATTTGACATCTTTGACATTTGCCATCTTGAAATTTGTTATTTTTGACATTTTTCATGGTGACACTTTTCATTTTTGACATTTAGCATTGTGACATTTGTCAGTTTTGACATTTGCCATCTTGAAATTTGTCATTTTTGACATTTAGCCTTGTGACATTTGTCATTTGACATCTTTGATATTTGCCATCTTGAAATTTGTCATTTTTGACATTTTTCATGGTGACACTTTTCATTTTTGACATTTAGCATTGTGACATTTGTCATTTGACATCTTTGGCATTTGCCATCTTAAAATTTGTCATTTTTGACATTTTTCATGGTGACACTTTTCATTTTTGACATTTAGCATTGTGACATTTGTTATATTCGACATCTTTGACATTTGCCATCTTGAAATTTGTCAGTTTTGACATTTTTCATGGTGACACTTTTCATTTTTTACATTTAGCATTGTGACATTTGTCATTTGACATCTTTGACATTTGCCATCTTGAAATTTGTCATTATTGACATTTTTCATGGGGACACTTTTCATTTTTGACATTTAGCATTGTGACATTTGTCATTTGACATCTTTGACATTTGCCATCTTGAAATTTGTCATTTTTGACATTTTTCATGGTGACACTTTTCATTTTTGACATTTAGCATTGTGACATTTGTCATTTGACATCTTGGACATTTGCCATCTTGAAATTTGTCATTTTTGACATTTTTCATGGTGACACTTATCATTTTTGACATTTAGCATTGTGACATTTGTCAGTTTTGACATTTGCCATCTTGAAATTTGTCATTTTTGACATTTTTCATGGTGACACTTTTCATTTTTGACATTTAGCATTGTGACATTTGTCATTTGACATCTTTGACATTTGCCATCTTGAAATTTGTTATTTTTGACATTTTTCATGGTTACACTTTTCATTTTTGACATTTAGCATTGTGACATTTGTCATTTGACATCTTTGACATTTGCCATCATGAAATTTGTTATTTTTGACATTTTTCATGGTGACACTTTTCATTTTTGACATTTAGCATTGTGACATTTGTCATCTTTGACATTTGCCATCTTGAAATTTGTCATTTTTGACATTTTTCATGGTGACACTTTTCATTTTTGACATTTAGCATTGTGACATTTGTCATTTGACATCCTTGACATTTGCCATCTTGAAATTTGTCATTTTTGACATTAAGCATTGTGACATTTGTCATTTGACATCTTGGACATTTGCCATCTTGAAATTTGTCATTTTTGACATTTTTCATGGTGACACTTATCCTTTTTGACATTAAGCATTGTGACATTTGTCAGTTTTGACATTTGCCATCTTGAAATTTGTCATTTTTGACATTTTTCATGGTGACACTTTTCATTTTTGACATTTAGCATTGTGACATTTGTCATTTGACATCTTTGACATTTGCCATCTTGAAATTTGTTATTTTTGACATTTTTCATGGTGACACTTTTCATTTTTGACATTTAGCATTGTGACATTTGTCATTTGACATCTTTGACATTTGCCATCTTGAAATTTGTCATTTTTGACATTTTTCATGGTGACACTTTTCGTTTTTGACATTTAGCATTGTGACATTTGTCATTTGACATCTTTGACATTTGCCATCTTGAAATTTGTTATTTTTGACATTTTTTATGTTGACACTTTTCATTTTTGACATTTAGCATTGTGACATTTGTCATTTGACATCTTTGACATTTGCCATCTTGAAATTTGTCATTTTTGACATTTTTCATGGTGACACTTTTCATTTTTGACATTTAGCATTCGGACATTTGTCATTTGACATCTTTGACATTTGCCATCTTGAAATTTGTCATTTTTGATATTTAGCATTGTGACATTTGTCATTTGACATCTTTGATATTTGCCATCTTGAAATTTGTCATTTTTGACATTTTTCATGGTGACACTTTTCATTTTTGACATTTAGCATTGTGACATTTATCATTTGACATCTTTGACATTTGCCATCTTGAAATTTGTCATTTTTGACATTTTTGATGGTGACACTTTTCATTTTTGACATTTAGCATTGTGACATTTGTCATTTGACATCTTTGACATTTGCCATCTTGAAATTTGTTATTTTTGACATTTTTCATGGTGACACTTTTCATTTTTGACATTTAGCATTGTGACATTTGTCAGTTTTGACATTTGCCATCTTGAAATTTGTCATTTTTGACATTTAGCCTTGTGACATTTGTCATTTGACATCTTTGATATTTGCCATCTTGAAATTTGTCATTTTTGACATTTTTCATGGTGACACTTTTCATTTTTGACATTTAGCATTGTGACATTTGTCATTTGACATCTTTGGCATTTGCCATCTTAAAATTTGTCATTTTTGACATTTTTCATGGTGACACTTTTTATTTTTGACATTTAGCATTGTGACATTTGTTATATTCGACATCTTTGACATTTGCCATCTTGAAATTTGTCAGTTTTGACATTTTTCATGGTGACACTTTTCATTTTTTACATTTAGCATTGTGACATTTGTCATTTGACATCTTTGACATTTGCCATCTTGAAATTTGTCATTATTGACATTTTTCATGGGGACACTTTTCATTTTTGACATTTAGCATTGTGACATTTGTCATTTGACATCTTTGACATTTGCCATCTTGAAATTTGTCATTTTTGACATTTTTCATGGTGACACTTTTCATTTTTGACATTTAGCATTGTGACATTTGTCATTTGACATCTTGGACATTTGCCATCTTGAAATTTGTCATTTTTGACATTTTTCATGGTGACACTTATCATTTTTGACATTTAGCATTGTGACATTTGTCAGTTTTGACATTTGCCATCTTGAAATTTGTCATTTTTGACATTTTTCATGGTGACACTTTTCATTTTTGACATTTAGCATTGTGACATTTGTCATTTGACATCTTTGACATTTGCCATCTTGAAATTTGTTATTTTTGACATTTTTCATGGTTACACTTTTCATTTTTGACATTTAGCATTGTGACATTTGTCATTTGACATCTTTGACATTTGCCATCTTGAAATTTGTTATTTTTGACATTTTTCATGGTGACACTTTTCATTTTTGACATTTAGCATTGTGACATTTGTCATCTTTGACATTTGCCATCTTGAAATTTGTCATTTTTGTCATTTTTCATGGTGACACTTTTCATTTTACATTTAGCATTGTGACATTTGTCATTTGACATCTTTGACATTTGCCATCTTGAAATTTGTCATTTTTGACATTTTGCATGGTGACACTTTTCATTTTTGACATTTAGCATTGTGACATTTGTCATTTGACATCTTTGGCATTTGCCATCTTGAAATTTGTTATTTTTGACATTTTTCATGGTGATACTTTTCATTTTTGACATTTAGCATTGTGACATTTGTCATTTGACATCTTTGACATTTGCCATCTTGAAATTTGTCATTTTTGACATTTTTCATGGTGACACTTTTCATTTTTGACATTTAGCATTGTGACATTTGTCATTTGACATCTTTGACATTTGCCATCTTGAAATTTGTCATTTTTGACATTTAGCATTGTGACATTTGTCATTTGACATCTTGGACATTTGCCATCTTGAAATTTGTCATTTTTGACATTTTTCATGGTGACACTTATCGTTTTTGACATTTAGCATTGTGACATTTGTCAGTTTTGACATTTGCCATCTTGAAATTTGTCATTTTTGACATTTTTCATGGTGACACTTTTCATTTTTGACATTTAGCATTGTGACATTTGTCATTTGACATCTTTGACATTTGCCATCTTGAAATTTGTCATTTTTGACATTTAGCATTGTGACATTTGTCATTTGACATCTTTGACATTTGCCATCTTAAAATTTGTTATTTTTGACATTTTTCATGGTGACACTTTTCATTTTTGACATTTAGCATTGTGACATTTGTCAGTTTTGACATTTGCCATCTTAAAATTTGTCATTTTTGACATTTAGCCTTGTGACATTTGTCATTTGACATCTTTGATATTTGCCATCTTGAAATTTGTCATTTTTGACATTTTTCATGGTGACACTTTTCATTTTTGACATTTAGCATTGTGACATTTGTCATTTGACATCTTTGGCATTTGCCATCTTAAAATTTGTCATTTTTGACATTTTTCATGGTGACACTTTTTATTTTTGACATTTAGCATTGTGACATTTGTTATATTCGACATCTTTGACATTTGCCATCTTGAAATTTGTCATTTTTGACATTTTTCATGGTGACACTTTTTATTTTTTACATTTAGCATTGTGACATTTGTCATTTGACATCTTTGACATTTGCCATCTTGAAATTTGTCATTATTGACATTTTTCATGGGGACACTTTTCATTTTTGACATTTAGCATTGTGACATTTGTCATTTGACATCTTTGACATTTGCCATCTTGAAATTTGTCATTTTTGACATTTTTTATGGTGACAGTTTTCATTTTTGACATTAAGCATTGTGACATTTGTCATTTGACATCTTTGACATTTGCTATCTTGAAATTTGTCATTTTTGACATTTTTCACGGTGACCCTTTTTATTTTTGACATTTAGCATTGTGACATTTGTCATTTGACATCTTAGACATTTGCCATCTTGAAATTTGTCATTTTTGACACTTTTCATTTTTGACATTTAGCATTGTGACATTTGTCATTTGACATCTTTGACATTTGCCATCTTGAAATTTGTCATTTTTGACATTTTTCATGGTGACACTTTTCATTTTTGACATTTAGCATTGTGACATTTGTCATTTGACATCTTGGACATTTGCCATCTTGAAATTTGTCATTTTTGACATTTTTCATGGTGACACTTATCATTTTTGACATTTAGCATTGTGACATTTGCCAGTTTTGACATTTGCCATCTTGAAATTTGTCATTTTTGACATTTTTCATAGTGACACTTTTCATTTTTGACATTTAGCATTGTGACATTTGTCATTTGACATCTTTGACATTTGCCATCTTGAAATTTGTCATTTTTGACATTTTTCATAGTGACACTTTTCAATTTTGACATTTAGCATTGTGACATTTGTCATTTGACATCTTTGACATTTGCCATCTTGGAATTTGTTATTTTTGACATTTTTCATGGTAACACTTTTCATTTTTGACATTTAGCATTGTGACATTTGTCATTTGACATCTTTGACATTTGCCATCTTGAAATTTGTCATTTTTGACATTTTTCATGGTGACACTTTTCATTTTTGACATTTAGCATTGTGACATTTGTCATTTGACATCCTTGACATTTGCCATCTTGAAATTTGTCATTTTTGACATTAAGCATTGTGACATTTGTCATTTGACATCTTGGACATTTGCCATCTTGAAATTTGTCATTTTTGACATTTTTCATGGTGACACTTATCCTTTTTGACATTAAGCATTGTGACATTTGTCAGTTTTGACATTTGCCATCTTGAAATTTGTCATTTTTGACATTTTTCATAGTGACACTTTTCATTTTTGACATTAAGCATTGTGACATTTGTCATTTGACATCTTGGACATTTGCCATCTTGAAATTTGTTATTTTTGACATTTTTCATGGTGACACTTTTCATTTTTGACATTTAGCATTGTGACATTTGTCATTTGACATCTTTGACATTTGCCATCTTGAAATTTGTCATTTTTGACATTTTTTATGGTGACACTTTTCATTTTTGACATTTAGCATTGTGACATTTGTCATTTGACATCTTTGACATTTGCCATCTTGAAATTTGTTATTTTTGACATTTTTTATGTTGACACTTTTTATTTTTGACATTTAGCATTGTGACATTTGTCATTTGACATCTTTGACATTTGCCATCTTGAAATTTGTCATTTTTGACATTTTTCATGGTGACACTTTTCATTTTTGACATTTAGCATTCGGACATTTGTCATTTGACATCTTTGACATTTGCCATCTTGAAATTTGTCATTTTTGATATTTAGCATTGTGACATTTGTCATTTGACATCTTTGATATTTGCCATCTTGAAATTTGTCATTTTTGACATTTTTCATGGTGACACTTTTCATTTTTGACATTTAGCATTGTGACATTTGTCATTTGACATCTTTGACATTTGCCATCTTGAAATTTGTCATTTTTGACATTTTTGATGGTGACACTTTTCATTTTTGACATTTAGCATTGTGACATTTGTCATTTGACATCTTTGACATTTGCCATCTTGAAATTTGTCATTTTTGACATTTTTCATGGTGACACTTTTTATTTTTGACATTTAGCATTGTGACATTTGTCATTTTACATCTTTGACATTTGCCATCTTAAAATTTCGTCATTTTTGACATTTAGCATTGTGACATTTGTCAGTTTTGACATTTGCCATCTTGAAATTTGTCATTTTTGACATTTTTCATGGTGACACTTTTCATTTTTGACATTTAGCATTGTGACATTTGTCATTTGACATCTTTGACATTTGCCATCTTGAAATTTGTTATTTTTGACATTTTTCATGGTGACACTTTTCATTTTTGACATTTAGCATTGTGAAATTTGTTATTTGACATCTTTGACATTTGCCATCTTAACATTTGTCATTTTTGACATTTTTTATGGTGACACTTTTCATTTTTGACATTTAGCATTGTGACATTTGTCATTTGACATCTTTGACATTTGCCATCTTGAAATTTGTTATTTTTGACATTTTTCATGGTGACACTTTTCATTTTTGACATTTAGCATTGTGACATTTGTCAGTTTTGACATTTGCCATCATGAAATTTGTCATTTTTGACATTTTTCATGGTGACACTTTTCATTTTTGACATTTAGCATTGTGACATTTGTCATTTGACATCTTTGACATTTGCCATCTTGAAATTTGTTATTTTTGACATTTTTTATGGTGACACTTTTCATTTTTGACATTTAGCATTGTGACATTTGTCATCTTTGACATTTGCCATCTTGAAATTTGTCATTTTTGTCATTTTTCATGGTGACACTTTTCATTTTACATTTAGCATTGTGACATTTGTCATTTGACATCTTTGACATTTGCCATCTTGAAATTTGTCATTTTTGACATTTTTCATGGTGACACTTTTCATTTTTGACATTTAGCATTGTGACATTTGTCATTTGACATCTTTGACATTTGCCATCTTGAAATTTGTCATTTTTGACATTTTTCATGGTGACACTTTTCATTTTTTACATTTAGCATTGTGACATTTGTCATTTGACATCTTTGACATTTGCCATCTTGAAATTATCATTATTGACATTTTTCATGGCGACACTTTTCATTTTTGACATTTAGCATTGTGACATTTGTCATTTGACATCTTTGACATTTGCTATCTTAAAATTTGTCATTTTTGACATTTTTCATGGTGACACTTTTCATTTTTGACATTTAGCATTGTGACATTTGTCATTTGACATCTTTGACATTTGCTATCTTGAAATTTGTCATTTTTACATTTTTCATGGTGACACTTATCATTTTTGACATTTAGCATTGTGACATTTGTCAGTTTTGACATTTGCCATCTTGAAATTTGTCATTTTTGACATTTTTCATGGTGACATTTTTTATTTTTGATATTTAGCATTGCGACATTTGTCATTTGACATCTTTGACATTTGCCATCTTGAAATTTGTTATTTTTGACATTTTTCATGGTGACACTTTTCAATTTTGACATTTAGCATTGTGACATTTGTCATTTGACATCTTTGACATTTGCTATCTTGGAATTTGTTATTTTTGACATTTTTCATGGTAACACTTTTCATTTTTGACATTTAGCATTGTGACATTTGTCATTTGACATCTTTGACATTTGCCATCTTGAAATTTGTCATTTTTGACATTTTTCATGGTGACACTTTTCATTTTTGACATTTAGCATTGTGACATTTGTCATTTGACATCTTTGACATTTGCCATCTTGAAATTTGTCATTTTTGACATTAAGCATTGTGACATTTGTCATTTGACATCTTTGACATTTGCCATCTTAAAATTTGTCATTTTTGACATTTTTCATGGTGACACTTTTCATTTTTGACATTTAGCATTGTGACATTTGACATCTTTGACATTTGCCATCTTGAAATTTGTCATTTTTGACATTTTTCATGGTGACACTTTTCATTTTTGACATTTAGCATTGTGACATTTGTCATTTTACATCTTTGACATTTGCCATCTTGAAATTTGTCATTTTTGACATTTAGCATTGTGACATTTGTCAGTTTTGACATTTGCCATCTTGAAATTTGTCATTTTTGACATTTTTCATGGTGACACTTTTCATTTTTGACATTTAGCATTGTGACATTTGTCATTTGACATCTTTGACATTTGCCATCTTGAAATTTGTTATTTTTGACATTTTTCATGGTGACACTTTTCATTTTTGACATTTAGAATTGTGACATTTGTCATTTGACATCTTTGACATTTGCCATCTTGAAATTTGTCATTTTTGACATTTTTTTATGGTGACACTTTTCATTTTTGACATTTAGCATTGTGACATTTGTCATCTTTGACTTTTGCCATCTTGAAATTTGTCATTTTTGTCATTTTTCATGGTGACACTTCTCATTTTACATTTAGCATTGTGACATTTGTCATTTGACATCTTTGACATTTGCCATCTTGAAATTTGTCATTTTTGACATTTTTCATGGTGACACTTTTCATTTTTGACATTTAGCATTGTGACATTTGTCATTTGACATCTTTGACATTTGCCATCTTGAAATTTGTTATTTTTGACATTTTTCATGGTGATACTTTTCATTTTTGACATTTAGCATTGTGACATTTGTCATTTGACATCTTTGACATTTGCCATCTTGAAATTTGTCATTTTTGACATTTTTCATGGTGACACTTTTCATTTTTGACATTTAGCATTGTAACATTTGTCATTTGACATCTTTGACATTTGCCATCTTGAAATTTGTCATTTTTGACATTTAGCATTGTGACATTTGTCATTTGACATCTTGGACATTTGCCATCTTGAAATTTGTCATTTTTGACATTTTTCATGGTGACACTTTTCATTTCTGACATTTAGCATTGTGACATTTGTCATTTGACATCTTTGACATTTGCCATCTTAAAATTTGTCATTTTTGACATTTAGCATTGTGACATTTGTCATTTGACATCTTTGACATTTGCCATCTTGAAATTTGTTATTTTTGACATTTTTCATGGTGACACTTTTTATTTTTGACATTTAGAATTGTGACATTTGTCAGTTTTGACATTTGCTATCTTCAAATTTGTCATTTTTGACATTTAGCCTTGTGACATTTGTCATTTGACATCTTTGATATTTGCCATCTTGAAATTTGTCATTTTTGACATTTTTCATGGTGACACTTTTCATTTTTGACATTTAGCATTGTGACATTTGTCATTTGACATCTTTGGCATTTGCCATCTTAAAATTTGTCATTTTTGACATTTTTCATGGTGACACTTTTCATTTTTGACATTTAGCATTGTGACATTTGTCATATTCGACATCTTTGACATTTGCCATCTTGAAATTTGTCATTTTTGACATTTTTCATGGTGACACTTTTCATTTTTTACATTTAGCATTGTGACATTTGTCATTTGACATCTTTGACATTTGCCATCTTGAAATTTGTCATTATTGACATTTTTCATGGGGACACTTTTTATTTTTGACATTTAGCATTGTGACATTTGTCATTTGACATCTTTGACATTTGCTATCTTGAAATTTGTCATTTTTGACATTTTTCACGGTGACTCTTTTCATTTTTGACATTTAGCATTGTGACATTTGTCATTTGACATCTTAGACATTTGCCATCTTGAAATTTGTCATTTTTGACACTTTTCATTTTTGACATTTAGCATTGTGACATTTGTCATTTGACATCTTTGACATTTGCCATCTTGAAATTTGTCATTTTTGACATTTTTCATGGTGACACTTTTCATTTTTGACATTTAGCATTGTGACATTTGTCATTTGACATCTTGGACATTTGCCATCTTGAAATTTGTCATTTTTGACATTTTTCATGGTGACACTTATCATTTTTGACATTTAGCATTGTGACATTTGTCAGTTTTGACATTTGCCATCTTGAAATTTGTCATTTTTGACATTTTTCATGGTGACACTTTTCAGTTTTGTTATTTAGCATTGTGACATTTGTCATTTGACATCTTTGACATTTGCCATCTTGAAATTTGTCATTTTTGACATTTTTCATGGTGACACTTTTCAATTTTGACATTTAGCATTGTGACATTTGTCATTTGACATCTTTGACATTTGCCATCTTGGAATTTGTTATTTTTGACATTAAGCATTGTGACATTTGTCATTTGACATCTTGGACATTTGCCATCTTGAAATTTGTCATTTTTGACATTTTTCATGGTGACACTTATCATTTTTGACATTAAGCATTGTGACATTTGTCAGTTTTGACATTTGCCATCTTGAAATTTGTCATTTTTGACATTTTTCATGGTGACACTTTTCATTTTTGACATTTAGCATTGTGACATTTGTCATTTGACATCTTTGACATTTGCCATCTTGAAATTTGTCATTTTTGACATTTTTCACGGTGACTCTTTTCATTTTTGACATTTAGCATTGTGACATTTGTCATTTGACATCTTAGACATTTGCCATCTTGAAATTTGTCATTTTTGACACTTTTCATTTTTGACATTTAGCATTGTGACATTTGTCATTTGACATCTTTGACATTTGCCATCTTGAAATTTGTCATTTTTGACATTTTTCATGGTGACACTTTTCATTTTTGACATTTAGCATTGTGACATTTGTCATTTGACATCTTGGACATTTGCCATCTTGAAATTTGTCATTTTTGACATTTTTCATGGTGACACTTATCATTTTTGACATTTAGCATTGTGACATTTGTCAGTTTTGACATTTGCCATCTTGAAATTTGTCATTTTTGACATTTTTCATGGTGACACTTTTCAGTTTTGACATTTAGCATTGTGACATTTGTCATTTGACATCTTTGACATTTGCCATCTTGAAATTTGTCATTTTTGACATTTTTCATGGTGACACTTTTCAATTTTGACATTTAGCATTGTGACATTTGTCATTTGACATCTTTGACATTTGCCATCTTGGAGTTTGTTATTTTTGACATTAAGCATTGTGACATTTGTCATTTGACATCTTGGACATTTGCCATCTTGAAATTTGTCATTTTTGACATTTTTCATGGTGACACTTATCATTTTTGACATTAAGCATTGTGACATTTGTCAGTTTTGACATTTGCCATCTTGAAATTTGTCATTTTTGACATTTTTCATGGTGACACTTTTCATTTTTGACATTTAGCATTGTGACATTTGTCATTTGACATCTTTGACATTTGCCATCTTGAAATTTGTTATTTTTGACATTTTTCATGGTGACACTTTTCATTTTTGACATTTAGCATTGTGACATTTGTCATTTGACATCTTTGACATTTGCCATCTTGAAATTTGTCATTTTTGACATTTTTCATGGTGACACTTTTCATTTTTGACATTTAGCATTGTGACATTTGTCATTTGACATCTTTGACATTTGCCATCTTGAAATTTGTTATTTTTGACATTTTTTATGTTGACACTTTTCATTTTTGACATTTAGCATTGTGACATTTGTCATTTGACATCTTTGACATTTGCCATCTTGAAATTTGTCATTTTTGACATTTTTCATGGTGACACTTTTCATTTTTGACATTTAGCATTCGGACATTTGTCATTTGACATCTTTGACATTTGCCATCTTGAAATTTGTCATTTTTGATATTTAGCATTGTGACATTTGTCATTTGACATCTTTGATATTTGCCATCTTGAAATTTGTCATTTTTGACATTTTTCATGGTGACACTTTTCATTTTTGACATTTAGCATTGTGACATTTGTCATTTGACATCTTTGACATTTGCCATCTTGAAATTTGTCATTTTTGACATTTTTGATGGTGACACTTTTCATTTTTGACATTTAGCATTGTGACATTTGTCATTTGACATCTTTGACATTTGCCATCTTGAAATTTGTCATTTTTGACATTTTTCATGGTGACACTTTTCATTTTTGACATTTAGCATTGTGACATTTGTCATTTTACATCTTTGACATTTGCCATCTTAAAATTTCGTCATTTTTGACATTTAGCATTGTGACATTTGTCAGTTTTGACATTTGCCATCTTGAAATTTGTCATTTTTGACATTTTTCATGGTGACACTTTTCATTTTTGACATTTAGCATTGTGACATTTGTCATTTGACATCTTTGACATTTGCCATCTTGAAATTTGTTATTTTTGACATTTTTTATGGTGACACTTTTCATTTTTGACATTTAGCATTGTGAAATTTGTTATTTGACATCTTTGACATTTGCCATCTTAACATTTGTCATTTTTGACATTTTTTATGGTGACACTTTTCATTTTTGACATTTAGCATTGTGACATTTGTCAGTTTTGACATTTGCCATCATGAAATTTGTCATTTTTGACATTTTTCATGGTGACACTTTTCATTTTTGACATTTAGCATTGTGACATTTGTCATTTGACATCTTTGACATTTGCCATCTTGAAATTTGTTATTTTTGACATTTTTCATGGTGACACTTTTCATTTTTGACATTTAGCATTGTGACATTTGTCATCTTTGACATTTGCCATCTTGAAATTTGTCATTTTTGTCATTTTTTATGGTGACACTTTTCATTTTACATTTAGCATTGTGACATTTGTCATTTGACATCTTTGACATTTGCCATCTTGAAATTTGTCATTTTTGACATTTTTCATGGTGACACTTTTCATTTTTGACATTTAGCATTGTGACATTTGTCATTTGACATCTTTGACATTTGCCATCTTGAAATTTGTCATTTTTGACATTTTTCATGGTGACACTTTTCATTTTTTACATTTAGCATTGTGACATTTGTCATTTGACATCTTTGACATTTGCCATCTTGAAATTATCATTATTGACATTTTTCATGGCGACACTTTTCATTTTTGACATTTAGCATTGTGACATTTGTCATTTGACATCTTTGACATTTGCTATCTTAAAATTTGTCATTTTTGACATTTTTCATGGTGACACTTTTCATTTTTGACATTTAGCATTGTGACATTTGTCATTTGACATCTTTGACATTTGCTATCTTGAAATTTGTCATTTTTACATTTTTCATGGTGACACTTATCATTTTTGACATTTAGCATTGTGACATTTGTCAGTTTTGACATTTGCCATCTTGAAATTTGTCATTTTTGACATTTTTCATGGTGACATTTTTTATTTTTGACATTTAGCATTGCGACATTTGTCATTTGACATCTTTGACATTTGCCATCTTGAAATTTGTTATTTTTGACATTTTTCATGGTGACACTTTTCAATTTTGACATTTAGCATTGTGACATTTGTCATTTGACATCTTTGACATTTGCTATCTTGGAATTTGTTATTTTTGACATTTTTCATGGTAACACTTTTCATTTTTGACATTTAGCATTGTGACATTTGTCATTTGACATCTTTGACATTTGCCATCTTGAAATTTGTCATTTTTGACATTTTTCATGGTGACACTTTTCATTTTTGACATTTAGCATTGTGACATTTGTCATTTGACATCTTTGACATTTGCCATCTTGAAATTTGTCATTTTTGACATTAAGCATTGTGACATTTGTCATTTGACATCTTTGACATTTGCCATCTTAAAATTTGTCATTTTTGACATTTTTCATGGTGACACTTTTCATTTTTGACATTTAGCATTGTGACATTTGTCATTTGACATCTTTGACATTTGCCATCTTGAAATTTGTCATTTTTGACATTTTTCATGGTGACACTTTTCATTTTTGACATTTAGCATTGTGACATTTGTCATTTTACATCTTTGACATTTGCCATCTTGAAATTTGTTATTTTTGACATTTAGCATTGTGACATTTGTCAGTTTTGACATTTGCCATCTTGAAATTTGTCATTTTTGACATTTTTCATGGTGACACTTTTCATTTTTGACATTTAGCATTGTGACATTTGTCATTTGACATCTTTGACATTTGCCATCTTGAAATTTGTTATTTTTGACATTTTTCATGGTGACACTTTTCATTTTTGACATTTAGAATTGTGACATTTGTCATTTGACATCTTTGACATTTGCCATCTTGAAATTTGTCATTTTTGACATTTTTTTATGGTGACACTTTTCATTTTTGACATTTAGCATTGTGACATTTGTCATTTTACATCTTTGCCATTTGCCATCTTGAAATTTGTTATTTTTGACATTTTTCATGGTGACACTTTTCATTTTTGACATTTAGCATTGTGACATTTGTCAGTTTTGACATTTGCCATCTTGAAATTTGTCATTTTTGACATTTTTCATGGTGACATTTTTCATTTTTGACATTTAGCATTGTGACATTTGTCATTTGACATCTTTGACATTTGCCATCTTGAAATTTGTTATTTTTGACATTTTTCATGGTGACACTTTTCATTTTTGACATTTAGCATTGTGACATTTGTCATCTTTGACTTTTGCCATCTTGAAATTTGTCATTTTTGTCATTTTTCATGGTGACACTTCTCATTTTACATTTAGCATTGTGACATTTGTCATTTGACATCTTTGACATTTGCCATCTTGAAATTTGTCATTTTTGACATTTTTCATGGTGACACTTTTCATTTTTGACATTTAGCATTGTGACATTTGTCATTTGACATCTTTGACATTTGCCATCTTGAAATTTGTTATTTTTGACATTTTTCATGGTGATACTTTTCATTTTTGACATTTAGCATTGTGACATTTGTCATTTGACATCTTTGACATTTGCCATCTTGAAATTTGTCATTTTTGACATTTTTCATGGTGACACTTTTCATTTTTGACATTTAGCATTGTAACATTTGTCATTTGACATCTTTGACATTTGCCATCTTGAAATTTGTCATTTTTGACATTTAGCATTGTGACATTTGTCATTTGACATCTTGGACATTTGCCATCTTGAAATTTGTCATTTTTGACATTTTTCATGGTGACACTTTTCATTTTTGACATTTAGCATTGTGACATTTGTCATTTGACATCTTTGACATTTGCCATCTTAAAATTTGTCATTTTTGACATTTAGCATTGTGACATTTGTCAGTTTTGACATTTGCCATCTTGAAATTTGTCATTTTTGACATTTAGCCTTGTGACATTTGTCATTTGACATCTTTGATATTTGCCATCTTGAAATTTGTCATTTTTGACATTTTTCATGGTGACACTTTTCATTTTTGACATTTAGCATTGTGACATTTGTCATTTGACATCTTTGGCATTTGCCATCTTAAAATTTGTCATTTTTGACATTTTTCATGGTGACACTTTTCATTTTTGACATTTAGCATTGTGACATTTGTCATATTCGACATCTTTGACATTTGCCATCTTGAAATTTGTCATTTTTGACATTTTTCATGGTGACACTTTTCATTTTTTACATTTAGCATTGTGACATTTGTCATTTGACATCTTTGACATTTGCCATCTTGAAATTTGTCATTATTGACATTTTTCATGGGGACACTTTTCATTTTTGACATTTAGCATTGTGACATTTGTCATTTGACATCTTTGACATTTGCTATCTTGAAATTTGTCATTTTTGACATTTTTCACGGTGACCCTTTTCATTTTTGACATTTAGCATTGTGACATTTGTCATTTGACATCTTAGACATTTGCCATCTTGAAATTTGTCATTTTTGACACTTTTCATTTTTGACATTTAGCATTGTGACATTTGTCATTTGACATCTTTGACATTTGCCATCTTGAAATTTGTCATTTTTGACATTTTTCATGGTGACACTTTTCATTTTTGACATTTAGCATTGTGACATTTGTCATTTGACATCTTGGACATTTGCCATCTTGAAATTTGTCATTTTTGACATTTTTCATGGTGACACTTATCATTTTTGACATTTAGCATTGTGACATTTGTCAGTTTTGACATTTGCCATCTTGAAATTTGTCATTTTTGACATTTTTCATGGTGACACTTTTCAGTTTTGACATTTAGCATTGTGACATTTGTCATTTAACATCTTTGACATTTGCCATCTTGAAATTTGTCATTTTTGACATTTTTCATGGTGACACTTTTCAATTTTGACATTTAGCATTGTGACATTTGTCATTTGACATCTTTGACATTTGCCATCTTGGAATTTGTTATTTTTGACATTTTTCATGGTAACACTTTTCATTTTTGACATTTAGCATTGTGACATTTGTCATTTGACATCTTTGACATTTGCCATCTTGAAATTTGTCATTTTTGACATTTTTCATGGTGACACTTTTCATTTTTGACATTTAGCATTGTGACATTTGTCATTTGACATCTTTGACATTTGCCATCTTGAAATTTGTTATTTTTGACATTAAGCATTGTGACATTTGTCATTTGACATCTTGGACATTTGCCATCTTGAAATTTGTCATTTTTGACATTTTTCATGGTGACTCTTATCATTTTTGACATTTAGCATTGTGACATTTGTCAGTTTTGACATTTGTCATCTTGAAATTTGTCATTTTTGACATTTTTCATGGTGACACTTTTCATTTTTGACATTTAGCATTGTGACATTTGTCATTTGACATCTTTGACATTTGCCTTCTTGAAATTTGTTATTTTTGACATTTTTCATGGTGACACTTTTCATTTTTGACATTTAGCATTGTGACATTTGTCATTTGACATCTTTGACATTTGCCATCTTGAAATTTGTCATTTTTGACATTTTTCATGGTGACACTTTTCATTTTTGACATTTAGCATTGTGACATTTGTCATTTGACATCTTTGACATTTGCCATCTTGAAATTTGTTATTTTTGACATTTTTTATGTTGACACTTTTCATTTTTGACATTTAGCATGGTGACATTTGTCATTTGACATCTTTGTCATTTGCCATCTTGAAATTTGTCATTTTTGATATTTAGCATTGTGACATTTGTCATTTGACATCTTTGATATTTGCCATCTTGAAATTTGTCATTTTTGACATTTTTCATGGTGACACTTTTCATTTTTGACATTTAGCATTGTGACATTTGTCATTTGACATCTTTGACATTTGCCATCTTGAAATTTGTCATTTTTGACATTTTTCATGGTGACACTTTTCATTTTTGACATTTAGCATTGTGACATTTGTCATTTGACATCTTTGACATTTGCCATCTTGAAATTTGTCATTTTTGACATTTTTCATGGTGACACTTTTCATTTTTGACATTTAGCATTGTGACATTTGTCATTTTACATCTTTGACATTTGCCATCTTGAAATTTGTCATTTTTGACATTTAGCATTGTGACATTTGTCAGTTTTGACATTTGCCATCTTGAAATTTGTCATTTTTGACATTTTTCATGGTGACACTTTTCATTTTTGACATTTAGCATTGTGACATTTGTCATTTGACATCTTTGACATTTGCCATCTTGAAATTTGTTATTTTTGACATTTTTCATGGTGACACTTTTCATTTTTGACATTTAGCATTGTGACATTTGTTATTTGACATCTTTGACATTTGCCATCTTGAAATTTGTCATTTTTGACATTTTTTATGGTGACACTTTTCATTTTTGACATTTAGCATTGTGACATTTGTCATTTGACATCTTTGTCATTTGCCATCTTGAAATTTGTTATTTTTGACATTTTTCATGGTGACACTTTTCATTTTTGACATTTAGCATTGTGACATTTGTCAGTTTTGACATTTGCCATCTTGAAATTTGTCATTTTTGACATTTTTCATGGTGACACTTTTCATTTTTGACATTTAGCATTGTGACATTTGTCATTTGACATCTTTGACATTTGCTATCTTGAAATTTGTTATTTTTGACATTTTTCATGGTGACACTTTTCATTTTTGACATTTAGCATTGTGACATTTGTCATTTGACATCTTTGACATTTGCCATCTTGAAATTTGTTATTTTTGACATTTTTCATGGTGACACTTTTCATTTTTGACATTTAGCATTGTGACATTTGTCATCTTTGACATTTGCCATCTTAAAATTTGTCATTTTTGTCATTTTTCATGGTGACACTTTTCATTTTACATTTAGCATTGTGACATTTGTCATTTGACATCTTTGACATTTGCCATCTTGAAATTTGTCATTTTTGACATTTTTCATGGTGACACTTTTCATTTTTGACATTTAGCATTGTGACATTTGTCATTTGACATCTTTGACATTTGCCATCTTGAAATTTGTCATTTTTGACATTTAGCATTGTGACATTTGTCATTTGACATCTTGGACATTTGCCATCTTAAAATTTGTCATTTTTGACATTTTTCATGGTGACACTTTTCATTTTTGACATTTAGCATTGTGACATTTGTCATTTGACATCTTTGACATTTGCCATCTTGAAATTTGTCATTTTTGACATTTAGCATTGTGACATTTGTCATTTGACATCTTTGACATTTGCCATCTTGAAATTTGTTATTTTTGACATTTTTCATGGTGACACTTTTCATTTTTGACATTTAGCATTGTGACATTTGTCAGTTTTGGCATTTGCCATCTTGAAATTTGTCATTTTTGACATTTTTCATGGTGACACCTTTCATTTTTGACATTTAGCATTGTGACATTTGTCATTTGACATCTTTGACATTTGCCATCTTGAAATTTGTTATTTTTGACATTTTTCATGGTGACACTTTTCATTTTTGACATTTGTCATTTGACATCTTTGACATTTGTCATCTTGAAATTTGTCATTTTTGACATTTTTCATGGTGACACTTTTCATTTTTGACATTTAGCATTGTGACATTTGTCATTTGACATCTTTGACATTTGCCATCTTGAAATTTGTTATTTTTGACATTTTTCATGGTGATACTTTTCATTTTTGACATTTAGCATTGTGACATTTGTCATTTGACATCTTTGACATTTGCCATCTTGAAATTTGTCATTTTTGACATTTTTCATGGTGACACTTTTCATTTTTGACATTTAGCATTGTGACATTTGTCATTTGACATCTTTGACATTTGCCATCTTGAAATTTGTCATTTTTGACATTTAGCATTGTGACATTTGTCATTTGACATCTTGGACATTTGCCATCTTAAAATTTGTCATTTTTGACATTTTTCATGGTGACACTTTTCATTTTTGACATTTAGCATTGTGACATTTGTCATTTGACATCTTTGACATTTGCCATCTTGAAATTTGTCATTTTTGACATTTAGCATTGTGACATTTGTCATTTGACATCTTTGACATTTGCCATCTTGAAATTTGTTATTTTTGACATTTTTCATGGTGACACTTTTCATTTTTGACATTTAGCATTGTGACATTTGTCAGTTTTGGCATTTGCCATCTTGAAATTTGTCATTTTTGACATTTTTCATGGTGACACCTTTCATTTTTGACATTTAGCATTGTGACATTTGTCATTTGACATCTTTGACATTTGCCATCTTGAAATTTGTTATTTTTGACATTTTTCATGGTGACACTTTTCATTTTTGACATTTGTCATTTGACATCTTTGACATTTGTCATCTTGAAATTTGTCATTTTTGACATTTTTCATGGTGACACTTTTCATTTTTGACATTTAGCATTGTGACATTTGTCAGTTTTGACATTTGCCATCTTGAAATTTGTCATTTTTGACATTTTTCATGGTGACACTTTTCATTTTTGACATTTAGCATTGTGACATTTGTCATTTGACATCTTTGGCATTTGCCATCTTGAAATTTGTTATTTTTGACATTTTTCATGGTGACACTTTTCATTTTTGACATTTGTCATTTGACATCTTTGACATTTGCCATCTTGAAATTTGTTATTTTTGACATTTTTCATGGTGACACTTTTAATTTTTGACATTTAGCATTGTGACATTTGTCATTTGACATCTTTGACATTTGCCATCTTGAAATTTGTTATTTTTGACATTTTTCATGGTGACACTTTTCATTTTTGACATTTAGCATTGTGACATTTGTCATCTTTGACATTTGCCATCTTGAAATTTGTCATTTTTGTCATTTTTCATGGTGACACTTTTCATTTTTGACATTTAGCATTGTGACATATGTCATTTGACATCTTTGACATTCGCCATCTTGAAATTTGTCATTTTTGACATTTTTCATGGTGACACTTTTCATTTTTGACATTTAGCATTGTGACATTTGTCATTTGACATCTTTGACATTTGCCATCTTGAAATTTGTTATTTTTGACATTTTTCATGGTGATACTTTTCATTTTTGACATTTAGCATTGTGACATTTGTCATTTGACATCTTTGACATTTGCCATCTTGAAATTTGTCATTTTTGACATTTTTCATGGTGACACTTTTCATTTTTGACATTTAGCATTGTGACATTTGTCATTTGACATCTTTGACATTTGCCATCTTGAAATTTGTCATTTTTGACATTTAGCATTGTGACATTTGTCATTTGACATCTTGGACATTTGCCATCTTGAAATTTGTCATTTTTGACATTTTTCATGGTGACACTTATCATTTTTGACATTAAGCATTGTGACATTTGTCAGTTTTGACATTTGCCATCTTGAAATTTGTCATTTTTGACATTTTTCATGGTGACACTTTTCATTTTTGACATTTAGCATTGTGACATTTGTCATTTAACATCTTTGACATTTGCCATCTTGAAATTTGTCATTTTTGACATTTTTCATGGTGACACCTTTCATTTTTGACATTTAGCATTGTGACATTTGTCATTTGACATCTTTGACATTTGCCATCTTGAAATTTGTCATTTTTGACATTTTTCATGGTGACACTTTTCATTTTTGACATTTAGCATTGTGACATTTGTCATTTGACATCTTTGACATTTGCCATCTTGAAATTTGTCATTTTTGACATTTAGCATTGTGACATTTGTCATTTGACATCTTTGATATTTGCCATCTTGAAATTTGTCATTTTTGACATTTTTCATGGTGACACTTTTCATTTTTGACATTTAGCATTGTGACATTTGTCATTTGACATCTTTGACATTTGCCATCTTGAAATTTGTCATTATTGACATTTTTCATGGGGACACTTTTCATTTTTGACATTTGTCATTTGACATCTTTGACATTTGTCATCTTGAAATTTGTCATTTTTGACATTTTTCATGGTGACACTTTTCATTTTTGACATTTAGCATTGTGACATTTGTCATTTGACATCTTTGACATTTGCCATCTTGAAATTTGTCATTTTTGACATTTTTCACGGTGACACTTTTCATTTTTGACATTTAGCATTGTGACATTTGTCATTTGACATCTTAGACATTTGCCATCTTGAAATTTGTCATTTTTGACACTTATCATTTTTGACATTTAGCATTGTGACATTTGTCATTTGACATCTTTGACATTTGCCATCTTGAAATTTGTCATTTTTGACATTTTTCATGGTGACACTTTTCATTTTTGACATTTAGCATTGTGACATTTTTTGTCATTTGACATCTTGGACATTTGCCATCTTGAAATTTATCATTTTTGACATTTTTCATGGTGACACTTATCATTTTTGACATTAAGCATTGTGACATTTGTCAGTTTTGACATTTGCCATCTTGAAATTTGTCATTTTTGACACTTTTCATGGTGACACTTTCCATTTTTGACATTTAGCATTGTGACATTTGTCATTTGACATCTTTGACATTTGCCATCTTGAAATTTGTCATTTTTGACATTTTTCATGGTGACACTTTTCATTTTTGACATTTAGCATTGTGACATTTGTCATTTGACATCTTTGACATTTGCCATCTTGAAATTTGTCATTTTTGACATTTTTCATGGTGACACTCTTCATTTTTGACATTTAGCATTGTGACATTTGTCATTTAACATCTTTGACATTTGCCATCTTGAAATTTGTCATTTTTGACATTTTTCATGGTGACACTTTTCATTTTTGACATTGAGCATTGTGATATTTGTCATTTGACATCTTTGACATTTGCCATCTTGAAATTTGTCATTTTTCATGGTGACACTTTTCATTTTTGACATTTAGCATTGTGACATTTGTCATTTGACATCTTTGACATTTGCCATCTTGGAATTTGTTATTTTTGACATTTCTCATGGTGACACTTTTCATTTTTGACATTTAGCATTGTGACATTTGTCATTTGACATCTTTGACATTTGCCATCTTGAAATTTGTTATTTTTGACATTTTTCATGGTGACACTTTTCATTTTTGACATTTAGCATTGTGACATTTGTCATTTGACATCTTTGACATTTGCCATCTTGAAATTTGTCATTTTTGACATTTTTCATGGTGACACTTTTCATTTTTGACATTTAGCATTGTGACATTTGTCATTTGACATCTTTGACATTTGCCATCTTGAAATTTGTTATTTTTGACATTTTTCATGGTGACACTTTTCATTTTTGACATTTAGCATTGTGACATTTGTCATTTGACATCTTTGACATTTGCCATCTTGAAATTTGTCATTTTTGACATTTTTCATGGTGACACTTTTCATTTTTGACATTTAGCATTGTGACATTTGTCATTTGACATCTTTGACATTTGCCATCTTGAAATTTGTCATTTTTGACATTTTTCATGGTGACACTTTTCATTTTTGACATTTAGCATTGTGACATTTCTCATTTGACATCTTTGACATTTGCCATCTTGAAATTTGTTATTTTTGACATTTTTTAGGGTGACACTTTTCATTTTTGACATTTAGCATTGTGACATTTGTCATTTGACATCTTTAACATTTGCCATCTTGAAATTTGTCATTTTTGACATTTTTCATAGTGACACTTTTCATTTTTGACATTTAGCATTGTGACATTTGTCATTTGACATCTTTGACATTTGCCATCTTGAAATTTGTCATTTTTGACATTAAGCATTGTGACATTTGTCATTTGACATCTTTGACATTTGCTATCTTGAAATTTGTTATTTTTGACATTTTTCATGGTGACACTTTTCATTTTTGACATTTAGCATTGTGACACTTGTCAGTTTTGACATTTGCCATCTTGAAATTTGTCATTTTTGACATTTTATGGTGACACTTTTTATTTTTGACATTTAGCATTGTGACATTTGTCATTTGACATCTTTGACATTTGCCATCTTGAAATTTGGTATTTTTGACATTTTTCATGGTGACACTTTTCATTTTTGACATTTAGCATTGTGACATTTGTCATTTGACATCTTTGACATTTGCCATCTCGAAATTTGTTATTTTTGACATTTTTCATGGTGACACTTTTCATTTTTGACATTTAGCATTGTGACATTTGTCATTTGACATCTTTGATATTTGCCATCTTGAAATTTGTTATTTTTGACATTTTTCATGGTGACACTTTTCATTTTTGACATTTAGCATTATGAAATTTGTCATTTGACATCTTTGACATTTGCCATCTTGAAATTTGTCATTTTTGACATTTTGCATGGTGACACTTTTCATTTTTGACATTTAGCATTGTGACATTTGTCATTTGACATTTGCCATCTTAAAATTTGTTATTTTTGACATTTTGCATGGTGACACTTTTCATTTTTGACATTTAGCATTGTGACATTTGTCATTTGACATCTTTGACATTTGCCATCTTGAAATTTGTCATTTTTCACATTTTTCATGGTGACACTTTTCATTTTTGACATTTGGCATTGTGACATTTGTCAGTTTTGACATTTGCCATCTTGAAATTTGTCATTTTTGACATTTTTCATGGTGACACTTTTAATTTTTGACATTTAGCATTGTGACATTTGTCATTTGACATCTTTGACATTTGCCATCTTGAAATTTGTTATTTTTGACATTTTTCATGGTGACACTTTTCATTTTTGACATTTAGCATTGTGACATTTGTCATTTGACATCTTTGATATTTGCCATCTTGAAATTTGTCATTTTTGACATTTTTCATGGTGACACTTTTCATTTTTGACATTTAGCATTGTGACATTTGTCACTTGACATCTTTGACATTTGCCATCTTGAAATTTGTTATTTTTGACATTTTTCATGGTGACACTTTTCATTTTTGACATTTAGCATTCGGACATTTGTCATTTGACATCTTTGACATTTGCCATCTTGAAATTTGTCATTTTTGACATTTTTCATGGTGACACTTTTCATTTTTGACATTTAGCATTGTGACATTTGTCATTTGACATCTTTGACATTTGCCATCTTGAAATTTTTCATTTTTGACATTTAGCATTGTGACATTTGTCATTTGACATCTTGGACATTTGCCATCTTGAAATTTGTCATTTTTGACATTTTTTATGGTGACACTTATTATTTTTGACATTTAGCATTGTGACATTTGTCAGTTTTGACATTTACCATCTTGAAATTTGTCATTTTTGACATTTTTCATGGTGACACTTTTCAATTTTAACATTTAGTATTGTGACATTTGTCATTTGACATCTTTGACATTTGCCATCTTGAAATTTGTTATTTTTGACATTTTTTATGGTTACACTTTTCATTTTTGACATTTAGCATTGTGACATTTGTCATTTGACATCTTTGACATTTGCCATCTTGAAATTTGTGATTTTTGACATTTTTCATTGTGACACTTTTCATTTTTGACATTTAGCATTGTGACATTTGTCATATGACATCTTTGACATTTGCCATCTTGAAATTTGTTATTTTTGACATTTTTCATGGTGACACTTTTCATTTTTGACATTTAGCATTGTGACATTTGTCATTTGACATCTTTGACATTTGCCATCTTGAAATTTGTCATTTTTGACATTTTTCATGGTGACACTTTTCATTTTTGACATTTAGCATTCGGACATTTGTCATTTGACATCTTTGACATTTGCCATCTTGAAATTTGTCATTTTTGATATTTAGCATTGTGACATTTGTCATTTGACATCTTTGATATTTGCCATCTTGAAATTTGTCATTTTTGACATTTTTCATGGTGACACTTTTCATTTTTGACATTTAGCATTGTGACATTTGTCATTTGACATCTTTGACATTTGCCATCTTGAAATTTGTCATTTTTGACATTTTTGATGGTGACACTTTTCATTTTTGACATTTAGCATTGTGACATTTGTCATTTTACATCTTTGACATTTGCCATCTTAAAATTTCGTCATTTTTGACATTTAGCATTGTGACATTTGTCAGTTTTGACATTTGCCATCTTGAAATTTGTCATTTTTGACATTTTTCATGGTGACACTTTTCATTTTTGACATTTAGCATTGTGACATTTGTCATTTGACATCTTTGACATTTGCCATCTTGAAATTTGTTATTTTTGACATTTTTCATGGTGACACTTTTCATTTTTGACATTTAGCATTGTGAAATTTGTTATTTGACATCTTTGACATTTGCCATCTTAACATTTGTCATTTTTGACATTTTTTATGGTGACACTTTTCATTTTTGACATTTAGCATTGTGACATTTGTCATTTGACATCTTTGACATTTGCCATCTTGAAATTTGTTATTTTTGACATTT
Organism: Altica lythri; assembly: GCA_964028335.1. Lineage (NCBI taxonomy): Eukaryota > Metazoa > Arthropoda > Insecta > Coleoptera > Chrysomelidae > Altica > Altica lythri. Next base: position 30,546,276 of record OZ034800.1, read on the forward strand.
TTCATGGTGACACTTTTCATTTTTGACATTTAGCATTGTGACATTTGTCAGTTTTGACATTTGCCATCATGAAATTTGTCATTTTTGACATTTTTCATGGTGACATTTTTCATTTTTGACATTTAGCATTGTGACATTTGTCATTTGACATCTTTGACATTTGCCATCTTGAAATTTGTTATTTTTGACATTTTTCATGGTGACACTTTTCATTTTTGACATTTAGCATTGTGACATTTGTCATCTTTGACATTTGCCATCTTGAAATTTGTCATTTTTGTCATTTTTCATGGTGACACTTTTCATTTTACATTTAGCATTGTGACATTTGTCATTTGACATCTTTGACATTTGCCATCTTGAAATTTGTCATTTTTGACATTTTTCATGGTGACACTTTTCATTTTTGACATTTAGCATTGTGACATTTGTCATTTGACATCTTTGACATTTGCCATCTTGAAATTTGTCATTTTTGACATTTTTCATGGTGACACTTTTCATTTTTTACATTTAGCATTGTGACATTTGTCATTTGACATCTTTGACATTTGCCATCTTGAAATTATCATTATTGACATTTTTCATGGCGACACTTTTCATTTTTGACATTTAGCATTGTGACATTTTTCATGGTGACACTTTTCATTTTTGACATTTAGAATTGTGACATTTGTCATTTGACATCTTTGACATTTGCTATCTTAAAATTTGTCATTTTTGACATTTTTCATGATGACACTTTTCATTTTTGACATTTAGCATTGTGACATTTGTCATTTGACATCTTTGACATTTGCTATCTTGGAATTTGTCATTTTTACATTTTTCATGGTGACACTTATCATTTTTGACATTTAGCATTGTGACATTTGTCAGTTTTGACATTTGCCATCTTGAAATTTGTCATTTTTGACATTTTTCATGGTGACATTTTTTATTTTTGACATTTAGCATTGCGACATTTGTCATTTGACATCTTTCACATTTGCCATCTTGAAATTTGTTATTTTTGACATTTTTCATGGTGACACTTTTCAATTTTGACATTTAGCATTGTGGCATTTGTCATTTGACATCTTTGACATTTGCTATCTTGGAATTTGTTATTTTTGACATTTTTCATGGTAACACTTTTCATTTTTGACATTTAGCATTGTGACATTTGTCATTTGACATCTTTGACATTTGCCATCTTGAAATTTGTCATTTTTGACATTTTTCATGGTGACACTTTTCATTTTTGACATTTAGCATTGTGACATTTGTCATTTGACATCTTTGACATTTGCCATCTTGAAATTTGTCATTTTTGACATTAAGCATTGTGACATTTGTCATTTGACATCTTTGACATTTGCCATCTTAAAATTTGTCATTTTTGACATTTTTCATGGTGACACTTTTCATTTTTGACATTTAGCATTGTGACATTTGTCATTTGACATCTTTGACATTTGCCATCTTGAAATTTGTCATTTTTGACATTTTTCATGGTGACACTTTTCATTTTTGACATTTAGCATTGTGACATTTGTCATTTTACATCTTTGACATTTGCCATCTTGAAATTTGTCATTTTTGACATTTAGCATTGTGACATTTGTCAGTTTTGACATTTGCCATCTTGAAATTTGTCATTTTTGACATTTTTCATGGTGACACTTTTCATTTTTGACATTTAGCATTGTGACATTTGTCATTTGACATCTTTGACATTTGCCATCTTGAAATTTGTTATTTTTGACATTTTTCATGGTGACACTTTTCATTTTTGACATTTAGAATTGTGACATTTGTCATTTGACATCTTTGACATTTGCCATCTTGAAATTTGTCATTTTTGATATTTTTTTATGGTGACACTTTTCATTTTTGACATTTAGCATTGTGACATTTGTCATTTTACATCTTTGCCATTTGCCATCTTGAAATTTGTTATTTTTGACATTTTTCATGGTGACACTTTTCATTTTTGACATTTAGCATTGTGACATTTGTCAGTTTTGACATTTGCCATCTTGAAATTTGTCATTTTTGACATTTTTCATGGTGACATTTTTCATTTTTGACATTTAGCATTGTGACATTTGTCATTTGACATCTTTGACATTTGCCATCTTGAAATTTGTTATTTTTGACATTTTTCATGGTGACACTTTTCATTTTTGACATTTAGCATTGTGACATTTGTCATTTGACATCTTTGACATTTGCCATCTTGAAATTTGTTATTTTTGACATTTTTCATGGTGACACTTTTCATTTTTGACATTTAGCATTGTGACATTTGTCATCTTTGACTTTTGCCATCTTGAAATTTGTCATTTTTGTCATTTTTCATGGTGACACTTCTCATTTTACATTTAGCATTGTGACATTTGTCATTTGACATCTTTGACATTTGCCATCTTGAAATTTGTCATTTTTGACATTTTTCATGGTGATACTTTTCATTTTTGACATTTAGCATTGTGACATTTGTCATTTGACATCTTTGACATTTGCCATCTTGAAATTTGTCATTTTTGACATTTTTCATGGTGACACTTTTCATTTTTGACATTTAGCATTGTAACATTTGTCATTTGACATCTTTGACATTTGCCATCTTGAAATTTGTCATTTTTGACATTTAGCATTGTGACATTTGTCATTTGACATCTTGGACATTTGCCATCTTGAAATTTGTCATTTTTGACATTTTTCATGGTGACACTTTTCATTTTTGACATTTAGCATTGTGACATTTGTCATTTGAAATCTTTGACATTTGCCATCTTAAAATTTGTCATTTTTGACATTTAGCATTGTGACATTTGTCATTTGACATCTTTGACATTTGCCATCTTGAAATTTGTTATTTTTGACATTTTTCATGGTGACACTTTTCATTTTTGACATTTAGCATTGTGACATTTGTCAGTTTTGACATTTGCGATCTTGAAATTTGTCATTTTTGACATTTAGCCTTGTGACATTTGTCATTTGACATCTTTGATATTTGCCATCTTGAAATTTGTCATTTTTGACATTTTTCATGGTGACACTTTTCATTTTTGACATTTAGCATTGTGACATTTGTCATTTGACATCTTTGGCATTTGCCATCTTAAAATTTGTCATTTTTGACATTTTGCATGGTGACACTTTTCATTTTTGACATTTAGCATTGTGACATTTGTCATATTCGACATCTTTGACATTTGCCATCTTGAAATTTGTCATTTTTGACATTTTTCATGGTGACACTTTTCATTTTTTACATTTAGCATTGTGACATTTGTCATTTGACATCTTTGAAATTTGCCATCTTGAAATTTGTCATTATTGACATTTTTCATGGGGACACTTTTCATTTTTGACATTTAGCATTGTGACATTTGTCATTTGTCATCTTTGACATTTGCTATCTTGAAATTTGTCATTTTTGACATTTTTCACGGTGACCCTTTTCATTTTTGACATTTAGCATTGCGACATTTGTCATTTGACATCTTAGACATTTGCCATCTTGAAATTTGTCATTTTTGACACTTTTCATTTTTGACATTTAGCATTGTGACATTTGTCATTTGACATCTTTGACATTTGCCATCTTGAAATTTGTCATTTTTGACATTTTTCATGGTGACACTTTTCATTTTTGACATTTAGCATTGTGACATTTGTCATTTGACATCTTGGACATTTGCCATCTTGAAATTTGTCATTTTTGACATTTTTCATGGTGACACTTATCATTTTTGACATTTAGCATTGTGACATTTGTCAGTTTTGACATTTGCCATCTTGAAATTTGTCATTTTTGACATTTTTCATGGTGACACTTTTTAGTTTTGACAGTTAGCATTGTGACATTTGTCATTTGACATCTTTGACATTTGCCATCTTGAAATTTGTCATTTTTGACATTTTTCATGGTGACACTTTTCAATTTTGACATTTAGCATTGTGACATTTGTCATTTGACATCTTTGACATTTGCCATCTTGGAATTTGTTATTTTTGACATTTTGCATGGTAACACTTTTCATTTTTAACATTTAGCATTGTGACATTTGTCATTTGACATCTTTGACATTTGCCATCTTGAAATTTGTCATTTTTGACATTTTTCATGGTGACACTTTTCATTTTTGACATTTAGCATTGTGACATTTGTCATTTGACATCTTTGACATTTGCCATCTTGAAATTTGTTATTTTTGACATTAAGCATTGTGACATTTGTCATTTGACATCTTGGACATTTGCCATCTTGAAATTTGTCATTTTTGACATTTTTCATGGTGACTCTTATCATTTTTGACATTTAGCATTGTGACATTTGTCAGTTTTGACATTTGCCATCTTGAAATTTGTCATTTTTGACATTTTTCATGGTGACACTTTTCATTTTTGACATTTAGCATTGTGACATTTGTCATTTGACATCTTTGACATTTGCCTTCTTAAAATTTGTTATTTTTGACATTTTTCATGGTGACACTTTTCATTTTTGACATTTAGCATTGTGACATTTGTCATTTGACATCTTTGACATTTGCCATCTTGAAATTTGTCATTTTTGACATTTTTCATGGTGACACTTTTCATTTTTGACATTTGGCATTGTGACATTTGTCATTTGACATCTTTGACATTTGCCATCTTGAAATTTGTTATTTTTGACATTTTTTATGTTGACACTTTTCATTTTTGACATTTAGCATTGTGACATTTGTCATTTGACATCTTTGTCATTTGCCATCTTGAAATTTGTCATTTTTGATATTTAGCATTGTGACATTTGTCATTTGACATCTTTGATATTTGCCATCTTGAAATTTGTCATTTTTGACATTTTTCATGGTGACACTTTTCATTTTTGACATTTAGCATTGTGACATTTGTCATTTGACATCTTTGACATTTGCCATCTTGAAATTTGTCATTTTTGACATTTTTCATGGTGACACTTTTCATTTTTGACATTTAGCATTGTGACATTTGTCATTTGACATCTTTGACATTTGCCATCTTGAAATTTGTCATTTTTGACATTTTTCATGGTGACACTTTTCATTTTTGACATTTAGCATTGTGACATTTGTCATTTTACATCTTTGACATTTGCCATCTTGAAATTTGTCATTTTTGACATTTAGCATTGTGACATTTGTCAGTTTTGACATTTGCCATCTTAAAATTTGTCATTTTTGACATTTTTCATGGTGACACTTTTCATTTTTGACATTTAGCATTGTGACATTTGTCATTTGACATCTTTGACATTTGCCATCTTGAAATTTGTTATTTTTGACATTTTTCATGGTGACACTTTTCATTTTTGACATTTAGCATTGTGACATTTGTTATTTGACATCTTTGACATTTGCCATCTTGAAATTTGTCATTTTTGACATTTTTTATGGTGACACTTTTCATTTTTGACATTTAGCATTGTGACATTTGTCATTTGACATCTTTGTCATTTGCCATCTTGAAATTTGTTATTTTTGACATTTTTCATGGTGACACTTTTCATTTTTGACATTTAGCATTGTGACATTTGTCAGTTTTGACATTTGCCAACTTGAAATTTGTCATTTTTGACATTTTTCATGGTGACACTTTTCATTTTTGACATTTAGCATTGTGACATTTGTCATTTGACATCTTTGACATTTGCCATCTTGAAATTTGTTATTTTTGACATTTTTCATGGTGACACTTTTCATTTTTGACATTTAGCATTGTGACATTTGTCATTTGACATCTTTGACATTTGCCATCTTGAAATTTGTTATTTTTGACATTTTTCATGGTGACACTTTTCATTTTTGACATTTAGCATTGTGACATTTGTCATCTTTGACATTTGCCATCTTGAAATTTGTCATTTTTGTAATTTTTCATGGTGACACTTTTCATTTTACATTTAGCATTGTGACATTTGTCATTTGACATCTTTGACATTTGCCATCTTGAAATTTGTCATTTTTGACATTTTTCATGGTGACACTTTTCATTTTTGACATTTAGCATTGTGACATTTGTCATTTGACATCTTTGACATTTGCCATCTTGAAATTTGTTATTTTTGACATTTTTCATGGTGATACTTTTCATTTTTGACATTTAGCATTGTGACATTTGTCATTTGACATCTTTGACATTTGCCATCTTGAAATTTGTCATTTTTGACATTTTTCATGGTGACACTTTTCATTTTTGACATTTAGCATTGTGACATTTGTCATTTGACATCTTTGACATTTGCCATCTTGAAATTTGTCATTTTTGACATTTAGCATTGTGACATTTGTCATTTGACATCTTGGACATTTGCCATCTTGAAATTTGTCATTTTTGACATTTTTCATGGTGACACTTTTCATTTTTGACATTTAGCATTGTGACATTTGTCATTTGACATCTTTGACATTTGCCATCTTGAAATTTGTCATTTTTGACATTTAGCATTGTGACATTTGTCATTTGACATCTTTGTCATTTGCCATCTTGAAATTTGTCATTTTTGATATTTAGCATTGTGACATTTGTCATTTGACATCTTTGATATTTGCCATCTTGAAATTTGTCATTTTTGACATTTTTCATGGTGACACTTTTCATTTTTGACATTTAGCATTGTGACATTTGTCATTTGACATCTTTGACATTTGCCATCTTGAAATTTGTCATTTTTGACATTTTTCATGGTGACACTTTTCATTTTTGACATTTAGCATTGTGATATTTGTCATTTGACATCTTTGACATTTGCCATCTTGAAATTTGTCATTTTTGACATTTTTCATGGTGACACTTTTCATTTTTGACATTTAGCATTGTGACATTTGTCATTTTACATCTTTGACATTTGCCATCTTGAAATTTGTCATTTTTGACATTTTTCATGGTGACACTTTTCATTTTTGACATTTAGCATTGTGACATTTGTCATTTGACATCTTTGACATTTGCCATCTTGAAATTTGTTATTTTTGACATTTTTCATGGTGACACTTTTCATTTTTGACATTTAGCATTGTGACATTTGTTATTTGACATCTTTGACATTTGCCATCTTGAAATTTGTCATTTTTGACATTTTTTATGGTGACACTTTTCATTTTTGACATTTAGCATTGTGACATTTGTCATTTGACATCTTTGTCATTTGCCATCTTGAAATTTGTTATTTTTGACATTTTTCATGGTGACACTTTTCATTTTTGACATTTAGCATTGTGACATTTGTCAGTTTTGACATTTGCCATCTTGAAATTTGTCATTTTTGACATTTTTCATGGTGACACTTTTCATTTTTGACATTTAGCATTGTGACATTTGTCATTTGACATCTTTGACATTTGCCATCTTGAAATTTGTTATTTTTGACATTTTTCATGGTGACACTTTTCATTTTTGACATTTAGCATTGTGACATTTGTCATTTGACATCTTTGACATTTGCCATCTTGAAATTTGTTATTTTTGACATTTTTCATGGTGACACTTTTCATTTTTGACATTTAGCATTGTGACATTTGTCATCTTTGACATTTGCCATCTTGAAATTTGTCATTTTTGTCATTTTTCATGGTGACACTTTTCATTTTACATTTAGCATTGTGACATTTGTCATTTGACATCTTTGACATTTGCCATCTTGAAATTTGTCATCTTGAAATTTGTCATTTTTGACATTTTTCATGGTGACACTTTTCATTTTTGACATTTAGCATTGTGACATTTGTCATTTGACATCTTTGACATTTGCCATCTTGAAATTTGTTATTTTTGACATTTTTCATGGTGATACTTTTCATTTTTGACATTTAGCATTGTGACATTTGTCATTTGACATCTTTGACATTTGCCATCTTGAAATTTGTCATTTTTGACATTTTTCATGGTGACACTTTTCATTTTTGACATTTAGCATTGTGACATTTGTCATTTGACATCTTTGACATTTGCCATCTTGAAATTTGTCATTTTTGACATTTAGCATTGTGACATTTGTCATTTGACATCTTGGACATTTGCCATCTTGAAATTTGTCATTTTTGACATTTTTCATGGTGACACTTTTCATTTTTGACATTTAGCATTGTGACATTTGTCATTTGACATCTTTGACATTTGCCATCTTGAAATTTGTCATTTTTGACATTTAGCATTGTGACATTTGTCATTTGACATCTTTGACATTTGCCATCTTGAAATTTGTTATTTTTGACATTTTTCATGGTGACACTTTTCATTTTTGACATTTAGCATTGTGACATTTGTCAGTTTTGACATTTGCCATCTTGAAATTTGTCATTTTTGACATTTTTCATGGTGACACCTTTCATTTTTGACATTTAGCATTGTGACATTTGTCATTTGACATCTTTGACATTTGCCATCTTGAAATTTGTTATTTTTGACATTTTTCATGGTGACACTTTTCATTTTTGACATTTGTCATTTGACATCTTTGACATTTGTCATCTTGAAATTTGTCATTTTTGACATTTTTCATGGTGACACTTTTCATTTTTGACATTTAGCATTGTGACATTTGTCAGTTTTGACATTTGCCATCTTGAAATTTGTCATTTTTGACATTTTTCATGGTGACACTTTTCATTTTTGACATTTAGCATTGTGACATTTGTCATTTGACATCTTTGACATTTGCCATCTTGAAATTTGTTATTTTTGACATTTTTCATGGTGACACTTTTCATTTTTGACATTTGTCATTTGACATCTTTGACATTTGCCATCTTGAAATTTGTTATTTTTGACATTTTTCATGGTGACACTTTTAATTTTTGACATTTAGCATTGTGACATTTGTCATTTGACATCTTTGACATTTGCCATCTTGAAATTTGTTATTTTTGACATTTTTCATGGTGACACTTTTCATTTTTGACATTTAGCATTGTGACATTTGTCATCTTTGACATTTGCCATCTTGAAATTTGTCATTTTTGTCATTTTTCATGGTGACACTTTTCATTTTTGACATTTAGCATTGTGACATATGTCATTTGACATCTTTGACATTCGCCATCTTGAAATTTGTCATTTTTGACATTTTTCATGGTGACACTTTTCATTTTTGACATTTAGCATTGTGACATTTGTCATTTGACATCTTTGACATTTGCCATCTTGAAATTTGTTATTTTTGACATTTTTCATGGTGATACTTTTCATTTTTGACATTTAGCATTGTGACATTTGTCATTTGACATCTTTGACATTTGCCATCTTGAAATTTGTCATTTTTGACATTTTTCATGGTGACACTTTTCATTTTTGACATTTAGCATTGTGACATTTGTCATTTGACATCTTTGACATTTGCCATCTTGAAATTTGTCATTTTTGACATTTAGCATTGTGACATTTGTCATTTGACATCTTGGACATTTGCCATCTTGAAATTTGTCATTTTTGACATTTTTCATGGTGACACTTATCATTTTTGACATTAAGCATTGTGACATTTGTCAGTTTTGACATTTGCCATCTTGAAATTTGTCATTTTTGACATTTTTCATGGTGACACTTTTCATTTTTGACATTTAGCATTGTGACATTTGTCATTTAACATCTTTGACATTTGCCATCTTGAAATTTGTCATTTTTGACATTTTTCATGGTGACACCTTTCATTTTTGACATTTAGCATTGTGACATTTGTCATTTGACATCTTTGACATTTGCCATCTTGAAATTTGTCATTTTTGACATTTAGCATTGTGACATTTGTCATTTGACATCTTTGATATTTGCCATCTTGAAATTTGTCATTTTTGACATTTTTCATGGTGACACTTTTCATTTTTGACATTTAGCATTGTGACATTTGTCATTTGACATCTTTGACATTTGCTATCTTGAAATTTGTCATTATTGACATTTTTCATGGGGACACTTTTCATTTTTGACATTTGTCATTTGACATCTTTGACATTTGTCATCTTGAAATTTGTCATTTTTGACATTTTTCATGGTGACACTTTTCATTTTTGACATTTAGCATTGTGACATTTGTCATTTGACATCTTTGACATTTGCCATCTTGAAATTTGTCATTTTTGACATTTTTCACGGTGACACTTTTCATTTTTGACATTTAGCATTGTAACATTTGTCATTTGACATCTTAGACATTTGCCATCTTGAAATTTGTCATTTTTGACACTTATCATTTTTGACATTTAGCATTGTGACATTTGTCATTTGACATCTTTGACATTTGCCATCTTGAAATTTGTCATTTTTGACATTTTTCATGGTGACACTTTTCATTTTTGACATTTAGCATTGTGACATTTTTTGTCATTTGACATCTTGGACATTTGCCATCTTGAAATTTATCATTTTTGACATTTTTCATGGTGACACTTATCATTTTTGACATTTAGCATTGTGACATTTGTCAGTTTTGACATTTGCCATCTTGAAATTTGTGATTTTTGACACTTTTCATGGTGACACTTTCCATTTTTGACATTTAGCATTGTGACATTTGTCATTTGACATCTTTGACATTTGCCATCTTGAAATTTGTCATTTTTGATATTTCATGGTGACACTTTTCATTTTTGACATTTAGCATTGTGACATTTGTCATTTGACATCTTTGACATTTGCCATCTTGAAATTTGTCATTTTTGACATTTTTCATGGTGACACTCTTCATTTTTGACATTTAGCATTGTGACATTTGTCATTTAACATCTTTGACATTTGCCATCTTGAAATTTGTCATTTTTGACATTTTTCATGGTGACACTTTTCATTTTTGACATTGAGCATTGTGATATTTGTCATTTGACATCTTTGACATTTGCCATCTTGAAATTTTTCATTTTTCATGGTGACACTTTTCATTTTTGACATTTAGCATTGTGACATTTGTCATTTGACATCTTTGACATTTGCCATCTTGGAATTTGTTATTTTTGACATTTCTCATGGTGACACTTTTCATTTTTGACATTTAGCATTGTGACATTTGTCATTTGACATCTTTGACATTTGCCATCTTGAAATTTGTTATTTTTGACATTTTTCATGGTGACACTTTTCATTTTTGACATTTAGCATTGTGACATTTGTCATTTGACATCTTTGACATTTGCCATCTTGAAATTTGTCATTTTTGACATTTTTCATGGTGACACTTTTCATTTTTGACATTTAGCATTGTGACATTTGTCATTTGACATCTTTGACATTTGCCATCTTGAAATTTGTTATTTTGACATTTTTCATGGTGACACTTTTCATTTTTGACATTTAGCATTGTGACATTTGTCATTTGACATCTTTGACATTTGCCATCTTGAAATTTGTCATTTTTGACATTTTTCATGGTGACACTTTTCATTTTTGACATTTAGCATTGTGACATTTGTCATTTGACATCTTTGACATTTGCCATCTTGAAATTTGTCATTTTTGACATTTTTCATGGTGACACTTTTCATTTTTGACATTTAGCATTGTGACATTTCTCATTTGACATCTTTGACATTTGCCATCTTGAAATTTGTTATTTTTGACATTTTTCAGGGTGACACTTTTCATTTTTGACATTTAGCATTGTGACATTTGTCATTTGACATCTTTAACATTTGCCATCTTGAAATTTGTCATTTTTGACATTTTTCATAGTGACACTTTTCATTTTTGACATTTAGCATTGTGACATTTGTCATTTGACATCTTTGACATTTGCCATCTTGAAATTTGTTATTTTTGACATTAAGCATTGTGACATTTGTCATTTTTGACATTTAGCATTGTGACATTTGTCATTTGACATCTTTGACATTTGCCATCTTGAAATTTGTCATTTTTGACATTTTTCATGGTGACACTTTTCATTTTTGACATTTAGCATTGTGACATTTGTCATTTGACATCTTTGACATTTGCCATCTTGAAATTTGTCATTTTTGACATTTTTCATGGTGACACTTTTCATTTTTGACATTTAGCATTGTGACATTTCTCATTTGACATCTTTGACATTTGCCATCTTGAAATTTGTTATTTTTGACATTTTTCAGGGTGACACTTTTCATTTTTGACATTTAGCATTGTGACATTTGTCATTTGACATCTTTAACATTTGCCATCTTGAAATTTGTCATTTTTGACATTTTTCATAGTGACACTTTTCATTTTTGACATTTAGCATTGTGACATTTGTCATTTGACATCTTTGACATTTGCCATCTTGAAATTTGTCATTTTTGACATTAAGCATTGTGACATTTGTCATTTGACATCTTTGACATTTGCCATCTTGAAATTTGTTATTTTTGACATTTTTCATGGTGACACTTTTCATTTTTGACATTTAGCATTGTGACACTTGTCAGTTTTGACATTTGCCATCTTGAAATTTGTCATTTTTGACATTTTATGGTGACACTTTTTATTTTTGACATTTAGCATTGTGACATTTGTCATTTGACATCTTTGACATTTGCCATCTTGAAATTTGGTATTTTTGACATTTTTCATGGTAACACTTTTCATTTTTGACATTTAGCATTGTGACATTTGTCATTTGACATCTTTGACATTTGCCATCTCGAAATTTGTTATTTTTGACATTTTTCATGGTGACACTTTTCATTTTTGACATTTAGCATTGTGACATTTGTCATTTGACATCTTTGATATTTGCCATCTTGAAATTTGTTATTTTTGACATTTTTCATGGTGACACTTTTCATTTTTGACATTTAGCATTATGAAATTTGTCATTTGACATCTTTGACATTTGCCATCTTGAAATTTGTCATTTTTGACATTTTGCATGGTGACACTTTTCATTTTTGACATTTAGCATTGTGACATTTGTCATTTGACATTTGCCATCTTAAAATTTGTTATTTTTGACATTTTGCATGGTGACACTTTTCATTTTTGACATATAGCATTGTGACATTTGTCATTTGACATCTTTGACATTTGCCATCTTGAAATTTGTCATTTTTGACATTTTTCATGGTGACACTTTTCATTTTTGACATTTGGCATTGTGACATTTGTCAGTTTTGACATTTGCCATCTTGAAATTTGTCATTTTTGACATTTTTCATGGTGACACTTTTAATTTTTGACATTTAGCATTGTGACATTTGTCATTTGACATCTTTGACATTTGCCATCTTGAAATTTGTTATTTTTGACATTTTTCATGGTGACACTTTTCATTTTTGACATTTAGCATTGTGACATTTGTCATTTGACATCTTTGATATTTGCCATCTTGAAATTTGTCATTTTTGACATTTTTCATGGTGACACTTTTCATTTTTGACATTTAGCATTGTGACATTTGTCACTTGACATCTTTGACATTTGCCATCTTGAAATTTGTTATTTTTGACATTTTTCATGGTGACACTTTTCATTTTTGACATTTAGCATTCGGACATTTGTCATTTGACATCTTTGACATTTGCCATCTTGAAATTTGTCATTTTTGACATTTTTCATGGTGACACTTTTCATTTTTGACATTTAGCATTGTGACATTTGTCATTTGACATCTTTGACATTTGCCATCTTGAAATTTGTCATTTTTGACATTTAGCATTGTGACATTTGTCATTTGACATCTTGGACATTTGCCATCTTGAAATTTGTCATTTTTGACATTTTTTATGGTGACACTTATCATTTTTGACATTTAGCATTGTGACATTTGTCAGTTTTGACATTTACCATCTTGAAATTTGTCATTTTTGACATTTTTCATGGTGACACTTTTCATTTTTAACATTTAGCATTGTGACATTTGTCATTTGACATCTTTGACATTTGCCATCTTGAAATTTGTTATTTTTGACATTTTTTATGGTTACACTTTTCATTTTTGACATTTAGCATTGTGACATTTGTCATTTGACATCTTTGACATTTGCCATCTTGAAATTTGTCATTTTTGACATTTTTCATTGTGACACTTTTCATTTTTGACATTTAGCATTGTGACATTTGTCATATGACATCTTTGACATTTGCCATCTTGAAATTTGTTATTTTTGACATTTTTCATGGTGACACTTTTCATTTTTGACTTTTAGCATTGTGACATTTGTCATTTGACATCTTTGACATTTGCCATCTTGAAATTTGTCATTTTTGACATTTTTCATGGTGACACTTTTCATTTTTGACATTTAGCATTGTGACATTTGTCATTTGACATCTTTGACATTTGCCATCTTGAAATTTGTCATTTTTGACATTTAGCATTGTGACATTTGTCATTTGACATCTTTGACATTTGCCATCTTGAAATTTGTTATTTTTGACATTTTTCATGGTGACACTTTTTATTTTTGACATTTAGCATTGTGACAATTGTCAGTTTTTACATTTGCCATCTTGAAATTTGTCATTTTTGACATTTTTCATGGTGACACTTTTCATTTTTGACATTTAGCATTGTGACATTTGTCATTTGACATCTTTGACATTTGCCATCTTGAAATTTGTCATTTTTGACATTTTTCATGGTGACACTTTTCATTTTTGACATTTAGCATTGTGACATTTGTCATTTGACATCTTTGACATTTGCCATCTTGAAATTTGTCATTTTTGACATTTAGCCTTGTGACATTTGTCATTTGACATCTTTGATATTTGCCATCTTAAAATTTGTCATTTTTGACATTTTTCATGGTGACACTTTTCATTTTTGACATTTAGCATTGTGACATTTGTCATTTGACATCTTTGGCATTTGCCATCTTGAAATTTGTCATTTTTGACATTTTTCATGGTGACACTTTTCATTTTTGACATTTAGCATTGTGACATTTGTCATATTCGACATCTTTGACATTTGCCATCTTGAAATTTGTCATTTTTGACATTTTTCATGGTGACACTTTTCATTTTTGACATTTAGCATTGTCACATTTGTCATTTGACATCTTTGACATTTGCCATCTTGAAATTTGTCATTATTGATATTTTTCATGGGGACACTTTTCATTTTTGACATTTAGCATTGTGACATTTGTCATTTGACATCTTTGACATTTGCCATCTTGAAATTTGTCATTTTTGACATTTTTCATGGTGACACTTTTCATTTTTGACATTTAGCATTGTGACATTTGTCATTTGACATCTTTGAAATTTGCTATCTTGAAATTTGTCATTTTTGACATTTTTCACGGTGACACTTTTCATTTTTGACATTTAGCATTGTGACATTTGTCATTTGACATCTTAGACATTTGCCATCTTGAAATTTGTCATTTTTGACACTTTTCATTTTTGACATTTAGCATTGTCACATTTGTCATTTGACATCTTTGACATTTGCCATCTTGAAATTTGTCATTTTTGACATTTTTCATGGTGACACTTTTCATTTTTGACATTTAGCATTGTGACATTTGTCATTTGACATCTTGGACATTTGCCATCTTGAAATTTGTCATTTTTGACATTTTTCATGGTGACACTTATCATTTTTGACATTTAGCATTGTGACATTTGTCAGTTTTGACATTTGCCATCTTGAAATTTGTCATTTTTGACATTTTTCATGGTGACACTTTTCATTTTTGACATTTAGCATTGTCACATTTGTCATTTGACATCTTTGACATTTGCCATCTTGAAATTTGTCATTTTTGACATTTTTCATGGTGACACTTTTCAATTTTGACATTTAGCATTGTGACATTTGTCATTTGAGATCTTTGACATTTGCCATCTTGGAATTTGTTATTTTTGACATTTTTCATGGTAACACTTTTCATTTTTGACATTTAGCATTGTGACATTTGTCATTTGACATCTTTGACATTTGCAATCTTGAAATTTGTCATTTTTGACATTTTTCATGGTGACACTTTTCATTTTTGACATTTAGCATTGTGACATTTGTTATTTGACATCTTTGACATTTGCCATCTTGAAATTTGTCATTTTTGACATTAAGCATTGTGACATTTGTCATTTGACATCTTGGACATTTGCCATCTTAAAATTTGTCATTTTTGACATTTTTCATGGTGACACTTATCATTTTTGACATTTAGCATTGTGACATTTGTCAGTTTTGACATTTGCCATCTTGAAATTTGTCATTTTTAACATTTTTCATGGTGACACTTTTCATTTTTGACATTTAGCATTGTGACATTTGTCATTTGACATCTTTGACATTTGCCATCTTGAAATTTGTTATTTTTGACATTTTTTATGGTGACACTTTTCATTTTTGACATTTAGCATTGTGACATTTGTCATTTGACATCTTTGACATTTGCCATTTTGAAATTTGTCATTTTTGACATTTTTCATTTTTGACATTTAGCATTGTGACATTTGTCATTTGACATCTTTGACATTTGCCATCTTGAAATTTGTTATTTTTGACATTTTTTATGTTGACACTTTTCATTTTTGACATTTAGCATTGTGACATGTGTCATTTGACATCTTTGACATTTGCCATCTTGAAATTTGTCATTTTTGACATTTTTCATGGTGACACTTTTCATTTTTGACATTTAGCATTCGGACATTTGTCATTTGACATCTTTGACATTTGCCATCTTGAAATTTGTCATTTTTGATATTTAGCATTGTGACATTTGTCATTTGACATCTTTGATATTTGCCATCTTGAAATTTGTCATTTTTGACATTTTTCATGGTGACACTTTTCATTTTTGACATTTAGCATTGTGACATTTGTCATTTGACATCTTTGACATTTGCCATCTTGAAATTTGTCATTTTTGACATTTTTCATGGTGACACTTTTCATTTTTGACATTTAGCATTGTGACATTTGTCATTTGACATCTTTGACATTTGCCATCTTGAAATTTGTCATTTTTGACATTTTTCATGGTGACACTTTTCATTTTTGACATTTAGCATTGTGACATTTGTCATTTTACATCTTTGACATTTGCCTTTTTGAAATTTGTCATTTTTGACATTTAGCATTGTGACATTTGTCAGTTTTGACATTTGCCATCTTGAAATTTGTCATTTTTGACATTTTTCATGGTGACACTTTTCATTTTTGACATTTAGCATTGTGACATTTGTCATTTGACATCTTTGACATTTGCCATCTTGAAATTTGTTATTTTTGACATTTTTCAGGGTGACACTTTTCATTTTTGACATTTAGCATTGTGATATTTGTCATTTGACATCTTTGACATTTGCCATCTAGAAATTTGTCATTTTTGACATTTTTCATGGTGACACTTTTTATTTTTGACATTTAGCATTGTGACATTTGTCATTTGACATCTTTGACATTTGCCATCTTGAAATTTGTTATTTTTGACATTTTTCATGGTGACACTTTTCATTTTTGACATTTAGCATTGTGACATTTGTCATTTGACATCTTTGACATTTGCCATCTTAAAATTTGTTATTTTTGACATTTTTCATGGTGACACTTTTCATTTTTGACATTTAGCATTGTGACATTTGTCATCTTTGACATTTGCCATCTTGAAATTTGTCATTTTTGACATTTTTCATGGTGACACTTTTCATTTTTGACATTTAGCATTGTGACATTTGTCATATGACATCTTTGACATTTGCCATCTTAAAATTTGTTATTTTTGACATTTTTTATAGTGACACCTTTCATTTTTGACATTTAGCATTGTGACATTTGTCATTTGACATCTTTGACATTTGCCATCTTGAAATTTGTCATTTTTGACATTAAGCATTGTGACATTTGTCATTTGACATCTTGGACATTTGCCATCTTGAAATTTGTCATTTTTGACATTTTTCATGGTGACACTTTTCATTTTTGACATTTAGCATTGGGACATTTGTCAGTTTTGACATTTGCCATCTTGAAATTTGTCATTTTTGACATTTTTCATGGTGACACTTTTCATTTTTGACATTTAGCATTGTGACATTTGTCATTTGACATCTTTGACATTTGCCATCTTGAAATTTGTTATTTTTGACATTTTTTATGGTGACACTTTTCATTTTTGACAATTAACATTGTGACATTTGTCATTTGACATCTTTGACATTTGCCATCTTGAAATTTGTCATTTTTGACATTTTTCATTTTTGACATTTAGCATTGTGACATTTGTCATTTGACATCTTTGACATTTGCCATCTTGAAATTTGTTATTTTTGACATTTTTTATGTTGACACTTTTCATTTTTGACATTTAGCATTGTGACATGTGTCATTTGACATCTTTGACATTTGCCATCTTGAAATTTGTCATTTTTGACATTTTTCATGGTGACACTTTTCATTTTTGACATTTAGCATTCGGACATTTGTCATTTGACATCATTGACATTTGCCATCTTGAAATTTGTCATTTTTGATATTTAGCATTGTGACATTTGTCATTTGACATCTTTGATATTTGCCATCTTGAAATTTGTTATTTTTGATATTTTTCATGGTGACACTTTTCATTTTTGACATTTAGCATTGTGACATTTGTCATTTGACATCTTTGACATTTGCCATCTTGAAATTTGTCATTTTTGACATTTTTCATGGTGACACTTTTCATTTTTGACATTTAGCATTGTGACATTTGTCATTTGACATCTTTGACATTTGCCATCTTGAAATTTGTCATTTTTGACATTTTTCATGGTGACACTTTTCATTTTTAAAATTTAGCATTGTGACATTTGTCATTTTACATCTTTGACATTTGCCTTTTTGAAATTTGTCATTTTTGACATTTAGCATTGTGACATTTGTCAGTTTTGACATTTGCCATCTTGAAATTTGTCATTTTTGACATTTTTCATGGTGACACTTTTCATTTTTGACATTTAGCATTGTGACATTTGTCATTTGACATCTTTGACATTTGCCATCTTGAAATTTGTTATTTTTGACATTTTTCATGGTGACACTTTTCATTTTTGACATTTAGCATTGTGACATTTGTCATTTGACATCTTTGACATTTGCTATCTTGAAATTTGTCATTTTTGACATTTTTCATGGTGACACTTTTTATTTTTGACATTTAGCATTGTGACATTTGTCATTTGACATCTTTGACATTTGCCATCTTGAAATTTGTTATTTTTGACATTTTTCATGGTGACACTTTTCATTTTTGACATTTAGCATTGTGACATTTGTCATTTGACATCTTTGACATTTGCCATCTTGAAATTTGTTATTTTTGACATTTTTCATGGTGACACTTTTCAATTTTGACATTTAGCATTGTGATATTTGTCATCTTTGACATTTGCCATCTTGAAATTTGTCATTTTTGACATTTTTCATGGTGACACTTTTCATTTTTGACATTTAGCATTGTGACATTTGTCATATGACATCTTTGACATTTGCCATCTTGAAATTTGTTATTTTTGACATTTTTTATAGTGACACCTTTCATTTTTGACATTTAGCATTGTGACATTTGTCATTTGACATCTTTGACATTTGCCATCTTGAAATTTGTCATTTTTGACATTTTTTATGGTGACATTTTTCATTTTTGACATTTAACATTGTGACATTTGTCATTTGCCATCTTGAAATTTGTCATTTTTGACAGTTAGCATTGTGACATTTGTCATTTGACATCTTTGACATTTGCCATCTTGAAATTTGTTATTTTTGACATTTTTCATGGTAACACTTTTTATTTTTGACATTTAGCATTGTGACATTTGTCAGTTTTGACATTTGCCATCTTGAAACTTGTCATTTTTGACATTTTTCATGGTGACACTTTTCATTTTTGACATTTAGCATTGTGACATTTGTCATTTGACATCTTTGACATTTGCCATCTTGAAATTTGTCATTTTTGACATTTTTCATGGTGACACTTTTCTTTTTTGACATTTAGCATTGTGACATTTGTCATTTGACATCTTTTACATTTGCCATCTTGAAATTTGGCAATTTTTGACATTTTTCATAGTGACACCTTTCATTTTTGACATTTAGCATTGTGACATTTGTCATTTGACATCTTTGACATTTGCCATCTTGAAATTTGTTATTTTTGACATTTTTCATGGTGACACTTTTCAATTTTGACATTTAGCATTGTGATATTTGTCATCTTTGACATTTGCCATCTTGAAATTTGTCATTTTTGACATTTTTCATGGTGACACTTTTCATTTTTGACATTTAGCATTGTGACATTTGTCATATGACATCTTTGACATTTGCCATCTTGAAATTTGTTATTTTTGACATTTTTTATAGTGACACCTTTCATTTTTGACATTTAGCATTGTGACATTTGTCATTTGACATCTTTGACATTTGCCATCTTGAAATTTGTCATTTTTGACATTTTTTATGGTGACATTTTTCATTTTTGACATTTAACATTGTGACATTTGTCATTTGCCATCTTGAAATTTGTCATTTTTGACAGTTAGCATTGTGACATTTGTCATTTGACATCTT
The DNA here is from genome assembly GCA_964028335.1 of Altica lythri. NCBI lineage: Eukaryota > Metazoa > Arthropoda > Insecta > Coleoptera > Chrysomelidae > Altica > Altica lythri. Next base: position 30,566,761 of record OZ034800.1, read on the forward strand.
TGACATTTGCCATCTTGAAATTTGTTATTTTTGACATTTTTCATGGTAACACTTTTTATTTTTGACATTTAGCATTGTGACATTTGTCAGTTTTGACATTTGCCATCTTGAAACTTGTCATTTTTGACATTTTTCATGGTGACACTTTTCATTTTTGACATTTAGCATTGTGACATTTGTCATTTGACATCTTTGACATTTGCCATCTTGAAATTTGTCATTTTTGACATTTTTCATGGTGACACTTTTCTTTTTTGACATTTAGCATTGTGACATTTGTCATTTGACATCTTTTACATTTGCCATCTTGAAATTTGGCAATTTTTGACATTTTTCATAGTGACACCTTTCATTTTTGACATTTAGCATTGTGACATTTGTCATTTGACATCTTTGACATTTGCCATCTTGAAATTTGTCATTTTTGACATTTTTTATGGTGACATTTTTCATTTTTGACATTTAGCATTGTGACATTTGTCATTTGCCATCTTGAAATTTGTCATTTTTGACAGTTAGCATTGTGACATTTGTCATTTGACATCTTTGACATTTGCCATCTTGAAATTTGTTATTTTTGACATTTTTCATGGTAACACTTTTTATTTTTGACATTTAGCATTGTGACATTTGTCAGTTTTGACATTTGCCATCTTGAAATTTGTCATTTTTGACATTTTTCATGGTGACACTTTTCATTTTTGACATTTAGCATTGTGACATTTGTCATTTGACATCTTTGACATTTGCCATCTTGAAATTTGTCATTTTTGACATTTTTCATGGTGACACTTTTCATTTTTGACATTTAGCATTGTAACATTTGTCATTTGACATCTTTGACATTTGCCATCTTGAAATTTGTCATTTTGGACATTTAGCCTTGTGACATTTGTCATTTGACATCTTTGATATTTGCCATCTTGAAATTTGTCATTTTTGACATTTTTCATGGTGACACTTTTCATTTTTGACATTTAGCATTGTGACATTTGTCATTTGACATCTTTGGTATTTGCCATCTTAAAATTTGTCATTTTTGACATTTTTCATGGTGACACTTTTCATTTTTGACATTTAGCATTGTGACATTTGTCATATTCGACATCTTTGACATTTGCCATCTTGAAATTTGTCATTTTTGACATTTTTCATGGTGACACTTTTCATTTTTGACATTTAGCATTGTGACATTTGTCGTTTGACATCTTTGACATTTGCCATCTTGAAATTTGTCATTATTGACATTTTTCATGGGGACACTTTTCATTTTTGACATTTAGCATTGTGACATTTGACATCTTTGACATTTGCCATCTTGAAATTTGTCATTTTTGACATTTTTCATGGTGACACTTTTCATTTTTGACATTTAGCATTGTGACATGTGTCATTTGACATCTTTGACATTTGCTATCTTGAAATTTGTCATTTTTGACATTTTTCACGGTGACACTTTTCATTTTTGACATTTAGCATTGTGACATTTGTCATTTGACATCTTAGACATTTGCCATCTTGAAATTTGTCATTTTTGACACTTTTCATTTTTGACATTTAGCATTGTGACATTTGTCATTTGACATCTTTGACATTTGCCATCTTGAAATTTGTCATTTTTGACATTTTTCATGGTGACACTTTTCATTTTTGACATTTAGCATTGTGACATTTGTCATTTGACATCTTGGACATTTGCCATCTTGAAATTTGTCATTTTTGACATTTTTCATGGTGACACTTTTCATTTTTGACATTTAGCATTGTGACATTTGTCATTTGACATCTTTGACATTTGCCATCTTGAAATTTGTCATTTTTGACACTTTTCATTTTTGATATTTAGCATTGTGACATTTGTCATTTGACATCTTTGACATTTGCCATCTTGAAATTTGTCATTTTTGACATTTTTCATGGTGACACTTTTCAATTTTGACATTTAGCATTGTGACATTTGTCATTTGACATCTTTGACATTTGCCATCTTGGAATTTGTTATTTTTGACATTTTTCATGGTAACACTTTTCATTTTTGACATTTAGCATTGTGACATTTGTCATTTGACATCTTTGACATTTGCCATCTTGAAATTTGTCATTTTTGACATTTTTCATGGTGACACTTTTCAATTTTGACATTTAGCATTGTGACATTTGTCATTTGACATCTTTGACATTTGCCATCTTGGAATTTGTTATTTTTGACATTTTTCATGGTAACACTTTTCATTTTTAACATTTAGCATTGTGACATTTGTCATTTGACATCTTTGACATTTGCCATCTTGAAATTTGTCATTTTTGATATTAAGCATTGTGACATTTGTCATTTAACATCTTGGACATTTGCCATCTTGAAATTTGTCATTTTTGACATTTTTCATGGTGACACTTATCATTTTTGACATTTGGCATTGTGAGATTTGTCAGTTTTGACATTTGCCATCTTAAAATTTGTCATTTTTGACATTTTTCATGGTGACACTTTTCATTTCTGACATTTAGCATTGTGACATTTGTCATTTGACATCTTTGACATTTGCCATTCTGAAATTTGTTATTTTTGACATTTTTCATGGTGACACTTTTCATTTTTGACATTTAGCATTGTGACATTTGTCATTTGACATCTTTGACATTTGCCATCTTGAAATTTGTCATTTTTGACATTTTTCATGGTGACACTTTTCATTTTTGACATTTAGCATTGTGACATTTGTCATTTGACATCTTTGACATTTGCCATCTTGACAATTTTCATTTTTGACATTTAGCATTGTGACATTTGTCATTTGACATCTTTGACATTTGCCATCTTGAAATTTGTCATTTTTGACATTTTTTATGGTGACACTTTTCATTTTTGACATTTAGCATTCGGACATTTGTCATTTGACATCTTTGACATTTGCCATCTTGAAATTTGTCATTTTTGATATTTAGCATTGTGACATTTGTCATTTGACATCTTTGATATTTGCCATCTTGAAATTTGTCATTTTTGACATTTTTCATGGTGACACTTTTCATTTTTGACATTTAGCATTGTGACATTTGTCATTTGACATCTTTGACATTTGCCATCTTAAAATTTGTCATTTTTGACATTTTTCATGGTGACACTTTTCATTTTTGACATTTAGCATTGTGACATTTGTCATTTTACATCTTTGACATTTGCCATCTTAAAATTTGTCATTTTTGACATTTTTCATGGTGACACTTTTCATTTTTGACATTTAGCATTGTGACATTTGTCATTTTACATCTTTGACATTTGCCATCTTGAAATTTGTCATTTTTGACATTTAGCATTGTGACATTTGTCAGTTTTGACATTTGCCATCTTGAAATTTGTCATTTTTGACATTTTTCATGGTGACACTTTTCATTTTTGACATTTAGCATTGTGACATTTGTCATTTGACATCTTTGACATTTGCCATCTTGAAATTTGTTATTTTTGACATTTTTCATGGTGACACTTTTCATTTTTGACATTTAGCATTGTGACATTTGTCATTTGACATCTTTGACATTTGCCATCTTGAAATTTGTCATTTTTGAAATTTTTCATGGTGACACTTTTCATTTTTGACATTAAGCATTGTGACATTTGTCATTTGACATCTTTGACATTTGCCATCTTGAAATTTGTTATTTTTGACATTTTTCATGGTGACACTTTTCATTTTTGACATTTAGCATTGTGACATTTGTCAGTTTTGACATTTGCTATCTTGAAATTTGTCATTTTTGACATTTTTCATGGTGACACTTTTCATTTTTGACATTTAGCATTGTGACATTTGTCATTTGACATCTTTGACATTTGCCATCTTGAAATTTGTTATTTTTGACATTTTTCATGGTGACACTTTTCATTTTTGACATTTAGCATTGTGACATTTGTCATTTGACATCTTTGACATTTGCCATCTTGAAATTTGTTATTTTTGACATTTTTCATGGTGACACTTTTCATTTTTGACAGTTAGCATTGTGACATTTGTCATCTTTGACATTTGCCATCTTGAAATTTGTCATTTTTGACATTTTTCATGGTGACACTTTTCATTTTTGACATTTAGCATTGTGACATTTGTCATTTGACATCTTTGACATTTGCCATCTTGAAATTTGTTATTTTTGACATTTTATGGTAATAATTTTCATTTTTGACATTTAGCATTGTGACATTTGTCATTTGACATCTTTGACATTTGCCATCTTGAAATTTGTCATTTTTGACATTTTTCATGGTGACACTTTTCATTTTTGACATTTAGCATTGTGACATTTGTCATTTGACATCTTTGACATTTGCCATCTTGAAATTTGTCATTTTTGACATTTAGCATTGTGACATTTGTCATTTGACATCTTGGACATTTGCCATCTTGAAATTTGTCATTTTTGACATTTTTCATGGTGACACTTATCATTTTTGACATTTAGCATTGTGACATTTGTCAGTTTTGACATTTGCCATCTTGAAATTTGTCATTTTTGACATTTTTCATGGTGACACTTTTCATTTTTGACATTTAGCATTGTGACATTTGTCATTTGACATCTTTGACATTTGCCATCTTGAAATTTGTCATTTTTGACATTTAGCATTGTGACATTTGTCATTTGACATCTTTGACATTTGCCATCTTGAAATTTGTTATTTTTGACATTTTTCATGGTGACACTTTTCATTTTTGACATTTAGCATTGTGACATTTGTCAGTTTTGACATTTGCCATCTTGAAATTTGTCATTTTTGACATTTTTCATGGTGACACTTTTCATTTTTGACATTTAGCATTGTGACATTTGTCATTTGACATCTTTGACATTTGCCATCTTGAAATTTGTTATTTTTGACATTTTTCATGGTGACACTTTTCATTTTTGACATTTAGCATTGTGACATTTGTCATTTGACATCTTTGACATTTGCCATCTTGAAATTTGTCATTTTTGACATTTTTCATGGTGACACTTTTCATTTTTGACATTTAGCATTGTGACATTTGTCATTTGACATCTTTGACATTTGCCATCTTGAAATTTGTCATTTTTGACATTTAGCATTGTGACATTTGTCATTTGACATCTTGGACATTTGCCATCTTGAAATTTGTCATTTTTGACATTTTTCATGGTGACACTTATCATTTTTGACATTAAGCATTGTGACATTTGTCAGTTTTGACATTTGTCATCTTGAAATTTGTCATTTTTGACATTTTTCATGGGGACACTTTTCATTTTTGACATTTAGCATTGTGACATTTGTCATTTGACATCTTTGACATTTGCCATCTTGAAATTTGTCATTTTTGAAATTTTTCATGGTGACACTTTTCATTTTTGACATTTAGCAGTGTGACATTTGTCATTTGACATCTTTGACATTTGCCATCTTGACATTTGTCATTTTTGACATTTTTCATGGTGATACTTTTTATTTTTGACATTTAGCATTGTGACATTTGTCATTTGACATCTTTGACATTTGCCATCTTGACATTTGTCATTTTTGACATTTAGCATTGTGACATTTGTCATTTGACATCTTTGATATTTGCCATCTTGAAATTTGTCATTTTTGACATTTTTCATGGTGACACTTTTCATTTTTGACATTTAGCATTGTGACATTTGTCATTTGACATCTTTGACATTTGCCATCTTGAAATTTGTCATTTTTGACATTTTTTATGGTGACACTTTTCATTTTTGACATTTAGCATTGTGACATTTGTCATATTCGACATCTTTGACATTTGCCATCTTGAAATTTGTCATTTTTGACATTTTTCATAGTGACAATTTTCATTTTTGACATTTAGCATTGTGACATTTGTCATTTGACATCTTTGACATTTGCCATCTTAAAATTTGTCATTATTGACATTTTTCATGGGGACACTTTTCATTTTTGACATTTGTCATTTGACATCTTTGACATTTGTCATCTTGAAATTTGTCATTTTTGACATTTTTTATGGTGACACTTTTCATTTTTGACATTTAGCATTGTGACATTTGTCATTTGACATCTTTGACATTTGCCATCTTGAAATTTGTCATTTTTGACATTTTTCACGGTGACACTTTTCATTTTTGACATTTATCATTGTGACATTTGTCATTTGACATCTTAGACATTTGCCATCTTGAAATTTGTCATTTTTGACACTTTTCATTTTTGACATTTAGCATTGTGACATTTGTCATTTGACATCTTTGAAATTTGCCATCTTGAAATTTGTCATTTTTGACATTTTTCATGGTGACACTTTTCATTTTTGACATTTAGCATTGTGACATTTTTTGTCATTTGACATCTTGGACATTTGCCATCTTGAAATTTATCATTTTTGACATTTTTCATGGTGACACTTATCATTTTTGACATTTAGCATTGTGACATTTGTCAGTTTTGACATTTGCCATCTTGAAATTTGTCATTTTTGACCTTTTTCATGGTGACACTTTTCATTTTTGACATTTAGCATTGTGACATTTGTCATTTAACATCTTTGACATTTGCCATCTTGAAATTTGTCATTTTTGACATTTTTCATGGTGACACTTTTCATTTTTGACATTTAGCATTGTGACATTTGTCATTTGACATCTTTGACATTTGCCATCTTAAAATTTGTCATTTTTGACATTTTTCATGGTGACACTTTTCATTTTTGACATTTAGCATTGTGACATTTGTCATTTTACATCTTTGACATTTGCCATCTTGAAATTTGTCATTTTTGACATTTTTCATGGTGACACTTTTCATTTTTGACATTTAGCATTGTGACATTTGTCATTTTACATCTTTGACATTTGCCATCTTGAAATTTGTCATTTTTGACATTTAGCATTCTGACATTTGTCAGTTTTGACATTTGCCATATTGAAATTTGTCATTTTTGACATTTTTCATGGTGACACTTTTCATTTTTGACATTTAGCATTGTGACATTTGTCATTTGACATCTTTGACATTTGCCATCTTGAAATTTGTTATTTTTGACATTTTTCATGGTGACACTTTTCATTTTTGACATTTAGCATTGTGACATTTGTCATTTGACATCTTTGACATTTGCCATCTTGAAATTTGTCATTTTTGACATTTTTCATGGTGACACTTTTCATTTTTGACATTAAGCATTGTGACATTTGTCATTTGACATCTTTGACATTTGCCATCTTGAAATTTGTTATTTTTGACATTTTTCATGGTGACACTTTTCATTTTTGACATTTAGCATTGTGACATTTGTCAGTTTTGACATTTGCTATCTTGAAATTTGTCATTTTTGACATTTTTCATGGTGACACTTTTCATTTTTGACATTTAGCATTGTGACATTTGTCATTTGACATCTTTGACATTTGCCATCTTGAAATTTGTTATTTTTGACATTTTTCATGGTGACACTTTTCATTTTTGACATTTAGCATTGTGACATTTGTCATTTGACATCTTTGACATTTGCCATCTTGAAATTTGTTATTTTTGACATTTTTCATGGTGACACTTTTCATTTTTGACAGTTAGCATTGTGACATTTGTCATCTTTGACATTTGCCATCTTGAAATTTGTCATTTTTGACATTTTTCATGGTGACACTTTTCATTTTTGACATTTAGCATTGTGACATTTGTCATTTGACATCTTTGACATTTGCCATCTTGAAATTTGTTATTTTTGACATTTTATGGTAATAATTTTCATTTTTGACATTTAGCATTGTGACATTTGTCATTTGACATCTTTGACATTTGCCATCTTGAAATTTGTCATTTTTGACATTTTTCATGGTGACACTTTTCATTTTTGACATTTAGCATTGTGACATTTGTCATTTGACATCTTTGACATTTGCCATCTTGAAATTTGTCATTTTTGACATTTAGCATTGTGACATTTGTCATTTGACATCTTGGACATTTGCCATCTTGAAATTTGTCATTTTTGACATTTTTCATGGTGACACTTATCATTTTTGACATTTAGCATTGTGACATTTGTCAGTTTTGACATTTGCCATCTTGAAATTTGTCATTTTTGACATTTTTCATGGTGACACTTTTCATTTTTGACATTTAGCATTGTGACATTTGTCATTTGACATCTTTGACATTTGCCATCTTGAAATTTGTCATTTTTGACATTTAGCATTGTGACATTTGTCATTTGACATCTTTGACATTTGCCATCTTGAAATTTGTTATTTTTGACATTTTTCATGGTGACACTTTTCATTTTTGACATTTAGCATTGTGACATTTGTCAGTTTTGACATTTGCTATCTTGAAATTTGTCATTTTTGACATTTTTTATGGTGACACTTTTCATTTTTGACATTTAGCATTGTGACATTTGTCATTTGACATCTTTGACATTTGCCATCTTGAAATTTGTTATTTTTGACATTTTTCATGGTGACACTTTTCATTTTTGACATTTAGCATTGTGACATTTGTCATTTGACATCTTTGACATTTGCCATCTTGAAATTTGTCATTTTTGACATTTTTCATGGTGACACTTTTCATTTTTGACATTTAGCATTGTGACATTTGTCATTTGACATCTTTGACATTTGCCATCTTGAAATTTGTCATTTTTGACATTTAGCATTGTGACATTTGTCATTTGACATCTTGGACATTTGCCATCTTGAAATTTGTCATTTTTGACATTTTTCATGGTGACACTTATCATTTTTGACATTAAGCATTGTGACATTTGTCAGTTTTGACATTTGTCATCTTGAAATTTGTCATTTTTGACATTTTTCATGGGGACACTTTTCATTTTTGACATTTAGCATTGTGACATTTGTCATTTGACATCTTTGACATTTGCCATCTTGAAATTTGTCATTTTTGACATTTTTCATGGTGACACTTTTCATTTTTGACATTTAGCATTGTGACATTTGTCATTTGACATCTTTGACATTTGCCATCTTGACAATTTTCATTTTTGACATTTAGCATTGTGACATTTGTCATTTGACATCTTTGACATTTGCCATCTTGAAATTTGTCATTTTTGACATTATTTATGGTGACACTTTTCATTTTTGACATTTAGCATTCGGACATTTGTCATTTGACATCTTTGACATTTGCCATCTTGAAATTTGTCATTTTTGATATTTAGCATTGTGACATTTGTCATTTGACATCTTTGATATTTGCCATCTTGAAATTTGTCATTTTTGACATTTTTCATGGTGACACTTTTCATTTTTGACATTTAGCATTGTGACATTTGTCATTTGACATCTTTGACATTTGCCATCTTAAAATTTGTCATTTTTGACATTTTTCATGGTGACACTTTTCATTTTTGACATTTAGCATTGTGACATTTGTCATTTTACATCTTTGACATTTGCCATCTTAAAATTTGTCATTTTTGACATTTTTCATGGTGACACTTTTCATTTTTGACATTTAGCATTGTGACATTTGTCATTTTACATCTTTGACATTTGCCATCTTGAAATTTGTCATTTTTGACATTTAGCATTGTGACATTTGTCAGTTTTGACATTTGCCATCTTGAAATTTGTCATTTTTGACATTTTTCATGGTGACACTTTTCATTTTTGACATTTAGCATTGTGACATTTGTCATTTGACATCTTTGACATTTGCCATCTTGAAATTTGTTATTTTTGACATTTTTCATGGTGACACTTTTCATTTTTGACATTTAGCATTGTGACATTTGTCATTTGACATCTTTGACATTTGCCATCTTGAAATTTGTCATTTTTGACATTTTTCATGGTGACACTTTTCATTTTTGACATTAAGCATTGTGACATTTGTCATTTGACATCTTTGACATTTGCCATCTTGAAATTTGTTATTTTTGACATTTTTCAGGGTGACACTTTTCATTTTTGACATTTAGCATTGTGACATTTGTCAGTTTTGACATTTGCTATCTTGAAATTTGTCATTTTTGACATTTTTCATGGTGACACTTTTCATTTTTGACATTTAGCATTGTGACATTTGTCATTTGACATCTTTGACATTTGCCATCTTGAAATTTGTTATTTTTGACATTTTTCATGGTGACACTTTTCATTTTTGACATTTAGCATTGTGACATTTGTCATTTGACATCTTTGACATTTGCCATCTTGAAATTTGTTATTTTTGACATTTTTCATGGTGACACTTTTCATTTTTGACAGTTAGCATTGTGACATTTGTCATCTTTGACATTTGCCATCTTGAAATTTGTCATTTTTGACATTTTTCATGGTGACACTTTTCATTTTTGACATTTAGCATTGTGACATTTGTCATTTGACATCTTTGACATTTGCCATCTTGAAATTTGTTATTTTTGACATTTTATGGTAATAATTTTCATTTTTGACATTTAGCATTGTGACATTTGTCATTTGACATCTTTGACATTTGCCATCTTGAAATTTGTCATTTTTGACATTTTTCATGGTGACACTTTTCATTTTTGACATTTAGCATTGTGACATTTGTCATTTGACATCTTTGACATTTGCCATCTTGAAATTTGTCATTTTTGACATTTAGCATTGTGACATTTGTCATTTGACATCTTAGACATTTGCCATCTTGAAATTTGTCATTTTTGACATTTTTCATGGTGACACTTATCATTTTTGACATTTAGCATTGTGACATTTGTCAGTTTTGACATTTGCCATCTTGAAATTTGTCATTTTTGACATTTTTCATTGTGACACTTTTCATTTTTGACATTTAGCATTGTGACATTTGTCATTTGACATCTTTGACATTTGCCATCTTGAAATTTGTCATTTTTGACATTTAGCATTGTGACATTTGTCATTTGACATCTTTGACATTTGCCATCTTGAAATTTGTTATTTTTGACCTTTTTCATGGTGACACTTTTCATTTTTGACATTTAGCATTGTGACATTTGTCAGTTTTGACATTTGCCATCTTGAAATTTGTCATTTTTGACATTTTTCATGGTGACACTTTTCATTTTTGACATTTAGCATTGTGACATTTGTCATTTGACATCTTTGACATTTGCCATCTTGAAATTTGTTATTTTTGACATTTTTCATGGTGACACTTTTCATTTTTGACATTTAGCATTGTGACATTTGTCATTTGACATCTTTGACATTTGCCATCTTGAAATTTGTCGTTTTTGACATTTTTCATGGTGACACTTTTCATTTTTGACATTTAGCATTGTGACATTTGTCATTTGACATCTTTGACATTTGCCATCTTGAAATTTGTCATTTTTGACATTTAGCATTGTGACATTTGTCATTTGACATCTTGGACATTTGCCATCTTGAAATTTGTCATTTTTGACATTTTTCATGGTGACACTTATCATTTTTGACATTAAGCATTGTGACATTTGTCAGTTTTGACATTTGTCATCTTGAAATTTGTCATTTTTGACATTTTTCATGGGGACACTTTTCATTTTTGACATTTAGCATTGTGACATTTGTCATTTGACATCTTTGACATTTGCCATCTTGAAATTTGTCATTTTTGAAATTTTTCATGGTGACACTTTTCATTTTTGACATTTAGCAGTGTGACATTTGTCATTTGACATCTTTGACATTTGCCATCTTGAAATTTGTCATTTTTGACATTTTTCATGGTGACACTTTTTATTTTTGACATTTAGCATTGTGACATTTGTCATTTGACATCTTTGACATTTGCCATCTTGACATTTGTCATTTTTGACATTTAGCATTGTGACATTTGTCATTTGACATCTTTGATATTTGCCATCTTGAAATTTGTCATTTTTGACATTTTTCATGGTGACACTTTTCATTTTTGACATTTAGCATTGTGACATTTGTCATTTGACATCTTTGACATTTGCCATCTTGAAATTTGTCATTTTTGACATTTTTTATGGTGACACTTTTCATTTTTGACATTTAGCATTGTGACATTTGTCATATTCGACATCTTTGACATTTGCCATCTTGAAATTTGTCATTTTTGACATTTTTCATAGTGACAATTTTCATTTTTGACATTTAGCATTGTGACATTTGTCATTTGACATCTTTGACATTTGCCATCTTAAAATTTGTCATTATTGACATTTTTCATGGGGACACTTTTCATTTTTGACATTTGTCATTTGACATCTTTGACATTTGTCATCTTGAAATTTGTCATTTTTGACATTTTTTATGGTGACACTTTTCATTTTTGACATTTAGCATTGTGACATTTGTCATTTGACATCTTTGACATTTGCCATCTTGAAATTTGTCATTTTTGACATTTTTCACGGTGACACTTTTCATTTTTGACATTTAGCATTGTGACATTTGTCATTTGACATCTTAGACATTTGCCATCTTGAAATTTGTCATTTTTGACACTTTTCATTTTTGACATTTAGCATTGTGACATTTGTCATTTGACATCTTTGAAATTTGCCATCTTGAAATTTGTCATTTTTGACATTTTTCATGGTGACACTTTTCATTTTTGACATTTAGCATTGTGACATTTTTTGTCATTTGACATCTTGGACATTTGCCATCTTGAAATTTATCATTTTTGACATTTTTCATGGTGACACTTATCATTTTTGACATTTAGCATTGTGACATTTGTCAGTTTTGACATTTGCCATCTTGAAATTTGTCATTTTTGACATTTTTCATGGTGACACTTTTCATTTTTGACATTTAGCATTGTGACATTTGTCATTTAACATCTTTGACATTTGCCATCTTGAAATTTGTCATTTTTGACATTTTTCATGGTGACACTTTTCATTTTTGACATTTAGCATTGTGACATTTGTCATTTGACATCTTTGACATTTGCCATCTTAAAATTTGTCATTTTTGACATTTTATAATGACACTTTTCATTTTTGACATTTAGCATTGTGACATTTGTCATTTTACATCTTTGACATTTGCCATTTTGAAATTTGTCATTTTTGACATTTTTCATGGTGACACTTTTCATTTTTGACATTTAGCATTGTGACATTTGTCATTTTACATCTTTGACATTTGCCATCTTGAAATTTGTCATTTTTGACATTTAGCATTGTGACATTTGTCAGTTTTGACATTTGCCATCTTGAAATTTGTCATTTTTGACATTTTTCATGGTGACACTTTTCATTTTTGACATTTAGCATTGTGACATTTGTCATTTGACATCTTTGACATTTGCCATCTTGAAATTTGTTATTTTTGACATTTTTCATGGTGACACTTTTCATTTTTGACATTTAGCATTGTGACATTTGTCATTTGACATCTTTGACATTTGCCATCTTGAAATTTGTCATTTTTGACATTTTTCATGGTGACACTTTTCATTTTTGACATTAAGCATTGTGACATTTGTCATTTGACATCTTTGACATTTGCCATCTTAAAATTTGTTATTTTTGACATTTTTCATGGTGACACTTTTCATTTTTGACATTTAGCATTGTGACATTTGTCATTTGACATCTTTGACATTTGCCATCTTGAAATTTGTTATTTTTGACATTTTTCATGGTGACACTTTTCATTTTTGACAGTTAGCATTGTGACATTTGTCATCTTTGACATTTGCCATCTTGAAATTTGTCATTTTTGACATTTTTCATGGTGACACTTTTCATTTTTGACATTTAGCATTGTGACATTTGTCATTTGACATCTTTGACATTTGCCATCTTGAAATTTGTTATTTTTGACATTTTATGGTAATAATTTTCATTTTTGACATTTAGCATTGTGACATTTGTCATTTGACATCTTTGACATTTGCCATCTTAAAATTTGTCATTTTTGACATTTTTCATGGTGACACTTTTCATTTTTGACATTTAGCATTGTGACATTTGTCATTTGACATCTTTGACATTTGCCATCTTGAAATTTGTCATTTTTGACATTTAGCATTGTGACATTTGTCATTTGACATCTTGGACATTTGCCATCTTGAAATTTGTCATTTTTGACATTTTTCATGGTGACACTTATCATTTTTGACATTTAGCATTGTGACATTTGTCAGTTTTGACATTTGCCATCTTGAAATTTGTCATTTTTGACATTTTTCATGGTGACACTTTTCATTTTTGACATTTAGCATTGTGACATTTGTCATTTGACATCTTTGACATTTGCCATCTTGAAATTTGTCATTTTTGACATTTAGCATTGTGACATTTGTCATTTGACATCTTTGACATTTGCCATCTTGAAATTTGTTATTTTTGACATTTTTCATGGTGACACTTTTCATTTTTGACATTTAGCATTGTGACATTTGTCAGTTTTGACATTTGCCATCTTGAAATTTGTCATTTTTGACATTTTTTATGGTGACACTTTTCATTTTTGACATTTAGCATTGTGACATTTGTCATTTGACATCTTTGACATTTGCCATCTTGAAATTTGTTATTTTTGACCTTTTTCATGGTGACACTTTTCATTTTTGACATTTAGCATTGTGACATTTGTCATTTGACATCTTTGACATTTGCCATCTTGAAATTTGTCATTTTTGACATTTTTCATGGTGACACTTTTCATTTTTGACATTTAGCATTGTGACATTTGTCATTTGACATCTTTGACATTTGCCATCTTGAAATTTGTCATTTTTGACATTTAGCATTGTGACATTTGTCATTTGACATCTTGGACATTTGCCATCTTGAAATTTGTCATTTTTGACATTTTTCATGGTGACACTTATCATTTTTGACATTAAGCATTGTGACATTTGTCAGTTTTGACATTTGTCATCTTGAAATTTGTCATTTTTGACATTTTTCATGGGGACACTTTTCATTTTTGACATTTAGCATTGTGACATTTGTCATTTGACATCTTTGACATTTGCCATCTTGAAATTTGTCATTTTTGACATTTTTCATGGTGACACTTTTCATTTTTGACATTTAGCAGTGTGACATTTGTCATTTGACATCTTTGACATTTGCCATCTTGAAATTTGTCATTTTTGACATTTTTCATGGTGACACTTTTTATTTTTGACATTTAGCATTGTGACATTTGTCATTTGACATCTTTGACATTTGCCATCTTGACATTTGTCATTTTTGACATTTAGCATTGTGACATTTGTCATTTGACATCTTTGATATTTGCCATCTTGAAATTTGTCATTTTTGACATTTTTCATGGTGACACTTTTTATTTTTGACATTTAGCATTGTGACATTTGTCATTTGACATCTTTGACATTTGCCATCTTGAAATTTGTCATTTTTGACATTTTTTATGGTGACACTTTTCATTTTTGACATTTAGCATTGTGACATTTGTCATATTCGACATCTTTGACATTTGCCATCTTGAAATTTGTCATTTTTGACATTTTTCATAGTGACAATTTTCATTTTTGACATTTAGCATTGTGACATTTGTCATTTGACATCTTTGACATTTGCCATCTTAAAATTTGTCATTATTGACATTTTTCATGGGGACACTTTTCATTTTTGACATTTGTCATTTGACATCTTTGACATTTGTCATCTTGAAATTTGTCATTTTTGACATTTTTTATGATGACACTTTTCATTTTTGACATTTAGCATTGTGACATTTGTCATTTGACATCTTTGACATTTGCCATCTTGAAATTTGTCATTTTTGACATTTTTCACGGTGACACTTTTCATTTTTGACATTTAGCATTGTGACATTTGTCATTTGACATCTTAGACATTTGCCATCTTGAAATTTGTCATTTTTGACACTTTTCATTTTTGACATTTAGCATTGTGACATTTGTCATTTGACATCTTTGAAATTTGCCATCTTGAAATTTGTCATTTTTGACATTTTTCATGGTGACACTTTTCATTTTTGACATTTAGCATTGTGACATTTTTTGTCATTTGACATCTTGGACATTTGCCATCTTGAAATTTATCATTTTTGACATTTTTCATGGTGACACTTATCATTTTTGACATTTAGCATTGTGACATTTGTCAGTTTTGACATTTGCCATCTTGAAATTTGTCATTTTTGACATTTTTTATGGTGACACTTTTCATTTTTGACATTTAGCATTGTGACATTTGTCATTTAACATCTTTGACATTTGCCATCTTGAAATTTGTCATTTTTGACATTTTTCATGGTGACACTTTTTATTTTTGACATTTAGCATTGTGACATTTGTCATTTGACATCTTTGACATTTGCCATCTTGAAATTTGTCATTTTTGACATTTTTCATGGTGACACTCTTCATTTTTGACATTTAGCATTGTGACATTTGTCATTTGACATCTTTGACATTTGCCATCTTGAAATTTGTCATTTTTGACATTTTTCATGGTGACACTTTTCATTTTTGACATTGAGCATTGTGATATTTGTCATTTGACATCTTTGACATTTGCCATCTTGAAATTTGTCATTTTTCATGGTGACACTTTTCATTTTTGACATTTAGCATTGTGACATTTGTCATTTGACATCTTTGACATTTGCCATCTTGAAATTTGTTATTTTTGACATGTTTCATGGTGACACTTTTCATTTTTGACATTTAGCTTTGTGACATTTGTCATTTGACATCTTTGACATTTGCCATCTTGAAGTTTGTCATTTTTGACATTTTTCATGGTGACACTTTTCATTTGTGACATTTGTCATTTGACATTTGCCATCTTGAAATTTGTCATTTTTGACATTTTTCATGGTGACACTTTTCATTTTTGACATTTAGCATTGTGACATTTGTCATTTGACATCTTTGACATTTGCCATCTTGAAATTTGTTATTTTTGACATTTTTCATGGTGACACTTTTCATTTTTGACATTTAGCATTGTGACATTTGTCATTTGACATCTTTGACATTTGCCATCTTAAAATTTGTCATTTTTGACATTTTTCATGGTGACACTTTTCATTTTTGACATTTAGCATTGTGACATTTGTCAGTTTTGACATTTGTCATCTTGAAATTTGTTATTTTTGACATGTTTCATGGTGACACTTTTCATTTTTGACATTTAGCATTGTGACATTTGTCATTTGACACCTTTACATTTGCCATCTTGAAATTTGTCATTTTTGACATTTTTCATGGTGACACTTTTCATTTTTGACATTTAGCATTGTGACATTTGTCAGTTTTGACATTTGCCATCTTAAAATTTGTCATTTTTGACATTTAGCCTTGTGACATTTGTCATTTGACATCTTTGATATTTGCCATCTTGAAATTTGTCATTTTTGACATTTTTCATGGTGACACTTTTCATTTTTGACATTTAGCATTGTGACATTTGTCATTTGACATCTTTGGCATTTGCCATCTTAAAATTTGTCATTTTTGACATTTTTCATGGTGACACTTTTCATTTTTGACATTTAGCATTGTGACATTTGTCAGTTTTGACATTTGTCATCTTGAAATTTGTTATTTTTGACATGTTTCATGGTGACACTTTTCATTTTTGACATTTAGCATTGTGACATTTGTCATTTGACACCTTTACATTTGCCATCTTGAAATTTGTCATTTTTGACATTTTTCATGGTGACACTTTTCATTTTTGACATTTAGCATTGTGACATTTGTCAGTTTTGACATTTGCCATCTTGAAATTTGTTATTTTTGACATGTTTCATGGTGACACTTTTCATTTTTGACATTTAGCATTGTGACATTTGTCATTTGACATCTTTGACATTTGCCATCTTGAAATTTGTCATTTTTGACATTTTTCATGGTGACACTTATCATTTTTGACATTAAGCATTGTGACATTTGTCAGTTTTGACATTTGTCATCTTGAAATTTGTCATTTTTGACATTTTTCATGGGGACACTTTTCATTTTTGACATTTAGCATTGTGACATTTGTCATTTGACATCTTTGACATTTGCCATCTTGAAATTTGTCATTTTTGACATTTTTCATGGTGACACTTTTCATTTTTGACATTTAGCAGTGTGACATTTGTCATTTGACATCTTTGACATTTGCCATCTTGAAATTTGTCATTTTTGACATTTTTCATGGTGACACTTTTTATTTTTGACATTTAGCATTGTGACATTTGTCATTTGACATCTTTGACATTTGCCATCTTGACATTTGTCATTTTTGACATTTAGCATTGTGACATTTGTCATTTGACATCTTTGATATTTGCCATCTTGAAATTTGTCATTTTTGACATTTTTCATGGTGACACTTTTCATTTTTGACATTTAGCATTGTGACATTTGTCATTTGACATCTTTGACATTTGCCATCTTGAAATTTGTCATTTTTGACATTTTTTATGGTGACACTTTTCATTTTTGACATTTAGCATTGTGACTTTTGTCATATTCGACATCTTTGACATTTGCCATCTTGAAATTTGTCATTTTTGACATTTTTCATAGTGACAATTTTCATTTTTGACATTTAGCATTGTGACATTTGTCATTTGACATCTTTGACATTTGCCATCTTAAAATTTGTCATTATTGACATTTTTCATGGGGACACTTTTCATTTTTGACATTTGTCATTTGACATCTTTGACATTTGTCATCTTGAAATTTGTCATTTTTGACATTTTTTATGGTGACACTTTTCATTTTTGACATTTAGTATTGTGACATTTGTCATTTGACATCTTTGACATTTGCCATCTTGAAATTTGTCATTTTTGACATTTTTCACGGTGACACTTTTCATTTTTGACATTTAGCATTGTGACATTTGTCATTTGACATCTTAGACATTTGCCATTTTGAAATTTGTCATTTTTGACACTTTTCATTTTTGACATTTAGCATTGTGACATTTGTCATTTGACATCTTTGAAATTTGCCATCTTGAAATTTGTCATTTTTGACATTTTTCATGGTGACACTTTTCATTTTTGACATTTAGCATTGTGACATTTTTTGTCATTTGACATCTTGGACATTTGCCATCTTGAAATTTATCATTTTTGACATTTTTCATGGTGACACTTATCATTTTTGACATTTAGCATTGTGACATTTGTCAGTTTTGACATTTGCCATCTTGAAATTTGTCATTTTTGACATTTTTCATGGTGACACTTTTCATTTTTGACATTTAGCATTGTGACATTTGTCATTTAACATCTTTGACATTTGCCATCTTGAAATTTGTCATTTTTGACATTTTTTAATGGTGACACTTTTCATTTTTGACATTTAGCATTGTGACATTTGTCATTTGACATCTTTGACATTTGCCATCTTGAAATTTGTCATTTTTGACATTTTTCATGGTGACACTCTTCATTTTTGACATTTAGCATTGTGACATTTGTCATTTGACATCTTTGACATTTGCCATCTTGAAATTTGTCATTTTTGACATTTTTCATGGTGACACTTTTCATTTTTGACATTGAGCATTGTGATATTTGTCATTTGACATCTTTGACATTTGCCATCTTGAAATTTGTCATTTTTCATGGTGACACTTTTCATTTTTGACATTTAGCATTGTGACATTTGTCATTTGACATCTTTGACATTTGCCATCTTGAAATTTGTCATTTTTGACATTTTTCATGGTGACACTTTTCATTTTTGACATTTAGCATTGTGACATTTGTCATTTGACATCTTTGACATTTGCCATCTTGAAATTTGTCATTTTTGACATTTTTCATGGTGACACTTTTCATTTTTGACATTTAGCATTGTGACATTTGTCATTTGACATCTTGGACATTTGCCATCTTAAAATTTGTCATTTTTAACATTTTTTATGGTGACACTTTTCATTTTTGACATTTAGCATTGTGACATTTGTCATTTGACATCTTTGACATTTGCCATCTTGAAATTTGTCATTTTTGACATTTTTCATGGTGACACTCTTCATTTTTGACATTTAGCATTGTGACATTTGTCATTTGACATCTTTGACATTTGCCATCTTGAAATTTGTCATTTTTGACATTTTTCATGGTGACACTTTTCATTTTTGACATTGAGCATTGTGATATTTGTCATTTGGCATCTTTGACATTTGCCATCTTGAAATTTGTCATTTTTCATGGTGACACTTTTCATTTTTGACATTTAGCATTGTGACATTTGTCATTTGACATCTTTG
Source organism: Altica lythri (assembly GCA_964028335.1). Lineage (NCBI taxonomy): Eukaryota > Metazoa > Arthropoda > Insecta > Coleoptera > Chrysomelidae > Altica > Altica lythri. Next base: position 30,586,938 of record OZ034800.1, read on the forward strand.
ACATTTGCCATCTTGAAATTTGTCATTTTTGACATTTTTCATGGTGACACTTTTCATTTTTGACATTTAGCATTGTGACATTTGTCATTTGACATCTTGGACATTTGCCATCTTAAAATTTGTCATTTTTAACATTTTTTATGGTGACACTTTTCATTTTTGACATTTAGCATTGTGACATTTGTCATTTGACATCTTTGACATTTGCCATCTTGAAATTTGTCATTTTTGACATTTTTCATGGTGACACTTTTCATTTTTGACATTTAGCATTGTGACATTTGTCATTTGACATCTTTGACATTTGCCATCTTGAAATTTGTCATTTTTGACATTTTTCATGGTGACACTTTTCATTTTTGACATTGAGCATTGTGATATTTGTCATTTGGCATCTTTGACATTTGCCATCTTGAAATTTGTCATTTTTCATGGTGACACTTTTCATTTTTGACATTTAGCATTGTGACATTTGTCATTTGACATCTTTGACATTTGCCATCTTGAAATTTGTTATTTTTGACATGTTTCATGGTGACACTTTTCATTTTTGACATTGAGCATTGTGATATTTGTCATTTGACATCTTTGACATTTGCCATCTTGAAATTTGTCATTTTTCATGGTGACACTTTTCATTTTTGTCATTTAGCATTGTGACATTTGTCATTTGACATTTGCCATCTTGAAATTTGTCATTTTTGACATTTTTCATGGTGACACTTTTCATTTTTGACATTTAGCATTGTGACATTTGTCATTTGACATCTTTGACATTTGCCATCTTGAAATTTGTTATTTTTGACATTTTTTATGGTGACACTTTTCATTTTTGACATTTAGCATTGTGACATTTGTCATTTGACATCTTTGACATTTGCCATCTTGAAATTTGTCATTTTTGACATTTTTCATGGTGACACTTTTCATTTTTGACATTTAGCATTGTGACATTTGTCATTTGACATCTTTGACATTTGCCATCTTGAAATTTGTCATTTTTGACATTTTTTATGGTGACACTTTTCATTTTTGACATTTAGCATTGTGACATTTGTCATTTGACATCTTTGACATTTGCCATCTTGAAATTTGTCATTTTTGACATTTTTCATGGTGACACTTTTCATTTTTGACATTTAGCATTGTGACATTTGTCATTTGACATCTTTGACATTTGCCATCTTGAAATTTGTCATTTTTGACATTTTTCATGGTGACACTTTTCATTTTTGACATTTAGCATTGTGACATTTGTCATTTGACATCTTTGACATTTGCCATCTTGAAATTTGTCATTTTTGACAGTTTTCATGGTGACACTTTTCATTTTTGACATTTACCATTGTGACATTTGTCATTTGACATCTTTGACATTTGCCATCTTGAAATTTGTTATTTTTGACATTTTTCATAGTGACACTTTTTATTTTTGACATTTAGCATTGTGACATTTGTCATTTGACATCTTTAACATTTCCCATCTTGAAATTTGTCATTTTTGACATTTTTCATAGTGACACTTTTTATTTTTGACATTTAGCATTGTGACATTTGTCATTTGACATCTTTGACATTTGCCATCTTGAAATTTGTCATTTTTGACATTTAGCATTGTGACATTTGTCATTTGACATCTTTGACATTTGCCATCTTGAAATTTGTTATTTTTGACATTTTTCATGGTGACACTTTTCATTTTTGACATTTAGCATTGTGACATTTGTCAGTTTTGACATTTGCCATCTTGAAATTTGTCATTTTTGACATTTTATGGTGACACTTTTCATTTTTGACATTTAGCATTGTAACATTTGTCATTTGACATCTTTGACATTTGCCATCTTGAAATTTGGTATTTTTGACATTTTTCATGGTGACACTTTTCATTTTTGACATTTAGCATTGTGACATTTGTCATTTGACATCTTTGACATTTGCCATCTTGAAATTTGTTATTTTTGACATTTTTCATGGTGACACTTTTCATTTTTGACATTTAGCATTGTGACATTTGTCATTTGACATCTTTGACATTTGCCATTTTGAAATTTGTCATTTTTGACATTTTTCATGGTGACACTTTTCATTTTTGACATTTAGCATTGTGACATTTGTCATTTGACATCTTTGACATTTGCCATCTTGAAATTTGTCATTTTTGACATTTTTCATGGTGACACTTTTCATTTTTGACATTTAGCATTGTGACATTTGTCATTTGACATCTTGGACATTTGCCATCTTAAAATTTGTCATTTTTAACATTTTTTATGGTGACACTTTTCATTTTTGACATTTAGCATTGTGACATTTGTCATTTGACATCTTTGACATTTGCCATCTTGAAATTTGTCATTTTTGACATTTTTCATGGTGACACTTTTCATTTTTGACATTTAGCATTGTGACATTTGTCATTTGACATCTTTGACATTTGCCATCTTGAAATTTGTTATTTTTGACATTTTTCATGGTGACACTTTTCAGTTTTGACATTTAGCATTGTGACATTTGTCATTTGACATCTTTGACATTTGCCATCTTGAAATTTGTCATTTTTGACATTTTTCATGGTGACACTTTTCATTTTTGACATTTAGCATTGTGACATTTGTCATTTGACATCTTTGACATTTGCCATCTTGAAATTTGTCATTTTTGACATTTTTCATGGTGACACTTTTCATTTTTAACATTTAGCATTGTGACATTTGTCATTTGACATCTTTGACATTTGCCATCTTGAAATTTGTCATTTTTGACATTTTTCATGGTGACACTTTTCATTTTTGACATTTAGCATTGTGATATTTGTCATTTGACATCTTTGACATTTGCCATCTTGAAATTTGTCATTTTTGACATTTTTCATGGTGACACTTTTCATTTTTGACATTTAGCATTGTTACATTTGTCATTTGACATCTTTGGCATTTGCCATCTTGAAATTTGTTATTTTTGATATTTTTCATGGTGACACTTTTCATTTTTGACATTTAGCATTGTGACATTTGTCATTTGAGATCTTTGACATTTGCCATCTTGAAATTTGTCATTATTGACATTTTTCATAATGACACTTTTCATTTTTGACATTTAGCATTGTGACATTTGTCATTTGACATCTTTGACATTTGCCATCTTGAAATTTGTTATTTTTGACATTTTTCGTGGTGACACTTTTCATTTTTGACATTTAGCATTGTGACATTTGTCATTTGACATCTTTGACATTTGCCATCTTGAAATTTGTTATTTTTGACATTTTTCATGGTGACACTTTTCATTTTTGACTTTTAGCATTGTGACATTTGTCATTTGACATCTTTGACATTTGCCATCTTGAAATTTGTCATTTTTGACATTTTTCATGGTGACACTTTTCATTTTTGACATTTAGCATTGTGACATTTGTCATTTGACATCTTTGACATTTGCCATCTTGAAATTTTTCATTTTTGACATTTAGCATTGTGACATTTGTTATTTGACATCTTGGACATTTGCCATCTTGAAATTTGTCATTTTTGACATTTTTTATGGTGACACTTATCATTTTTGACATTTAGCATTGTGACATTTGTCAGTTTTGACATTTGCCATCTTGAAATTTGTCATTTTTGACATTTTTCATGGTAACACTTTTCATTTTTGACATTTAGCATTGTGACATTTGTCATTTGACATCTTTGACATTTGCCATCTTGAAATTTGTTATTTTTGACATTTTTCATGGTAACACTTTTCATTTTTGACATTTAGCATTGTGACATTTGTCATTTGACATCTTTGACATTTGCCATCTTAAAATTTGTCATTTTTGACATTTTTCATGGTGACACTTTTCATTTTTGACATTTAGCATTGTGACATTTGTCATTTGACATCTTTGACATTTGCCATCTTGAAATTTGTTATTTTTGACATTTTTCAGGGTGACACTTTTCATTTTTGACATTTAGCATTGTGACATTTGTCATTTGACATCTTTGACATTTGCCATCTTGAAATTTGTCATTTTTGACATTTTTCATGGTGACACTTTTCATTTTTGACATTTAGCATTGTGACATTTGTCATTTGACATCTTTGACATTTGCCATCTTGAAATTTGTTATTTTTGACATTTAGCATTGTGACATTTGTCATTTGACATCTTTGACATTTGCCATCTTGAAATTTGTTATTTTTGACATTTTTCATGGTGACACTTTTCATTTTTGACATTTAGCATTGTGACATTTGTCAGTTTTGACATTTGCCATCTTGAAATTTGTCATTTTTGACATTTTATGGTGACACTTTTAATTTTTGACATTTAGCATTGTGACATTTGTCATTTGACATCTTTGACATTTGCCATCTTGAAATTTGTTACTTTTGATATTTTTAATGGTGACACTTTTCATTTTTGACATTTAGCATTGTGACATTTGTCATTTGACATCTTTGACATTTGGCATCTTGAAATTTGTCATTTTTGACATTTTTCATGGTGACACTTTTCATTTTTGACATTTAGCATTGTGACATTTGTCATTTGACATCTTTGACATTTGCCATCTTGAAATTTGTTATTTTTGACATTTTTCATGGTGACACTTTTCATTTTTGACATTTAGCATTGTGACATTTGTCATTTGACATCTTTGACATTTGCTATCTTGAAATTTGTCATTTTTGACATTAAGCATTGTGACATTTGTCATTTGACATCTTGGACATTTGCCATCTTGAAATTTGTCATTTTTGACATTTTTCATGGTGACACTTTTCATTTTTGACATTTAGCATTGTGACATTTGTCATATGACATCTTTGACATTTGCCATCTTGAAATTTGTTATTTTCGACATTTTTTATAGTGACACCTTTCATTTTTGACATTTAGCATTGTGACATTTGTCATTTGACATCTTTGACATTTGCCATCTTGAAATTTGTCATTTTTGACATTAAGCATTGTGACATTTGTCATTTGACATCTTGGACATTTGCCATCTTGAAATTTGTCATTTTTGACATTTTTCATGGTGACACTTTTCATTTTTGACATTTAGCATTGTGACATTTGTCAGTTTTGACATTTGCCATCTTGAAATTTGTCATTTTTGACATTTTTCATGGTGACACTTTTCATTTTTGACATTTAGCATTGTGACATTTGTCATTTGACATCTTTGACATTTGCCATCTTGAAATTTGTTATTTTTGACATTTTTCATGGTGACACTTTTCATTTTTGACATTTAGCATTGTAACATTTGTCATTTGACATCTTTGACATTTGCCATCTTGAAATTTGTCATTTTTGACATTTTTCATTTTTGACATTTAGCATTGTGACATTTGTCATTTGACATCTTTGACATTTGCCATCTTGAAATTTGTTATTTTTGACATTTTTTATGTTGACACTTTTCATTTTTGACATTTAGCATTGTGACATGTGTCATTTGACATCTTTGACATTTGCCATCTTGAAATTTGTCATTTTTGACATTTTTCATGGTGACACTTTTCATTTTTGACATTTAGCATTCGGACATTTGTCATTTGACATCTTTGACATTTGCCATCTTGAAATTTGTCATTTTTGATATTTAGCATTGTGACATTTGTCATTTGACATCTTTGATATTTGCCATCTTGAAATTTGTCATTTTTGACATTTTTCATGGTGACACTTTTCATTTTTGACATTTAGCATTGTGACATTTGTCATTTGACATCTTTGACATTTGCCATCTTGAAATTTGTCATTTTTGACATTTTTCATGGTGACACTTTTCATTTTTAAAATTTAGCATTGTGACATTTGTCATTTTACATCTTTGACATTTGCCTTTTTGAAATTTGTCATTTTTGACATTTAGCATTGTGACATTTGTCAGTTTTGACATTTGCCATCTTGAAATTTGTCATTTTTGACATTTTTCATGGTGACACTTTTCATTTTTGACATTTAGCATTGTGACATTTGTCATTTGACATCTTTGACATTTGCCATCTTGAAATTTGTTATTTTTGACATTTTTCATGGTGACACTTTTCATTTTTGACATTTAGCATTGTGACATTTGTCATTTGACATCTTTGATATTTGCCATCTTGAAATTTGTCATTTTTGACATTTTTCATGGTGACACTTTTTATTTATACCATTTAGCATTGTGACATTTGTCATTTGACATCTTTGACATTTGCCATCTTGAAATTTGTTATTTTTGACATTTTTCATGGTGACACTTTTCATTTTTGACATTTAGCATTGTGACATTTTTCATTTGACATCTTTGACATTTGCCATCTTGAAATTTGTTATTTTTGACATTTTTCATGGTGACACTTTTCATTTTTGACATTTAGCATTGTGACATTTGTCATCTTTGACATTTGCCATCTTGAAATTTGTCATTTTTGACATTTTTCATGGTGACACTTTTCATTTTTGACATTTAGCATTGTGACATTTGTCATATGACATCTTTGACATTTGCCATCTTGAAATTTGTTATTTTTGACATTTTTTATAGTGACACCTTTCATTTTTGACATTTAGCATTGTGACATTTGTCATTTGACATCTTTGACATTTGCCATCTTGAAATTTGTCATTTTTGACATTTTTTATGGTGACATTTTTCATTTTTGACATTTAGCATTGTGACATTTTTCATTTGCCATCTTGAAATTTGTCATTTTTGACAGTTAGCATTGTGACATTTGTCATTTGACATCTTTGACATTTGCCATCTTGAAATTTGTTATTTTTGACATTTTTCATGGTGACACTTTTTATTTTTGACATTTAGCATTGTGACATTTGTCAGTTTTGACATTTGCCATCTTGAAATTTGTCATTTTTGACATTTTTCATGGTGACACTTTTCATTTTTGACATTTAGCATTGTGACATTTGTCATTTGACATCTTTGACATTTGCCATCTTGAAATTTGTCATTTTTGACATTTTTCATGTTGACACTTTTCATTTTTGACATTTAGCATTGTGACATTTGTCATTTGACATCTTTTACATTTGCCATCTTGAAATTTGGCAATTTTAACATTTTTCATGGTGACACTTTTCATTTTTGACATTTAGCATTGTGACATTTGTCATTTGACATCTTTGACATTTGCCATCTTGAAATTTGTCATTTTTGACATTTTTCATGGTGACACTTTTCATTTTTGACATTTAGCATTGTGATATTTGTCATTTGACATCTTTGACATTTGCCATCTTGAAATTTGTCATTTTTGACATTTTTCATGGTGACACTTTTCATTTTTGACATTTAGCATTGTGACATTTGTCATTTGACATCTTTTACATTTGCCATCTTGAAATTTGTCATTTTTGACATTTTTCATGGTGACACTTTTCATTTTTGACATTTAGCATTGTGACATTTGTCATTTGACATCTTTGACATTTGCCATCTTGAAATTTGTCATTTTTGACATTTTTCATGGTGACACTTTTCATTTTTGACATTTAGCATTGTGATATTTGTCATTTGACATCTTTGACATTTGCCATCTTGAAATTTGTCATTTTTGACATTTTTCATGGTGACACTTTTCATTTTTGACATTTAGCATTGTGACATTTGTCATTTTACATCTTTGACATTTGCCATCTTGAAATTTGTCATTTTTGACATTTTTCATGGTGACACTTTTCATTTTTGACATTTAGCATTGTGACATTTGTCATTTGACATCTTTGACATTTGCCATCTTGAAATTTGTTATTTTTGACATTTTTCATGGTGACACTTTTCATTTTTGACATTTAGCATTGTGACATTTGTTATTTGACATCTTTGACATTTGCCATCTTGAAATTTGTCATTTTTGACATTTTTTATGGTGACACTTTTCATTTTTGACATTTAGCATTGTGACATTTGTCATTTGACATCTTTGTCATTTGCCATCTTGAAATTTGTTATTTTTGACATTTTTCATGGTGACACTTTTCATTTTTGACATTTAGCATTGTGACATTTGTCAGTTTTGACATTTGCCATCTTGAAATTTGTCATTTTTGACATTTTTCATGGTGACACTTTTCATTTTTGACATTTAGCATTGTGACATTTGTCATTTGACATCTTTGACATTTGCCATCTTGAAATTTGTTATTTTTGACATTTTTCATGGTGACACTTTTCATTTTTGACATTTAGCATTGTGACATTTGTCATTTGACATCTTTGACATTTGCCATCTTGAAATTTGTTATTTTTGACATTTTTCATGGTGACACTTTTCATTTTTGACATTTAGCATTGTGACATTTGTCATCTTTGACATTTGCCATCTTGAAATTTGTCATTTTTGTCATTTTTCATGGTGACACTTTTCATTTTACATTTAGCATTGTGACATTTGTCATTTGACATCTTTGACATTTGCCATCTTGAAATTTGTCATCTTGAAATTTGTCATTTTTGACATTTTTCATGGTGACACTTTTCATTTTTGACATTTAGCATTGTGACATTTGTCATTTGACATCTTTGACATTTGCCATCTTGAAATTTGTTATTTTTGACATTTTTCATGGTGATACTTTTCATTTTTGACATTTAGCATTGTGACATTTGTCATTTGACATCTTTGACATTTGCCATCTTGAAATTTGTCATTTTTGACATTTTTCATGGTGACACTTTTCATTTTTGACATTTAGCATTGTGACATTTGTCATTTGACATCTTTGACATTTGCCATCTTGAAATTTGTCATTTTTGACATTTAGCATTGTGACATTTGTCATTTGACATCTTGGACATTTGCCATCTTGAAATTTGTCATTTTTGACATTTTTCATGGTGACACTTTTCATTTTTGACATTTAGCATTGTGACATTTGTCATTTGACATCTTTGACATTTGCCATCTTGAAATTTGTCATTTTTGACATTTAGCATTGTGACATTTGTCATTTGACATCTTTGACATTTGCCATCTTGAAATTTGTTATTTTTGACATTTTTCATGGTGACACTTTTCATTTTTGACATTTAGCATTGTGACATTTGTCAGTTTTGACATTTGCCATCTTGAAATTTGTCATTTTTGACATTTTTCATGGTGACACCTTTCATTTTTGACATTTAGCATTGTGACATTTGTCATTTGACATCTTTGACATTTGCCATCTTGAAATTTGTTATTTTTGACATTTTTCATGGTGACACTTTTCATTTTTGACATTTGTCATTTGACATCTTTGACATTTGTCATCTTGAAATTTGTCATTTTTGACATTTTTCATGGTGACACTTTTCATTTTTGACATTTAGCATTGTGACATTTGTCAGTTTTGACATTTGCCATCTTGAAATTTGTCATTTTTGACATTTTTCATGGTGACACTTTTCATTTTTGACATTTAGCATTGTGACATTTGTCATTTGACATCTTTGACATTTGCCATCTTGAAATTTGTTATTTTTGACATTTTTCATGGTGACACTTTTCATTTTTGACATTTGTCATTTGACATCTTTGACATTTGCCATCTTGAAATTTGTTATTTTTGACATTTTTCATGGTGACACTTTTAATTTTTGACATTTAGCATTGTGACATTTGTCATTTGACATCTTTGACATTTGCCATCTTGAAATTTGTTATTTTTGACATTTTTCATGGTGACACTTTTCATTTTTGACATTTAGCATTGTGACATTTGTCATCTTTGACATTTGCCATCTTGAAATTTGTCATTTTTGTCATTTTTCATGGTGACACTTTTCATTTTTGACATTTAGCATTGTGACATATGTCATTTGACATCTTTGACATTCGCCATCTTGAAATTTGTCATTTTTGACATTTTTCATGGTGACACTTTTCATTTTTGACATTTAGCATTGTGACATTTGTCATTTGACATCTTTGACATTTGCCATCTTGAAATTTGTTATTTTTGACATTTTTCATGGTGATACTTTTCATTTTTGACATTTAGCATTGTGACATTTGTCATTTGACATCTTTGACATTTGCCATCTTGAAATTTGTCATTTTTGACATTTTTCATGGTGACACTTTTCATTTTTGACATTTAGCATTGTGACATTTGTCATTTGACATCTTTGACATTTGCCATCTTGAAATTTGTCATTTTTGACATTTAGCATTGTGACATTTGTCATTTGACATCTTGGACATTTGCCATCTTGAAATTTGTCATTTTTGACATTTTTCATGGTGACACTTATCATTTTTGACATTAAGCATTGTGACATTTGTCAGTTTTGACATTTGCCATCTTGAAATTTGTCATTTTTGACATTTTTCATGGTGACACTTTTCATTTTTGACATTTAGCATTGTGACATTTGTCATTTAACATCTTTGACATTTGCCATCTTGAAATTTGTCATTTTTGACATTTTTCATGGTGACACTTTTCATTTTTGACATTTAGCATTGTGACATTTGTCATTTGACATCTTTGACATTTGCCATCTTGAAATTTGTCATTTTTGACATTTAGCATTGTGACATTTGTCATTTGACATCTTTGATATTTGCCATCTTGAAATTTGTCATTTTTGACATTTTTCATGGTGACACTTTTCATTTTTGACATTTAGCATTGTGACATTTGTCATTTGACATCTTTGACATTTGCTATCTTGAAATTTGTCATTATTGACATTTTTCATGGGGACACTTTTCATTTTTGACATTTGTCATTTGACATCTTTGACATTTGTCATCTTGAAATTTGTCATTTTTGACATTTTTCATGGTGACACTTTTCATTTTTGACATTTAGCATTGTGACATTTGTCATTTGACATCTTTGACATTTGCCATCTTGAAATTTGTCATTTTTGACATTTTTCACGGTGACACTTTTCATTTTTGACATTTAGCATTGTAACATTTGTCATTTGACATCTTAGACATTTGCCATCTTGAAATTTGTCATTTTTGACACTTATCATTTTTGACATTTAGCATTGTGACATTTGTCATTTGACATCTTTGACATTTGCCATCTTGAAATTTGTCATTTTTGACATTTTTCATGGTGACACTTTTCATTTTTGACATTTAGCATTGTGACATTTTTTGTCATTTGACATCTTGGACATTTGCCATCTTGAAATTTATCATTTTTGACATTTTTCATGGTGACACTTATCATTTTTGACATTTAGCATTGTGACATTTGTCAGTTTTGACATTTGCCATCTTGAAATTTGTGATTTTTGACACTTTTCATGGTGACACTTTCCATTTTTGACATTTAGCATTGTGACATTTGTCATTTGACATCTTTGACATTTGCCATCTTGAAATTTGTCATTTTTGACATTTTTCATGGTGACACTTTTCATTTTTGACATTTAGCATTGTGACATTTGTCATTTGACATCTTTGACATTTGCCATCTTGAAATTTGTCATTTTTGACATTTTTCATGGTGACACTCTTCATTTTTGACATTTAGCATTGTGACATTTGTCATTTAACATCTTTGACATTTGCCATCTTGAAATTTGTCATTTTTGACATTTTTCATGGTGACACTTTTCATTTTTGACATTGAGCATTGTGATATTTGTCATTTGACATCTTTGACATTTGCCATCTTGAAATTTTTCATTTTTCATGGTGACACTTTTCATTTTTGACATTTAGCATTGTGACATTTGTCATTTGACATCTTTGACATTTGCCATCTTGGAATTTGTTATTTTTGACATTTCTCATGGTGACACTTTTCATTTTTGACATTTAGCATTGTGACATTTGTCATTTGACATCTTTGACATTTGCCATCTTGAAATTTGTTATTTTTGACATTTTTCATGGTGACACTTTTCATTTTTGACATTTAGCATTGTGACATTTGTCATTTGACATCTTTGACATTTGCCATCTTGAAATTTGTCATTTTTGACATTTTTCATGGTGACACTTTTCATTTTTGACATTTAGCATTGTGACATTTGTCATTTGACATCTTTGACATTTGCCATCTTGAAATTTGTTATTTTGACATTTTTCATGGTGACACTTTTCATTTTTGACATTTAGCATTGTGACATTTGTCATTTGACATCTTTGACATTTGCCATCTTGAAATTTGTCATTTTTGACATTTTTCATGGTGACACTTTTCATTTTTGACATTTAGCATTGTGACATTTGTCATTTGACATCTTTGACATTTGCCATCTTGAAATTTGTCATTTTTGACATTTTTCATGGTGACACTTTTCATTTTTGACATTTAGCATTGTGACATTTCTCATTTGACATCTTTGACATTTGCCATCTTGAAATTTGTTATTTTTGACATTTTTCAGGGTGACACTTTTCATTTTTGACATTTAGCATTGTGACATTTGTCATTTGACATCTTTAACATTTGCCATCTTGAAATTTGTCATTTTTGACATTTTTCATAGTGACACTTTTCATTTTTGACATTTAGCATTGTGACATTTGTCATTTGACATCTTTGACATTTGCCATCTTGAAATTTGTTATTTTTGACATTAAGCATTGTGACATTTGTCATTTTTGACATTTAGCATTGTGACATTTGTCATTTGACATCTTTGACATTTGCCATCTTGAAATTTGTCATTTTTGACATTTTTCATGGTGACACTTTTCATTTTTGACATTTAGCATTGTGACATTTGTCATTTGACATCTTTGACATTTGCCATCTTGAAATTTGTCATTTTTGACATTTTTCATGGTGACACTTTTCATTTTTGACATTTAGCATTGTGACATTTCTCATTTGACATCTTTGACATTTGCCATCTTGAAATTTGTTATTTTTGACATTTTTCAGGGTGACACTTTTCATTTTTGACATTTAGCATTGTGACATTTGTCATTTGACATCTTTAACATTTGCCATCTTGAAATTTGTCATTTTTGACATTTTTCATAGTGACATTTTTCATTTTTGACATTTAGCATTGTGACATTTGTCATTTGACATCTTTGACATTTGCCATCTTGAAATTTGTCATTTTTGACATTAAGCATTGTGACATTTGTCATTTGACATCTTTGACATTTGCCATCTTGAAATTTGTTATTTTTGACATTTTTCATGGTGACACTTTTCATTTTTGACATTTAGCATTGTGACACTTGTCAGTTTTGACATTTGCCATCTTGAAATTTGTCATTTTTGACATTTTATGGTGACACTTTTTATTTTTGACATTTAGCATTGTGACATTTGTCATTTGACATCTTTGACATTTGCCATCTTGAAATTTGGTATTTTTGACATTTTTCATGGTAACACTTTTCATTTTTGACATTTAGCATTGTGACATTTGTCATTTGACATCTTTGACATTTGCCATCTCGAAATTTGTTATTTTTGACATTTTTCATGGTGACACTTTTCATTTTTGACATTTAGCATTGTGACATTTGTCATTTGACATCTTTGATATTTGCCATCTTGAAATTTGTTATTTTTGACATTTTTCATGGTGACACTTTTCATTTTTGACATTTAGCATTATGAAATTTGTCATTTGACATCTTTGACATTTGCCATCTTGAAATTTGTCATTTTTGACATTTTGCATGGTGACACTTTTCATTTTTGACATTTAGCATTGTGACATTTGTCATTTGACATTTGCCATCTTAAAATTTGTTATTTTTGACATTTTGCATGGTGACACTTTTCATTTTTGACATATAGCATTGTGACATTTGTCATTTGACATCTTTGACATTTGCCATCTTGAAATTTGTCATTTTTGACATTTTTCATGGTGACACTTTTCATTTTTGACATTTGGCATTGTGACATTTGTCAGTTTTGACATTTGCCATCTTGAAATTTGTCATTTTTGACATTTTTCATGGTGACACTTTTAATTTTTGACATTTAGCATTGTGACATTTGTCATTTGACATCTTTGACATTTGCCATCTTGAAATTTGTTATTTTTGACATTTTTCATGGTGACACTTTTCATTTTTGACATTTAGCATTGTGACATTTGTCATTTGACATCTTTGATATTTGCCATCTTGAAATTTGTCATTTTTGACATTTTTCATGGTGACACTTTTCATTTTTGACATTTAGCATTGTGACATTTGTCACTTGACATCTTTGACATTTGCCATCTTGAAATTTGTTATTTTTGACATTTTTCATGGTGACACTTTTCATTTTTGACATTTAGCATTCGGACATTTGTCATTTGACATCTTTGACATTTGCCATCTTGAAATTTGTCATTTTTGACATTTTTCATGGTGACACTTTTCATTTTTGACATTTAGCATTGTGACATTTGTCATTTGACATCTTTGACATTTGCCATCTTGAAATTTGTCATTTTTGACATTTAGCATTGTGACATTTGTCATTTGACATCTTGGACATTTGCCATCTTGAAATTTGTCATTTTTGACATTTTTTATGGTGACACTTATCATTTTTGACATTTAGCATTGTGACATTTGTCAGTTTTGACATTTACCATCTTGAAATTTGTCATTTTTGACATTTTTCATGGTGACACTTTTCATTTTTAACATTTAGCATTGTGACATTTGTCATTTGACATCTTTGACATTTGCCATCTTGAAATTTGTTATTTTTGACATTTTTTATGGTTACACTTTTCATTTTTGACATTTAGCATTGTGACATTTGTCATTTGACATCTTTGACATTTGCCATCTTGAAATTTGTCATTTTTGACATTTTTCATTGTGACACTTTTCATTTTTGACATTTAGCATTGTGACATTTGTCATATGACATCTTTGACATTTGCCATCTTGAAATTTGTTATTTTTGACATTTTTCATGGTGACACTTTTCATTTTTGACTTTTAGCATTGTGACATTTGTCATTTGACATCTTTGACATTTGCCATCTTGAAATTTGTCATTTTTGACATTTTTCATGGTGACACTTTTCATTTTTGACATTTAGCATTGTGACATTTGTCATTTGACATCTTTGACATTTGCCATCTTGAAATTTGTCATTTTTGACATTTAGCATTGTGACATTTGTCATTTGACATCTTTGACATTTGCCATCTTGAAATTTGTTATTTTTGACATTTTTCATGGTGACACTTTTTATTTTTGACATTTAGCATTGTGACATTTGTCAGTTTTTACATTTGCCATCTTGAAATTTGTCATTTTTGACATTTTTCATGGTGACACTTTTCATTTTTGACATTTAGCATTGTGACATTTGTCATTTGACATCTTTGACATTTGCCATCTTGAAATTTGTCATTTTTGACATTTTTCATGGTGACACTTTTCATTTTTGACATTTAGCATTGTGACATTTGTCATTTGACATCTTTGACATTTGCCATCTTGAAATTTGTCATTTTTGACATTTAGCCTTGTGACATTTGTCATTTAACATCTTTGATATTTGCCATCTTAAAATTTGTCATTTTTGACATTTTTCATGGTGACACTTTTCATTTTTGACATTTAGCATTGTGACATTTGTCATTTGACATCTTTGGCATTTGCCATCTTGAAATTTGTCATTTTTGACATTTTTCATGGTGACACTTTTCATTTTTGACATTTAGCATTGTGACATTTGTCATATTCGACATCTTTGACATTTGCCATCTTGAAATTTGTCATTTTTGACATTTTTCATGGTGACACTTTTCATTTTTGACATTTAGCATTGTCACATTTGTCATTTGACATCTTTGACATTTGCCATCTTGAAATTTGTCATTATTGATATTTTTCATGGGGACACTTTTCATTTTTGACATTTAGCATTGTGACATTTGTCATTTGACATCTTTGACATTTGCCATCTTGAAATTTGTCATTTTTGACATTTTTCATGGTGACACTTTTCATTTTTGACATTTAGCATTGTGACATTTGTCATTTGACATCTTTGAAATTTGCTATCTTGAAATTTGTCATTTTTGACATTTTTCACGGTGACACTTTTCATTTTTGACATTTAGCATTGTGACATTTGTCATTTGACATCTTAGACATTTGCCATCTTGAAATTTGTCATTTTTGACACTTTTCATTTTTGACATTTAGCATTGTCACATTTGTCATTTGACATCTTTGACATTTGCCATCTTGAAATTTGTCATTTTTGACATTTTTCATGGTGACACTTTTCATTTTTGACATTTAGCATTGTGACATTTGTCATTTGACATCTTGGACATTTGCCATCTTGAAATTTGTCATTTTTGACATTTTTCATGGTGACACTTATCATTTTTGACATTTAGCATTGTGACATTTGTCAGTTTTGACATTTGCCATCTTGAAATTTGTCATTTTTGACATTTTTCATGGTGACACTTTTCATTTTTGACATTTAGCATTGTCACATTTGTCATTTGACATCTTTGACATTTGCCATCTTGAAATTTGTCATTTTTGACATTTTTCATGGTGACACTTTTCAATTTTGACATTTAGCATTGTGACATTTGTCATTTGACATCTTTGACATTTGCCATCTTGGAATTTGTTATTTTTGACATTTTTCATGGTAACACTTTTCATTTTTGACATTTAGCATTGTGACATTTGTCATTTGACATCTTTGACATTTGCCATCTTGAAATTTGTCATTTTTGACATTTTTCATGGTGACACTTTTCATTTTTGACATTTAGCATTGTGACATTTGTTATTTGACATCTTTGACATTTGCCATCTTGAAATTTGTCATTTTTGACATTAAGCATTGTGACATTTGTCATTTGACATCTTGGACATTTGCCATCTTAAAATTTGTCATTTTTGACATTTTTCATGGTGACACTTATCATTTTTGACATTTAGCATTGTGACATTTGTCAGTTTTGACATTTGCCATCTTGAAATTTGTCATTTTTAACATTTTTCATGGTGACACTTTTCATTTTTGACATTTAGCATTGTGACATTTGTCATTTGACATCTTTGACATTTGCCATCTTGAAATTTGTTATTTTTGACATTTTTTATGGTGACACTTTTCATTTTTGACATTTAGCATTGTGACATTTGTCATTTGACATCTTTGACATTTGCCATTTTGAAATTTGTCATTTTTGACATTTTTCATTTTTGACATTTAGCATTGTGACATTTGTCATTTGACATCTTTGACATTTGCCATCTTGAAATTTGTTATTTTTGACATTTTTTATGTTGACACTTTTCATTTTTGACATTTAGCATTGTGACATGTGTCATTTGACATCTTTGACATTTGCCATCTTGAAATTTGTCATTTTTGACATTTTTCATGGTGACACTTTTCATTTTTGACATTTAGCATTCGGACATTTGTCATTTGACATCTTTGACATTTGCCATCTTGAAATTTGTCATTTTTGATATTTAGCATTGTGACATTTGTCATTTGACATCTTTGATATTTGCCATCTTGAAATTTGTCATTTTTGACATTTTTCATGGTGACACTTTTCATTTTTGACATTTAGCATTGTGACATTTGTCATTTGACATCTTTGACATTTGCCATCTTGAAATTTGTCATTTTTGACATTTTTCATGGTGACACTTTTCATTTTTGACATTTAGCATTGTGACATTTGTCATTTGACATCTTTGACATTTGCCATCTTGAAATTTGTCATTTTTGACATTTTTCATGGTGACACTTTTCATTTTTGACATTTAGCATTGTGACATTTGTCATTTTACATCTTTGACATTTGCCTTTTTGAAATTTGTCATTTTTGACATTTAGCATTGTGACATTTGTCAGTTTTGACATTTGCCATCTTGAAATTTGTCATTTTTGACATTTTTCATGGTGACACTTTTCATTTTTGACATTTAGCATTGTGACATTTGTCATTTGACATCTTTGACATTTGCCATCTTGAAATTTGTTATTTTTGACATTTTTCAGGGTGACACTTTTCATTTTTGACATTTAGCATTGTGACATTTGTCATTTGACATCTTTGACATTTGCCATCTTGAAATTTGTCATTTTTGACATTTTTCATGGTGACACTTTTTATTTTTGACATTTAGCATTGTGACATTTGTCATTTGACATCTTTGACATTTGCCATCTTGAAATTTGTTATTTTTGACATTTTTCATGGTGACACTTTTCATTTTTGACATTTAGCATTGTGACATTTGTCATTTGACATCTTTGACATTTGCCATCTTAAAATTTGTTATTTTTGACATTTTTCATGGTGACACTTTTCATTTTTGACATTTAGCATTGTGACATTTGTCATCTTTGACATTTGCCATCTTGAAATTTGTCATTTTTGACATTTTTCATGGTGACACTTTTCATTTTTGACATTTAGCATTGTGACATTTGTCATATGACATCTTTGACATTTGCCATCTTAAAATTTGTTATTTTTGACATTTTTTATAGTGACACCTTTCATTTTTGACATTTAGCATTGTGACATTTGTCATTTGACATCTTTGACATTTGCCATCTTGAAATTTGTCATTTTTGACATTAAGCATTGTGACATTTGTCATTTGACATCTTGGACATTTGCCATCTTGAAATTTGTCATTTTTGACATTTTTCATGGTGACACTTTTCATTTTTGACATTTAGCATTGTGACATTTGTCAGTTTTGACATTTGCCATCTTGAAATTTGTCATTTTTGACATTTTTCAAGGTGACACTTTTCATTTTTGACATTTAGCATTGTGACATTTGTCATTTGACATCTTTGACATTTGCCATCTTGAAATTTGTTATTTTTGACATTTTTTATGGTGACACTTTTCATTTTTGACAATTAACATTGTGACATTTGTCATTTGACATCTTTGACATTTGCCATCTTGAAATTTGTCATTTTTGACATTTTTCATTTTTGACATTTAGCATTGTGACATTTGTCATTTGACATCTTTGACATTTGCCATCTTGAAATTTGTTATTTTTGACATTTTTTATGTTGACACTTTTCATTTTTGACATTTAGCATTGTGACATGTGTCATTTGACATCTTTGACATTTGCCATCTTGAAATTTGTCATTTTTGACATTTTTCATGGTGACACTTTTCATTTTTGACATTTAGCATTCGGACATTTGTCATTTGACATCATTGACATTTGCCATCTTGAAATTTGTCATTTTTGATATTTAGCATTGTGACATTTGTCATTTGACATCTTTGATATTTGCCATCTTGAAATTTGTTATTTTTGATATTTTTCATGGTGACACTTTTCATTTTTGACATTTAGCATTGTGACATTTGTCATTTGACATCTTTGACATTTGCCATCTTGAAATTTGTCATTTTTGACATTTTTCATGGTGACACTTTTCATTTTTGACATTTAGCATTGTGACATTTGTCATTTGACATCTTTGACATTTGCCATCTTGAAATTTGTCATTTTTGACATTTTTCATGGTGACACTTTTCATTTTTAAAATTTAGCATTGTGACATTTGTCATTTTACATCTTTGACATTTGCCTTTTTGAAATTTGTCATTTTTGACATTTAGCATTGTGACATTTGTCAGTTTTGACATTTGCCATCTTGAAATTTGTCATTTTTGACATTTTTCATGGTGACACTTTTCATTTTTGACATTTAGCATTGTGACATTTGTCATTTGACATCTTTGACATTTGCCATCTTGAAATTTGTTATTTTTGACATTTTTCATGGTGACACTTTTCATTTTTGACATTTAGCATTGTGACATTTGTCATTTGACATCTTTGACATTTGCTATCTTGAAATTTGTCATTTTTGACATTTTTCATGGTGACACTTTTTATTTTTGACATTTAGCATTGTGACATTTGTCATTTGACATCTTTGACATTTGCCATCTTGAAATTTGTTATTTTTGACATTTTTCATGGTGACACTTTTCATTTTTGACATTTAGCATTGTGACATTTGTCATTTGACATCTTTGACATTTGCCATCTTGAAATTTGTTATTTTTGACATTTTTCATGGTGACACTTTTCAATTTTGACATTTAGCATTGTGATATTTGTCATCTTTGACATTTGCCATCTTGAAATTTGTCATTTTTGACATTTTTCATGGTGACACTTTTCATTTTTGACATTTAGCATTGTGACATTTGTCATATGACATCTTTGACATTTGCCATCTTGAAATTTGTTATTTTTGACATTTTTTATAGTGACACCTTTCATTTTTGACATTTAGCATTGTGACATTTGTCATTTGACATCTTTGACATTTGCCATCTTGAAATTTGTCATTTTTGACATTTTTTATGGTGACATTTTTCATTTTTGACATTTAACATTGTGACATTTGTCATTTGCCATCTTGAAATTTGTCATTTTTGACAGTTAGCATTGTGACATTTGTCATTTGACATCTTTGACATTTGCCATCTTGAAATTTGTTATTTTTGACATTTTTCATGGTAACACTTTTTATTTTTGACATTTAGCATTGTGACATTTGTCAGTTTTGACATTTGCCATCTTGAAACTTGTCATTTTTGACATTTTTCATGGTGACA
This sequence comes from Altica lythri, assembly GCA_964028335.1. Classification (NCBI taxonomy): domain Eukaryota; kingdom Metazoa; phylum Arthropoda; class Insecta; order Coleoptera; family Chrysomelidae; genus Altica; species Altica lythri. Next base: position 30,607,506 of record OZ034800.1, read on the forward strand.
CTTTTCATTTTTGACATTTAGCATTGTGACATTTGTCATTTGACATCTTTGACATTTGCCATCTTGAAATTTGTCATTTTTGACATTTTTCATGGTGACACTTTTCTTTTTTGACATTTAGCATTGTGACATTTGTCATTTGACATCTTTTACATTTGCCATCTTGAAATTTGGCAATTTTTGACATTTTTCATAGTGACACCTTTCATTTTTGACATTTAGCATTGTGACATTTGTCATTTGACATCTTTGACATTTGCCATCTTGAAATTTGTCATTTTTGACATTTTTTATGGTGACATTTTTCATTTTTGACATTTAGCATTGTGACATTTGTCATTTGCCATCTTGAAATTTGTCATTTTTGACAGTTAGCATTGTGACATTTGTCATTTGACATCTTTGACATTTGCCATCTTGAAATTTGTTATTTTTGACATTTTTCATGGTAACACTTTTTATTTTTGACATTTAGCATTGTGACATTTGTCAGTTTTGACATTTGCCATCTTGAAATTTGTCATTTTTGACATTTTTCATGGTGACACTTTTCATTTTTGACATTTAGCATTGTGACATTTGTCATTTGACATCTTTGACATTTGCCATCTTGAAATTTGTCATTTTTGACATTTTTCATGGTGACACTTTTCATTTTTGACATTTAGCATTGTAACATTTGTTATTTGACATCTTTGACATTTGCCATCTTGAAATTTGTCATTTTGGACATTTAGCCTTGTGACATTTGTCATTTGACATCTTTGATATTTGCCATCTTGAAATTTGTCATTTTTGACATTTTTCATGGTGACACTTTTCATTTTTGACATTTAGCATTGTGACATTTGTCATTTGACATCTTTGGTATTTGCCATCTTAAAATTTGTCATTTTTGACATTTTTCATGGTGACACTTTTCATTTTTGACATTTAGCATTGTGACATTTGTCATATTCGACATCTTTGACATTTGCCATCTTGAAATTTGTCATTTTTGACATTTTTCATGGTGACACTTTTCATTTTTGACATTTAGCATTGTGACATTTGTCGTTTGACATCTTTGACATTTGCCATCTTGAAATTTGTCATTATTGACATTTTTCATGGGGACACTTTTCATTTTTGACATTTAGCATTGTGACATTTGACATCTTTGACATTTGCCATCTTGAAATTTGTCATTTTTGACATTTTTCATGGTGACACTTTTCATTTTTGACATTTAGCATTGTGACATGTGTCATTTGACATCTTTGACATTTGCTATCTTGAAATTTGTCATTTTTGACATTTTTCACGGTGACACTTTTCATTTTTGACATTTAGCATTGTGACATTTGTCATTTGACATCTTAGACATTTGCCATCTTGAAATTTGTCATTTTTGACACTTTTCATTTTTGACATTTAGCATTGTGACATTTGTCATTTGACATCTTTGACATTTGCCATCTTGAAATTTGTCATTTTTGACATTTTTCATGGTGACACTTTTCATTTTTGACATTTAGCATTGTGACATTTGTCATTTGACATCTTGGACATTTGCCATCTTGAAATTTGTCATTTTTGACATTTTTCATGGTGACACTTTTCATTTTTGACATTTAGCATTGTGACATTTGTCATTTGACATCTTTGACATTTGCCATCTTGAAATTTGTCATTTTTGACACTTTTCATTTTTGATATTTAGCATTGTGACATTTGTCATTTGACATCTTTGACATTTGCCATCTTGAAATTTGTCATTTTTGACATTTTTCATGGTGACACTTTTCAATTTTGACATTTAGCATTGTGACATTTGTCATTTGACATCTTTGACATTTGCCATCTTGGAATTTGTTATTTTTGACATTTTTCATGGTAACACTTTTCATTTTTGACATTTAGCATTGTGACATTTGTCATTTGACATCTTTGACATTTGCCATCTTAAAATTTGTCATTTTTGACATTTTTCATGGTGACACTTTTCAATTTTGACATTTAGCATTGTGACATTTGTCATTTGACATCTTTGACATTTGCCATCTTGGAATTTGTTATTTTTGACATTTTTCATGGTAACACTTTTCATTTTTAACATTTAGCATTGTGACATTTGTCATTTGACATCTTTGACATTTGCCATCTTGAAATTTGTCATTTTTGATATTAAGCATTGTGACATTTGTCATTTAACATCTTGGACATTTGCCATCTTGAAATTTGTCATTTTTGACATTTTTCATGGTGACACTTATCATTTTTGACATTTGGCATTGTGAGATTTGTCAGTTTTGACATTTGCCATCTTAAAATTTGTCATTTTTGACATTTTTCATGGTGACACTTTTCATTTCTGACATTTAGCATTGTGACATTTGTCATTTGACATCTTTGACATTTGCCATTCTGAAATTTGTTATTTTTGACATTTTTCATGGTGACACTTTTCATTTTTGACATTTAGCATTGTGACATTTGTCATTTGACATCTTTGACATTTGCCATCTTGAAATTTGTCATTTTTGACATTTTTCATGGTGACACTTTTCATTTTTGACATTTAGCATTGTGACATTTGTCATTTGACATCTTTGACATTTGCCATCTTGACAATTTTCATTTTTGACATTTAGCATTGTGACATTTGTCATTTGACATCTTTGACATTTGCCATCTTGAAATTTGTCATTTTTGACATTTTTTATGGTGACACTTTTCATTTTTGACATTTAGCATTCGGACATTTGTCATTTGACATCTTTGACATTTGCCATCTTGAAATTTGTCATTTTTGATATTTAGCATTGTGACATTTGTCATTTGACATCTTTGATATTTGCCATCTTGAAATTTGTCATTTTTGACATTTTTCATGGTGACACTTTTCATTTTTGACATTTAGCATTGTGACATTTGTCATTTGACATCTTTGACATTTGCCATCTTAAAATTTGTCATTTTTGACATTTTTCATGGTGACACTTTTCATTTTTGACATTTAGCATTGTGACATTTGTCATTTTACATCTTTGACATTTGCCATCTTAAAATTTGTCATTTTTGACATTTTTCATGGTGACACTTTTCATTTTTGACATTTAGCATTGTGACATTTGTCATTTTACATCTTTGACATTTGCCATCTTGAAATTTGTCATTTTTGACATTTAGCATTGTGACATTTGTCAGTTTTGACATTTGCCATCTTGAAATTTGTCATTTTTGACATTTTTCATGGTGACACTTTTCATTTTTGACATTTAGCATTGTGACATTTGTCATTTGACATCTTTGACATTTGCCATCTTGAAATTTGTTATTTTTGACATTTTTCATGGTGACACTTTTCATTTTTGACATTTAGCATTGTGACATTTGTCATTTGACATCTTTGACATTTGCCATCTTGAAATTTGTCATTTTTGAAATTTTTCATGGTGACACTTTTCATTTTTGACATTAAGCATTGTGACATTTGTCATTTGACATCTTTGACATTTGCCATCTTGAAATTTGTTATTTTTGACATTTTTCATGGTGACACTTTTCATTTTTGACATTTAGCATTGTGACATTTGTCAGTTTTGACATTTGCTATCTTGAAATTTGTCATTTTTGACATTTTTCATGGTGACACTTTTCATTTTTGACATTTAGCATTGTGACATTTGTCATTTGACATCTTTGACATTTGCCATCTTGAAATTTGTTATTTTTGACATTTTTCATGGTGACACTTTTCATTTTTGACACTTAGCATTGTGACATTTGTCATTTGACATCTTTGACATTTGCCATCTTGAAATTTGTTATTTTTGACATTTTTCATGGTGACACTTTTCATTTTTGACAGTTAGCATTGTGACATTTGTCATCTTTGACATTTGCCATCTTGAAATTTGTCATTTTTGACATTTTTCATGGTGACACTTTTCATTTTTGACATTTAGCATTGTGACATTTGTCATTTGACATCTTTGACATTTGCCATCTTGAAATTTGTTATTTTTGACATTTTATGGTAATAATTTTCATTTTTGACATTTAGCATTGTGACATTTGTCATTTGACATCTTTGACATTTGCCATCTTGAAATTTGTCATTTTTGACATTTTTCATGGTGACACTTTTCATTTTTGACATTTAGCATTGTGACATTTGTCATTTGACATCTTTGACATTTGCCATCTTGAAATTTGTCATTTTTGACATTTAGCATTGTGACATTTGTCATTTGACATCTTGGACATTTGCCATCTTGAAATTTGTCATTTTTGACATTTTTCATGGTGACACTTATCATTTTTGACATTTAGCATTGTGACATTTGTCAGTTTTGACATTTGCCATCTTGAAATTTGTCATTTTTGACATTTTTCATGGTGACACTTTTCATTTTTGACATTTAGCATTGTGACATTTGTCATTTGACATCTTTGACATTTGCCATCTTGAAATTTGTCATTTTTGACATTTAGCATTGTGACATTTGTCATTTGACATCTTTGACATTTGCCATCTTGAAATTTGTTATTTTTGACATTTTTCATGGTGACACTTTTCATTTTTGACATTTAGCATTGTGACATTTGTCAGTTTTGACATTTGCCATCTTGAAATTTGTCATTTTTGACATTTTTCATGGTGACACTTTTCATTTTTGACATTTAGCATTGTGACATTTGTCATTTGACATCTTTGACATTTGCCATCTTGAAATTTGTTATTTTTGACATTTTTCATGGTGACACTTTTCATTTTTGACATTTAGCATTGTGACATTTGTCATTTGACATCTTTGACATTTGCCATCTTGAAATTTGTCATTTTTGACATTTTTCATGGTGACACTTTTCATTTTTGACATTTAGCATTGTGACATTTGTCATTTGACATCTTTGACATTTGCCATCTTGAAATTTGTCATTTTTGACATTTAGCATTGTGACATTTGTCATTTGACATCTTGGACATTTGCCATCTTGAAATTTGTCATTTTTGACATTTTTCATGGTGACACTTATCATTTTTGACATTAAGCATTGTGACATTTGTCAGTTTTGACATTTGTCATCTTGAAATTTGTCATTTTTGACATTTTTCATGGGGACACTTTTCATTTTTGACATTTAGCATTGTGACATTTGTCATTTGACATCTTTGACATTTGCCATCTTGAAATTTGTCATTTTTGAAATTTTTCATGGTGACACTTTTCATTTTTGACATTTAGCAGTGTGACATTTGTCATTTGACATCTTTGACATTTGCCATCTTGACATTTGTCATTTTTGACATTTTTCATGGTGATACTTTTTATTTTTGACATTTAGCATTGTGACATTTGTCATTTGACATCTTTGACATTTGCCATCTTGACATTTGTCATTTTTGACATTTAGCATTGTGACATTTGTCATTTGACATCTTTGATATTTGCCATCTTGAAATTTGTCATTTTTGACATTTTTCATGGTGACACTTTTCATTTTTGACATTTAGCATTGTGACATTTGTCATTTGACATCTTTGACATTTGCCATCTTGAAATTTGTCATTTTTGACATTTTTTATGGTGACACTTTTCATTTTTGACATTTAGCATTGTGACATTTGTCATATTCGACATCTTTGACATTTGCCATCTTGAAATTTGTCATTTTTGACATTTTTCATAGTGACAATTTTCATTTTTGACATTTAGCATTGTGACATTTGTCATTTGACATCTTTGACATTTGCCATCTTAAAATTTGTCATTATTGACATTTTTCATGGGGACACTTTTCATTTTTGACATTTGTCATTTGACATCTTTGACATTTGTCATCTTGAAATTTGTCATTTTTGACATTTTTTATGGTGACACTTTTCATTTTTGACATTTAGCATTGTGACATTTGTCATTTGACATCTTTGACATTTGCCATCTTGAAATTTGTCATTTTTGACATTTTTCACGGTGACACTTTTCATTTTTAACATTTATCATTGTGACATTTGTCATTTGACATCTTAGACATTTGCCATCTTGAAATTTGTCATTTTTGACACTTTTCATTTTTGACATTTAGCATTGTGACATTTGTCATTTGACATCTTTGAAATTTGCCATCTTGAAATTTGTCATTTTTGACATTTTTCATGGTGACACTTTTCATTTTTGACATTTAGCATTGTGACATTTTTTGTCATTTGACATCTTGGACATTTGCCATCTTGAAATTTATCATTTTTGACATTTTTCATGGTGACACTTATCATTTTTGACATTTAGCATTGTGACATTTGTCAGTTTTGACATTTGCCATCTTGAAATTTGTCATTTTTGACATTTTTCATGGTGACACTTTTCATTTTTGACATTTAGCATTGTGACATTTGTCATTTAACATCTTTGACATTTGCCATCTTGAAATTTGTCATTTTTGACATTTTTCATGGTGACACTTTTCATTTTTGACATTTAGCATTGTGACATTTGTCATTTGACATCTTTGACATTTGCCATCTTAAAATTTGTCATTTTTGACATTTTTCATGGTGACACTTTTCATTTTTGACATTTAGCATTGTGACATTTGTCATTTTACATCTTTGACATTTGCCATCTTGAAATTTGTCATTTTTGACATTTTTCATGGTGACACTTTTCATTTTTGACATTTAGCATTGTGACATTTGTCATTTTACATCTTTGACATTTGCCATCTTGAAATTTGTCATTTTTGACATTTAGCATTGTGACGTTTGTCAGTTTTGACATTTGCCATATTGAAATTTGTCATTTTTGACATTTTTCATGGTGACACTTTTCATTTTTGACATTTAGCATTGTGACATTTGTCATTTGACATCTTTGACATTTGCCATCTTGAAATTTGTTATTTTTGACATTTTTCATGGTGACACTTTTCATTTTTGACATTTAGCATTGTGACATTTGTCATTTGACATCTTTGACATTTGCCATCTTGAAATTTGTCATTTTTGACATTTTTCATGGTGACACTTTTCATTTTTGACATTAAGCATTGTGACATTTGTCATTTGACATCTTTGACATTTGCCATCTTGAAATTTGTTATTTTTGACATTTTTCATGGTGACACTTTTCATTTTTGACATTTAGCATTGTGACATTTGTCAGTTTTGACATTTGCTATCTTGAAATTTGTCATTTTTGACATTTTTCATGGTGACACTTTTCATTTTTGACATTTAGCATTGTGACATTTGTCATTTGACATCTTTGACATTTGCCATCTTGAAATTTGTTATTTTTGACATTTTTCATGGTGACACTTTTCATTTTTGACATTTAGCATTGTGACATTTGTCATTTGACATCTTTGACATTTGCCATCTTGAAATTTGTTATTTTTGACATTTTTCATGGTGACACTTTTCATTTTTGACAGTTAGCATTGTGACATTTGTCATCTTTGACATTTGCCATCTTGAAATTTGTCATTTTTGACATTTTTCATGGTGACACTTTTCATTTTTGACATTTAGCATTGTGACATTTGTCATTTGACATCTTTGACATTTGCCATCTTGAAATTTGTTATTTTTGACATTTTATGGTAATAATTTTCATTTTTGACATTTAGCATTGTGACATTTGTCATTTGACATCTTTGACATTTGCCATCTTGAAATTTGTCATTTTTGACATTTTTCATGGTGACACTTTTCATTTTTGACATTTAGCATTGTGACATTTGTCATTTGACATCTTTGACATTTGCCATCTTGAAATTTGTCATTTTTGACATTTAGCATTGTGACATTTGTCATTTGACATCTTGGACATTTGCCATCTTGAAATTTGTCATTTTTGACATTTTTCATGGTGACACTTATCATTTTTGACATTTAGCATTGTGACATTTGTCAGTTTTGACATTTGCCATCTTGAAATTTGTCATTTTTGACATTTTTCATGGTGACACTTTTCATTTTTGACATTTAGCATTGTGACATTTGTCATTTGACATCTTTGACATTTGCCATCTTGAAATTTGTCATTTTTGACATTTAGCATTGTGACATTTGTCATTTGACATCTTTGACATTTGCCATCTTGAAATTTGTTATTTTTGACATTTTTCATGGTGACACTTTTCATTTTTGACATTTAGCATTGTGACATTTGTCAGTTTTGACATTTGCCATCTTGAAATTTGTCATTTTTGACATTTTTTATGGTGACACTTTTCATTTTTGACATTTAGCATTGTGACATTTGTCATTTGACATCTTTGACATTTGCCATCTTGAAATTTGTTATTTTTGACATTTTTCATGGTGACACTTTTCATTTTTGACATTTAGCATTGTGACATTTGTCATTTGACATCTTTGACATTTGCCATCTTGAAATTTGTCATTTTTGACATTTTTCATGGTGACACTTTTCATTTTTGACATTTAGCATTGTGACATTTGTCATTTGACATCTTTGACATTTGCCATCTTGAAATTTGTCATTTTTGACATTTAGCATTGTGACATTTGTCATTTGACATCTTGGACATTTGCCATCTTGAAATTTGTCATTTTTGACATTTTTCATGGTGACACTTATCATTTTTGACATTAAGCATTGTGACATTTGTCAGTTTTGACATTTGTCATCTTGAAATTTGTCATTTTTGACATTTTTCATGGGGACACTTTTCATTTTTGACATTTAGCATTGTGACATTTGTCATTTGACATCTTTGACATTTGCCATCTTGAAATTTGTCATTTTTGACATTTTTCATGGTGACACTTTTCATTTTTGACATTTAGCATTGTGACATTTGTCATTTGACATCTTTGACATTTGCCATCTTGACAATTTTCATTTTTGACATTTAGCATTGTGACATTTGTCATTTGACATCTTTGACATTTGCCATCTTGAAATTTGTCATTTTTGACATTATTTATGGTGACACTTTTCATTTTTGACATTTAGCATTCGGACATTTGTCATTTGACATCTTTGACATTTGCCATCTTGAAATTTGTCATTTTTGATATTTAGCATTGTGACATTTGTCATTTGACATCTTTGATATTTGCCATCTTGAAATTTGTCATTTTTGACATTTTTCATGGTGACACTTTTCATTTTTGACATTTAGCATTGTGACATTTGTCATTTGACATCTTTGACATTTGCCATCTTAAAATTTGTCATTTTTGACATTTTTCATGGTGACACTTTTCATTTTTGACATTTAGCATTGTGACATTTGTCATTTTACATCTTTGACATTTGCCATCTTAAAATTTGTCATTTTTGACATTTTTCATGGTGACATTTTTCATTTTTGACATTTAGCATTGTGACATTTGTCATTTTACATCTTTGACATTTGCCATCTTGAAATTTGTCATTTTTGACATTTAGCATTGTGACATTTGTCAGTTTTGACATTTGCCATCTTGAAATTTGTCATTTTTGACATTTTTCATGGTGACACTTTTCATTTTTGACATTTAGCATTGTGACATTTGTCATTTGACATCTTTGACATTTGCCATCTTGAAATTTGTCATTTTTGACATTTTTCATGGTGACACTTTTCATTTTTGACATTAAGCATTGTGACATTTGTCATTTGACATCTTTGACATTTGCCATCTTGAAATTTGTTATTTTTGACATTTTTCAGGGTGACACTTTTCATTTTTGACATTTAGCATTGTGACATTTGTCAGTTTTGACATTTGCTATCTTGAAATTTGTCATTTTTGACATTTTTCATGGTGACACTTTTCATTTTTGACATTTAGCATTGTGACATTTGTCATTTGACATCTTTGACATTTGCCATCTTGAAATTTGTTATTTTTGACATTTTTCATGGTGACACTTTTCATTTTTGACATTTAGCATTGTGACATTTGTCATTTGACATCTTTGACATTTGCCATCTTGAAATTTGTTATTTTTGACATTTTTCATGGTGACACTTTTCATTTTTGACAGTTAGCATTGTGACATTTGTCATCTTTGACATTTGCCATCTTGAAATTTGTCATTTTTGACATTTTTCATGGTGACACTTTTCATTTTTGACATTTAGCATTGTGACATTTGTCATTTGACATCTTTGACATTTGCCATCTTGAAATTTGTTATTTTTGACATTTTATGGTAATAATTTTCATTTTTGACATTTAGCATTGTGACATTTGTCATTTGACATCTTTGACATTTGCCATCTTGAAATTTGTCATTTTTGACATTTTTCATGGTGACACTTTTCATTTTTGACATTTAGCATTGTGACATTTGTCATTTGACATCTTTGACATTTGCCATCTTGAAATTTGTCATTTTTGACATTTAGCATTGTGACATTTGTCATTTGACATCTTAGACATTTGCCATCTTGAAATTTGTCATTTTTGACATTTTTCATGGTGACACTTATCATTTTTGACATTTAGCATTGTGACATTTGTCAGTTTTGACATTTGCCATCTTGAAATTTGTCATTTTTGACATTTTTCATAGTGACACTTTTCATTTTTGACATTTAGCATTGTGACATTTGTCATTTGACATCTTTGACATTTGCCATCTTGAAATTTGTCATTTTTGACATTTAGCATTGTGACATTTGTCATTTGACATCTTTGACATTTGCCATCTTGAAATTTGTTATTTTTGACCTTTTTCATGGTGACACTTTTCATTTTTGACATTTAGCATTGTGACATTTGTCAGTTTTGACATTTGCCATCTTGAAATTTGTCATTTTTGACATTTTTCATGGTGACACTTTTCATTTTTGACATTTAGCATTGTGACATTTGTCATTTGACATCTTTGACATTTGCCATCTTGAAATTTGTTATTTTTGACATTTTTCATGGTGACACTTTTCATTTTTGACATTTAGCATTGTGACATTTGTCATTTGACATCTTTGACATTTGCCATCTTGAAATTTGTCGTTTTTGACATTTTTCATGGTGACACTTTTCATTTTTGACATTTAGCATTGTGACATTTGTCATTTGACATCTTTGACATTTGCCATCTTGAAATTTGTCATTTTTGACATTTAGCATTGTGACATTTGTCATTTGACATCTTGGACATTTGCCATCTTGAAATTTGTCATTTTTGACATTTTTCATGGTGACACTTATCATTTTTGACATTAAGCATTGTGACATTTGTCAGTTTTGACATTTGTCATCTTGAAATTTGTCATTTTTGACATTTTTCATGGGGACACTTTTCATTTTTGACATTTAGCATTGTGACATTTGTCATTTGACATCTTTGACATTTGCCATCTTGAAATTTGTCATTTTTGAAATTTTTCATGGTGACACTTTTCATTTTTGACATTTAGCAGTGTGACATTTGTCATTTGACATCTTTGACATTTGCCATCTTGAAATTTGTCATTTTTGACATTTTTCATGGTGACACTTTTTATTTTTGACATTTAGCATTGTGACATTTGTCATTTGACATCTTTGACATTTGCCATCTTGACATTTGTCATTTTTGACATTTAGCATTGTGACATTTGTCATTTGACATCTTTGATATTTGCCATCTTGAAATTTGTCATTTTTGACATTTTTCATGGTGACACTTTTCATTTTTGACATTTAGCATTGTGACATTTGTCATTTGACATCTTTGACATTTGCCATCTTGAAATTTGTCATTTTTGACATTTTTTATGGTGACACTTTTCATTTTTGACATTTAGCATTGTGACATTTGTCATATTCGACATCTTTGACATTTGCCATCTTGAAATTTGTCATTTTTGACATTTTTCATAGTGACAATTTTCATTTTTGACATTTAGCATTGTGACATTTGTCATTTGACATCTTTGACATTTGCCATCTTAAAATTTGACATTATTGACATTTTTCATGGGGACACTTTTCATTTTTGACATTTGTCATTTGACATCTTTGACATTTGTCATCTTGAAATTTGTCATTTTTGACATTTTTTATGGTGACACTTTTCATTTTTGACATTTAGCATTGTGACATTTGTCATTTGACATCTTTGACATTTGCCATCTTGAAATTTGTCATTTTTGACATTTTTCACGGTGACACTTTTCATTTTTGACATTTAGCATTGTGACATTTGTCATTTGACATCTTAGACATTTGCCATCTTGAAATTTGTCATTTTTGACACTTTTCATTTTTGACATTTAGCATTGTGACATTTGTCATTTGACATCTTTGAAATTTGCCATCTTGAAATTTGTCATTTTTGACATTTTTCATGGTGACACTTTTCATTTTTGACATTTAGCATTGTGACATTTTTTGTCATTTGACATCTTGGACATTTGCCATCTTGAAATTTATCATTTTTGACATTTTTCATGGTGACACTTATCATTTTTGACATTTAGCATTGTGACATTTGTCAGTTTTGACATTTGCCATCTTGAAATTTGTCATTTTTGACATTTTTCATGGTGACACTTTTCATTTTTGACATTTAGCATTGTGACATTTGTCATTTAACATCTTTGACATTTGCCATCTTGAAATTTGTCATTTTTGACATTTTTCATGGTGACACTTTTCATTTTTGACATTTAGCATTGTGACATTTGTCATTTGACATCTTTGACATTTGCCATCTTAAAATTTGTCATTTTTGACATTTTATAATGACACTTTTCATTTTTGACATTTAGCATTGTGACATTTGTCATTTTACATCTTTGACATTTGCCATTTTGAAATTTGTCATTTTTGACATTTTTCATGGTGACACTTTTCATTTTTGACATTTAGCATTGTGACATTTGTCATTTTACATCTTTGACATTTGCCATCTTGAAATTTGTCATTTTTGACATTTAGCATTGTGACATTTGTCAGTTTTGACATTTGCCATCTTTAAATTTGTCATTTTTGACATTTTTCATGGTGACACTTTTCATTTTTGACATTTAGCATTGTGACATTTGTCATTTGACATCTTTGACATTTGCCATCTTGAAATTTGTTATTTTTGACATTTTTCATGGTGACACTTTTCATTTTTGACATTTAGCATTGTGACATTTGTCATTTGACATCTTTGACATTTGCCATCTTGAAATTTGTCATTTTTGACATTTTTCATGGTGACACTTTTCATTTTTGACATTAAGCATTGTGACATTTGTCATTTGACATCTTTGACATTTGCCATCTCGAAATTTGTTATTTTTGACATTTTTCATGGTGACACTTTTCATTTTTAACATTTAGCATTGTGACATTTGTCAGTTTTGACATTTGCTATCTTGAAATTTGTCATTTTTGACATTTTTCATGGTGACACTTTTCATTTTTGACATTTAGCATTGTGACATTTGTCATTTGACATCTTTGACATTTGCCATCTTAAAATTTGTTATTTTTGACATTTTTCATGGTGACACTTTTCATTTTTGACATTTAGCATTGTGACATTTGTCATTTGACATCTTTGACATTTGCCATCTTGAAATTTGTTATTTTTGACATTTTTCATGGTGACACTTTTCATTTTTGACAGTTAGCATTGTGACATTTGTCATCTTTGACATTTGCCATCTTGAAATTTGTCATTTTTGACATTTTTCATGGTGACACTTTTCATTTTTGACATTTAGCATTGTGACATTTGTCATTTGACATCTTTGACATTTGCCATCTTGAAATTTGTTATTTTTGACATTTTATGGTAATAATTTTCATTTTTGACATTTAGCATTGTGACATTTGTCATTTGACATCTTTGACATTTGCCATCTTAAAATTTGTCATTTTTGACATTTTTCATGGTGACACTTTTCATTTTTGACATTTAGCATTGTGACATTTGTCATTTGACATCTTTGACATTTGCCATCTTGAAATTTGTCATTTTTGACATTTAGCATTGTGACATTTGTCATTTGACATCTTGGACATTTGCCATCTTGAAATTTGTCATTTTTGACATTTTTCATGGTGACACTTATCATTTTTGACATTTAGCATTGTGACATTTGTCAGTTTTGACATTTGCCATCTTGAAATTTGTCATTTTTGACATTTTTCATGGTGACACTTTTCATTTTTGACATTTAGCATTGTGACATTTGTCATTTGACATCTTTGACATTTGCCATCTTGAAATTTGTCATTTTTGACATTTAGCATTGTGACATTTGTCATTTGACATCTTTGACATTTGCCATCTTGAAATTTGTTATTTTTGACATTTTTCATGGTGACACTTTTCATTTTTGACATTTAGCATTGTGACATTTGTCAGTTTTGACATTTGCCATCTTGAAATTTGTCATTTTTGACATTTTTTATGGTGACACTTTTCATTTTTGACATTTAGCATTGTGACATTTGTCATTTGACATCTTTGACATTTGCCATCTTGAAATTTGTTATTTTTGACCTTTTTCATGGTGACACTTTTCATTTTTGACATTTAGCATTGTGACATTTGTCATTTGACATCTTTGACATTTGCCATCTTGAAATTTGTCATTTTTGACATTTTTCATGGTGACACTTTTCATTTTTGACATTTAGCATTGTGACATTTGTCATTTGACATCTTTGACATTTGCCATCTTGAAATTTGTCATTTTTGACATTTAGCATTGTGACATTTGTCATTTGACATCTTGGACATTTGCCATCTTGAAATTTGTCATTTTTGACATTTTTCATGGTGACACTTATCATTTTTGACATTAAGCATTGTGACATTTGTCAGTTTTGACATTTGTCATCTTGAAATTTGTCATTTTTGACATTTTTCATGGGGACACTTTTCATTTTTGACATTTAGCATTGTGACATTTGTCATTTGACATCTTTGACATTTGCCATCTTGAAATTTGTCATTTTTGACATTTTTCATGGTGACACTTTTCATTTTTGACATTTAGCAGTGTGACATTTGTCATTTGACATCTTTGACATTTGCCATCTTGAAATTTGTCATTTTTGACATTTTTCATGGTGACACTTTTTATTTTTGACATTTAGCATTGTGACATTTGTCATTTGACATCTTTGACATTTGCCATCTTGACATTTGTCATTTTTGACATTTAGCATTGTGACATTTGTCATTTGACATCTTTGATATTTGCCATCTTGAAATTTGTCATTTTTGACATTTTTCATGGTGACACTTTTCATTTTTGACATTTAGCATTGTGACATTTGTCATTTGACATCTTTGACATTTGCCATCTTGAAATTTGTCATTTTTGACATTTTTTATGGTGACACTTTTCATTTTTGACATTTAGCATTGTGACATTTGTCATATTCGACATCTTTGACATTTGCCATCTTGAAATTTGTCATTTTTGACATTTTTCATAGTGACAATTTTCATTTTTGACATTTAGCATTGTGACATTTGTCATTTGACATCTTTGACATTTGCCATCTTAAAATTTGTCATTATTGACATTTTTCATGGGGACACTTTTCATTTTTGACATTTGTCATTTGACATCTTTGACATTTGTCATCTTGAAATTTGTCATTTTTGACATTTTTTATGATGACACTTTTCATTTTTGACATTTAGCATTGTGACATTTGTCATTTGACATCTTTGACATTTGCCATCTTGAAATTTGTCATTTTTGACATTTTTCACGGTGACACTTTTCATTTTTGACATTTAGCATTGTGACATTTGTCATTTGACATCTTAGACATTTGCCATCTTGAAATTTGTCATTTTTGACACTTTTCATTTTTGACATTTAGCATTGTGACATTTGTCATTTGACATCTTTGAAATTTGCCATCTTGAAATTTGTCATTTTTGACATTTTTCATGGTGACACTTTTCATTTTTGACATTTAGCATTGTGACATTTTTTGTCATTTGACATCTTGGACATTTGCCATCTTGAAATTTATCATTTTTGACATTTTTCATGGTGACACTTATCATTTTTGACATTTAGCATTGTGACATTTGTCAGTTTTGACATTTGCCATCTTGAAATTTGTCATTTTTGACATTTTTCATGGTGACACTTTTCATTTTTGACATTTAGCATTGTGACATTTGTCATTTAACATCTTTGACATTTGCCATCTTGAAATTTGTCATTTTTGACATTTTTCATGGTGACACTTTTTATTTTTGACATTTAGCATTGTGACATTTGTCATTTGACATCTTTGACATTTGCCATCTTGAAATTTGTCATTTTTGACATTTTTCATGGTGACACTCTTCATTTTTGACATTTAGCATTGTGACATTTGTCATTTGACATCTTTGACATTTGCCATCTTGAAATTTGTCATTTTTGACATTTTTCATGGTGACACTTTTCATTTTTGACATTGAGCATTGTGATATTTGTCATTTGACATCTTTGACATTTGCCATCTTGAAATTTGTCATTTTTCATGGTGACACTTTTCATTTTTGACATTTAGCATTGTGACATTTGTCATTTGACATCTTTGACATTTGCCATCTTGAAATTTGTTATTTTTGACATGTTTCATGGTGACACTTTTCATTTTTGACATTTAGCTTTGTGACATTTGTCATTTGACATCTTTGACATTTGCCATCTTGAAGTTTGTCATTTTTGACATTTTTCATGGTGACACTTTTCATTTGTGACATTTGTCATTTGACATTTGCCATCTTGAAATTTGTCATTTTTGACATTTTTCATGGTGACACTTTTCATTTTTGACATTTAGCATTGTGACATTTGTCATTTGACATCTTTGACATTTGCCATCTTGAAATTTGTTATTTTTGACATTTTTCATGGTGACACTTTTCATTTTTGACATTTAGCATTGTGACATTTGTCATTTGACATCTTTGACATTTGCCATCTTGAAATTTGTCATTTTTGACATTTTTCATGGTGACACTTTTCATTTTTGACATTTAGCATTGTGACATTTGTCAGTTTTGACATTTGTCATCTTGAAATTTGTTATTTTTGACATGTTTCATGGTGACACTTTTCATTTTTGACATTTAGCATTGTGACATTTGTCATTTGACACCTTTACATTTGCCATCTTGAAATTTGTCATTTTTGACATTTTTCATGGTGACACTTTTCATTTTTGACATTTAGCATTGTGACATTTGTCAGTTTTGACATTTGCCATCTTGAAATTTGTTATTTTTGACATGTTTCATGGTGACACTTTTCATTTTTGACATTTAGCATTGTGACATTTGTCATTTGACATCTTTGACATTTGCCATCTTGAAATTTGTCATTTTTGACATTTTTCATGGTGACACTTATCATTTTTGACATTAAGCATTGTGACATTTGTCAGTTTTGACATTTGTCATCTTGAAATTTGTCATTTTTGACATTTTTCATGGGGACACTTTTCATTTTTGACATTTAGCATTGTGACATTTGTCATTTGACATCTTTGACATTTGCCATCTTGAAATTTGTCATTTTTGACATTTTTCATGGTGACACTTTTCATTTTTGACATTTAGCAGTGTGACATTTGTCATTTGACATCTTTGACATTTGCCATCTTGAAATTTGTCATTTTTGACATTTTTCATGGTGACACTTTTTATTTTTGACATTTAGCATTGTGACATTTGTCATTTGACATCTTTGACATTTGCCATCTTGACATTTGTCATTTTTGACATTTAGCATTGTGACATTTGTCATTTGACATCTTTGATATTTGCCATCTTGAAATTTGTCATTTTTGACATTTTTCATGGTGACACTTTTCATTTTTGACATTTAGCATTGTGACATTTGTCATTTGACATCTTTGACATTTGCCATCTTGAAATTTGTCATTTTTGACATTTTTTATGGTGACACTTTTCATTTTTGACATTTAGCATTGTGACTTTTGTCATATTCGACATCTTTGACATTTGCCATCTTGAAATTTGTCATTTTTGACATTTTTCATAGTGACAATTTTCATTTTTGACATTTAGCATTGTGACATTTGTCATTTGACATCTTTGACATTTGCCATCTTAAAATTTGTCATTATTGACATTTTTCATGGGGACACTTTTCATTTTTGACATTTGTCATTTGACATCTTTGACATTTGTCATCTTGAAATTTGTCATTTTTGACATTTTTTATGGTGACACTTTTCATTTTTGACATTTAGTATTGTGACATTTGTCATTTGACATCTTTGACATTTGCCATCTTGAAATTTGTCATTTTTGACATTTTTCACGGTGACACTTTTCATTTTTGACATTTAGCATTGTGACATTTGTCATTTGACATCTTAGACATTTGCCATTTTGAAATTTGTCATTTTTGACACTTTTCATTTTTGACATTTAGCATTGTGACATTTGTCATTTGACATCTTTGAAATTTGCCATCTTGAAATTTGTCATTTTTGACATTTTTCATGGTGACACTTTTCATTTTTGACATTTAGCATTGTGACATTTTTTGTCATTTGACATCTTGGACATTTGCCATCTTGAAATTTATCATTTTTGACATTTTTTATGGTGACACTTATCATTTTTGACATTTAGCATTGTGACATTTGTCAGTTTTGACATTTGCCATCTTGAAATTTGTCATTTTTGACATTTTTCATGGTGACACTTTTCATTTTTGACATTTAGCATTGTGACATTTGTCATTTAACATCTTTGACATTTGCCATCTTGAAATTTGTCATTTTTGACATTTTTTAATGGTGACACTTTTCATTTTTGACATTTAGCATTGTGACATTTGTCATTTGACATCTTTGACATTTGCCATCTTGAAATTTGTCATTTTTGACATTTTTCATGGTGACACTCTTCATTTTTGACATTTAGCATTGTGACATTTGTCATTTGACATCTTTGACATTTGCCATCTTGAAATTTGTCATTTTTGACATTTTTCATGGTGACACTTTTCATTTTTGACATTGAGCATTGTGATATTTGTCATTTGACATCTTTGACATTTGCCATCTTGAAATTTGTCATTTTTCATGGTGACACTTTTCATTTTTGACATTTAGCATTGTGACATTTGTCATTTGACATCTTTGACATTTGCCATCTTGAAATTTGTTATTTTTGACATGTTTCATGGTGACACTTTTCATTTTTGACATTTAGCATTGTGACATTTGTCATTTGACATCTTTGACATTTGCCATCTTGAAATTTGTCATTTTTGACATTTTTCATGGTGACACTTTTCATTTTTGTCATTTAGCATTGTGACATTTGTCATTTGACATTTGCCATCTTGAAATTTGTCATTTTTGACATTTTTCATGGTGACACTTTTCATTTTTGACATTTAGCATTGTGACATTTGTCATTTGACATCTTTGACATTTGCCATCTTGAAATTTGTTATTTTTGACATTTTTTATGGTGACACTTTTCATTTTTGACATTTAGCATTGTGACATTTGTCATTTGACATCTTTGACATTTGCCATCTTGAAATTTGTCATTTTTGACATTTTTCATGGTGACACTTTTCATTTTTGACATTTAGCATTGTGACATTTGTCATTTGACATCTTTGACATTTGCCATCTTGAAATTTGTCATTTTTGACATTTTTTATGGTGACACTTTTCATTTTTGACATTTAGCATTGTGACATTTGTCATTTGACATCTTTGACATTTGCCATCTTGAAATTTGTCATTTTTGACATTTTTCATGGTGACACTTTTCATTTTTGACATTTAGCATTGTGACATTTGTCATTTGACATCTTTGACATTTGCCATCTTGAAATTTGTCATTTTTGACATTTTTCATGGTGACACTTTTCATTTTTGACATTTAGCATTGTGACATTTGTCATTTGACATCTTTGACATTTGCCATCTTGAAATTTGTCATTTTTGACAGTTTTCATGGTGACACTTTTCATTTTTGACATTTACCATTGTGACATTTGTCATTTGACATCTTTGACATTTGCCATCTTGAAATTTGTTATTTTTGACATTTTTCATAGTGACACTTTTTATTTTTGACATTTAGCATTGTGACATTTGTCATTTGACATATTTAACATTTCCCATCTTGAAATTTGTCATTTTTGACATTTTTCATAGTGACACTTTTTATTTTTGACATTTAGCATTGTGACATTTGTCATTTGACATCTTTGACATTTGCCATCTTGAAATTTGTCATTTTTGACATTTAGCATTGTGACATTTGTCATTTGACATCTTTGACATTTGCCATCTTGAAATTTGTTATTTTTGACATTTTTCATGGTGACACTTTTCATTTTTGACATTTAGCATTGTGACATTTGTCAGTTTTGACATTTGCCATCTTGAAATTTGTCATTTTTGACATTTTATGGTGACACTTTTCATTTTTGACATTTAGCATTGTAACATTTGTCATTTGACATCTTTGACATTTGCCATCTTGAAATTTGGTATTTTTGACATTTTTCATGGTGACACTTTTCATTTTTGACATTTAGCATTGTGACATTTGTCATTTGACATCTTTGACATTTGCCATCTTGAAATTTGTTATTTTTGACATTTTTCATGGTGACACTTTTCATTTTTGACATTTAGCATTGTGACATTTGTCATTTGACATCTTTGACATTTGCCATTTTGAAATTTGTCATTTTTGACATTTTTCATGGTGACACTTTTCATTTTTGACATTTAGCATTGTGACATTTGTCATTTGACATCTTTGACATTTGCCATCTTGAAATTTGTCATTTTTGACATTTTTCATGGTGACACTTTTCATTTTTGACATTTAGCATTGTGACATTTGTCATTTGACATCTTGGACATTTGCCATCTTAAAATTTGTCATTTTTAAAATTTTTTATGGTGACACTTTTCATTTTTGACATTTAGCATTGTGACATTTGTCATTTGACATCTTTGACATTTGTCATCTTGAAATTTGTCATTTTTGACATTTTTCATGGTGACACTTTTCATTTTTGACATTTAGCATTGTGACATTTGTCATTTGACATCTTTGACATTTGCCATCTTGAAATTTGTTATTTTTGACATTTTTCATGGTGACACTTTTCAGTTTTGACATTTAGCATTGTGACATTTGTCATTTGACATCTTTGACATTTGCCATCTTGAAATTTGTCATTTTTGACATTTTTCATGGTGACACTTTTCATTTTTGACATTTAGCATTGTGACATTTGTCATTTGACATCTTTGACATTTGCCATCTTGAAATTTGTCATTTTTGACATTTTTCATGGTGACACTTTTCATTTTTAACATTTAGCATTGTGACATTTGTCATTTGACATCTTTGACATTTGCCATCTTGAAATTTGTCATTTTTGACATTTTTCATGGTGACACTTTTCATTTTTGACATTTAGCATTGTGATATTTGTCATTTGACATCTTTGACATTTGCCATCTTGAAATTTGTCATTTTTGACATTTTTCATGGTGACACTTTTCATTTTTGACATTTAGCATTGTTACATTTGTCATTTGACATCTTTGGCATTTGCCATCTTGAAATTTGTTATTTTTGATATTTTTCATGGTGACACTTTTCATTTTTGACATTTAGCATTGTGACATTTGTCATTTGAGATCTTTGACATTTGCCATCTTGAAATTTGTCATTATTGACATTTTTCATAATGACACTTTTCATTTTTGACATTTAGCATTGTGACATTTGTCATTTGACATCTTTGACATTTGCCATCTTGAAATTTGTTATTTTTGACATTTTTCGTGGTGACACTTTTCATTTTTGACATTTAGCATTGTGACATTTGTCATTTGACATCTTTGACATTTGCCATCTTGAAATTTGTTATTTTTGACATTTTTCATGGTGACACTTTTCATTTTTGACTTTTAGCATTGTGACATTTGTCATTTGACATCTTTGACATTTGCCATCTTGAAATTTGTCATTTTTGACATTTTTCATGGTGACACTTTTCATTTTTGACATTTAGCATTGTGACATTTGTCATTTGACATCTTTGACATTTGCCATCTTGAAATTTTTCATTTTTGACATTTAGCATTGTGACATTTGTTATTTGACATCTTGGACATTTGCCATCTTGAAATTTGTCATTTTTGACATTTTTTATGGTGACACTTATCATTTTTGACATTTAGCATTGTGACATTTGTCAGTTTTGACATTTGCCATCTTGAAATTTGTCATTTTTGACATTTTTCATGGTAACACTTTTCATTTTTGACATTTAGCATTGTGACATTTGTCATTTGACATCTTTGACATTTGCCATCTTGAAATTTGTTATTTTTGACATTTTTCATGGTAACACTTTTCATTTTTGACATTTAGCATTGTGACATTTGTCATTTGACATCTTTGACATTTGCCATCTTAAAATTTGTCATTTTTGACATTTTTCATGGTGACACTTTTCATTTTTGACATTTAGCATTGTGACATTTGTCATTTGACATCTTTGACATTTGCCATCTTGAAATTTGTTATTTTTGACATTTTTCAGGGTGACACTTTTCATTTTTGACATTTAGCATTGTGACATTTGTCATTTGACATCTTTGACATTTGCCATCTTGAAATTTGTCATTTTTGACATTTTTCATGGTGACACTTTTCATTTTTGACATTTAGCATTGTGACATTTGTCATTTGACATCTTTGACATTTGCCATCTTGAAATTTGTTATTTTTGACATTTAGCATTGTGACATTTGTCATTTGACATCTTTGACATTTGCCATCTTGAAATTTGTTATTTTTGACATTTTTCATGGTGACACTTTTCATTTTTGACATTTAGCATTGTGACATTTGTCAGTTTTGACATTTGCCATCTTGAAATTTGTCATTTTTGACATTTTATGGTGACACTTTTAATTTTTGACATTTAGCATTGTGACATTTGTCATTTGACATCTTTGACATTTGCCATCTTGAAATTTGTTACTTTTGATATTTTTAATGGTGACACTTTTCATTTTTGACATTTAGCATTGTGACATTTGTCATTTGACATCTTTGACATTTGGCATCTTGAAATTTGTCATTTTTGACATTTTTCATGGTGACACTTTTCATTTTTGACATTTAGCATTGTGACATTTGTCATTTGACATCTTTGACATTTGCCATCTTGAAATTTGTTATTTTTGACATTTTTCATGGTGACACTTTTCATTTTTGACATTTAGCATTGTGACATTTGTCATTTGACATCTTTGACATTTGCTATCTTGAAATTTGTCATTTTTGACATTAAGCATTGTGACATTTGTCATTTGACATCTTGGACATTTGCCATCTTGAAATTTGTCATTTTTGACATTTTTCATGGTGACACTTTTCATTTTTGACATTTAGCATTGTGACATTTGTCATATGACATCTTTGACATTTGCCATCTTGAAATTTGTTATTTTTGACATTTTTTATAGTGACACCTTTCATTTTTGACATTTAGCATTGTGACATTTGTCATTTGACATCTTTGACATTTGCCATCTTGAAATTTGTCATTTTTGACATTAAGCATTGTGACATTTGTCATTTGACATCTTGGACATTTGCCATCTTGAAATTTGTCATTTTTGACATTTTTCATGGTGACACTTTTCATTTTTGACATTTAGCATTGTGACATTTGTCAGTTTTGACATTTGCCATCTTGAAATTTGTCATTTTTGACATTTTTCATGGTGACACTTTTCATTTTTGACATTTAGCATTGTGACATTTGTCATTTGACATCTTTGACATTTGCCATCTTGAAATTTGTTATTTTTGACATTTTTCATGGTGACACTTTTCATTTTTGACATTTAGCATTGTAACATTTGTCATTTGACATCTTTGACATTTGCCATCTTGAAATTTGTCATTTTTGACATTTTTCATTTTTGACATTTAGCATTGTGACATTTGTCATTTGACATCTTTGACATTTGCCATCTTGAAATTTGTTATTTTTGACATTTTTTATGTTGACACTTTTCATTTTTGACATTTAGCATTGTGACATGTGTCATTTGACATCTTTGACATTTGCCATCTTGAAATTTGTCATTTTTGACATTTTTCATGGTGACACTTTTCATTTTTGACATTTAGCATTCGGACATTTGTCATTTGACATCTTTGACATTTGCCATCTTGAAATTTGTCATTTTTGATATTTAGCATTGTGACATTTGTCATTTGACATCTTTGATATTTGCCATCTTGAAATTTGTCATTTTTGACATTTTTCATGGTGACACTTTTCATTTTTGACATTTAGCATTGTGACATTTGTCATTTGACATCTTTGACATTTGCCATCTTGAAATTTGTCATTTTTGACATTTTTCATGGTGACACTTTTCATTTTTAAAATTTAGCATTGTGACATTTGTCATTTTACATCTTTGACATTTGCCTTTTTGAAATTTGTCATTTTTGACATTTAGCATTGTGACATTTGTCAGTTTTGACATTTGCCATCTTGAAATTTGTCATTTTTGACATTTTTCATGGTGACACTTTTCATTTTTGACATTTAGCATTGTGACATTTGTCATTTGACATCTTTGACATTTGCCATCTTGAAATTTGTTATTTTTGACATTTTTCATGGTGACACTTTTCATTTTTGACATTTAGCATTGTGACATTTGTCATTTGACATCTTTGATATTTGCCATCTTGAAATTTGTCATTTTTGACATTTTTCATGGTGACACTTTTTATTTATACCATTTAGCATTGTGACATTTGTCATTTGACATCTTTGACATTTGCCATCTTGAAATTTGTTATTTTTGACATTTTTCATGGTGACACTTTTCATTTTTGACATTTAGCATTGTGACATTTTTCATTTGACATCTTTGACATTTGCCATCTTGAAATTTGTTATTTTTGACATTTTTCATGGTGACACTTTTCATTTTTGACATTTAGCATTGTGACATTTGTCATCTTTGACATTTGCCATCTTGAAATTTGTCATTTTTGACATTTTTCATGGTGACACTTTTCATTTTTGACATTTAGCATTGTGACATTTGTCATATGACATCTTTGACATTTGCCATCTTGAAATTTGTTATTTTTGACATTTTTTATAGTGACACCTTTCATTTTTGACATTTAGCATTGTGACATTTGTCATTTGACATCTTTGACATTTGCCATCTTGAAATTTGTCATTTTTGACATTTTTTATGGTGACATTTTTCATTTTTGACATTTAGCATTGTGACATTTTTCATTTGCCATCTTGAAATTTGTCATTTTTGACAGTTAGCATTGTGACATTTGTCATTTGACATCTTTGACATTTGCCATCTTGAAATTTGTTATTTTTGACATTTTTCATGGTGACACTTTTTATTTTTGACATTTAGCATTGTGACATTTGTCAGTTTTGACATTTGCCATCTTGAAATTTGTCATTTTTGACATTTTTCATGGTGACACTTTTCATTTTTGACATTTAGCATTGTGACATTTGTCATTTGACATCTTTGACATTTGCCATCTTGAAATTTGTCATTTTTGACATTTTTCATGTTGACACTTTTCATTTTTGACATTTAGCATTGTGACATTTGTCATTTGACATCTTTTACATTTGCCATCTTGAAATTTGGCAATTTTAACATTTTTCATGGTGACACTTTTCATTTTTGACATTTAGCATTGTGACATTTGTCATTTGACATCTTTGACATTTGCCATCTTGAAATTTGTCATTTTTGACATTTTTCATGGAGACACTTTTCATTTTTGACATTTAGCATTGTGACATTTGTCATTTGACATCTTTGAAATTTGCCATCTTGAAATTTGTCATTTTTGACATTTAGCCTTGTGACATTTGTCATTTGACATCTTTGATATTTGCCATCTTGAAATTTGTCATTTTTGACATTTTTCATGGTGACACTTTTCATTTTTGACATTTAGCATTGTGACATTTGTCATTTGACATCTTTGGCATTTGCCATCTTAAAATTTGTCATTTTTGACATTTTTCATGGTGACAATTTTCATTTTTGACATTTAGCATTGTGACATTTGTCATATTCGACATCTTTGACATTTGCCATCTTAAAATTTGTCATTTTTGACATTTTTCATGGTGACACTTTTCATTTTTGACATTTAGCATTGTGACATTTGTCGTTTGACATCTTTGACATTTGCCATCTTGAAATTTGTCATTATTGACATTTTTCATGGGGACACTTTGCATTTTTGACATTTAGCATTGTGACATTTGTCATTTGACATCTTTGACATTTGCCATCTTGAAATTTGTCATTTTTGACATTTTTCATGGTGACACTTTTCATTTTTGACATTTAGCATTGTGACATTTGTCATTTGACATCTTTGACATTTGCTATCTTGAAATTTGTCATTTTTGACATTTTTCACGGTGACACTTTTCATTTTTGACATTTAGCATTGTGACATTTGTCATTTGACATCTTAGACATTTGCCATCTTGAAATTTGTCATTTTTGACACTTTTCATTTTTGACATTTAGCATTGTGACATTTGTCATTTGACATCTTTGACATTTGCCATCTTGAAATTTGTCATTTTTGACATTTTTCATGCTGACACTTTTCATTTTTGACATTTGGCATTGTGACATTTGTCATTTGACATCTTGGACATTTGCCATCTTGGACATTTGCCATCTTGAAATTTGTCATTTTTGACATTTTTCATGGTGACACTTATCATTTTTGACATTTAGCATTGTGACATTTGTCAGTTTTGACATTTGCCATCTTAAAATTTGTCATTTTTGACATTTTTCATGGTAACACTTTTCATTTCTGACATTTAGCATTGTGACATTTGTCATTTGACATCTTTGACATTTGCCATCTTGAAATTTGTTATTTTTGACATTTTTCATGGTGACACTTTTCATTTTTGACATTTAGCATTGTGACATTTGTCATTTGACATCTTTGACATTTGCCATCTTGAAATTTGTCATTTTTGACATTTTTCATGGTGACACTGTTCATTTTTGACATTTAGCATTGTGACATTTGTCATTTGACATCTTTGACATTTGCCATCTTGACAATTTTCATTTTTGACATTTAGCATTGTGACATTTGTCATTTGACATCTTTGACATTTGCCATCTTGAAATTTGTCATTTTTGATATTTAGCATTGTGACATTTGTCATTTGACATCTTTGATATTTGCCATCTTGAAATTTGTCATTTTTGACATTTTTCATGGTGACACTTTTCATTTTTGACATTTAGCATTGTGACATTTGTCATTTGACATCTTTGACATTTGCCATCTTAAAATTTGTCATTTTTGACATTTTTCATGGTGACACTTTTCATTTTTGACATTTAGCATTGTGACATTTGTCATTTGACATCTTTGACATTTGCCATCTTGAAATTTGTCATTTTTGACATTTTTCGTGGTGACACTTTTCATTTTTGACATTTAGCATTGTGACATTTGTCATTTTACATCTTTGACATTTGCCATCTTGAAATTTGTCATTTTTGACATTTAGCATTGTGACATTTGTCAGTTTTGACATTTGCCATCTTGAAATTTGTCATTTTTGACATTTTTCATGGTGACACTTTTCATTTTTGACATTTAGCATTGTGACATTTGTCATTTGACATCTTTGACATTTGCCATCTTGAAATTTGTTATTTTTGACATTTTTCATGGTGACACTTTTCATTTTTGACATTTAGCATTGTGACATTTGTCATTTGACATTTGCCATCTTGAAATTTGTCATTTTTGACATTTTTCATGGTGACACTTTTCATTTTTGACATTTAGCATTGTGACATTTGTCATTTGACATCTTTGATATTTGCCATCTTGAAATTTGTTATTTTTAACATTTATCATGGTGACACTTTTCATTTTTGACATTTAGCATTGTGACATTTGTCAGTTTTGACATTTGCCATCTTGAAATTTGTCATTTTTGACATTTTTCATGGTGACACTTTTCATTTTTGACATTTAGCATTGTGACATTTGTCATTTGACATCTTTGACATTTGCCATCTTGAAATTTGTTATTTTTGACATTTTTCATGGTGACACTTTTCATTTTTGACATTTAGCATTGTGACATTTGTCATTTGACATCTTTGACATTTGCCATCTTGAAATTTGTTATTTTTGACATTTTTCATGGTGACACTTTTCATTTTTGACAGTTAGCATTGTGACATTTGTCATCTTTGACATTTGCCATCTTGAAATTTGTCATTTTTGACATTTTTCATGGTGACACTTTTCATTTTTGACATTTAGCATTGTGACATTTGTCATTTGACATCTTTGACATTTGCCATCTTGAAATTTGTTATTTTTGACATTTTATGGTAATAATTTTCATTTTTGACATTTAGCATTGTGACATTTGTCATTTGACATCTTTGACATTTGCCATCTTGAAATTTGTCATTTTTGACATTTTTCATGGTGACACTTTTCATTTTTGACATTTAGCATTGTGACATTTGTCATTTGACATCTTTGACATTTGCCATCTTGAAATTTGTCATTTTTGACATTTAGCATTGTGACATTTGTCATTTGACATCTTGGACATTTGCCATCTTGAAATTTGTCATTTTTGACATTTTTCATGGTGACACTTATCATTTTTGACATTAAGCATTGTGACATTTGTCAGTTTTGACATTTGCCATCTTGAAATTTGTCATTTTTGACATTTTTCATGGTGACACTTTTCATTTTTGACATTTAGCATTGTGACATTTGTCATTTGACATCTTTGACATTTGCCATCTTGAAATTTGTCATTTTTGACATTTAGCATTGTGACATTTGTCATTTGACATCTTTGACATTTGCCATCTTGAAATTTGTTATTTTTGACATTTTTCATGGTGACACTTTTCATTTTTGACATTTAGCATTGTGACATTTGTCAGTTTTGACATTTGCCATCTTGAAATTTGTCATTTTTGACATTTTTCATGGTGACACTTTTCATTTTTGACATTTGGCATTGTGACATTTGTCATTTGACATCTTTGACATTTGCCATCTTGAAATTTGTTATTTTTGATATTTTTCATGGTGACAGTTTTCATTTTTGACATTTAGCATTGTGACATTTGTCATTTGACATCTTTGACATTTGCCATCTTGAAATTTGTCATTTTTGACATTTTTCATGGTGACACTTTTCATTTTTGACATTTAGCATTGTGTTATTTGTCATTTGACATCTTTGACATTTGCCATCTTGAAATTTGTTATTTTTGACATTTTTCATGGTGATACTTTTCATTTTTGACATTTAGCATTGTGACATTTGTCATTTGACATCTTTGACATTTGCCATCTTGAAATTTGTCATTTTTGACATTTTTTATGGTGACACTTTTCATTTTTGACATTTAGCATTGTGACATTTGTCATTTGACATCTTTGACATTTGCCATCTTGAAATTTGTCATTTTTGACATTTAGCATTGTGACATTTGTCATTTGACATCTTGGACATTTGCCATCTTGAAATTTGTCATTTTTGACATTTTTCATGGTGACACTTATCATTTTTGACATTAAGCATTGTGACATTTGTCAGTTTTGACATTTGTCATCTTGAAATTTGTCATTTTTGACATTTTTCATGGGGACACTTTTCATTTTTGACATTTAGCATTGTGACATTTGTCATTTGACATCTTTGACATTTGCCATCTTGAAATTTGTCATTTTTGACATTTTTCATGGTGACACCTTTCATTTTTGACATTTAGCATTGTGACATTTGTCATTTGACATCTTTGACATTTGCCATCTTGAAATTTGTCATTTTTGACATTTTTCATTGTGACACTTTTTATTTTTGACATTTAGCATTGTGACATTTGTCATTTGACATCTTTGACATTTGCCATCTTGAAATTTGTCATTTTTGACATTTAGCATTGTGACATTTGTTATTTGACATCTTTGATATTTGCCATCTTGAAATTTGTCATTTTTGACATTTTTCATGGTGACACTTTTCATTTTTGACATTTAGCATTGTGACATTTGTCATTTGACATCTTTGACATTTGCCATCTTGAAATTTGGTATTTTTGACATTTTTCATGGTGACACTTTTCATTTTTGACATTTAGCATTGTGACATTTGTCATTTGACATCTTTGACATTTGCCATCTTGAAATTTGTTATTTTTGACATTTTTCATGGTGACACTTTTCATTTTTGACATTTAGCATTGTGACATTTGTCATTTGACATCTTTGACATTTGCCATCTTGAAATTTGTCATTTTTGACATTTTTCATGGTGACACTTTTCATTTTTGACATTTAGCATTGTGACATTTGTCATTTGACATCTTTGACATTTGTCATCTTGAAATTTGTCATTTTTGACATTTTTCATGGTGACACTTTTCATTTTTGACATTTAGCATTGTGACATTTGTCATTTGACATCTTTGACATTTGCCATCTTGAAATTTGTCATTTTTGACATTTAGCATTGTGACATTTGTCATTTGACATCTTTGATATTTGCCATCTTGAAATTTGTTATTTTTGACATTTTTCATGGTGACACTTTTCATTTTTGACATTTAGCATTGTGACATTTGTCATTTGACATCTTGGACATTTGCCATCTTGAAATTTGTCATTTTTGACATTTTTTATGGTGACACTTTTCATTTTTGACATTTAGCATTGTGACATTTGTCATTTGACATCTTTGACATTTGCAATCTTGAAATTTGTCATTTTTGACATTTTTCATGGTGACATTTTTCATTTTTGACATTTAGCATTGTGACATTTGTCATTTGACATCTTTGACATTTGCCATCTTGAAATTTGTTATTTTTGACATTTTTCATGGTGACACTTTTCAGTTTTGACATTTAGCATTGTGTCATTTGTCATTTGACATCTTTGACATTTGCCATCTTGAAATTTGTCATTTTTGACATTTTTCATGGTGACACTTTTCATTTTTGACATTTAGCATTGTGACATTTGTCATTTGACATCTTTGACATTTGCCATCTTGAAATTTGTCATTTTTGACATTTTTCATGGTGACACTTTTCATTTTTAACATTTAGCATTGTGACATTTGTCATTTGACATCTTTGACATTTGCCATCTTGAAATTTGTCATTTTTGACATTTTTCATGGTGACACTTTTCATTTTTGACATTTAGCATTGTGATATTTGTCATTTGACATCTTTGACATTTGCCATCTTGAAATTTGTCATTTTTGACATTTTTCATGGTGACACTTTTCATTTTTGACATTTAGCATTGTTACATTTGTCATTTGACATCTTTGGCATTTGCCATCTTGAAATTTGTTATTTTTGACATTTTTCATGGTGACACTTTTCATTTTTGACATTTAGCATTGTGACATTTGTCATTTGAGATATTTGACATTTGCCATCTTGAAATTTGTCATTATTGACATTTTTCATGATGACACTTTTCATTTTTGACATTTAGCATTGTGACATTTGTCATTTGACATCTTTGACATTTGCCATCTTGAAATTTGTTATTTTTGACATTTTTCATGGTGACACTTTTCATTTTTGACATTTAGCATTGTGACATTTGTCATTTGACATCTTTGACATTTGCCATCTTGAAATTTGTTATTTTTGACATTTTTCATGGTGACACTTTTCATTTTTGACATTTAGCATTGTGACATTTGTCATTTGACATCTTTGAGATTTGCCATCTTGAAATTTGTCATTTTTGACATTTTTCATGGTGACACTTTTCATTTTTGACATTTAGCATTGTGACATTTGTCATTTGACATCTTTGACATTTGCCATCTTGAAATTTGTCATTTTTGACATTTAGCATTGTGACATTTGTTACTTGACATCTTGGACATTTGCCATCTTGAAATTTGTCATTTTTGACATTTTTTATGGTGACACTTATCATTTTTGAGATTTAGCATTGTGACATTTGTCAGTTTTGACATTTGCCATCTTGAAATTTGTCATTTTTGACATTTTTCATGGTAACACTTTTCATTTTTGACATTTAGCATTGTGACATTTGTCATTTGACATCTTTGACATTTGCCATCTTGAAATTTGTTATTTTTGACATTTTTCATGGTAACACTTTTCATTTTTGACATTTAGCATTGTGACATTTGTCATTTGACATCTTTGACATTTGCCATCTTGAAATTTGTCATTTTTGACATTTTTCATGGTGACACTTTTCATTTTTGACATTTAGCATTGTGGCATTTGTCATTTGACATCTTTGACATTTGCCATCTTGAAATTTGTTATTTTTGACATTTTTCAGGGTGACACTTTTCATTTTTGACATTTAGCATTGTGACATTTGTCCTTTGACATCTTTGACATTTGCCATCTCGAAATTTGTCATTTTTGACATTTTTCATGGTGACACTTTTCATTTTTGAAATTTAGCATTGTGACATTTGTCATTTGACATCTTTGACATTTGCCATCTTGAAATTTGTCATTTTTGACATTTAGCATTGTGACATTTGTCATTTGACATCTTTGACATTTGCCATCTTGAAATTTGTTATTTTTGACATTTTTCATGGTGACACTTTTCATTTTTGACATTTAGCATTGTGACATTTGTCAGTTTTGACATTTGCCATCTTGAAATTTGTCATTTTTGACATTTTATGGTGACACTTTTCATTTTTGACATTTAGCATTGGGACATTTGTCATTTGACATCTTTGACATTTGCCATCTTGAAATTTGTTATTTTTGACATTTTTAATGGTGATACTTTTCATTTTTGACATTTAGCATTGTGACATTTGTCATTTGACATCTTTGACATTTGGCATCTTGAAATTTGTCATTTTTGACATTTTTCATGGTGACACTTTTCATTTTTGACATTTAGCATTGTGACATTTGTCATTTGACATCTTTGACATTTGCCATCTTGAAATTTGTTATTTTTGACATTTTTCATGGTGACACTTTTCATTTTTGACATTTAGCATTGTGACATTTGTCATTTGACATCATTGACATTTGCCATCTTGAAATTTGTCATTTTTGACATTTTTCATGGTGACACTTTTCATTTTTGACAGTTAGCATTGTGACATTTGTCATTTGACATCTTTGACATTTGCCATCTTAAAATTTGTCATTTTTGACATTTAGCATTGTGACATTTGTCATTTGACATCTTTGATATTTGCCATTTTGAAATTTGTCATTTTTGACATTTTTCATGGTGACACTTTTCATTTTTGACATTTAGAATTGTGACATTTGTCATTTGACATCTTGGACATTTGCCATCTTAAAATTTATCATTTTTGACATTTTTCATGGTGACACTTTTCATTTTTGACATTTAGCATTGTGACATTTGTCATTTGACATCTTTGACATTTGCCATCTTGAAATTTGTCATTTTTGACATTTTTCATGGTGACACTTTTCATTTTTGACATTTAGCATTGTGACATTTGTCATTTGACATCTTTGATATTTGCCATCTTGAAATTTGTTATTTTTGACATTTTTCATGGTGACACTTTTTATTTTTGACATTTAGCATTGTGACATTTGTCATTTGACATCTTTGACATTTGGCATTTGACATCTTTGACATTTGCCATCTTGAAATTTGTCATTTTTGACATTTTTCATGGTGACACTTTTCATTTTTGACATTTGGCATTGTGAAATTTGTCATTTCACATCTTTGATATTTGCCATCTTGAAATTTGTCATTTTTGACATTTTTTATGGTGACACTTTTCATTTTTGACATTTAGCATTGTGACATTTGTCACTTGACATCTTTGACATTTGCCATCTTGCAATTTGTTATTTTTGACATTTTTCATGGTGACACCTTTTATTTTTGACATTTAGCATTGTGACATTTGTCATTTGACATCTTTGACATTTGCCATCTTGAAATTTGTCATTTTTGACATTTTTCATGGTGACACTTATCATTTTTGACATTTAGCATTGTGACATTTGTCAGTTTTGATATTTGCCATCTTGAAATTTGTCATTTTTGACATTTTTCATGGTGACACTTTTCATTTTTGACATTTAGCATTATGACATTTGTCATTTGACATCTTTGACATTTGCCATCTTGAAATTTGTTATTTTTGACATTTTTCATGGTGACACTTTTCATTTTTGACATTTAGCATTGTGACATTTGTCATTTGAAATCTTTTGACATTTGCCATCTTAAAATTTGTCATTTTTGACATTTTTCATGGTGACACTTTTCATTTTTGACATTTAGCATTGTGACATTTGTCATTTGACATCTTTGACATTTGCCATCTTGAAATTTGTTATTTTTGATATTTTTCATGGTGACACTTATCATTTTTGACATTTAGCATTGTGACATTTGTCATTTGACATCTTTGACATTTGCCATCTTAAAATTTGTCATTTTTAACATTTTTTATGGTGACACTTTTCATTTTTGACATTTAGCATTGTGACATTTGTCATTTGACATCTTTGACATTTGCCATCTTGAAATTTGTCATTTTTGACATTTAGCATTGTGACATTTGTCATTTGACATCTTTGATATTTGCCATCTTGAAATTTGTCATTTTTGACATATTTTATGGTGACACTTTTCATTTTTGACATTTAGCATTGTGACATTTGTCATTTGACATCTTTGACATTTGCAATCTTGAAATTTGTTATTTTTGACATTTTTCATGGTGACACTTTTCATTTTTAACATTTAGCATTGTGACATTTGTCATTTGACATCTTTGACATTTGCCATATTGAAATTTGTCATTTTTGACATTTTTCATGGTGACCCTTTTCATTTTTGACATTTAGCATTGTGACATTTGTCATTTGACATCTTTGACATTTGCCATCTTGAAATTTGTTATTTTTGACATTTTTCATGGTGACACTTATCATTTTTGACATTTAGCATTGTGACATTTGTCATTTGACATCTTTGACATTTGCCATCTTGAAATTTGTCATTTTTGACATTTTTTATGGTGACACTTTTCATTTTTGACATTTAGCATTGTGACATTTGTCATTTGACATCTTTGACATTTGCCATCTTAAAATTTGTCATTTTTGACATTTAGCATTGTGACATTTGTCATTTGACATCTTTGATATTTGCCATCTTGAAATTTGTCATTTTTGACATTTTTCATGGTGACACTTTTCATTTTTGACATTTATCATTGTGACATTTGTCATTTGACATCTTTGACATTTGCCATCTTGAAATTTGTCATTTTTGACATTTAGCATTGTGACATTTGTCATTTGACATCTTTGATATTTGCCATCTTGAAATTTGTCATTTTTGACATATTTTATGGTGACACTTTTCATTTTTGACATTTAGCATTGTGACATTTGTCATTTGACATCTTTGACATTTGCAATCTTGAAATTTGTTATTTTTGACATTTTTCATGGTGACACTTTTCATTTTTAACATTTAGCATTGTGACATTTGTCATTTGACATCTTTGACATTTGCCATATTGAAATTTGTCATTTTTGACATTTTTCATGGTGACCCTTTTCATTTTTGACATTTAGCATTGTGACATTTGTCATTTGACATCTTTGACATTTGCCATCTTGAAATTTGTTATTTTTAACATTTTTCATGGTGACACTTTTCATTTTTGACATTCAGCATTGTGACATTTGTCAGTTTTGACATTTGCCATCTTGAAATTTGTCATTGTTGACATTTTTCATGGTGACACTTTTCATTTTTGACATTTACCATTGTGACATTTGTCATTTGACATTTTTGACATTTGCCATCTTGAAATTTGTTATTTTTGACATTTTTAATGGTGACACTTTTCATTTTTGACATTTAGCATTGTGACATTTGTCATTTGACATCTTTGACATTTGCCATCTTGAAATTTGTCATTTTTGACATTTTTCATGGTGACACTTTTCATTTTTGACATTTAGCATTGTGACATTTGTCATTTGACATCTTTGACATTTGCCATCTTGAAATTTGTTATTTTTGACATTTTTCATGGTGACACTTTTCATTTTTGACATTTAGCATTGTGACATTTGTCATTTGACATCTTTGACATTTGCCATCTTGAAATTTGTCATTTTTGACATTTTTCATGGTGACACTTTTCATTTTTGACATTTAGCATTGTGACATTTGTCATTTGACATCTTTGACATTTGCCATCTTGAAATTTGTTATTTTTGACATTTTTCATGGTGACACTTTTCATTTTTGACATTTAGCATTGTGACATTTGTCATTTGACATCTTTGACATTTGCCAACTTGAAATTTGTTATTTTTGACATTTTTTATGGTGACACTTTTCAGTTTTGAAATTTAGCATTGTGACATTTGTCAGTTTTGACATTTGCCATCTTGAAATTTGTCATTTTTGACATTTTTCATGGTGACACTTTTCATTTTTGACATTTAGCATTGTGACATTTGTCATTTGACATCTTTGACATTTGCCATCTTGAAATTGGTCATTTTTGACATTTAGCATTGTGACATTTGTCATTTGACATCTTTGACATTTGCCATCTTGAAATTTGTTATTTTTGACATTTTTCATGGTGACACTTTTTATTTTCGACATTTAACATTGTGACATTTGTCAGTTTTGACATTTGCCATCTTGAAATTTGTCATTTTTGACACTTTTCATGGTGACACTTTTCATTTTTGACATTTAGCATTGTGACATTTGTTATTTGACATCTTAGACATTTGCCATCTTGAAATTTGTCATTTTTGACACTTTTCATTTTCGACATTTAGCATTGTGACATTTGTCATTTGACATCTTTGACATTTGCCATCCTGAAATTTGTCATTTTTGACATTTTTCATTGTGACACTTTTCATTTTTGACATTTAGCATTGTGACATTTGTCAGTTTTGACATTTGCCATCTTGAAATTTGTCATTTTTGACATTTTTCATGGTGACACTTTTCATTTTTAACATTTAGCATTGTGACATTTGTCATTTGACATCTTTGACATTTGCCATCTTGGAATTTGTCATTTTTGACATTTTTCATGGTGACACTTTTCATTTTTGACATTTAGCATTGTGACATTTGTCATTTGACATCTTTGACATTTGCCATCTTGAAATTTGTCATTTTTGACATTTAGCATTGTGACATTTGTCATTTGACATCTTGGACATTTGCCATCTTGAAATTTGTCATTTTTGACATTTTTCATAGTGACACTTATCATTTTTGACATTTAGCATTGTGACATTTGTCAGTTATGATATTTGCCATCTTGAAATTTGTCATTTTTGACATTTTTCATGGTGACACTTTTTATTTTTGACATTTAGCATTGTGACATTTGTCATTTGACATCTTTGACATTTGCCATCTTGAAATTTGGTATTTTTGACATTTTTCATGGTGACACTTTTCATTTTTGACATTTAGCATTGTGACATTTGTCATTTGACATCTTTGACATTTGCCATCTTGAAATTTGTCATTTTTGACATTTTTCATGGTGACACTTTTCATTTTTGACATTTAGCATTGTGACATTTGTCATTTGACATCTTTGACATTTGCCATCTTGAAATTTGTTATTTTTGACATTTTTTATGGTGACACTTATCATTTTTGACATTTAGCATTGTGACATTTGTCATTTGACATCTTTGACATTGGCCATCTTGAAATTTGTTATTTTTGACATTTTTTATGGTGACACTTTTTATTTTTGACATTTAGCATTGTGACATTTGTCATTTGACATCTTTGACATTTGCCATCTTGAAATTTGTTATTTTTGACATTTTTCATGGTGACACTTTTCATTTTTGACATTTAGCATTGTGACATTTGTCATTTGACATCTTTGACATTTGCCATCTTGAAATTTGTCATTTTTGACATTTTTCATGGTGACACTTTTCATTTTTGACATTTAGCATTGTGACATTTGTCATTTGACATCTTTGACATTTGCCATCTTGAAATTTGTCATTTTTGACATTTTTCATGGTGACACTTTTCATTTTTGACATTTAGCATTGTGACATTTGTCATTTGACATCTTTGACATTTGCCATCTTGAAATTTGTTATTTTTGACATTTTTCATGGTGACACTTTTCATTTTTGACATTTAGCATTGTGACATTTGTCATTTGACATCTTTGACATTTGCCATCTTGAAATTTGTCATTTTTGACATTTTTCATTGTGACACTTTTCATTTTTGACATTTAGCATTGTGACATTTGTCAGTTTTGACATTTGCCATCTTGAAATTTGTCATTTTTGACATTTTTCATGGTGACACTTTTCATTTTTAACATTTAGCATTGTGACATTTGTCATTTGACATCTTTGACATTTGCCATCTTGGAATTTGTCATTTTTGACATTTTTCATGGTGACACTTTTCATTTTTGACATTTAGCATTGTGACATTTGTCATTTGACATCTTTGACATTTGCCATCTTGAAATTTGTCATTTTTGACATTTAGCATTGTGACATTTGTCATTTGACATCTTGGACATTTGCCATCTTGAAATTTGTCATTTTTGACATTTTTCATAGTGACACTTATCATTTTTGACATTTAGCATTGTGACATTTGTCATTTGACATCTTTGACATTTGCCATCCTGAAATTTGTCATTTTTGACATTTTTCATTGTGACACTTTTCATTTTTGACATTTAGCATTGTGACATTTGTCAGTTTTGACATTTGCCATCTTGAAATTTGTCATTTTTGACATTTTTCATGGTGACACTTTTCATTTTTAACATTTAGCATTGTGACATTTGTCATTTGACATCTTTGACATTTGCCATCTTGGAATTTGTCATTTTTGACATTTTTCATGGTGACACTTTTCATTTTTGACATTTAGCATTGTGACATTTGTCATTTGACATCTTTGACATTTGCCATCTTGAAATTTGTCATTTTTGACATTTAGCATTGTGACATTTGTCATTTGACATCTTGGACATTTGCCATCTTGAAATTTGTCATTTTTGACATTTTTCATAGTGACACTTATCATTTTTGACATTTAGCATTGTGACATTTGTCAGTTATGATATTTGCCATCTTGAAATTTGTCATTTTTGACATTTTTCATGGTGACACTTTTTATTTTTGACATTTAGCATTGTGACATTTGTCATTTGACATCTTTGACATTTGCCATCTTGAAATTTGGTATTTTTGACATTTTTCATGGTGACACTTTTCATTTTTGACATTTAGCGTTGTGACATTTGTCATTTGACATCTTTGACATTTGCCATCTTGAAATTTGTCATTTTTGACATTTTTCATGGTGACACTTTTCATTTTTGACATTTAGCATTGTGACATTTGTCATTTGACATCTTTGACATTTGCCATCTTGAAATTTGTTATTTTTGACATTTTTCATGGTGACACTTATCATTTTTGACATTTAGCATTGTGACATTTGTCATTTGACATCTTTGACATTGGCCATCTTGAAATTTGTTATTTTTGACATTTTTTATGGTGACACTTTTTATTTTTGACATTTAGCATTGTGACATTTGTCATTTGACATCTTTGACATTTGCCATCTTGAAATTTGTTATTTTTGACATTTTTCATGGTGACACTTTTCATTTTTGACATTTAGCATTGTGACATTTGTCATTTGACATCTTTGACATTTGCCATCTTGAAATTTGTCATTTTTGACATTTTTCATGGTGACACTTTTCATTTTTGACATTTAGCATTGTGACATTTGTCATTTGACATCTTTGACATTTGCCATCTTGAAATTTGTCATTTTTGACATTTTTCATGGTGACACTTTTCATTTTTGACATTTAGCATTGTGACATTTGTCATTTGACATCTTTGACATTTGCCATCTTGAAATTTGTTATTTTTGACATTTTTCATGGTGACACTTTTCATTTTTGACATTTAGCATTGTGACATTTGTCATTTGACATCTTTGACATTTGCCATCTTGAAATTTGTCATTTTTGACATTTTTCATGGTGACACTTTTCATTTTTGACATTTAGCATTGTGACATTTGTCATTTGACATCTTTGACATTTGCCATCTTGAAATTTGTTATTTTTGACATTTTTCATGGTGACACTTTTCATTTTTGACATTTAGCATTGTGACATTTGTCCTTTGACATCTTTGACATTTGCCATCTTGAAATTTGTTATTTTTGACATTTTTCATGGTGACACTTTTCATTTTTGACATTAAGCATTGTGACATTTGTCAGTTTTGCCATTTGCCATCTTGAAATTTGTCATTTTTGACATTTTTCATTCTGACACTTTTCATTTTTGACATTTAGCATTGTGACATTTGTCATTTGACATCTTTGACATTTGCCATCTTGAAATTTGTCATTTTTGACATTTAGCATTGTGACATTTGTCATTTGACATCTTTGACATTTGCCATCTTGAAATTTGTTATTTTTGACATTTTTCATGGTGACACTTTTTATTTTTGACATTTAACATTGTGACATTTGTCAGTTTTGACATTTGCCATCTTGAAATTTGTCATTTTTGACATTTTTCATGGTGACACTTTTCATTTTTGACATTTGTCATTTGACATCTTAGACATTTGCCATCTTGAAATTTGTCATTTTTGACACTTTTCATTTTTGACATTTAGCATTGTGACATTTGTCATTTGACATCTTTGACATTTGCCATCTTGAAATTTGTCATTTTTGACATTTTTCATGGTGACACTTTTCATTTTTGACATTTAGCATTGTGACATTTGTCAGTTTTAACATTTGCCATCTTGAAATTTGTCATTTTTGACACTTTTTATGGTGACACTTTTCATTTTTAACATTTAGCATTGTGACATTTGACATCTTTGACATTTGCCATCTTGAAATTTGTCATTTTTGACATTTTTCATGGTGACACTTTTCATTTTTGACATTTAGCATTGTGACATTTGTCATTTGACATCTTTGACATTTGCCATCTTGAAATTTGTCATGTTTGACATTTAGCATTGTGACATTTGTCATTTGACATCTTTGACATTTGCCATTTTGAAATTTGTTATTTTTGACATTTTTCATGGTGACACTTTTCATTTTTGACATTTAGCATTGTGACATTTTCCAGTTTTGACATTTGCCATCTTGAAATTTGTCATTTTTGACATTTAGCATTGTGACATCTGTCATTTGACATCTTTGACATTTGTCATCTTGAAATTTGTCATTTTTGACATTTTTCATGGTGACACTTTTTATTTGTGACATTTAGCATTGTGACATTTGTCATTTGACATCTTTGACATTTGCTATCTTGAAATTTGTCATTTTGACATTTAGCATTGTGACATTTGTCATTTGACATCTTGGACATTTGCCATCTTTAAATTTGTCATTTTTGACATTTTTCATGGTGACACTTTTCATTTTTGACATTTAGCATTGTGACATTTGTCGTTTGACATCTTTGACATTTGCCATCTTGAAATTTGTCATTTTTGACATTTTTCATGGTGACACTTTTCATTTTTGACATTTAGCATTGTGACATTTGTCATTTGACATCTTTGACATTTGCCATCTTAAAATTTGTCATTTTTGACATTTTTCATGGTGACACTTTTCATTTTTGACATTTAGCATTGTGACATTTGTCATTTGACATCTTTGACATTTGCCATCTTGAAATTTGTCATTTTTGACATTTTTCATGGTGACACTTTTCATTTTTGACATTTAGCATTGTGACATTTGTCATTAAACATCTTTGACATTTGCCATCTTGAAATTTGTCATTTTTGACATTTAGCATTGTGACATTTGTCAGTTTTGACATTTGCCATCTTGAAATTTGTCATTTTTGACATTTTTCATGGTGACACTTTTCATTTTTGACATTTAGCATTGTGACATTTGTCATTTGACATCTTTGACATTTGCCATCTTGAAATTTGTTATTTTTGACATTTTTCATGGTGACACTTTTCATTTTTGACATTTAGCATTGTGACATTTGTCATTTGACATCTTTGACATTTGCCATCTTGAAATTTGTCATTTTTGACCTTTTTCATGGTGACACTTTTCATTTTTGACATTTAGCATTGTGACATTTGTCATTTGACATCTTTGACATTTGCCATCTTGAAATTTGTTATTTTTGACATTTTTCATGGTGACACTTTTCATTTTTGACATTTAGCATTGTGACATTTGTCATTTGACATCTTTGACATTTGCCATCTTGAAATTTGTTATTTTTGACATTTTTCATGGTGACACTTTTTATTTTTGACATTTAGCATTGTGACATTTGTCATCTTTGACATTTGCCATCTTGAAATTTGTCATTTTTGACATTTTTCATGGTGACACTTTTCATTTTTGACATTTAGCATTGTGACATTTGTCATTTGACATCTTTGACATTTGCCATCTTGAAATTTGTTATTTTTGACATTTTATGGTAATTGTTCCGTCTTGGCTTATTAATTTTATAGTTTAAAACATTATAATTAATAATTATAAGTATAATATTAATTACAATCTGCTCCTCTCTCCCCTAAATTATATTTTATTTATCCCACTTCTTCTTCTGTCCCTTTTTCCTAAGTTGTTCCAATAAGAAGAAGGAAACGAGGTTGGCGTAGATCCTCGGACGAAGCGGTGGCTTTTGTTTCGAAAATACAAATAGAAAAAGGTAAAATCTACTGGACATACCGAAGGCGATTACAATATTAGTTCCGGTATAATTTACAAAATTATTACCATTAAAACATTACTAAAGCTTAAAACCGGCCGGTTAGCGGTTAGTGTATCGTATTCCCGCCCGCGTTACGCAACCTTTGGTGAACGCGGCCTAAGAATCTGGAAGAGCTCAATTGAAAGGAACCAGCGCCTACAAATCAAGGTAACAACTAACTTTCCTATTTAATCATTAAAATCTTTAAGCCCTTTTTAATTATTACATCACTCCGCTACATTTTGGTCCTTCAAACCTTGGATTCCTTCAATTTGATCCTTCCTTTTTGGTTCCTATATACCTACCCATTGTAATAATATTTTTTTGTTGAAAAATATTAATTTCTTTTGTAATTTTAAAGAAATTCCAATTTTTTTTGTGAAATTTTATATTTAAGTTTCGCTATATTATCTTTCTAAAATTGCTACGTCAATCGCCCCAAGCTAAAATTTGAGTTTCGGTGATAAGTTTTACAAGTTTTTACGCTATATACGTATTTCAAGGTTCATTTATTCTTTTTAATTTTGATATTTTAAATATTAATATTCTCTGTACTTATAACCTTGAACTTGAAATACTATAAATGTTTTCGGTAAATTTATGTCCAGTAAGTAAACATATTTTTTGAGGATTTAATGCGAATATTTTGTATAGTCTCTCTCTCTCTCTCTCTCTCTCTCTCTCTCTCTCTCTCTAGTTCGCATTTTTTCCTCAAACTTTCTACATATTTAATCTTTAGAAAATCTTAAAGCAAATAAATTTGCTTACGCACTATCCAAAAAACTCTTAAAATTTTTATTTTATTTAGAAATAATTTTACTGATTCTTTCGTTATCGCTCTCGCTTATTAATGCTATAAAACACTCAAAACCTTTATTTTATTTGAAATAATAATAAAAATCTTGAAATTTGCTACGTTTGAAATTTATATATATATATTCTTTTTTGAGCCTTATTTCTTTAAAATGGCTGATCCTAAGAAAATCAAGCAATATTTAGCTCAACGCGATATTGAAATTACTAAAATGCAACAATTGCACTCACTTGCTAAACTTGCCGAAAATGATGCCGATAAACATGCTACCTTTCAGTGTCGTTTTAAAAGCCTGGAAACAACTTGTGAAAATTTCATGAAAATTCACAATACCATAATTATTATTTATGCCGGGCTCGATAATACTGAGGATCTTGAAGTGCAAAAAGACGTTTTGATTAACTTTGACTTAATGAAATATGAAATTGAAGGAATTCATGCGTCTCTTTTTGATGTTATGCTAGCACAAGTTAAATTTGCGCAACCTGAGGCTCAAACCACTCCCTCTGCCAAACCGAATGCAAAACTACCAAAGATACAAATTTCGGTATTTGATGGTAACCTCCAAATGTGGCAAACGTTTATAGATATGTTTGACTCTCTAATACATAATAATGCGTCCATTTCTAATATAGAAAAATTCAATTATCTTTTAACCTACTTAAAAGGAGCTCCTCTTTCTCTCGTAAAATGTACTCCATTGACAGCTAATAATTATATAGTAGCATATCAAGCGTTAAAGAAAAGATATGACAACCCTCGCCTAATTGCTCATAGCCATTGGGTTTCTTTAGAATCTACCAA
Organism: Altica lythri; assembly: GCA_964028335.1. NCBI lineage: Eukaryota > Metazoa > Arthropoda > Insecta > Coleoptera > Chrysomelidae > Altica > Altica lythri. Next base: position 30,652,030 of record OZ034800.1, read on the forward strand.
AAGAATCTCTAATTCCAAAAATGCCATTGCTTTAAGGACTCTTATTGATACGTTTTTGGAAAATCTCTCAGTGCTAAAAAATCTTGGTTATCCCACGAACTCCTGGGATTTTATTTTGTTTAACATGCTTATTGATAGGTTAGACCAGAGCACTGCTACACGCTTCGAATTAGAATGTGGATCTGATTTGGAAGATGTGAACAATAAGAATAAAACATTTGATATTTTAGTTTTATTTTTAAATAAGCAATGCGCCGCTCTTGATACAGTTTCATATTCCACTAATTTTAAGGGTAAATCAAATGATTTTGAAAAACAAAAAAATAATTTCAAATTTAATGATAAGAAATCTAACTCTCAGAATAATAATAATTTTAAGACAAGACCCGTTGCTAGTTTCGTCGCTAATTCCAATAATTTCTCAACCCCAAATAAAAGAAGCTGTCAATTGTGTACGCACGAACATGACATATATAATTGTCCTGTATTTTTGGCCAAACCCCCATCCGAGCGATTTGGCCTCATTAAAGAAAAACATTGGTGCACCAACTGTTTGGGCACCAGACATTCCGCTTGGCATTGTAATAGTAAGATATTTTGTCAAACTTGCTCTCGTAAACATCATACTCTTTTACATATGGACGCTAAGACTCGAAATAATAATGCTCCTCAAAATAATAATACTCCTCAGAATAATTGTACTCCTCAAAATATTTATACCCCCCAAAATAATAATTCTTCAACTGAAGCTTCTCTCTCAAATGTGCAAAATACTTGTTGTATCTCTAATACACAAAGCTCAGTTACTCAAAATAATGCTTCAAATTGCTCTCTCTCAAACTCTACTTTTAATCTGGGTGATGACATTTCTAGTCTGATCTCACAGGTTTCGAAAACCACATTACTTTCTACAACTATTATAGAAGTAAAAGATATTTTTGGAAATTTCAGGCCTATGCGCGCTCTTCTTGACTCTGCCTCTCAAAGCAATTTTATCACTTCTAAGTGTTTTAAGAAATTGGGCTTAATCTCTTATCCGAACTCCACCAATATTTGTGGGATAGCCCAAACTCGCTCTTAGTCTTCGGGTACTTGTGAATGTATCATAAAACCTGTAGGTATACCCGATCCTCAATATACTTTAGATTTTATAATCTTACCCAAAATTTGTCCTAATCAACCCTCTACTTCTTTACTCAAAGAAAGCTTTTCTAAATTTTCTAATTTGCATTTAGCGGATCCTAACTTTTATAAATCTAGTCCAATAGACATTCTCTTAGGAGCCGATATTTTTGGTTTTCTACTTAAGGGTAGCTCTAAATTCACCACTTTGGATAAACCAGTGGCCCTCGATACTATATTTGGTTGGATAATCATGGGAAAAATTTATACTCAATATTGTACTCCCTCAATAGATACTTTTTTAACTACTCAAGAATCCTCTCTTGAAAATTCTGTTAAAAAATTTTGGGCTTTAGAAGACGTGCCCAGTACCTCAAAACTCTCTGCAGACGATTTAAACGCCGAAGAACGCTTTAAAAATTCAACATTTAGGAATACCGATGGCAGGTACGTTGTTGAATTACCATTCAAGGGGGGCGAACCCTCTTTCTCAAGATCTCGAGATATTGCCTTAAAAAGATTTATTTCTTTAGAAAAAAGATTATTAAAAAACCCTTCTCTTTACGCTGAATATAGCGAGTGTTTAAAAGAATATTTACTCTTAAACCAAATGAAAAATGTATCTCCCCCTACTGAGTCAACAAATAATTTTTATTATATTCCACACCACTGTGTTATTAAAGCAGAGAGTTCAACCACAAAACTTAGAGTGGTATTTGACGCAAGCGCAGTGGATTTAAATAATAAGAGCTTAAATGATTGCCTCTTAACGGGACCCAAATTGCAGCAGGACATTGTCTCTATTTTGTTAAAATTTCGACTCCATTCAATAGTTTTCTCCGCAGATATTAAACAAATGTATCGTCAGATTTTAATTAATCCAAAACACACACCCTATCAAAGAATTTTGTACCGTTTCTCACCCTCAGAACCTATTCAAGATTTTGAATTGCAAGTGGTTACGTTTGGTGTCAGTTCTAGTCCATATTTAGCACTTAGAACAATCAAAGAGCTAGCACGAGAACAAGAAAAAGATTTTCCTCTCGCTTGTGAAACTTTACAAAACGATATCTTCATAGACGATTTACTCTCAGGTCAAAATTCTTTAGACGAAGCTCTAAAACTCCAAAATGATTTAATATCTGTTCGCAAAACAGGTAATTTTGTCTTGCGTAAATGGGCGTCCAACCACCCTCTTCTTTTGTCTCACTTACCCCCCTCAGATTGTCAAGTTGATCCATGTTCTCTTGATTTAGACTCTCAATCTACCCTTAAAGTTTTAGGTCTCTTATGGAATTTTAAATCCGATCATTTTACTTTTAAAGTAGCTCCTAGAAATTTGCCCTGTACTAAGAGAAATATGTTGTCAGAACTCGGACGCATTTATGACCCACTCGGTTTTCTCGTACCTCTAACTGTTACTCTAAAACTTTTAATACAAAATTGTTGGGTTAGTGCAATTGAATGGGATTCTCAAGTTCCCCCAAATATTTCTGACTCTTGGAATAAAATAAGCTCCCAACTTCATGTTTTATCTGACATAAAATTTCCACGTCAAATTATTAATGTCAAAAATCTCTTATCTGCTGAATTACATGGCATGTGTGACTCTAGTCAAAATGCTTATTGTGCTGTAGTGTACCTTAGGGTCTTAGAAAAGAATTATTCAATTAAAACTCATTTTGTTATTGCAAAATCACGCATAGCTCCTTTAAAAAAATTATCTATCCCTCGCCTCGAGTTATGCAGTGCAGTTTTGCTCAGCTCTTTACTTTATTTTGTTCAACAAATTTATAATCATAAAATTTATATCTCTAATGTTTTTGCCTGGACAGATAGTACCATTGTCTTATGTTGGTTAAAAGGTAATTTGCGCAATTGGAATACTTTTGTTTCAAATAGAGTTGCCTATATACAAGAAAAAATACCTCCCTCTAACTGGCATCATATAGTCTCTAAAGATAATCCCGCGGACCCTGGCTCGCGCGGTCTTTTACCGCTAGATTTACTGAACAATACCCTTTGGCGGGCGGGGCCCTTTTGGCTTAGTAAACCCTCTAACACTTGGCCACAAAGTAATTTTGAACTTTATGAACCCTCTGAAGAACGTCGCAAAACAACTTTCTCACTCTTTACTAACGTTTCCGACGTAGATAAATTTCTAAATCGATTTTCCAGTTTACATAATATACAAAGATCTATGTGCTATATACTAAGATTTATTAATAATTGTAGATACCCCACAAATAAAAAAAACACAAATTTTTCTGTTTTTGAGTTAGAAGATGCACTTTTGTTCCTTATAAAATTGGTACAACATCAGGTTTTTTCCGAAGAAATTTCAGCTTTAAAATCAGAAAAACGCCTCCCTAAACCTTTTAGAAAACTCACCCCCTTTCTGGAAAATGGTGTTTTGCGCGTTGGAGGTCGCTTAAAAAATGCTAAGTTGCTGTATGATAAGCAACATCCAATATTGCTTCCCTCTAACCATCGCTTAATTAATTTAATCATAGAATATACTCATAAAATTTATTTACACCCAGGTCCTCAAACTCTACAATATTTACTGTCTCAGAAATATTGGATCATCTCTTATAGATGAACTATTCGAAGAGTTATCTCAAAGTGCTACAATTGTTTTAGAATTAATCCTCTTTCTATTCAACCCTTAATGGGTCAATTACCTCTTGCTCGACTTTCAACTACTAAGGCCTTTGGATCTGTCGGTGTAGATTATGCCGGCCCCTTTTCTATCACAACAAATAGAACTCGTGGTGCTAAAGTTTTAAAGGCGTATGTATGTCTGTTTATCTGTATGGCAACTAAGGCAGTACATATCGAGTTGGCCTCTGATTTAACCAGTGAAGCGTTCCTTGCTTGTTTGCGTCGATTTATTTCGCGACGTGGACAGGTTAATGATATTTATAGTGATCGAGGCACTAACTTTTGTGGTGCTTGGAATGAAATTAACAAATATATGCACTTAGCGGTTAAAAGAGAAAAAATAACTTGGCACTTTAACCCCGCTGCCGCGCCAAATTTTGGTGGCTTATGGGAAAGTGGTGTTCGCTCTGTAAAAACTCATCTCTCTAAAATAGTTGGTCTACAAATTCTCACTTACGAGAAATTAAATACTGTTCTTGTACAAATAGAAGGTGTCCTTAATTCTCGGCCCTTATGCCCTCTAAGTTCTGACCCAAACGACCTCAATGTGTTAACTCCTGGCCATTTTTTAACTTTGCAACCCTTAAATTCTTTTCCTGAGCCTGACTTGGCTCATATTAAAATTAATCGCTTGTCACAATGGCAATTATTGCAACATATGCATCAAACCTTTTGGAAGCGTTATAGTAATGAATATCTTCATACTTTATTACAGAGAAGTCGCTGGACCGATAGAACGGTAAACATAGATTTGGACACTTTAGTCTTAGTTAAAGATGAAAATTTACCCCCTTTAAAATGGAGCATTGCGCGAGTTGCTCAAGTACACCCCGGTAAAGATGGCGTCGTAAGGGTAGTAACCCTCCGGACCAGTAAAGGTCTAATTCAGCGCCCTGTAAGCAAAGTGTGCACTTTACCTCGCAATTAATTTAACTTTAAGTTTTTACTTAGGTAGTAGGGTAGAATTTTTAATTTTTTTTTTCCTCTCACATAATTTGGCGAAGCTTAAATATATACTTTTTTAAATTTATTTTTGTTTGTAAAATGATGGTTCATTTTAAGCGGGCGGAATGTTCCGTCTTGGCTTATTTATTTTATAGTTTAAAAAATTATAATTAATAATTATAAGTATAATATTAATTACAATCTGCTCCTCTCTCCCCTAAATTATATTTTATTTATCCCACTCCTTCTTCTGTCCCTTTTTCCTAAGTTGTTCCAATAAGAAGAAGGAAACGAGTTTGGCGTAGATCCTCGGACGAAGCGGTGGCTTTTGTTTCGAAAATACAAATAGAAAAAGGTAAAATCTACTGGACATACCGAAGGCGATTACAATATTAGTTCCGGTATAATTTACAAAATTATTACCATTAAAACATTACTAAAACTTAAAACCGGCCGGTTAGCGTTTAGTGTATCGTATTCCCGCCCGCGTTACGCAACCTTTGGTGAACGCGGCCTAAGAATCTGGAAGAGCTCAATTGAAGGGAACCAGCGCCTACAAATCAAGGTAACAACTAACTTTCCTATTCAATCATTAAAATCTTTAAGCCCTTTTTAATTATTACATCACTCCGCTACAGTAATAATTTTCATTTTTGACATTTAGCATTGTGACATTTGTCATTTGACATCTTTGACATTTGCCATCTTGAAATTTGTCATTTTTGACATTTTTCATGGTGACACTTTTCATTTTTGACACTTAGCATTGTGACATTTGTCATTTGACATCTTTGACATTTGCCATCTTGAAATTTGTCATTTTTGACATTTAGCATTATGACATTTGTCATTTGACATCTTGGACATTTGCCATCTTGAAATTTGTCATTTTTGACATTTTTCATGGTGACACTTATCATTTTTGACATTTAGCATTGTGACATTTGTCAGTTTTGACATTTGCCATCTTGAAATTTGTCATTTTTGACATATTTCATGGTGACACTTTTCATTTTTGACATTTAGCATTGTGACATTTGTCATTTGACATCTTTGACATTTGCCATCTTGAAATTTGTTATTTTTGACATTTTTTATGGTGACACTTTTCATTTTTGACATTTAGCATTGTGACATTTGTCAGTTTTGACATTTGCCATCTTGAAATTTGTCATTTTTGACATTTTTCATGGTGACACTTTTCATTTTTGACATTTAGCATTGTGACATTTGTCATTTGACATCTTTGACATTTGCCATCTTGAAATTTGTTATTTTTGACATTTTTCATGGTGACACTTTTCATTTTTGACATTTAGCATTGTGACATTTGTCATTTGACATCTTTGACATTTGCCATCTTGAAATTTGTCATTTTTGACATTTTTCATGGTGACACTTTTCATTTTTGACATTTAGCATTGTGACATTTGTCATTTGACATCTTTGACATTTGCCATCTTGAAATTTGTTATTTTTGACATTTTTCATGGTGATACTTTTCATTTTTGACATTTAGCATTGTGACATTTGTCATTTGACATCTTTGACATTTGCCATCTTGAAATTTGTCATTTTTGACATTTTTCATGGTGACACTTTTCATTTTTGACATTTAGCATTGTGACATTTGTCATTTGACATCTTTGACATTTGCCATCTTGAAATTTGTCATTTTTGACATTTAGCATTGTGACATTTGTCATTTGACATCTTGGACATTTGCCATCTTGAAATTTGTCATTTTTGACATTTTTCATGGTGACACTTATCATTTTTGACATTAAGCATTGTGACATTTGTCAGTTTTGACATTTGTCATCTTGAAATTTGTCATTTTTGACATTTTTCATGGGGACACTTTTCATTTTTGACATTTAGCATTGTGACATTTGTCATTTGACATCTTTGACATTTGCCATCTTGAAATTTGTCATTTTTGACATTTTTCATGGTGACACCTTTCATTTTTGACATTTAGCATTGTGACATTTGTCATTTGACATCTTTGACATTTGCCATCTTGAAATTTGTCATTTTTGACATTTTTCATGGTGACACTTTTCATTTTTGACATTTAGCATTGTGACACTTGTCATTTGACATCTTTGACATTTGCCATCTTGAAATTTGTCATTTTTGACATTTTTTATGGTGACACTTTTCATTTTTGACATTTAGCATTGTGACATTTGTCATATTCGACATCTTTGACATTTGCCATCTTGAAATTTGTCATTTTTGACATTTTTCATGGTGACAATTTTCATTTTTGACATTAAGCATTGTGACATTTGTCATTTGACATCTTTGACATTTGCCATCTTAAAATTTGTCATTATTGACATTTTTCATGGGGACACTTTTCATTTTTGACATTTGTCATTTGACATCTTTGACATTTGCCATCTTGAAATTTGTCATTTTTGACATTTTTCACGGTGACACTTTTCATTTTTGACATTTAGCATTGTGACATTTGTCATTTGACATCTTAGACGTTTGCCATCTTGAAATTTGTCATTTTTGACACTTTTCATTTTTGACATTTAGCATTGTGACATTTGTCATTTGACATCTTTGACATTTGCCATCTTGAAATTTGTCATTTTTGACATTTTTCATGGTGACACTTTTCATTTTTGACATTTAGCATTGTGACATTTTTTGTCGTTTGACATCTTGGACATTTGCCATCTTGAAATTTATCATTTTTGACATTTTTCATAGTGACACTTATCATTTTTGACATTTAGCATTGTGACATTTGTCAGTTTTGACATTTGCCATCTTGAAATTTGTCATTTTTGACATTTTTCATGGTGACACTTTTCATTTTTGACATTTAGCATTGTGACATTTGTCATTTAACATCTTTGACATTTGCCATCTTGAAATTTGTCATTTTTGACATTTTTCATAGTGACACTTTTCATTTTTGACATTTAGCATTGTGACATTTGTCATTTGACATCTTTGACATTTGCCATCTTGAAATTTGTTATTTTTGACATTTTTCATGGTGACACTCTTCATTTTTGACATTTAGCATTGTGACATTTGTCATTTGACATCTTTGACATTTGCCATCTTGAAATTTGTCATTTTTGACATTTTTCATGGTGACACTTTTCATTTTTGACATTGAGCATTGTGATATTTGTTATTTGACATCTTTGACATTTGCCATCTTGAAATTTGTCATTTTTCATGGTGACACTTTTCATTTTTGACATTTAGCATTGTGACATTTGTCATTTGACATCTTTGACATTTGCCATCTTGGAATTTGTTATTTTTGACATTTTTCATGGTGACACTTTTCATTTTTGACATTTAGCATTGTGACATTTGTCATTTGACATCTTTGACATTTGCCATCTTGAAATTTGTCATTTTTGACATTTTTCATGGTGACACTTTTCATTTTTGACATTTAGCATTGTGACATTTGTCATTTGACATCTTTGACATTTGCCATCTTGAAATTTGTCATTTTTGACATTTTTTATGGTGACACTTTTCATTTTTGACATTTAGCATTGTGACATTTGTCATTTGACATCTTTGACATTTGCCATCTTGAAATTTGTTATTTTTGACATTTTTCATGGTGGCACTTTTCTTTTTTCACATTTAGCATTGTGACATTTGTCATTTGACATCTTTGACATTTGCCATCTTGAAATTTGTCATTTTTGACATTTTTCATGGTGACACTTTTCATTTTTGACATTTAGCATTGTGACATTTGTCATTTGACATCTTTGACATTTGCCATCTTGAAATTTGTCATTTTTGACATTTTTTATGGTGACACTTTTCATTTTTGACATTTAGCATTGTGACATTTGTCATTTGACATCTTTGACATTTGCCATCTTGAAATTTGTCATTTTTGATATTTTTCATGGTGACACTTTTCATTTTTGACATTTAGCATTGTGACATTTGTCATTTGACATCTTTGACATTTGCCATCTTGAAATTTGTCATTTTTGACATTTTTCATGGTGACACTTTTCATTTTTGACATTTAGCATTGTGACATTTGTCATTTGACATCTTTGACATTTGCCATCTTGAAATTTGTCATTTTTGACATTTTTCATGGTGACACTTTTCATTTTTGACATTTACCATTGTGACATTTGTCATTTGACATCTTTGACATTTGCCATCTTGAAATTTGTTATTTTTGACATTTTTCATAGTGACACTTTTCATTTTTGACATTTAGCATTGTGACATTTGTCATTTGACATCTTTAACATTTGCCAACTTGAAATTTGTCATTTTTGACATTTTTCATAGTGACACTTTTTATTTTTGACATTTAGCATTGTGACATTTGTCATTTGACATCTTTGACATTTGCCATCTTGAAATTTGTCATTTTTGACATTTAGCATCGTGACATTTGTCATTTGACATCTTTGACATTTGCCATCTTGAAATTTGTTATTTTTGACATTTTTCATGGTGACACTTTTCATTTTTGACATTTAGCATTGTGACATTTGTCAGTTTTGACATTTGCCATCTTGAAATTTGTCATTTTTGACATTTTATGGTGACACTTTTCATTTTTGACATTTAGTATTGTGACATTTGTCATTTGACATCTTTGACATTTGCCATCTTGAAATTTGGTATTTTTGACATTTTTCATGGTTACACTTTTTATTTTTGACATTTAGCATTGTGACATTTGTCATTTGACATCTTTGACATTTGCCATCTTAAAATTTGTTATTTTTGACATTTTTCATGGTGACACTTTTCATTTTTGACATTTAGCATTGTGACATATGTCATTTGACATCTTTGACATTTGCCATCTTGAAATTTGTCATTTTTGACATTTTTCATGGTGACACTTTTCATTTTTGACATTTAGCATTGTGACATTTGTCATTTGACATCTTTGACATTTGCCATCTTGAAATTTGTCATTTTTGACATTTTTTATGGTGACACTTTTCATTTTTGACATTTAGCATTGCGACATTTGTCATTTGACATCTTTGACATTTGCCATCTTGAAATTTGTCATTTTTGACATTTAGCATTGTGACATTTGTCATTTGACATCTTTGATATTTGCCATCTTGAAATTTGTCATTTTTGACATTTTTCATGGTGACACTTTTCATTTTTGACATTTAGCATTGTGACATTTCTCATTTGACATCTTGGGCATTTGCCATCTTGAAATTTGTCATTTTTGACATTTTTCATGGTGACACTTTTCATTTTTGACATTTAGCATTGTGACATTTGTCATTTGACATCTTTGACATTTGCCATCTTGAAATTTGTCATTTTTGATATTTTTCATGGTGACACTTTTCATTTTTGACATTTAGCATTGTGACATTTGTCATTTGACATCGTTGACATTTGCCATCTTGAAATTTGTTATTTTTGACATTTTTCATGGTGACACTTTTCAGTTTTGACATTTAGCATTGTGACATTTGTCATTTGACATCTTTGACATTTGCCATCTTGAAATTTGTCATTTTTGACATTTTTTATGGTGACAATTTTCATTTTTGACATTTAGCATTGTGACATTTGTCATTTGACATCTTTGACATTTGCCATCTTGAAATTTGTCATTTTTGACATTTTTCATGGTGACACTTTTCATTTTTAACATTTGGCATTGTGACATTTGTCATTTGACATCTTTGACATTTGCCATCTTGAAATTTGTCATTTTTGACATTTTTCATGGTGACACTTTTCCTTTTTGACATTTAGCATTGTGATATTTGTCATTTGACATCTTTGACATTTGCCATCTTGAAATTTGTCATTTTTGACATTTTTCATGGTGACACTTTTCATTTTTGACATTTAGCATTGTTACATTTGTCATTTGACATCTTTGGCATTTGCCATCTTGAAATTTGTTATTTTTGACATTTTTCATGGTGACACTTTTCATTTTTGACATTTAGCATTGTGACATTTGTCATTTGAGATCTTTGACATTTGCCATCTTGAAATTTGTCATTATTGACATTTTTCATGATGACACTTTTCATTTTTGACATTTAGCATTGTGACATTTGTCATTTGACATCTTTGACATTTGCCATCTTGAAATTTGTTATTTTTGACATTTTTCATGGTGACACTTTTCATTTTTGACATTTAGCATTGTGACATTTGTCATTTGACATCTTTGACATTTGCCATCTTGAAATTTGTTATTTTTGACATTTTTCATGGTGACACTTTTCATTTTTGACATTTAGCATTGTGACATTTGTCATTTGACATCTTTGACATTTGCCATCTTGAAATTTGTCATTTTTGACATTTTTCATGGTGACACTTTTCATTTTTGACATTTAGCATTGTGACATTTGTCATTTGACATCTTTGACATTTGATATCTTGAAATTTGTCATTTTTGACATTTAGCATTGTGACATTTGTTATTTGACATCTTGGACATTTGCCATCTTGAAATTTGTCATTTTTGAAATTTTTTATGGTGACACTTATCATTTTTGACATTTAGCATTGTGACATTTGTCAGTTTTGACATTTGCCATCTTGAAATTTGTCATTTTTGACATTTTTTATGGTGACAATTTTCATTTTTGACATTTAGCATTGTGACATTTGTCATTTGACATCTTTGACATTTGCCATCTTGAAATTTGTCATTTTTGACATTTTTCATGGTGACACTTTTCATTTTTAACATTTAGCATTGTGACATTTGTCATTTGACATCTTTGACATTTGCCATCTTGAAATTTGTCATTTTTGACATTTTTCATGGTGACACTTTTCATTTTTGACATTTAGCATTGTGATATTTGTCATTTGACATCTTTGACATTTGCCATCTTGAAATTTGTCATTTTTGACATTTTTCATGGTGACACTTTTCATTTTTGACATTTAGCATTGTTACATTTGTCATTTGACATCTTTGGCATTTGCCATCTTGAAATTTGTTATTTTTGACATTTTTCATGGTGACACTTTTCATTTTTGACATTTAGCATTGTGACATTTGTCATTTGAGATCTTTGACATTTGCCATCTTGAAATTTGTCATTATTGACATTTTTCATGATGACACTTTTCATTTTTGACATTTAGCATTGTGACATTTGTCATTTGACATCCTTGACATTTGCCATCTTGAAATTTGTTATTTTTGACATTTTTTATGGTGACACTTTTCATTTTTGACATTTAGCATTGTGACATTTGTCATTTGACATCTTTGACATTTGCCATCTTGAAATTTGTTATTTTTGACATTTTTCATGGTGACACTTTTCATTTTTGACATTTAGCATTGTGACATTTGTCATTTGACATCTTTGACATTTGCCATCTTGAAATTTGTCATTTTTGACATTTTTCATGGTGACACTTTTCATTTTTGACATTTAGCATTGTGACATTTGTCATTTGACATCTTTGACATTTAATATCTTGAAATTTGTCATTTTTGACATTTAGCATTGTGACATTTGTTATTTGACATCTTGGACATTTGCCATCTTGAAATTTGTCATTTTTGACATTTTTTATGGTGACACTTATCATTTTTGACATTTAGCATTGTGACATTTGTCAGTTTTGACATTTGCCATCTTGAAATTTGTCATTTTTGACATTTTTTATGGTAACACTTTTCATTTTTGACATTTAGCATTGTGACATTTGTCATTTGACATCTTTGACATTTGCCATCTTGAAATTTGTTATTTTTGACATTTTTCATGGTAACACTTTTCATTTTTGACATTTAGCATTGTGACATTTGTCATTTGACATCTTTGACATTTGCCATCTTGAAATTTGTCATTTTTGACATTTTTCATGGTGACACTTTTCATTTTTGACATTTAGCATTGTGACATTTGTCATTTGACATCTTTGACATTTGCCATCTTGAAATTTGTTATTTTTGACATTTTTCAGGGTGACACTTTTCATTTTTGACATTTAGCATTGTGACATTTGTCATTTGACATCTTTGACATTTGCCATCTTGAAATTTGTCATTTTTGACATTTTTCATGGTGACACTTATCATTTTTGCATTTAGCATTGTGACATTTGTCATTTGACATCTTTGACATTTGCCATCTTGAAATTTGTCATTTTTGACATTTAGCATTGTGACATTTGTCATTTGACATCTTTGACATTTGCCATCTTGAAATTTGTTATTTTTGACATTTTTCATGGTGACACTTTTCATTTTTGACATTTAGCATTGTGACATTTGTCAGTTTTGACATTTGCCATCTTGAAATTTGTCATTTTTGACATTTTATGGTGACACTTTTCATTTTTGACATTTAGCATTGTGACATTTGTCATTTGACATCTTTGACATTTGCCATCTTGAAATTTGTTATTTTTGACATTTTTCATGGTGACACTCTTCATTTTTGACATTTAGCATTGTGACATTTGTCATTTGACATCTTTGACATTTGGCATCTTGAAATTTGTCATTTTTGACATTTTTCATGGTGACACTTTTCATTTTTGACATTTAGCATTGTGACATTTGTCATTTGACATCTTTGACATTTGCCATCTTGAAATTTGTTATTTTTGACATTTTTTATGGTGACACTTTTCATTTTTGACATTTAGCATTGTGACATTTGTCATTTGACATCTTTGACATTTGCCATCTTGAAATTTGTCATTTTTGACATTTTTCATGGTGACACTTTTCATTTTTGACATTTAGCATTGTGACATTTGTCATTTGACATCTTTGACATTTGCCATCTTAAAATTTGTCATTTTTGACATTTAGCATTGTGACATTTGTCATTTGACATCTTTAATATTTGCCATTTTGAAATTTGTCATTTTTGACATTTTTCATGGTGACACTTTTCATTTTTGACATTTAGCATTGTGACATTTGTCATTTGACATCTTGGACATTTGCCATCTTGAAATTTGTCATTTTTGACATTTTTCATGGTGACACTTTTCATTTTTGACATTTAGCATTGTGACATTTGTCATTTGACATCTTTGACATTTGCCATCTTGAAATTTGTCATTTTTGACATTTTTCATGGTGACACTTTTCATTTTTGACATTTAGCATTGTGACATTTGTCATTTGACATCTTTGATATTTGCCATCTTGAAATTTGTTATTTTTGACATTTTTCATGGTGACACTTTTCATTTTTGACATTTAGCATTGTGAAATTTGTCATTTGACATCTTTGACATTTGCCATCTTGAAATTTGTCATTTTTGACATTTTGCATGGTGACACTTTTCATTTTTGACATTTAGCATTGTGACATTTGTCATTTGACATTTGCCATCTTAAGATTTGTTATTTTTGACATTTTTTATGGTGACACTTTTCATTTTTGACATTTAGCATTGTGACATTTGTCATTTGACATCTTTGACATTTGTCATTTGACATCTTTGACATTTGCCATCTTGAAATTTGTCATTTTTAACATTTTTCATGGTGACACTTTTCATTTTTGACATTTGGCATTGTGAAATTTGTCATTTCACATCTTTGATATTTGCCATCTTGAAATTTGTCATTTTTGACATTTTTTATGGTGACACTTTTCATTTTTGACATTTAGCATTGTGACATTTGTCACTTGACATCTTTGACATTTGCCATCTTGAAATTTGTTATTTTTGACATTTTTCATGGTGACACCTTTTATTTTTGACATTTAGCATTGTGACATTTGTCATTTGACATCTTTGACATTTGCCATCTTGAAATTTGTCATTTTTGACATTTTTCATGGTGACACTTATCATTTTTGACATTTAGCATTGTGACATTTGTCATTTGACATCTTTGACATTTGCCATCTTGAAATTTGTCATTTTTGACATTTTTCACAGTGACACTTTTCATTTTTGACATTTAGCATTGTGACATTTGTCATTTGACATCTTAGACATTTGCCATCTTGAAATTTGTCATTTTTGACACTTTTCATTTTTGACATTTAGCATTGTGACATTTGTCATTTGACATCTTTGACATTTGCCATCTTGAAATTTGTCATTTTTGACATTTTTCATGGTGACACTTTTCATTTTTGACATTTAGCATTGTGACATTTGTCATTTGACATCTTTGACATTTGCCATCTTAAAATTTGTCATTTTTGACATTTAGCATTGTGACATTTGTCATTTGACATCTTTAATATTTGCCATTTTGAAATTTGTCATTTTTGACATTTTTCATGGTGACACTTTTCATTTTTGACATTTAGCATTGTGACATTTGTCATTTGACATCTTGGACATTTGCCATCTTGAAATTTGTCATTTTTGACATTTTTCATGGTGACACTTTTTATTTTTGACATTTAGCATTGTGACATTTGTCATTTGACATCTTTGACATTTGCCATCTTGAAATTTGTCATTTTTGACATTTTTCATGGTGACACTTTTCATTTTTGACATTTAGCATTGTGACATTTGTCATTTGACATCTTTGATATTTGCCATCTTGAAATTTGTTATTTTTGACATTTTTTATGGTGACACTTTTCATTTTTGACATTTAGCATTGTGAAATTTGTCATTTGACATCTTTGACATTTGCCATCTTGAAATTTGTCATTTTTGACATTTTGCATGGTGACACTTTTCATTTTTGACATTTAGCATTGTGACATTTGTCATTTGACATTTGCCATCTTAAGATTTGTTATTTTTGACATTTTTTATGGTGACACTTTTCATTTTTGACATTTAGCATTGTGACATTTGTCATTTGACATCTTTGACATTTGTCATTTGACATCTTTGACATTTGCCATCTTGAAATTTGTCATTTTTAACATTTTTCATGGTGACACTTTTCATTTTTGACATTTGGCATTGTGAAATTTGTCATTTCACATCTTTGATATTTGCCATCTTGAAATTTGTCATTTTTGACATTTTTTATGGTGACACTTTTCATTTTTGACATTTAGCATTGTGACATTTGTCACTTGACATCTTTGACATTTGCCATCTTGAAATTTGTTATTTTTGACATTTTTCATGGTGACACCTTTTATTTTTGACATTTAGCATTGTGACATTTGTCATTTGACATCTTTGACATTTGCCATCTTGAAATTTGTTATTTTTGACATTTTTCATGGTGACACTTTTCATTTTTGCCATTTAGCATTGTGACATTTGTCAGTTTTGACATTTGCCATCTTGAAATTTGTCATTTTTGACATTTTATGGTGACACTTTTCATTTTTGACATTTAGCATTGTGACATTTGTCATTTGACATCTTTGACATTTGCCATCTTGAAATTTGGTATTTTTGACATTTTTCATGGTGACACTTTTCATTTTTGACATTTAGCATTGTGACATTTGTCATTTGACATCTTTGACATTTGCCATCTTGAAATTTGTTATTTTTGACATTTTTCATGGTGACACTTTTCATTTTTGACATTTAGCATTGTGACATTTGTCATTTGACATCTTTGACATTTGCCATCTTGAAATTTGTCATTTTTGACATTTTTTATGGTGACACTTTTCATTTGACATCTTTGATATTTGCCATCTTGAAATTTGTCATTTTTGACATTTTTCATGGTGACACTTTTCATTTTTGACATTTAGCACTGTGACATTTGTCATTTGACATCTTGGACATTTGCCATCTTGAAATTTGTCATTTTTGACATTTTTCATGGTGACACTTTTCATTTTTGACATTTAGCATTGTTACATTTGTCATTTGACATCTTTGGCATTTGCCATCTTGAAATTTGTTATTTTTGACATTTTTCATGGTGACACTTTTCATTTTTGACATTTAGCATTGTGACATTTGTCATTTGAGATCTTTGACATTTGCCATCTTGAAATTTGTCATTATTGACATTTTTCATGATGACACTTTTCATTTTTGACATTTAGCATTGTGACATTTGTCATTTGACATCTTTGACATTTGCCATCTTGAAATTTGTTATTTTTGACATTTTTCATGGTGACACTTTTCATTTTTGACATTTAGCATTGTGACATTTGTCATTTGACATCTTTGACATTTGCCATCTTGAAATTTGTTATTTTTGACATTTTTCATGGTGACACTTTTCATTTTTGACATTTAGCATTGTGACATTTGTCATTTGACATCTTTGACATTTGCCATCTTGAAATTTGTCATTTTTGACATTTTTCATGGTGACACTTTTCATTTTTGACATTTAGCATTGTGACATTTGTCATTTGACATCTTTGACATTTGCCATCTTGAAATTTGTCATTTTTGACATTTAGCATTGTGACATTTGTTATTTGACATCTTGGACATTTGCCATCTTGAAATTTGTCATTTTTGACATTTTTTATGGTGACACTTATCATTTTTGACATTTAGCATTGTGATATTTGTCAGTTTTGACATTTGCCATCTTGAAATTTGTCATTTTTGACATTTTTCATGGTAACACTTTTCATTTTTGACATTTAGCATTGTGACATTTGTCATTTGACATCTTTGACATTTGCCATCTTGAAATTTGTTATTTTTGACATTTTTCATAGTAACACTTTTCATTTTTGACATTTAGCATTGTGACATTTGTCATTTGACATCTTTGACATTTGCCATCTTGAAATTTGTCATTTTTGACATTTTTCATGGTGACACTTTTCATTTTTGACATTTAGCATTGTGACATTTGTCATTTGACATCTTTGACATTTGCCATCTTAAAATTTGTTATTTTTGACATTTTTCAGAGTGACACTTTTCATTTTTGACATTTAGCATTGTGACATTTGTCATTTGACATCTTTGACATTTGCCATCTTGAAATTTGTCATTTTTGACATTTTTCATGGTGACACTTTTCATTTTTGACATTTTTCATGGTGACACTTTTCATTTTTGACATTTAGCATTGTGAAATTTGTCAGTTTTGACATTTGCCATCTTGAAATTTGTCATTTTTGACATTTTATGGTGACACTTTTCATTTTTGACATTTAGCATTGTGACATTTGTCATTTGACATCTTTGACATTCGCCATCTTGAAATTTGTTATTTTTGACATTTTTCATGGTGACACTTTTCATTTTTGACATTTAGCATTGTGACATTTGTCATTTGACATCTTTGATATTTGGCATCTTGAAATTTGTCATTTTTGACATTTTTCATGGTGACACCTTTTATTTTTGACATTTAGCATTGTGACATTTGTCATTTGACATCTTTGACATTTGCCATCTTGAAATTTGTCATTTTTGACATTTTTCATGGTGACACTTATCATTTTTGACATTTAGCATTGTGACATTTGTCATTTGACATCTTTGACATTTGCCATCTTGAAATTTGTCATTTTTGACATTTTTCACAGTGACACTTTTCATTTTTGACATTTAGCATTGTGAAATTTGTCAGTTTTGACATTTGCCATCTTGAAATTTGTCATTTTTAACATTTTTCATGGTGACACTTTTCATTTTTGACATTTGGCATTGTGAAATTTGTCATTTCACATCTTTGATATTTGCCATCTTGAAATTTGTCATTTTTGACATTTTTTATGGTGACACTTTTCATTTTTGACATTTAGCATTGTGACATTTGTCACTTGACATCTTTGACATTTGCCATCTTGAAATTTGTTATTTTTGACATTTTTCATGGTGACACCTTTTATTTTTGACATTTAGCATTGTGACATTTGTCATTTGACATCTTTGACATTTGCCATCTTGAAATTTGTCATTTTTGACATTTTTCATGGTGACACTTATCATTTTTGACATTTAGCATTGTGACATTTGTCATTTGACATCTTTGACATTTGCCATCTTGAAATTTGTCATTTTTGACATTTTTCACAGTGACACTTTTCATTTTTGACATTTAGCATTGTGACATTTGTCATTTGACATCTTAGACATTTGCCATCTTGAAATTTGTCATTTTTGACACTTTTCATTTTTGACATTTAGCATTGTGACATTTGTCATTTGACATCTTTGACATTTGCCATCTTGAAATTTGTCATTTTTGACATTTTTCATGGTGACACTTTTCATTTTTGACATTTAGCATTGTGACATTTGTCATTTGACATCTTTGACATTTGCCATCTTAAAATTTGTCATTTTTGACATTTAGCTTTGTGACATTTGTCATTTGACATCTTTAATATTTGCCATTTTGAAATTTGTCATTTTTGACATTTTTCATGGTGACACTTTTCATTTTTGACATTTAGCATTGTGACATTTGTCATTTGACATCTTGGACATTTGCCATCTTGAAATTTGTCATTTTTGACATTTTTCATGGTGACACTTTTTATTTTTGACATTTAGCATTGTGACATTTGTCATTTGACATCTTTGACATTTGCCATCTTGAAATTTGTCATTTTTGACATTTTTCATGGTGACACTTTTCATTTTTGACATTTAGCATTGTGACATTTGTCATTTGACATCTTTGATATTTGCCATCTTGAAATTTGTTATTTTTGACATTTTTCATGGTGACACTTTTCATTTTTGACATTTAGCATTGTGAAATTTGTCATTTGACATCTTTGACATTTGCCATCTTGAAATTTGTCATTTTTGACATTTTGCATGGTGACACTTTTCATTTTTGACATTTAGCATTGTGACATTTGTCATTTGACATTTGCCATCTTAAGATTTGTTATTTTTGACATTTTTTATGGTGACACTTTTCATTTTTGACATTTAGCATTGTGACATTTGTCATTTGACATCTTTGACATTTGTCATTTGACATCTTTGACATTTGCCATCTTGAAATTTGTCATTTTTAACATTTTTCATGGTGACACTTTTCATTTTTGACATTTGGCATTGTGAAATTTGTCATTTCACATCTTTGATATTTGCCATCTTGAAATTTGTCATTTTTGACATTTTTTATGGTGACACTTTTCATTTTTGACATTTAGCATTGTGACATTTGTCACTTGACATCTTTGACATTTGCCATCTTGAAATTTGTTATTTTTGACATTTTTCATGGTGACACCTTTTATTTTTGACATTTAGCATTGTGACATTTGTCATTTGACATCTTTGACATTTGCCATCTTGAAATTTGTTATTTTTGACATTTTTCATGGTGACACTTTTCATTTTTGCCATTTAGCATTGTGACATTTGTCAGTTTTGACATTTGCCATCTTGAAATTTGTCATTTTTGACATTTTATGGTGACACTTTTCATTTTTGACATTTAGCATTGTGACATTTGTCATTTGACATCTTTGACATTTGCCATCTTGAAATTTGGTATTTTTGACATTTTTCATGGTGACACTTTTCATTTTTGACATTTAGCATTGTGACATTTGTCATTTGACATCTTTGACATTTGCCATCTTGAAATTTGTTATTTTTGACATTTTTCATGGTGACACTTTTCATTTTTGACATTTAGCATTGTGACATTTGTCATTTGACATCTTTGACATTTGCCATCTTGAAATTTGTCATTTTTGACATTTTTTATGGTGACACTTTTCATTTGACATCTTTGATATTTGCCATCTTGAAATTTGTCATTTTTGACATTTTTCATGGTGACACTTTTCATTTTTGACATTTAGCACTGTGACATTTGTCATTTGACATCTTGGACATTTGCCATCTTGAAATTTGTCATTTTTGACATTTTTCATGGTGACACTTTTCATTTTTGACATTTAGCATTGTTACATTTGTCATTTGACATCTTTGGCATTTGCCATCTTGAAATTTGTTATTTTTGACATTTTTTATGGTGACACTTTTCATTTTTGACATTTAGCATTGTGACATTTGTCATTTGAGATCTTTGACATTTGCCATCTTGAAATTTGTCATTATTGACATTTTTCATGATGACACTTTTCATTTTTGACATTTAGCATTGTGACATTTGTCATTTGACATCTTTGACATTTGCCATCTTGAAATTTGTTATTTTTGACATTTTTCATGGTGACACTTTTCATTTTTGACATTTAGCATTGTGACATTTGTCATTTGACATCTTTGACATTTGCCATCTTGAAATTTGTTATTTTTGACATTTTTCATGGTGACACTTTTCATTTTTGACATTTAGCATTGTGACATTTGTCATTTGACATCTTTGACATTTGCCATCTTGAAATTTGTCATTTTTGACATTTTTCATGGTGACACTTTTCATTTTTGACATTTAGCATTGTGACATTTGTCATTTGACATCTTTGACATTTGCCATCTTGAAATTTGTCATTTTTGACATTTAGCATTGTGACATTTGTTATTTGACATCTTGGACATTTGCCATCTTGAAATTTGTCATTTTTGACATTTTTTATGGTGACACTTATCATTTTTGACATTTAGCATTGTGATATTTGTCAGTTTTGACATTTGCCATCTTGAAATTTGTCATTTTTGACATTTTTCATGGTAACACTTTTCATTTTTGACATTTAGCATTGTGACATTTGTCATTTGACATCTTTGACATTTGCCATCTTGAAATTTGTTATTTTTGACATTTTTCATAGTAACACTTTTCATTTTTGACATTTAGCATTGTGACATTTGTCATTTGACATCTTTGACATTTGCCATCTTGAAATTTGTCATTTTTGACATTTTTCATGGTGACACTTTTCATTTTTGACATTTAGCATTGTGACATTTGTCATTTGACATCTTTGACATTTGCCATCTTAAAATTTGTTATTTTTGACATTTTTCAGGGTGACACTTTT
This sequence comes from Altica lythri, assembly GCA_964028335.1. Classification (NCBI taxonomy): domain Eukaryota; kingdom Metazoa; phylum Arthropoda; class Insecta; order Coleoptera; family Chrysomelidae; genus Altica; species Altica lythri. The sequence goes on from OZ034800.1 coordinate 30,673,575, forward strand.
CATTTTTGACATTTAGCATTGTGACATTTGTCATTTGACATCTTTGACATTTGCCATCTTGAAATTTGTCATTTTTGACATTTTTCATGGTGACACTTTTCATTTTTGACATTTTTCATGGTGACACTTTTCATTTTTGACATTTAGCATTGTGAAATTTGTCAGTTTTGACATTTGCCATCTTGAAATTTGTCATTTTTGACATTTTATGGTGACACTTTTCATTTTTGACATTTAGCATTGTGACATTTGTCATTTGACATCTTTGACATTCGCCATCTTGAAATTTGTTATTTTTGACATTTTTCATGGTGACACTTTTCATTTTTGACATTTAGCATTGTGACATTTGTCATTTGACATCTTTGATATTTGGCATCTTGAAATTTGTCATTTTTGACATTTTTCATGGTGACACTTTTCATTTTTGACATTTAGCATTGTGACATTTGTCATTTGACATCTTTGACATTTGCCATCTTGAAATTTGTTATTTTTGACATTTTTCATGGTGACACTTTTCATTTTTGACATTTAGCATTGTGACATTTGTCATTTGACATCTTTGACATTTTCCATCTTGAAATTTGTCATTTTTGACATTTTTCATGGTGACACTTTTCATTTTTGACATTTAGCATTGTGACATTTGTCATTTGACATCTTTGACATTTGCCATCTTAAAATTTGTCATTTTTGACATTTAGCATTGTGACATTTGTCATTTGACATCTTTGATATTTGCCATTTTGAAATTTGTCATTTTTGACATTTTTCATGGTGACACTTTTCATTTTTGACATTTAGCATTGTGACATTTGTCATTTGACATCTTGGACATTTGCCATCTTGAAATTTGTCATTTTTGACATTTTTCATGGTGACACTTTTCATTTTTGACATTTAGCATTGTGACATTTGTCATTTGACATCTTTGACATTTGCCATCTTGAAATTTGTCATTTTTGACATTTTTCATGGTGACACTTTTCATTTTTGACATTTAGCATTGTGACATTTGTCATTTAACATCTTTGATATTTGCCATCTTGAAATTTGTTATTTTTGACATTTTTCATGGTGACACTTTTCATTTTTGACATTTAGCATTGTGAAATTTGTCATTTGACATCTTTGACATTTGCCATCTTGAAATTTGTCATTTTTGACATTTTGCATGGTGACACTTTTCATTTTTGACATTTAGCATTGTGACATTTGTCATTTGACATTTGCCATCTTAAGATTTGTTATTTTTGACATTTTTCATGGTGACACTTTTCATTTTTGACATTTAGCATTGTGACATTTGTCATTTGACATCTTTGATATTTGGCATCTTGAAATTTGTCATTTTTGACATTTTTCATGGTGACACTTTTCATTTTTGACATTTAGCATTGTGACATTTGTCATTTGACATCTTTGACATTTGCCATCTTGAAATTTGTTATTTTTGACATTTTTCATGGTGACACTTTTCATTTTTGACATTTAGCATTGTGACATTTGTCATTTGACATCTTTGACATTTTCCATCTTGAAATTTGTCATTTTTGACATTTTGCATGGTGACACTTTTCATTTTTGACATTTAGCATTGTGACATTTGTCATTTAACATCTTTGATATTTGCCATCTTGAAATTTGTTATTTTTGACATTTTTCATGGTGACACTTTTCATTTTTGACATTTAGCATTGTGAAATTTGTCATTTGACATCTTTGACATTTGCCATCTTGAAATTTGTCATTTTTGACATTTTGCATGGTGACACTTTTCATTTTTGACATTTAGCATTGTGACATTTGTCATTTGACATTTGCCATCTTAAGATTTGTTATTTTTGACATTTTTCATGGTGACACTTTTCATTTTTGACATTTAGCATTGTGACATTTGTCATTTGACATCTTTGACATTTGGCATCTTGAAATTTGTCATTTTTGACATTTTTCATGGTGACACTTTTCATTTTTGACATTTAGCATTGTGACATTTGTCATTTGACATCTTTGATATTTGGCATCTTGAAATTTGTCATTTTTGACATTTTTCATGGTGACACTTTTCATTTTTGACATTTAGCATTGTGACATTTGTCATTTGACATCTTTGACATTTGCCATCTTGAAATTTGTTATTTTTGACATTTTTCATGGTGACACTTTTCATTTTTGACATTTAGCATTGTGACATTTGTCATTTGACATCTTTGATATTTGGCATCTTGAAATTTGTCATTTTTGACATTTTTCATGGTGACACTTTTCATTTTTGACATTTAGCATTGTGACATTTGTCATTTGACATCTTTGACATTTGCCATCTTAAAATTTGTCATTTTTGACATTTAGCATTGTGACATTTGTCATTTGACATCTTTGATATTTGCCATTTTGAAATTTGTCATTTTTGACATTTTTCATGGTGACACTTTTCATTTTTGACATTTAGCATTGTGACATTTGTCATTTGACATCTTGGACATTTGCCATCTTGAAATTTGTCATTTTTGACATTTTTCATGGTGACACTTTTCATTTTTGACATTTAGCATTGTGACATTTGTCATTTGACATCTTTGACATTTGCCATCTTGAAATTTGTCATTTTTGACATTTTTCATGGTGACACTTTTCATTTTTGACATTTAGCATTGTGACATTTGTCATTTAACATCTTTGATATTTGCCATCTTGAAATTTGTTATTTTTGACATTTTTCATGGTGACACTTTTCATTTTTGACATTTAGCATTGTGAAATTTGTCATTTGACATCTTTGACATTTGCCATCTTGAAATTTGTCATTTTTGACATTTTGCATGGTGACACTTTTCATTTTTGACATTTAGCATTGTGACATTTGTCATTTGACATTTGCCATCTTAAGATTTGTTATTTTTGACATTTTTCATGGTGACACTTTTCATTTTTGACATTTAGCATTGTGACATTTGTCATTTGACATCTTTGACATTTGGCATCTTGAAATTTGTCATTTTTGACATTTTTCATGGTGACACTTTTCATTTTTGACATTTAGCATTGTGACATTTGTCATTTGACATCTTTGACATTTGGCATCTTGAAATTTGTCATTTTTGACATTTTTCATGGTGACACTTTTCATTTTTGACATTTAGCATTGTGACATTTGTCATTTGACATCTTTGACATTTGCCATCTTGAAATTTGTTATTTTTGACATTTTTCATGGTGACACTTTTCATTTTTGACATTTAGCATTGTGACATTTGTCATTTGACATCTTTGACATTTTCCATCTTGAAATTTGTCATTTTTGACATTTTTCATGGTGACACTTTTCATTTTTGACATTTAGCATTGTGACATTTGTCATTTGACATCTTTGACATTTGCCATCTTAAAATTTGTCATTTTTGACATTTAGCATTGTGACATTTGTCATTTGACATCTTTGATATTTGCCATTTTGAAATTTGTCATTTTTGACATTTTTCATGGTGACACTTTTCATTTTTGACATTTAGCATTGTGACATTTGTCATTTGACATCTTGGACATTTGCCATCTTGAAATTTGTCATTTTTGACATTTTTCATGGTGACACTTTTCATTTTTGACATTTAGCATTGTGACATTTGTCATTTGACATCTTTGACATTTGCCATCTTGAAATTTGTCATTTTTGACATTTTTCATGGTGACACTTTTCATTTTTGACATTTAGCATTGTGACATTTGTCATTTAACATCTTTGATATTTGCCATCTTGAAATTTGTTATTTTTGACATTTTTCATGGTGACACTTTTCATTTTTGACATTTAGCATTGTGAAATTTGTCATTTGACATCTTTGACATTTGCCATCTTGAAATTTGTCATTTTTGACATTTTGCATGGTGACACTTTTCATTTTTGACATTTAGCATTGTGACATTTGTCATTTGACATTTGCCATCTTAAGATTTGTTATTTTTGACATTTTTCATGGTGACACTTTTCATTTTTGACATTTAGCATTGTGACATTTGTCATTTGACATCTTTGACATTTGTCATTTGACATCTTTGACATTTGCCATCTTGAAATTTGTCATTTTTGACATTTTTCATGGTGACACTTTTCATTTTTGACATTTGGCATTGTGAAATTTGTCATTTCACATCTTTGATATTTGCCATCTTGAAATTTGTCATTTTTGACATTTTTTATGGTGACACTTTTCATTTTTGACATTTAGCATTGTGACATTTGTCACTTGACATCTTTGACATTTGCCATCTTGAAATTTGTTATTTTTGATATTTTTCATGGTGACACCTTTTATTTTTGACATTTAGCATTGTGACATTTGTCATTTGACATCTTTGACATTTGCCATCTTAAAATTTGTCATTTTTGACATTTTTCATGGTGACACTTATCATTTTTGACATTTAGCATTGTGACATTTGTCAGTTTTGATATTTGCCATCTTGAAATTTGTCATTTTTGACATTTTTCATGGTGACACTTTTCATTTTTGACATTTAGCATTGTGACATTTGTCATTTGACATCTTTGACATTTGCCATCTTGAAATTTGTTATTTTTGACATTTTTCATGGTGACACTTTTCATTTTTGACATTTAGCATTGTGACATTTGTCATTTGACATCTTTTGACATTTGCCATCTTGAAATTTGTCATTTTTGACATTTTTCATGGTGACACTTTTCATTTTTGACATTTAGCATTGTGACATTTGTCATTTGACATCTTTGACATTTGCCATCTTGAAATTTGTTATTTTTCATATTTTTCATGGTGACACTTATCATTTTTGACATTTAGCATTGTGACATTTGTCATTTGACATCTTTGACATTTGCCATCTTAAAATTTGTCATTTTTGACATTTTTTATGGTGACACTTTTCATTTTTGACATTTAGCATTGTGACATTTGTCATTTGACATCTTTGACATTTGCCATCTTGAAATTTGTCATTTTTGACATTTAGCATTGTGACATTTGTCATTGGACATCTTTGATATTTGCCATCTTGAAATTTGTCATTTTTGACATTTTTTATGGTGACACTTTTCATTTTTGACATTTAGCATTGTGACATTTGTCATTTGACATCTTTGACATTTGCAATCTTGAAATTTGTTATTTTTGACATTTTTCATGGTGACACTTTTCATTTTTAACATTTAGCATTGTGACATTTGTCATTTGACATCTTTGACATTTGCCATCTTGAAATTTGTCATTTTTGACATTTTTCATGGTGACACTTTTCATTTTTGACATTTAGCATTGTGACATTTGTCATTTGACATCTTTGACATTTGCCATCTTGAAATTTGTTATTTTTGACATTTTTCCTGGTGACACTTATCATTTTTGACATTTAGCATTGTGACATTTGTCATTTGACATCTTTGACATTTGCCATCTTGAAATTTGTCATTTTTGACATTTTTTATGGTGACACTTTTCATTTTTGACATTTAGCATTGTGACATTTGTCATTTGACATCTTTGACATTTGCCATCTTGAAATTTGTCATTTTTGACATTTAGCATTGTGACATTTGTCATTTGACATCTTTGATATTTGCCATCTTGAAATTTGTCATTTTTGACATTTTTCATGGTGACACTTTTCATTTTTGACATTTAGCATTGTGACATTTGTCATTTGACATCTTTGACATTTGCCATCTTGAAATTTGTTATTTTTAACATTTTTCATGGTGACACTTTTCATTTTTGACATTTAGCATTGTGACATTTGTCAGTTTTGACATTTGCCATCTTGAAATTTGTCATTGTTGACATTTTTCATGGTGACACTTTTCATTTTTGACATTTAGCATTGTGACATTTGTCATTTGACATCTTTGACATTTGCCATCTTGAAATTTGTTATTTTTGACATTTTTAATGGTGACACTTTTTATTTTTGACATTTAGCATTGTGACATTTGTCATTTGACATCTTTGACATTTGCCATCTTGAAATTTGTCATTTTTGACATTTTTCATGGTGACACTTTTCATTTTTGACATTTAGCATTGTGACATTTGTCATTTGACATCTTTGACATTTGCCATCTTGAAATTTGTTATTTTTGACATTTTTCATGGTGACAATTTTCATTTTTGACATTTAGCATTGTGACATTTGTCATTTGACATCTTTAAAATTTGCCATCTTGAAATTTGTCATTTCTGACATTTTTCATGGTGACACTTTTCATTTTTGACATTTAGCATTGTGACATTTGTCATTTGACATCTTTGACATTTGCCATCTTGAAATTTGTTATTTTTGACATTTTTCATGGTGACACTTTTCATTTTTGACATTTAGCATCGTGACATTTGTCATTTGACATCTTTGACATTTGTCATCTTGAAATTTGTTATTTTTGACATTTTTTATGGTGACACTTTTCAGTTGTGACATTTAGCATTGTGACATTTGTCAGTTTTGACATTTGCATCTTGAAATTTGTCATTTTTGACATTTTTCATGGTGACACTTTTCATTTTTGACATTTAGCATTGTGACATTTGTCATTTGACATCTTTGACATTTGCTATCTTGAAATTGGTCATTTTTGACATTTAGCATTGTGACATTTGTCATTTGACATCTTTGACATTTGCCATCTTGAAATTTGTTATTTTTGACATTTTTCATGGTGACACTTTTTATTTTTGACATTTAACATTGTGACATTTGTCAGTTTTGACATTTGCCATCTTGAAATTTGTCATTTTTGACACTTTTCATGGTGACACTTTTCATTTTTGACATTTAGCATTGTGACATTTGTCATTTGACATCTTAGACATTTGCCATCTTGAAATTTGTCATTTTTGACACTTTTCATTTTCGACATTTAGCATTGTGACATTTGTCATTTGACATCTTTGACATTTGCCATCCTGAAATTTGTCATTTTTGACATTTTTCATGGTGACACTTTTTATTTTTGACATTTAGCATTGTGACATTTGTCAGTTTTGACATTTGCCATCTTGAAATTTGTCATTTTTGACATTTTTCATTTTCGACATTTAGCATTGTGACATTTGTCATTTGACATCTTTGACATTTGCCATCCTGAAATTTGTCATTTTTGACATTTTTCATGGTGACACTTTTCATTTTTAACATTTAGCATTGTGACATTTGTCATTTGACATCTTTGACATTTGCCATCTTGGAATTTGTCATTTTTGACATTTTTCATGGTGACACTTTTCATTTTTGACATTTAGCATTGTGACATTTGTCATTTGACATCTTTGACATTTGCCATCTTGAAATTTGTCATTTTTGACATTTAGCATTGTGACATTTGTCATTTGACATCTTTGAAATTTGCCATCTTGAAATTTGTTATTTTTGACATTTTTCATGGTGACACTTTTCATTTTTGACATTTAGCATTGTGACATTTTTCAGTTTTGACATTTGCCATCTTGAAATTTGTCATTTTTGACATTTAGCATTGTGACATTTGTCATTTGACATCTTTGACATTTGTCATCTTGAAATTTGTCATTTCTGACATTTTTCATGGTGACACTTCATATTTTTGACATTTAGCATTGTGACATTTGTCATTTGACATCTTTGACATTTGCCATCTTGAAATTTGTCATTTTTGACATTTAGCATTGTGATATTTGTCATTTGACATCTTTGACATTTGCCATCTTGAAATTTGTCATTTTTGACATTTTTCATGGTGACACTTTTCATTTTTGACATTTAGCATTGTGACATTTGTCATTTGACATCTTTGACATTTGCCATCTTGAAATTTGTTATTTTTGACATTTTTCATGGTGACACTTTTCATTTTTGACATTTAGCATTGTGACATTTTTCAGTTTTGACATTTGCCATCTTGAAATTTGTCATTTTTGACATTTAGCATTGTGACATTTGTCATTTGACATCTTTGACATTTGTCATCTTGAAATTTGTCATTTCTGACATTTTTCATGGTGACACTTCATATTTTTGACATTTAGCATTGTGACATTTGTCATTTGACATCTTTGACATTTGCCATCTTGAAATTTGTCATTTTTGACATTTAGCATTGTGATATTTGTCATTTGACATCTTTGACATTTGCCATCTTGAAATTTGTCATTTTTGACATTTTTCATGGTGACACTTTTCATTTTTGACATTTAGCATTGTGACATTTGTCATTTGACATCTTTGACATTTGCCATCTTGAAATTTGTTATTTTTGACATTTTTCATGGTGACAGTTTTCATTTTTGACATTTAGCATTGTGACATTTCTCGTTTGACATCTTTGACATTTGCCATCTTGAAATTTGTCATTTTTGACATTTTTCATGGTGACACTTTTCATTTTTGACATTTAGCATTGTGACATTTGTCATTTGACATCTTTGACATTTGCCATCTTGAAATTTGTCATTTTTGACATTTAGCATTGTGACACTTTTCATTTTTGACATTTAGCATTGTGACATTTGTCATTTGACATCTTAGACATTTGCCATCTTGAAATTTGTCATTTTTAACACTTTTTATTTTTGACATTTAGCATTGTGACATTTGTCATTTGACATCTTTGACATTTGCCATCTTGAAATTTGTCATTTTTGACATTTTTCATGGTGACACTTTTCATTTTTGACATTTAGCATTGTGACATTTGTCATTTGACATCTTTGACATTTGCCATCTTGAAATTTGTCATTTTTGACATTTTTCATGGTGACACTTTTCATTTTTGACATTTAGCATTGTTACATTTGTCATTTGACATCTTTGACATTTGCCATCTTGAAATTTGTCATTTTTGACATTTAGCATTGTGATATTTGTCATTTGCCATCTTGAAATTTGTCATTTTTGACATTTTTCATGGTGACACTTATCATTTTTGACATTTAGAATTGTGACATTTGTCATTTGAAATCTTTGACATTTGCCATCTTGAAATTTGTTATTTTTGACATTTTTTATGGTGACTCTTTTCATTTTTGACATTTAGCATTGTTACATTTGTCATTTGACATCTTTGACATTTGCCATCTTGAAATTTGTTATTTTTGACATTTTTCATGGTGACACTTTTCATTTTTGACATTTAGCATTGTGACATTTGTCATTTGACATCTTTGACATTTGCCATCTTGAAATTTGTTATTTTTGACATTTTTAATGGTGACACTTTTTATTTTTGACATTTAGCATTGTGACACTTATCATTTTTGACATTTAGAATTGTGACATTTGTCATTTGAAATCTTTGACATTTGCCATCTTGAAATTTGTTATTTTTGACATTTTTTATGGTGACTCTTTTCATTTTTGACATTTAGCATTGTTACATTTGTCATTTGACATCTTTGACATTTGCCATCTTGAAATTTGTCATTGTTGACATTTTTCATGGTGACACTTTTCATTTTTGACATTTAGCATTGTGACATTTGTCATTTGACATCTTTGACATTTGCCATCTTGAAATTTGTTATTTTTGACATTTTTAATGGTGACACTTTTTATTTTTGACATTTAGCATTGTGACATTTGTCATTTGACATCTTTGACATTTGCCATCTTGAAATTTGTCATTTTTGACATTTTTCATGGTGACACTTTTCATTTTTGACATTTAGCATTGTGACATTTGTCATTTGACATCTTTGACATTTGCCATCTTGAAATTTGTTATTTTTGACATTTTTCATGGTGACACTTTTCATTTTTGACATTTAGCATTGTGACATTTGTCATTTGACATCTTTGACATTTGCCATCTTGAAATTTGTCATTTCTGACATTTTTCATGGTGACACTTTTCATTTTTGACATTTAGCATTGTGACATTTGTCATTTGACATCTTTGACATTTGCCATCTTGAAATTTGTTATTTTTGACATTTTTCATGGTGACACTTTTCATTTTTGACATTTAGCATCGTGACATTTGTCATTTGACATCTTTGACATTTGTCATCTTGAAATTTGTTATTTTTGACATTTTTTATGGTGACACTTTTCAGTTGTGACATTTAGCATTGTGACATTTGTCAGTTTTGACATTTGCATCTTGAAATTTGTCATTTTTGACATTTTTCATGGTGACACTTTTCATTTTTGACATTTAGCATTGTGACATTTGTCATTTGACATCTTTGACATTTGCTATCTTGAAATTGGTCATTTTTGACATTTAGCATTGTGACATTTGTCATTTGACATCTTTGACATTTGCCATCTTGAAATTTGTTATTTTTGACATTTTTCATGGTGACACTTTTTATTTTTGACATTTAACATTGTGACATTTGTCAGTTTTGACATTTGCCATCTTGAAATTTGTCATTTTTGACACTTTTCATGGTGACACTTTTCATTTTTGACATTTAGCATTGTGACATTTGTCATTTGACATCTTAGACATTTGCCATCTTGAAATTTGTCATTTTTGACACTTTTCATTTTCGACATTTAGCATTGTGACATTTGTCATTTGACATCTTTGACATTTGCCATCCTGAAATTTGTCATTTTTGACATTTTTCATGGTGACACTTTTTATTTTTGACATTTAGCATTGTGACATTTGTCAGTTTTGACATTTGCCATCTTGAAATTTGTCATATTTGACATTTTTCATTTTCGACATTTAGCATTGTGACATTTGTCATTTGACATCTTTGACATTTGCCATCCTGAAATTTGTCATTTTTGACATTTTTCATGGTGACACTTTTCATTTTTAACATTTAGCATTGTGACATTTGTCATTTGACATCTTTGACATTTGCCATCTTGGAATTTGTCATTTTTGACATTTTTCATGGTGACAGTTTTCATTTTTGACATTTAGCATTGTGACATTTGTCATTTGACATCTTTGACATTTGCCATCTTGAAATTTGTCATTTTTGACATTTAGCATTGTGACATTTGTCATTTGACATCTTTGAAATTTGCCATCTTGAAATTTGTTATTTTTGACATTTTTCATGGTGACACTTTTCATTTTTGACATTTAGCATTGTGACATTTTTCAGTTTTGACATTTGCCATCTTGAAATTTGTCATTTTTGACATTTAGCATTGTGACATTTGTCATTTGACATCTTTGACATTTGTCATCTTGAAATTTGTCATTTCTGACATTTTTCATGGTGACACTTCATATTTTTGACATTTAGCATTGTGACATTTGTCATTTGACATCTTTGACATTTGCCATCTTGAAATTTGTCATTTTTGACATTTAGCATTGTGATATTTGTCATTTGACATCTTTGACATTTGCCATCTTGAAATTTGTCATTTTTGACATTTTTCATGGTGACACTTTTCATTTTTGACATTTAGCATTGTGACATTTGTCATTTGACATCTTTGACATTTGCCATCTTGAAATTTGTTATTTTTGACATTTTTCATGGTGACACTTTTCATTTTTGACATTTAGCATTGTGACATTTTTCAGTTTTGACATTTGCCATCTTGAAATTTGTCATTTTTGACATTTAGCATTGTGACATTTGTCATTTGACATCTTTGACATTTGTCATCTTGAAATTTGTCATTTCTGACATTTTTCATGGTGACACTTCATATTTTTGACATTTAGCATTGTGACATTTGTCATTTGACATCTTTGACATTTGCCATCTTGAAATTTGTCATTTTTGACATTTAGCATTGTGATATTTGTCATTTGACATCTTTGACATTTGCCATCTTGAAATTTGTCATTTTTGACATTTTTCATGGTGACACTTTTCATTTTTGACATTTAGCATTGTGACATTTGTCATTTGACATCTTTGACATTTGCCATCTTGAAATTTGTTATTTTTGACATTTTTCATGGTGACAGTTTTCATTTTTGACATTTAGCATTGTGACATTTCTCGTTTGACATCTTTGACATTTGCCATCTTGAAATTTGTCATTTTTGACATTTTTCATGGTGACACTTTTCATTTTTGACATTTAGCATTGTGACATTTGTCATTTGACATCTTTGACATTTGCCATCTTGAAATTTGTCATTTTTGACATTTAGCATTGTGACACTTTTCATTTTTGACATTTAGCATTGTGACATTTGTCATTTGACATCTTAGACATTTGCCATCTTGAAATTTGTCATTTTTAACACTTTTTATTTTTGACATTTAGCATTGTGACATTTGTCATTTGACATCTTTGACATTTGCCATCTTGAAATTTGTCATTTTTGACATTTTTCATGGTGACACTTTTCATTTTTGACATTTAGCATTGTGACATTTGTCATTTGACATCTTTGACATTTGCCATCTTGAAATTTGTCATTTTTGACATTTTTCATGGTGACACTTTTCATTTTTGACATGTAGCATTGTTACATTTGTCATTTGACATCTTTGACATTTGCCATCTTGAAATTTGTCATTTTTGACATTTAGCATTGTGATATTTGTCATTTGCCATCTTGAAATTTGTCATTTTTGACATTTTTCATGGTGACACTTATCATTTTTGACATTTAGAATTGTGACATTTGTCATTTGAAATCTTTGACATTTGCCATCTTGAAATTTGTTATTTTTGACATTTTTTATGGTGACTCTTTTCATTTTTGACATTTAGCATTGTTACATTTGTCATTTGACATCTTTGACATTTGCCATCTTGAAATTTGTCATTTTTGACATTTTTCATGGTGACACTTTTCATTTTTGACCTTTAGCATTGTGACATTTGTCATTTGACATCTTTGACATTTGCCATCTTGAAATTTGTCATTTTTGACATTTAGCATTGTGACATTTGTCATTTGACATCTTGGACATTTGCCATCTTGAAATTTGTCATTTTTGACATTTTTCATAGTGACACTTATCATTTTTGACATTTAGCATTGTGACATTTGTCAGTTATGATATTTGCCATCTTGAAATTTGTCATTTTTGACATTTTTCATGGTAACACTTTTCATTTTTGACATTTAGCATTGTGACATTTGTCATTTGACATCTTTGACATTTGCCATCTTGAAATTTGTTATTTTTGACATTTTTCATGGTGACACTTTTCATTTTTGACATTTAGCATTGTGACATTTGTCGTTTGACATCTTTGACATTTGCCATCTTGAAATTTGTCATTTTTGACATTTTTCATGGTGACACTTTTCATTTTTGACATTTAGCATTGTGACATTTGTCATTTGACATCTTTGACATTTGCCATCTTGAAATTTGTTATTTTTGACATTTTATGGTAATAATTTTCATTTTTGACATTTAGCATTGTGACATTTGTCATTTGACATCTTTGACATTTGCCATCTTAAAATTTGTTATTTTTGACATTTTTCATGGTGACACTTTTCATTTTTGACATTAAGCATTGTGACATTTGTCAGTTTTGCCATTTGCCACCTTGAAATTTGTCATTTTTGACATTTTTCATTCTGACACTTTTCATTTTTGACATTTAGCATTGTGACATTTGTCATTTGACAGCTTTGACATTTGCCATCTTGAAATTTGTCATTTTTGACATTTAGCATTGTGACATTTGTCATTTAACATCTTTGACATTTGCCATCTTGAAATTTGTTATTTTTGACATTTTTCATGGTGACACTTTTTATTTTTGACATTTAACATTGTAACATTTGTCAGTTTTGACATTTGCTATCTTGAAATTTGTCATTTTTGACATTTTTTATGGTGACACTTTTCATTTTTGACATTTGTCATTTGACATCTTAGACATTTGCCATCTTGAAATTTGTCATTTTTGACACTTTTCATTTTTGACATTTAGCATTGTGACATTTGTCATTTGACATCTTTGACATTTGCCATCTTGAAATTTGTCATTTTTGACATTTTTCATGGTGACACTTTTCATTTTTGATATTTAGCATTGTGACATTTGTCAGTTTTGACATTTGCCATCTTAAAATTTGTCATTTTTGACACTTTTTATGGTGACACTTTTCATTTTTAACATTTAGCATTGTGACATTTGTCATTTGACATCTTTGACATTTGCCATCTTGAAATTTGTCATTTTTGACATTTTTCATGGTGACACTTTTCATTTTTGACATTTAGCATTGTGACATTTGTCATTTGACATCTTTGACATTTGCCATCTTGAAATTTGTCATGTTTGACATTTAGCACTGTGACATTTGTCATTTGACATCTTGGACATTTGCCATCTTGAAATTTGTCCTTTTTGACATTTTTCATGGTGACACTTTTCATTTTTGACATTTAGCATTGTGACATTTGTCATTTGACATCTTTGACATTTGCCATCTTGAAATTTGTCATTTTTGACATTTTTCATGGTGACACTTTTCATTTTTGACATTTAGCATTGTGACATTTGTCATTTGACATCTTTGACATTTGCCATCTTGAAATTTGTCATTTTTGACATTTAGCATTGTGACATTTGTCATTTGACATCTTGGACATTTGCCATCTTGAAATTTGTCATTTTTGACATTTTTCATGGTGACACTTATCATTTTTGACATTTAGCATTTTGACATTTGTCATTTGACATCTTTCACATTTGCCATCTTGAAATTTGTCATTTTTGACATTTTTCATGGTGACACTTTTCATTTTTGACATTTAGCATTGTGACATTTGTAAGTTTTGATATTTGCCATTTTGAAATTTGTCATTTTTGACATTTTTCATGGTGACACCTTTCATTTTTGACATTTAGCATTGTGACATTTGTCATTTGACATCTTTGACATTTGTCATCTTGAAATTTGTCATTTTTGACATTTTTCATGGTGACACTTTTCATTTTTGACATTTAGCATTGTGACATTTGTCATTTGACATCTTTGACATTTGCCATCTTGAAATTTGTCATTTTTGACATTTAGCATTGTGACATTTTTCATATTCGACATCTTTGACATTTGCCATCTTGAAATTTGTCATTTTTGACATTTTTCATGGTGACAATTTTCATTTTTAACATTTAGCATTGTGACATTTGTCATTTGACATCTTTGACATTTGCCATCTTGAAATTTGTCATTATTGACATTTTTCATGGGGACACTTTTCATTTTTGACATTTGTCATTTGACATCTTTGACATTTGCCATCTTAAAATTTGTCATTTTTGACATTTTTCATGGTGACACTTTTCATTTTTGACATTTAGCATTGTGACATTTGTCATTTGACATCTTTGACATTTGCCATCTTGAAATTTGTCATTTTTGACATTTTTTACGGTGACACTTTTCATTTTTGACATTTAGCATTGTGACATTTGTCATTTGACATCTTAGACATTTGCCATCTTGAAATTTGTCATTTTTGAAATTTGTCATTTTTGACACTTTTCATTTTTGACATTTAGCATTGTGACATTTGTCATTTGACATCTTTCACATTTGCCATCTTGAAATTTGTCATTTTTGACGATTTTCATGGTGACACTTTTCATTTTTGACATTTAGCATTGTGACATTTGTCATTTGACATCTTGGACATTTGCCATCTTGAAATTTGTCATTTTTGACATTTTTCATGGTGACACTTATCATTTTTGACATTTAGCATTGTGACATTTGTCAGTTTTGACATTTGCCATCTTGAAATTTGTCATTTTTGACATTTTTCATGGTGACACTTTTCATTTTTGACATTTAGCATTGTGACATTTGTCATTTGACATCTTTGACATTTGCCATCTTAAAATTTGTCATTTTGGACATTTTTCATGGTGACACTTTTCATTTTTGACATTTAGCATTGTGACATTTGTCATTTGACATCTTTGACATTTGCCATCTTGAAATTTGTCATTTTTGACATTTTTCATGGTGACACTTTTCATTTTTGACATTTAGCATTGTGACATTTGTCATTTGACATCTTTGACATTTGCCATCTTAAAATTTGTCATTTTTGACATTTTTCATGGTGACACTTTTCATTTTTGACATTTAGCATTGTGACATTTGTCATTTGACATCTTTGACATTTGCCATCTTGAAATTTGTCATTTTTGACATTTTTCATGGTGACACTTTTCATTTTCGACATTTAGCATTGTGACATTTGTCATTTGACATCTTTGACATTTGCCATCTTGAAATTTGTTATTTTTGACATTTTTCATGGTGACACTTTTCATTTTGGACATGTAGCATTGTGACATTTGTCATTTGACATCTTTGACATTTGCCATCTTGAAATTTGTCATTTTTGACATTTTTCATGGTGACACTTTTCATTTTTGACATTTAGCATTGTGACATTTGTCATTTGACATCTTTGACATTTGCCATCTTGAAATTTGTCATTTTTGACATTTTTCATGGTGACACTTTTCATTTTTGACATTTAGCATTGTGACATTTGACATTTGCCATCTTGAAATTTGTTATTTTTGACATTTTTCATGGTGACACTTTTCATTTTTGACATTAAGCATTGTGACATTTGTCATTTGACATCTTTGACATTTGCCACCTTGAAATTTGTTATTTTTGACATTTTTCATGGTGACACTTTTCATTTTTGACATTTAGCATTGTGACATTTGTCATTTGACATCTTTGACATTTGCCATCTTGAAATTTGTCATTTTTGACATTTTTCATGGTGACACTTTTTATTTTTGACATTTAGCATTGTGACATTTGTCATTTGACATCTTTGACATTTGCCATCTTGAAATTTGTCATTTTTGACATTTTTCATGGTGACACTTTTCATTTTTGACATTTAGCATTGTGATATTTGTCATTTGACATCTTTCACATTTGCCATCTTGAAATTTGTCATTTTTGACATTTTTCATGGTGACACTTTTCATTTTTGACATTTAGCATTGTGACATTTGTCATTTGACATCTTTGACATTTGCCATCTTGAAATTTGTTATTTTTGACATTTTTCATGGTGACACTTTTCATTTTTGACATTTAGCATTGTGACATTTGTCATTTGACATCTTTGACATTTGCCATCTTGAAATTTGTTATTTTTGACATTTTTCATGGTGACACTTTTTATTTTTGACATTTAACATTGTAACATTTGTCAGTTTTGACATTTGCTATCTTGAAATTTGTCATTTTTGACATTTTTCATGGTGACACTTTTCATTTTTGACATTTGTCATTTGACATCTTAGACATTTGCCATCTTGAAATTTGTCATTTTTGACACTTTTCATTTTTGACATTTAGCATTGTGACATTTGTCATTTGACATCTTTGACATTTGCCATCTTGAAATTTGTCATTTTTGACATTTTTCATGGTGACACTTTTCATTTTTGACATTTAGCATTGTGACATTTGTCAGTTTTGACATTTGCCATCTTAAAATTTGTCATTTTTGACACTTTTCATGGTGACACTTTTCATTTTTAACATTTAGCATTGTGACATTTGTCATTTGACATCTTTGACATTTGCCATCTTGAAATTTGTCATTTTTGACATTTTTCATGGTGACACTTTTCATTTTTGACATTTAGCATTGTGACATTTGTCATTTGACATCTTTGACATTTGCCATCTTGAAATTTGTCATGTTTGACATTTAGCATTGTGACATTTGTCATTTGACATCTTTGACATTTGCCATCTTGAAATTTGTTATTTTTGACATTTTTCATGGTGACACTTTTCATTTTTGACATTTAGCATTGTGACATTTTTCAGTTTTGACATTTGCCATCTTGAAATTTGTCATTTTTGACATTTAGCATTGTGACATCTGTCATTTGACATCTTTGACATTTGTCATCTTGAAATTTGTCATTTTTGACATTTTTCATGGTGACACTTTTTATTTGTGACATTTAGCATTGTGACATTTGTCATTTGACATCTTTGACATTTGCTATCTTGAAATTTGTCATTTTTGACATTTAGCATTGTGACATTTGTCATTTGACATCTTGGACATTTGCCATCTTGAAATTTGTCCTTTTTGACATTTTTCATGGTGACACTTTTCATTTTTGACATTTAGCATTGTGACATTTGTCATTTGACATCTTTGACATTTGCCATCTTGAAATTTGTCATTTTTGACATTTTTCATGGTGACACTTTTCATTTTTGACATTTAGCATTGTGACATTTGTCATTTGACATCTTTGACATTTGCCATCTTGAAATTTGTCATTTTTGACATTTAGCATTGTGACATTTGTCATTTGACATCTTGGACATTTGCCATCTTGAAATTTGTCATTTTTGACATTTTTCATGGTGACACTTATCATTTTTGACATTTAGCATGGTGACATTTGTCATTTGACATCTTTCACATTTGCCATCTTAAAATTTGTCATTTTTGACATTTTTCATGGTGACACTTTTCATTTTTGACATTTAGCATTGTGACATTTGTAAGTTTTGATATTTGCCATCTTGAAATTTGTCATTTTTGACATTTTTCATGGTGACACTTTTCATTTTTGACATTTAGCATTGTGACATTTGTCATTTGACATCTTTGACATTTGCCATCTTGAAATTTGTCATTTTTGACATTTTTCATGGTGACACCTTTCATTTTTGACATTTAGCATTGTGACATTTGTCATTTGACATCTTTGACATTTGTCATCTTGAAATTTGTCATTTTTGACATTTTTCATGGTGACACTTTTCATTTTTGACATTTAGCATTGTGACATTTGTCATTTGACATCTTTGACATTTGTCATCTTGAAATTTGTCATTTTTGACATTTTTCATGGTGACACTTTTCATTTTTGACATTTAGCATTGTGACATTTGTCATTTGACATCTTTGACATTTGCCATCTTAAAATTTGTCATTTTTGACATTTAGCATTGTGACATTTGTCATATTCGTCATCTTTGACATTTGCCATCTTGAAATTTGTCATTTTTGACATTTTTCATGGTGACAATTTTCATTTTTAACATTTAGCATTGTGACATTTGTCATTTGACATCTTTGACATTTGCCATCTTGAAATTTGTCATTATTGACATTTTTCATGGGGACACTTTTCATTTTTGACATTTGTCATTTGACATCTTTGACATTTGCCATCTTAAAATTTGTCATTTTTGACATTTTTCATGGTGACACTTTTCATTTTTGACATTTAGCATTGTGACATTTGTCATTTGACATCTTTGACATTTGCCATCTTGAAATTTGTCATTTTTGACATTTTTTACGGTGACACTTTTCATTTTTGACATTTAGCATTGTGACATTTGTCATTTGACATCTTAGACATTTGCCATCTTGAAATTTGTCATTTTTGAAATTTGTCATTTTTGACACTTTTCATTTTTGACATTTAGCATTGTGACATTTGTCATTTGACATCTTTCACATTTGCCATCTTGAAATTTGTCATTTTTGACGTTTTTCATGGTGACACTTTTCATTTTTGACATTTAGAATTGTGACATTTGTCATTTGACATCTTGGACATTTGCCATCTTGAAATTTGTCATTTTTGACATTTAGCATTGTGACATTTGTCATTTGACATCTTGGACATTTGCCATCTTGAAATTTGTCATTTTTGACATTTTTCATGGTGACACTTATCATTTTTGACATTTAGCATGGTGACATTTGTCATTTGACATCTTTCACATTTGCCATCTTGAAATTTGTCATTTTTGACATTTTTCATGGTGACACTTTTCATTTTTGACATTTAGCATTGTGACATTTGTAAGTTTTGATATTTGCCATCTTGAAATTTGTCATTTTTGACATTTTTCATGGTGACACTTTTCATTTTTGACATTTAGCATTGTGACATTTGTCATTTGACATCTTTGACATTTGCCATCTTGAAATTTGTCATTTTTGACATTTTTCATGGTGACACCTTTCATTTTTGACATTTAGCATTGTGACATTTGTCATTTGACATCTTTGACATTTGTCATCTTGAAATTTGTCATTTTTGACATTTTTCATGGTGACACTTTTCATTTTTGACATTTAGCATTGTGACATTTGTCATTTGACATCTTTGACATTTGCCATCTTGAAATTTGTCATTTTTGACATTTAGCATTGTGACATTTTTCATATTCGACATCTTTGACATTTGCCATCTTGAAATTTGTCATTTTTGACATTTTTCATGGTGACAATTTTCATTTTTAACATTTAGCATTGTGACATTTGTCATTTGACATCTTTGACATTTGCCATCTTGAAATTTGTCATTATTGACATTTTTCATGGGGACACTTTTCATTTTTGACATTTGTCATTTGACATCTTTGACATTTGCCATCTTAAAATTTGTCATTTTTGACATTTTTCATGGTGACACTTTTCATTTTTGACATTTAGCATTGTGACATTTGTCATTTGACATCTTTGACATTTGCCATCTTGAAATTTGTCATTTTTGACATTTTTTACGGTGACACTTTTCATTTTTGACATTTAGCATTGTGACATTTGTCATTTGACATCTTAGACATTTGCCATCTTGAAATTTGTCATTTTTGAAATTTGTCATTTTTGACACTTTTCATTTTTGACATTTAGCATTGTGACATTTGTCATTTGACATCTTTCACATTTGCCATCTTGAAATTTGTCATTTTTGACGTTTTTCATGGTGACACTTTTCATTTTTGACATTTAGCATTGTGACATTTGTCATTTGACATCTTGGACATTTGCCATCTTGAAATTTGTCATTTTTGACATTTTTCATGGTGACACTTATCATTTTTGACATTTAGCATTGTGACATTTGTCAGTTTTGACATTTGCCATCTTGAAATTTGTCATTTTTGACATTTTTCATGGTGACACTTTTCATTTTTGACATTTAGCATTGTGACATTTGTCATTTGACATCTTTGACATTTGCCATCTTAAAATTTGTCATTTTGGACATTTTTCATGGTGACACTTTTCATTTTTGACATTTAGCATTGTGACATTTGTCATTTGACATCTTTGACATTTGCCATCTTGAAATTTGTCATTTTTGACATTTTTCATGGTGACACTTTTCATTTTTGACATTTAGCATTGTGACATTTGTCATTTGACATCTTTGACATTTGCCATCTTAAAATTTGTCATTTTTGACATTTTTCATGGTGACACTTTTCATTTTTGACATTTAGCATTGTGACATTTGTCATTTGACATCTTTGACATTTGCCATCTTGAAATTTGTCATTTTTGACATTTTTCATGGTGACACTTTTCATTTTTGACATTGAGCATTGTGATATTTGTCATTTGACATCTTTGACATTTGCCATCTTGAAATTTGTCATTTTTGACATTTTTCATGGTGACACTTTTCATTTTCGACATTTAGCATTGTGACATTTCTCATTTGACATCTTTGACATTTGCCATCTTGAAATTTGTTATTTTTGACATTTTTCATGGTGACACTTTTCATTTTGGACATGTAGCATTGTGACATTTGTCATTTGACATCTTTGACATTTGCCATCTTGAAATTTGTCATTTTTGACATTTTTCATGGTGACACTTTTCATTTTTGACATTTAGCATTGTGACATTTGTCATTTGACATCTTTGACATTTGCCATCTTGAAATTTGTCATTTTTGACATTTTTCATGGTGACACTTTTCATTTTTGACATTTAGCATTGTGACATTTGACATTTGCCATCTTGAAATTTGTTATTTTTGACATTTTTCATGGTGACACTTTTCATTTTTGACATTAAGCATTGTGACATTTGTCATTTGACATCTTTGACATTTGCCACCTTGAAATTTGTTATTTTTGACATTTTTCATGGTGACACTTTTCATTTTTGACATTTAGCATTGTGACATTTGTCATTTGACATCTTTGACATTTGCCATCTTGAAATTTGTCATTTTTGACATTTTTCATGGTGACACTTTTTATTTTTGACATTTAGCATTGTGACATTTGTCATTTGACATCTTTGACATTTGCCATCTTGAAATTTGTCATTTTTGACATTTTTCATGGTGACACTTTTCATTTTTGACATTTAGCATTGTGATATTTGTCATTTGACATCTTTCACATTTGCCATCTTGAAATTTGTCATTTTTGACATTTTTCATGGTGACACTTTTCATTTTTGACATTTAGCATTGTGACATTTGTCATTTGACATCTTTGACATTTGCCATCTTGAAATTTGTTATTTTTGACATTTTTCATGGTGACACTTTTCATTTTTGACATTTAGCATTGTGACATTTGTCATTTGACATCTTTGACATTTGCCATCTTGAAATTTGTTATTTTTGACATTTTTCATGGTGACACTTTTTATTTTTGACATTTAACATTGTAACATTTGTCAGTTTTGACATTTGCTATCTTGAAATTTGTCATTTTTGACATTTTTCATGGTGACACTTTTCATTTTTGACATTTGTCATTTGACATCTTAGACATTTGCCATCTTGAAATTTGTCATTTTTGACACTTTTCATTTTTGACATTTAGCATTGTGACATTTGTCATTTGACATCTTTGACATTTGCCATCTTGAAATTTGTCATTTTTGACATTTTTCATGGTGACACTTTTCATTTTTGACATTTAGCATTGTGACATTTGTCAGTTTTGACATTTGCCATCTTAAAATTTGTCATTTTTGACACTTTTCATGGTGACACTTTTCATTTTTAACATTTAGCATTGTGACATTTGTCATTTGACATCTTTGACATTTGCCATCTTGAAATTTGTCATTTTTAACATTTTTCATGGTGACACTTTTCATTTTTGACATTTAGCATTGTGACATTTGTCATTTGACATCTTTGACATTTGCCATCTTGAAATTTGTCATGTTTGACATTTAGCATTGTGACATTTGTCATTTGACATCTTTGACATTTGCCATCTTGAAATTTGTTATTTTTGACATTTTTCATGGTGACACTTTTCATTTTTGACATTTAGCATTGTGACATTTTTCAGTTTTGACATTTGCCATCTTGAAATTTGTCATTTTTGACATTTAGCATTGTGACATCTGTCATTTGACATCTTTGACATTTGTCATCTTGAAATTTGTCATTTTTGACATTTTTCATGGTGACACTTTTTATTTGTGACATTTAGCATTGTGACATTTGTCATTTGACATCTTTAACATTTGCTATCTTGAAATTTGTCATTTTTGACATTTAGCATTGTGACATTTGTCATTTGACATCTTGGACATTTGCCATCTTGAAATTTGTCCTTTTTGACATTTTTCATGGTGACACTTTTCATTTTTGACATTTAGCATTGTGACATTTGTCATTTGACATCTTTGACATTTGCCATCTTGAAATTTGTCATTTTTGACATTTTTCATGGTGACACTTTTCATTTTTGACATTTAGCATTGTGACATTTGTCATTTGACATCTTTGACATTTGCCATCTTGAAATTTGTCATTTTTGACATTTAGCATTGTGACATTTGTCATTTGACATCTTGGACATTTGCCATCTTGAAATTTGTCATTTTTGACATTTTTCATGGTGACACTTATCATTTTTGACATTTAGCATGGTGACATTTGTCATTTGACATCTTTCACATTTGCCATCTTGAAATTTGTCATTTTTGACATTTTTCATGGTGACACTTTTCATTTTTGACATTTAGCATTGTGACATTTGTAAGTTTTAATATTTGCCATCTTGAAATTTGTCATTTTTGACATTTTTCATGGTGACACTTTTCATTTTTGACATTTAGCATTGTGACATTTGTCATTTGACATCTTTGACATTTGCCATCTTGAAATTTGTCATTTTTGACATTTTTCATGGTGACACCTTTCATTTTTGACATTTAGCATTGTGACATTTGTCATTTGACATCTTTGACATTTGTCATCTTGAAATTTGTCATTTTTGACATTTTTCATGGTGACACTTTTCATTTTTGACATTTAGCATTGTGACATTTGTCATTTGACATCTTTGACATTTGCCATCTTGAAATTTGTCATTTTTGACATTTAGCATTGTGACATTTGTCATATTCGTCATCTTTGACATTTGCCATCTTGAAATTTGTCATTTTTGACATTTTTCATGGTGACAATTTTCATTTTTAACATTTAGCATTGTGACATTTGTCATTTGACATCTTTGACATTTGCCATCTTGAAATTTGTCATTATTGACATTTTTCATGGGGACACTTTTCATTTTTGACATTTGTCATTTGACATCTTTGACATTTGCCATCTTAAAATTTGTCATTTTTGACATTTTTCATGGTGACACTTTTCATTTTTGACATTTAGCATTGTGACATTTGTCATTTGACATCTTTGACATTTGCCATCTTGAAATTTGTCAATTTTGACATTTTTTACGGTGACACTTTTCATTTTTGACATTTAGCATTGTGACATTTGTCATTTGACATCTTAGACATTTGCCATCTTGAAATTTGTCATTTTTGAAATTTGTCATTTTTGACACTTTTCATTTTTGACATTTAGCATTGTGACATTTGTCATTTGACATCTTTCACATTTGCCATCTTGAAATTTGTCATTTTTGACGTTTTTCATGGTGACACTTTTCATTTTTGACATTTAGCATTGTGACATTTGTCATTTGACATCTTGGACATTTGCCATCTTGAAATTTGTCATTTTTGACATTTTTCATGGTGACACTTATCATTTTTGACATTTAGCATTGTGACATTTGTCAGTTTTGACATTTGCCATCTTGAAATTTGTCATTTTTGACATTTTTCATGGTGACACTTTTCAGTTTTGACATTTAGCATTGTGACATTTGTCATTTGACATCTTTGACATTTGCCATCTTAAAATTTGTCATTTTGGACATTTTTCATGGTGACACTTTTCATTTTTGACATTTAGCATTGTGACATTTGTCATTTGACATCTTTGACATTTGCCATCTTGAAATTTGTCATTTTTGACATTTTTCATGGTGACACTTTTCATTTTTGACATTTAGCATTGTGACATTTGTCATTTGACATCTTTGACATTTGCCATCTTAAAATTTGTCATTTTTGACATTTTTCATGGTGACACTTTTCATTTTTGACATTTAGCATTGTGACATTTGTCATTTGACATCTTTGACATTTGCCATCTTGAAATTTGTCATTTTTGACATTTTTCATGGTGACACTTTTCATTTTTGACATTGAGCATTGTGATATTTGTCATTTGACATCTTTGACATTTGCCATCTTGAAATTTGTCATTTTTGACATTTTTCATGGTGACATTTTTCATTTTCGACATTTAGCATTGTGACATTTGTCATTTGACATCTTTGACATTTGCCATCTTGAAATTTGTTATTTTTGACATTTTTCATGGTGACACTTTTCATTTTGGACATGTAGCATTGTGACATTTGTCATTTGACATCTTTGACATTTGCCATCTTGAAATTTGTCATTTTTGACATTTTTCATGGTGACACTTTTCATTTTTGACATTTAGCATTGTGACATTTGTCATTTGACATCTTTGACATTTGCCATCTTGAAATTTGTCATTTTTGACATTTTTCATAGTGACACTTTTCATTTTTGACATTTAGCATTGTGACATTTGTCATTTGACATCTTTGACATTTGCCATCTTGAAATTTGTTATTTTTGACATTTTTCATGGTGACACTTTTCATTTTTGACATTAAGCATTGTGACATTTGTCATTTGACATCTTTGACATTTGCCACCTTGAAATTTGTTATTTTTGACATTTTTCATGGTGACACTTTTCATTTTTGACATTTAGCATTGTGACATTTGTCATTTGACATCTTTGACATTTGCCATCTTGAAATTTGTCATTTTTGACATTTTTCATGGTGACACTTTTCATTTTTGACATTTAGCATTGTGACATTTGTCATTTGACATCTTTGACATTTGCCATCTTGAAATTTGTCCTTTTTGACATTTTTCATGGTGACACTTTTCATTTTTGACATTTAGCATTGTGATATTTGTCATTTGACATCTTTCACATTTGCCATCTTGAAATTTGTCATTTTTGACATTTTTCATGGTGACACTTTTCATTTTTGACATTTAGCATTGTGACATTTGTCATTTGACATCTTTGACATTTGCCATCTTGAAATTTGTTATTTTTGACATTTTTCATGGTGACACTTTTCATTTTTGACATTTAGCATTGTGACATTTGTCATTTGACATCTTTGACATTTGCCATCTTGAAATTTGTCATTTTTGACATTTTTCATGGTGACACTTTTCATTTTTGACATTTAGCATTGTGACATTTGTCATTTGACATCTTTGACATTTGCCATCTTGAAATTTGTCATTTTTGACATTTTTTATGGTGACACTTTTCATTTTTGACATTTAGCATTGTGACATTTGTCATTTGACATCTTTGACATTTGCCATCTTAAAATTTGTCATTTTTGACATTTAGCATTGTGACATTTGTCATTTGACATCTTGGACATTTGCCATCTTGAAATTTGTCATTTTTGACATTTTTCATGGTGACACTTATCATTTTTGACATGTAGCATTCTGACATTTGTCAGTTTTGACATTTGCCATCTTGAAATTTGTCATTTTTGACATTTTTCATGGTAACACTTTTCATTTTTGACATTTAGCATTGTGACATTTGTCATTTGACATCTTTGACATTTGCCATCTTGAAATTTGTTATTTTTGACATTTTTCATGGTGACACTTTTCATTTTTGACATTTAGCATTGTGACATTTGTCATTTGACATCTTTGACATTTGCCATCTTGAAATTTGTCATTTTTGACATTTTTCATGGTGACACTTTTCATTTTTGACATTTACCATTGTGACATTTGTCATTTGACATCTTTGACATTTGCCATCTTGAAATTTGTCATTTAGCATTGTGACATTTGTCATTTGACATCTTTGACATTTGCCATCTTGAAATTTGTTATTTTTGACATATTTCATGGTGACACTTTTTATTTTTGACATTTAACATTGTGACATTTGTCAGTTTTGACATTTTCCATCTTGAAATTTGTCATTTTTGACATTTTTCATGGTGACACTTTTCATTTTTGACATTTGTCATTTGACATCTTAGACATTTGCCATTTTGAAATTTGTCATTTTTGACACTTTTCATTTTTGACATTTAGCATTGTGACATTTGTCATTTGACATCTTTGACATTTGCCATCTTGAAATTTGTCATTTTTGACATTTTTCATGGTGACACTTTTCATTTTTGACATTTAGCATTGTGACATTTGTCAGTTTTGACATTTGCCATCTTGAAATTTGTCATTTTTGACACTTTTTATGGTGACACTTTTCATTTTTAACATTTAGCATTGTGACATTTGTCATTTGACATCTTTCACATTTGCCATCTTGAAATTTGTCATTTTTGACATTTTTCATGGTGACACTTTTCATTTTTGACATTAAGCATTGTGACATTTGTCATTTGACATCTTTGACATTTGCCATCTTGAAATTTGTCAAGTTTGACATTTAGCATTGTGACATTTGTCATTTGACATCTTTGACATTTGCCATCTTGAAATTTGTTATTTTTGACATTTTTCATGGTGACACTTTTCATTTTTGACATTTAGCATTGTGACATTTTTCAGTTTTGACATTTGCCATCTTGAAATTTGTCATTTTTGACATTTAGCATTGTGACATCTGTCATTTGACATCTTTGACATTTGTCATCTTGAAATTTGTCATTTTTGACATTTTTCATGGTGACACTTTTTATTTGTGACATTTAGCATTGTGACATTTGTCATTTGACATCTTTGACATTTGCTATTTTGAAATTTGTCATTTTTGACATTTAGCATTGTGACATTTGTCATTTGACATCTTGGACATTTGCCATCTTGAAATTTGTCATTTTTGACATTTTTCATGGTGACACTTTTCATTTTTGACATTTAGCATTGTGACATTTGTCATTTGACATCTTTGACATTTGCCATCTTGAAATTTGTCATTTTTGACATTTTTCATGGTGACACTTTTCATTTTTGACATTTAGCATTGTGACATTTGTTATTTGACATCTTTGACATTTGCCATCTTGAAATTTGTCATTTTTGACATTTAGCATTGTGACATTTGACATCTTGGACATTTGCCATCTTGAAATTTGTCATTTTTGACATTTTTCATGGTGACACTTATCATTTTTCACATTTAGCATTGTGACATTTGTCATTTGACATCTTTGACATTTGCCATCTTGAAATTTGTCATTTTTGACATTTTTCATGGTGACACTTTTCATTTTTGACATTTAGCATTGTGACATTTGTCATTTGACATCTTTGACATTTGCCATCTTGAAATTTGTCATTTTTGACATTTAGCATTGTGACATTTGTCATTTGACATCTTGGACATTTGCCATCTTGAAATTTGTCATTTTTGACATTTTTCATGGTGACACTTATCATTTTTGACATTTAGCATTGTGACATTTGTCAGTTTTGACATTTGCCATCTTGAAATTTGTCATTTTTGACATATTTTATGGTGACACTTTTCATTTTTGACATTTAGCATTGTGACATTTGTCATTTGACATCTTTGACATTTGCCATCTTGAAATTTGTCATTTTTGACATTTAGCATTGTGACATTTGTCATTTGACATCTTTGACATTTGCCATCTTGAAATTTGTTATTTTTGACATTTTTCATGGTGACACTTTTCATTTTTGACATTTAGCATTGTGACATTTGTCAGTTTTGACATTTGCCATCTTGAAATTTGTCATTTTTGACATTTTTCATGGTGACACTTTTCATTTTTGACATTTAGCATTGTGACATTTGTCATTTGACATCTTTGACATTTGCCATCTTGAAATTTGTTATTTTTGACATTTTTCATGGTGACACTTTTCATTTTTGACATTTAGCATTGTGACATTTGTCATTTGACATCTTTGACATTTGCCATCTTGAAATTTGTCATTTTTGACATTTTTCATGGTGACACTTTTCATTTTTGACATTTAGCATTGTGACATTTGTCATTTGACATCTTTGACATTTGCCATCTTGAAATTTGTTATTTTTGACATTTTTCATGGTGATACTTTTCATTTTTGACATTTAGCATTGTGACATTTGTCATTTGACATCTTTGACATTTGCCATCTTGAAATTTGTCATTTTTGACATTTTTCATGGTGACACTTTTCATTTTTGACATTTAGCATTGTGACATTTGTCATTTGACATCTTTGACATTTGCCATCTTGAAATTTGTCATTTTTGACATTAAGCATTGTGACATTTGTCATTTGACATCTTGGACATTTGCCATCTTGAAATTTGTCATTTTTGACATTTTTCATGGTGACACTTATCATTTTTGACATTAAGCATTGTGACATTTGTCAGTTTTGACATTTGTCATCTTGAAATTTGTCATTTTTGACATTTTTCATGGGGACACTTTTCATTTTTGACATTTAGCATTGTGACATTTGTCATTTGACATCTTTGACATTTGCCATCTTGAAATTTGTCATTTTTGACATTTTTCATGGTGACACCTTTTATTTTTGACATTTAGCATTGTGACATTTGTCATTTGACATCTTTGACATTTGCCATCTTGAAATTTATCATTTTTGACATTTTTCATGGTGACACTTTTCATTTTTGACATTTAGCATTGTGACATTTGTCATTTGACATCTTTGACATTTGCCATCTTGAAATTTGTCATTTTTGACATTTTTTATGGTGACACTTTTCATTTTTGACATTTAGCATTGTGACATTTGTCATATTCGACATCTTTGACATTTGCCATCTTGAAATTTGTCATTTTTGACATTTTTCATGGTGACAATTTTCATTTTTGACATTAAGCATTGTGACATTTGTCATTTGACATCTTTGACATTTGCCATCTTAAAATTTGTCATTATTGACATTTTTCATGGGGACACTTTTCATTTTTAACATTTGTCATTTGACATCTTTGACATTTGTCATCTTGAAATTTGTCATTTTTGACATTTTTCATGGTGACACTTTTCATTTTTGACATTTAGCATTGTGACATTTGTCATTTGACATCTTTGACATTTGCCATCTTGAAATTTGTCATTTTTGACATTTTTCACGGTGACACTTTTCATTTTTGACATTTAGCATTGTGACATTTGTCATTTGACATCTTAGACGTTTGCCATCTTGAAATTTGTCATTTTTGACACTTTTCATTTTTGACATTTAGCATTGTGACATTTGTCATTTGACATCTTTGACATTTGCCATCTTGAAATTTGTCATTTTTGACATTTTTCATGGTGACACTTTTTATTTTTGACATTTAGCATTGTGACATTTTTTGTCGTTTGACATCTTGGACATTTGCCATCTTGAAATTTATCATTTTTGACATTTTTCATGGTGACACTTATCATTTTTGACATTTAGCATTGTGACATTTGTCAGTTTTGACATTTGCCATCTTGAAATTTGTCATTTTTGACATTTTTCATGGTGACACTTTTCATTTTTGACATTTAGCATTGTGACATTTGTCATTTAACATCTTTGACATTTGCCATCTTGAAATTTGTCATTTTTGACATTTTTCATAGTGACACTTTTCATTTTTGACATTTAGCATTGTGACATTTGTCATTTGACATCTTTGACATTTGCCATCTTGAAATTTGTCATTTTTGACATTTTTCATGGTGACACTCTTCATTTTTGACATTTAGCATTGTGACATTTGTCATCTGACATCTTTGACATTTGCCATCTTGAAATTTGTAATTTTTGACATTTTTCATGGTGACACTTTTCATTTTTGACATTGAGCATTGTGATATTTGTTATTTGACATCTTTGACATTTGCCATCTTGAAATTTGTCATTTTTCATGGTGACACTTTTCATTTTTGACATTTAGCATTGTGACATTTGTCATTTGACATCTTTGACATTTGCCACCTTGGAATTTGTTATTTTTGACATTTTTCATGGTGACACTTTTCATTTTTGACATTTAGCATTGTGACATTTGTCATTTGACATCTTTGACATTTGCCATCTTGAAATTTGTCATTTTTGACATTTTTCATGGTGACACTTTTCATTTTTGACATTTAGCATTGTGACATTTGTCATTTGACATCTTTGACATTTGCCATCTTGAAATTTGTCATTTTTGACATTTTTTATGGTGACACTTTTCATTTTTGACATTTAGCATTGTGACATTTGTCATATTCGACATCTTTGACATTTGCCATCTTGAAATTTGTCATTTTTGACATTTTTCATGGTGACACTTTTCATTTTTGACATTTACCATTGTGACATTTGTCATTTGACATCTTTGACATTTGCCATCTTGAAATTTGTCATTTTTGACATTTAGCATTGTGACATTTGTCATTTGACATCTTTGACATTTGCCATCTTGAAATTTGTTATTTTTGACATTTTTCATGGTGACACTTTTTATTTTTGACATTTAACATTGTGACATTTGTCAGTTTTGACATTTGCCATCTTGAAATTTGTCATTTTTGACATTTTTCATGGTGACACTTTTCATTTTTGACATTTGTCATTTGACATTTTAGACATTTGCCATCTTGAAATTTGTCATTTTTGACACTTTTCATTTTTGACATTTAGCATTGTGACATTTGTCATTTGACATCTTTGACATTTGCCATCTTGAAATTTGTCATTTTTGACATTTTTCATGGTGACACTTTTCATTTTTGACATTTAGCATTGTGACATTTGTCAGTTTTTACATTTGCCATCTTGAAATTTGTCATTTTTGACACTTTTTATGGTGACACTTTTCATTTTTAACATTTAGCATTGTGACATTTGTCATTTGACATCTTTCACATTTGCCATCTTGAAATTTGTCATTTTTGACATTTTTCATGGTGACACTTTTCATTTTTGACATTAAGCATTGTGACATTTGTCATTTGACATCTTTGACATTTGCCATCTTGAAATTTGTCAAGTTTGACATTTAGCATTGTGACATTTGTCATTTGACAGCTTTGACATTTGCCATCTTGAAATTTGTTATTTTTGACATTGTTCATGGTGACACTTTTCATTTTTGACATTTAGCATTGTGACATTTTTCAGTTTTGACATTTGCCATCTTGAAATTTGTCATTTTTGACATTTAGCATTGTGACATCTGTCATTTGACATCTTTGACATTTGTCATCTTGAAATTTGTCATTTTTGACATTTTTCATGGTGACACTTTTTATTTGTGACATTTAGCATTGTGACATTTGTCATTTGACATCTTTGACATTTGCTATCTTGAAATTTGTCATTTTTGACATTTAGCATTGTGACATTTGTCATTTGACATCTTGGACATTTGCCATCTTGAAATTTGTCATTTTTGACATTTTTCATGGTGACACTTTTCATTTTTGACATTTAGCATTGTGACATTTGTCATTTGACATCTTTGACATTTGCCATCTTGAAATTTGTCATTTTTGACATTTTTCATGGTGACACTTTTCATTTTTGACATTTAGCATTGTGACATTTGTTATTTGACATCTTTGACATTTGCCATCTTGAAATTTGTCATTTTTGACATTTAGCATTGTGACATTTGTCATTTGACATCTTGGACATTTGACATCTTGGACATTTGCCATCTTGAAATTTGTCATTTTTGACATTTTTCATGGTGACACTTATCATTTTTCACATTTAGCATTGTGACATTTGTCATTTGACATCTTTGACATTTGCCATCTTGAAATTTGTCATTTTTGACATTTTTCATGGTGACACTTTTCATTTTTGACATTTAGCATTGTGACATTTGTCATTTGACATCTTTGACATTTGCCATATTGAAATTTGTCATTTTTGACATTTAGCATTGTGACATTTGTCATTTGACATCTTGGACATTTGCCATCTTGAAATTTGTCATTTTTGACATTTTTCATGGTGACACTTATCATTTTTGACATTTAGCATTGTGACATTTGTCAGTTTTGACATTTGCCATCTTGAAATTTGTCATTTTTGACATATTTTATGGTGACACTTTTCATTTTTGACATTTAGCATTGTGACATTTGTCATTTGACATCTTTGACATTTGCCATCTTGAAATTTGTCATTTTTGACATTTAGCATTGTGACATTTGTCATTTGACATCTTTGACATTTGCCATCTTGAAATTTGTTATTTTTGACATTTTTCATGGTGACACTTTTCATTTTTGACATTTAGCATTGTGACATTTGTCAGTTTTGACATTTGCCATCTTGAAATTTGTCATTTTTGACATTTTTCATGGTGACACTTTTCATTTTTGACATTTAGCATTGTGACATTTGTCATTTGACATCTTTGACATTTGCCATTTTGAAATTTGTTATTTTTGACATTTTTCATGGTGACACTTTTCATTTTTGACATTTAGCATTGTGACATTTGTCATTTGACATCTTTGACATTTGCCATCTTGAAATTTGTCATTTTTGACATTTTTCATGGTGACACTTTTCATTTTTGACATTTAGCATTGTGACATTTGTCATTTGACATCTTTGACATTTGCCATCTTGAAATTTGTTATTTTTGACATTTTTCATGGTGATACTTTTCATTTTTGACATTTAGCATTGTGACATTTGTCATTTGACATCTTTGACATTTGCCATCTTGAAATTTGTCATTTTTGACATTTTTCATGGTGACACTTTTCATTTTTGACATTTAGCATTGTGACATTTGTCATTTGACATCTTTGACATTTGCCATCTTGAAATTTGTCATTTTTGACATTTAGCATTGTGACATTTGTCATTTGACATCTTGGACATTTGCCATCTTGAAATTTGTCATTTTTGACATTTTTCATGGTGACACTTATCATTTTTGACATTAAGCATTGTGACATTTGTCAGTTTTGACATTTGTCATCTTGAAATTTGTCATTTTTGACATTTTTCATGGGGACACTTTTCATTTTTGACATTTAGCATTGTGACATTTGTCATTTGACATCTTTGACATTTGCCATCTTGAAATTTGTCATTTTTGACATTTTTCATGGTGACACCTTTCATTTTTGACATTTAGCATTGTGACATTTGTCATTTGACATCTTTGACATTTGCCATCTTGAAATTTGTCATTTTTGACATTTTTCATGGTGACACTTTTCATTTTTGACATTTAGCATTGTGACATTTGTCATTTGACATCTTTGACATTTGCTATCTTGAAATTTGTCATTTTTGACATTTTTTATGGTGACACTTTTCATTTTTGACATTTAGCATTGTGACATTTGTCATATTCGACATCTTTGACATTTGCCATCTTGAAATTTGTCATTTTTGACATTTTTCATGGTGACAATTTTCATTTTTGACATTAAGCATTGTGACATTTGTCATTTGACATCTTTGACATTTGCCATCTTAAAATTTGTCATTATTGACATTTTTCATGGGGACACTTTTTATTTTTGACATTTGTCATTTGACATCTTTGACATTTGTCATCTTGAAATTTGTCATTTTTGACATTTTTCATGGTGACACTTTTCATTTTTGACATTTAGCATTGTGACATTTGTCATTTGACATCTTTGACATTTGCCATCTTGAAATTTGTCATTTTTGACATTTTTCACGGTGACACTTTTCATTTTTGACATTTAGCATTGTGACATTTGTCATTTGACATCTTAGACGTTTGCCATCTTGAAATTTGTCATTTTTGACACTTTTCATTTTTGACATTTAGCATTGTGACATTTGTCATTTGACATCTTTGACATTTGCCATCTTGAAATTTGTCATTTTTGACATTTTTCATGGTGACACTTTTTATTTTTGACATTTAGCATTGTGACATTTTTTGTCGTTTGACATCTTGGACATTTGCCATCTTGAAATTTATCATTTTTGACATTTTTCATGGTGACACTTATCATTTTTGACATTTAGCATTGTGACATTTGTCAGTTTTGACATTTGCCATCTTGAAATTTGTCATTTTTGACATTTTTCATGGTGACACTTTTCATTTTTGACATTTAGCATTGTGACATTTGTCATTTAACATCTTTGACATTTGCCATCTTGAAATTTGTCATTTTTGACATTTTTCATAGTGACACTTTTCATTTTTGACATTTAGCATTGTGACATTTGTCATTTGACATCTTTGACATTTGCCATCTTGAAATTTGTCATTTTTGACATTTTTCATGGTGACACTCTTCATTTTTGACATTTAGCATTGTGACATTTGTCATCTGACATCTTTGACATTTGCCATCTTGAAATTTGTCATTTTTGACATTTTTCAT
Source organism: Altica lythri (assembly GCA_964028335.1). Lineage (NCBI taxonomy): Eukaryota > Metazoa > Arthropoda > Insecta > Coleoptera > Chrysomelidae > Altica > Altica lythri. The sequence continues at coordinate 30,709,040 of OZ034800.1, forward strand.
GGTGACACTTTTCATTTTTGACATTGAGCATTGTGATATTTGTTATTTGACATCTTTGACATTTGCCATCTTGAAATTTGTCATTTTTCATGGTGACACTCTTCATTTTTGACATTTAGCATTGTGACATTTGTCATCTGACATCTTTGACATTTGCCATCTTGAAATTTGTCATTTTTGACATTTTTCATGGTGACACTTTTCATTTTTGACATTGAGCATTGTGATATTTGTTATTTGACATCTTTGACATTTGCCATCTTGAAATTTGTCATTTTTCATGGTGACACTTTTCATTTTTGACATTGAGCATTGTGATATTTGTTATTTGACATCTTTGACATTTGCCATCTTGAAATTTGTCATTTTTCATGGTGACACTTTTCATTTTTGACATTTAGCATTGTGACATTTGTCATTTGACATCTTTGACATTTGCCATCTTGAAATTTGTCATTTTTGACATTTTTCATGGTGACACTTTTTATTTTTGACATTTAGCATTGTGACATTTGTCATTTGACATCTTTGACATTTGCCATCTTGAAATTTGTCATTTTTGACATTTTTTATGGTGACACTTTTCATTTTTGACATTTAGCATTGTGACATTTGTCATTTGACATCTTTGACATTTGCCATCTTGAAATTTGTTATTTTTGACATTTTTTATGGTGGCACTTTTCTTTTTTCACATTTAGCATTGTGACATTTGTCATTTGACATCTTTGACATTTGCCATCTTGAAATTTGTCATTTTTGACATTTTTCATGGTGACACTTTTCATTTTTGACATTTAGCATTGTGACATTTGTCATTTGACATCTTTGACATTTGCCATCTTGAAATTTGTCATTTTTGACATTTTTTATGGTGACACTTTTCATTTTTGACATTTAGCATTGTGACATTTGTCATTTGACATCTTTGACATTTGCCATCTTGAAATTTGTCATTTTTGATATTTTTCATGGTGACACTTTTCATTTTTGACATTTAGCATTGTGACATTTGTCATTTGACATCTTTGACATTTGCCATCTTGAAATTTGTCATTTTTGACATTTTTCATGGTGACACTTTTCATTTTTGACATTTAGCATTGTGACATTTGTCATTTGACATCTTTGACATTTGCCATCTTGAAATTTGTCATTTTTGACATTTTTCATGGTGACACTTTTCATTTTTGACATTTACCATTGTGACATTTGTCATTTGACATCTTTGACATTTGCCATCTTGAAATTTGTTATTTTTGACATTTTTCATAGTGACACTTTTCATTTTTGACATTTAGCATTGTGACATTTGTCATTTGACATCTTTAACATTTGCCATCTTGAAATTTGTCATTTTTGACATTTTTCATAGTGACACTTTTTATTTTTGACATTTAGCATTGTGACATTTGTCATTTGACATCTTTGACATTTGCCATCTTGAAATTTGTCATTTTTGACATTTAGCATCGTGACATTTGTCATTGGACATCTTTGACATTTGCCATCTTGAAATTTGTTATTTTTGACATTTTTCATGGTGACACTTTTCATTTTTGACATTTAGCATTGTGACATTTGTCAGTTTTGACATTTTCCATCTTGAAATTTGTCATTTTTGACATTTTATGGTGACACTTTTCATTTTTGACATTTAGTATTGTGACATTTGTCATTTGACATCTTTGACATTTGCCATCTTGAAATTTGGTATTTTTGACATTTTTCATGGTTACACTTTTTATTTTTGACATTTAGCATTGTGACATTTGTCATTTGACATCTTTGACATTTGCCATCTTGAAATTTGTTATTTTTGACATTTTTCATGGTGACACTTTTCATTTTTGACATTTAGCATTGTGACATTTGTCATTTGACATCTTTGACATTTGCCATCTTGAAATTTGTCATTTTTGACATTTTTCATGGTGACACTTTTCATTTTTGACATTTAGCATTGTGACATTTGTCATTTGACATCTTTGACATTTGCCATCTTGAAATTTGTCATTTTTGACATTTTTTATGGTGACACTTTTCATTTTTGACATTTAGCATTGCGACATTTGTCATTTGACATCTTTGACATTTGCCATCTTGAAATTTGTCATTTTTGACATTTAGCATTGTGACATTTGTCATTTGACATCTTTGATATTTGCCATCTTGAAATTTGTCATTTTTGACATTTTTCATGGTGACACTTTTCATTTTTGACATTTAGCATTGTGACATTTCTCATTTGACATCTTGGGCATTTGCCATCTTGAAATTTGTCATTTTTGACATTTTTCATGGTGACACTTTTCATTTTTGACATTTAGCATTGTGACATTTGTCATTTGACATCTTTGACATTTGCCATCTTGAAATTTGTCATTTTTGACATTTTTCATGGTGACACTTTTCATTTTTGACATTTAGCATTGTGACATTTGTCATTTGACATCGTTGACATTTGCCATCTTGAAATTTGTCATTTTTGACATTTAGCATTGTGACATTTGTCATTTGACATCTTTGATATTTGCCATCTTGAAATTTGTCATTTTTGACATTTTTCATGGTGACACTTTTCATTTTTGACATTTAGCATTGTGACATTTCTCATTTGACATCTTGGGCATTTGCCATCTTGAAATTTGTCATTTTTGACATTTTTCATGGTGACACTTTTCATTTTTGACATTTAGCATTGTGACATTTGTCATTTGACATCTTTGACATTTGCCATCTTGAAATTTGTCATTTTTGACATTTTTCATGGTGACACTTTTCATTTTTGACATTTAGCATTGCGACATTTGTCATTTGACATCTTTGACATTTGCCATCTTGAAATTTGTCATTTTTGACATTTAGCATTGTGACATTTGTCATTTGACATCTTTGATATTTGCCATCTTGAAATTTGTCATTTTTGACATTTTTCATGGTGACACTTTTCATTTTTGACATTTAGCATTGTGACATTTCTCATTTGACATCTTGGGCATTTGCCATCTTGAAATTTGTCATTTTTGACATTTTTCATGGTGACACTTTTCATTTTTGACATTTAGCATTGTGACATTTGTCATTTGACATCTTTGACATTTGCCATCTTGAAATTTGTCATTTTTGACATTTTTCATGGTGACACTTTTCATTTTTGACATTTAGCATTGTGACATTTGTCATTTGACATCGTTGACATTTGCCATCTTGAAATTTGTTATTTTTGACATTTTTCATGGTGACACTTTTCAGTTTTGACATTTAGCATTGTGACATTTGTCATTTGACATCTTTGACATTTGCCATCTTGAAATTTGTCATTTTTGACATTTTTTATGGTGACAATTTTCATTTTTGACATTTAGCATTGTGACATTTGTCATTTGACATCTTTGACATTTGCCATATTGAAATTTGTCATTTTTGACATTTTTCATGGTGACACTTTTCATTTTTAACATTTGGCATTGTGACATTTGTCATTTGACATCTTTGACATTTGCCATCTTGAAATTTGTCATTTTTGACATTTTTCATGGTGACACTTTTCCTTTTTGACATTTAGCATTGTGATATTTGTCATTTGACATCTTTGACATTTGCCATCTTGAAATTTGTCATTTTTGACATTTTTCATGGTGACGCTTTTCATTTTTGACATTTAGCATTGTTACATTTGTCATTTGACATCTTTGGCATTTGCCATCTTGAAATTTGTTATTTTTGACATTTTTCATGGTGACACTTTTCATTTTTGACATTTAGCATTGTGACATTTGTCATTTGAGATCTTTGACATTTGCCATCTTGAAATTTGTCATTATTGACATTTTTCATGATGACACTTTTCATTTTTGACATTTAGCATTGTGACATTTGTCATTTGACATCTTTGACATTTGCCATCTTGAAATTTGTTATTTTTGACATTTTTCATGGTGACACTTTTCATTTTTGACATTTAGCATTGTGACATTTGTCATTTGACATCTTTGACATTTGCCATCTTGAAATTTGTTATTTTTGACATTTTTCATGGTGACACTTTTCATTTTTGACATTTAGCATTGTGACATTTGTCATTTGACATCTTTGACATTTGCCATCTTGAAATTTGTCATTTTTGACATTTTTCATGGTGACACTTTTCATTTTTGACATTTAGCATTGTGACATTTGTCATTTGACATCTTTGACATTTGATATCTTGAAATTTGTCATTTTTGACATTTAGCATTGTGACATTTGTTATTTGACATCTTGGACATTTGCCATCTTGAAATTTGTCATTTTTGACATTTTTTATGGTGACACTTATCATTTTTGACATTTAGCATTGTGACATTTGTCAGTTTTGACATTTGCCATCTTGAAATTTGTCATTTTTGACATTTTTTATGGTGACAATTTTCATTTTTGACATTTAGCATTGTGACATTTGTCATTTGACATCTTTGACATTTGCCATCTTGAAATTTGTCATTTTTGACATTTTTCATGGTGACACTTTTCATTTTTAACATTTAGCATTGTGACATTTGTCATTTGACATCTTTGACATTTGCCATCTTGAAATTTGTCATTTTTGACATTTTTCATGGTGACACTTTTCATTTTTGACATTTAGCATTGTGATATTTGTCATTTGACATCTTTGACATTTGCCATCTTGAAATTTGTCATTTTTGACATTTTTCATGGTGACACTTTTCATTTTTGACATTTAGCATTGTTACATTTGTCATTTGACATCTTTGGCATTTGCCATCTTGAAATTTGTTATTTTTGACATTTTTCATGGTGACACTTTTCATTTTTGACATTTAGCATTGTGACATTTGTCATTTGAGATCTTTGACATTTGCCATCTTGAAATTTGTCATTATTGACATTTTTCATGATGACACTTTTCATTTTTGACATTTAGCATTGTGACATTTGTCATTTGACATCTTTGACATTTGCCATCTTGAAATTTGTCATTTTTGACATTTTTCATGGTGACACTTTTCATTTTTGACATTTAGCATTGTGACATTTGTCATTTGACATCTTTGACATTTGCCATCTTGAAATTTGTTATTTTTGACATTTTTCAGGGTGACACTTTTCATTTTTGACATTTAGCATTGTGACATTTGTCATTTGACATCTTTGACATTTGCCATCTTGAAATTTGTCATTTTTGACATTTTTCATGGTGACACTTATCATTTTTGACATTTAGCATTGTGACATTTGTCATTTGACATCTTTGACATTTGCCATCTTGAAATTTGTCATTTTTGACATTTAGCATTGTGACATTTGTCATTTGACATCTTTGACATTTGCCATCTTGAAATTTGTTATTTTTGACATTTTTCATGGTGACACTTTTCATTTTTAACATTTAGCATTGTGACATTTGTCAGTTTTGACATTTGCCATCTTGAAATTTGTCATTTTTGACATTTTATGGTGACACTTTTCATTTTTGACATTTAGCATTGTGACATTTGTCATTTGACATCTTTGACATTTGCCATCTTGAAATTTGTTATTTTTGACATTTTTTATGGTAACACTTTTCATTTTTGACATTTAGCATTGTGACATTTGTCATTTGACATCTTTGACATTTGCCATCTTGAAATTTGTTATTTTTGACATTTTTCATGGTAACACTTTTCATTTTTGACATTTAGCATTGTGACATTTATTATTTGACATCTTTGACATTTGCCATCTTGAAATTTGTCATTTTTGACATTTTTCATGGTGACACTTTTCATTTTTGACATTTAGCATTGTGACATTTGTCATTTGACATCTTTGACATTTGCCATCTTGAAATTTGTTATTTTTGACATTTTTCAGGGTGACACTTTTCATTTTTGACATTTAGCATTGTGACATTTGTCATTTGACATCTTTGACATTTGCCATCTTGAAATTTGTCATTTTTGACATTTTTCATGGTGACACTTATCATTTTTGACATTTAGCATTGTGACATTTGTCATTTGACATCTTTGACATTTGCCATCTTGAAATTTGTCATTTTTGACATTTAGCATTGTGACATTTGTCTTTTGACATCTTTGACATTTGCCATCTTGAAATTTGTTATTTTTGACATTTTTCATGGTGACACTTTTCATTTTTAACATTTAGCATTGTGACATTTGTCAGTTTTGACATTTGCCATCTTGAAATTTGTCATTTTTGACATTTTATGGTGACACTTTTCATTTTTGACATTTAGCATTGTGACATTTGTCATTTGACATCTTTGACATTTGCCATCTTGAAATTTGTTATTTTTGACATTTTTCATGGTGACACTTTTCATTTTTGACATTTAGCATTGTGACATTTGTCATTTGACATCTTTGACATTTGGCATCTTGAAATTTGTCATTTTTGACATTTTTCATGGTGACACTTTTCATTTTTGACATTTAGCATTGTGACATTTGTCATTTGACATCTTTGACATTTGCCATCTTGAAATTTGTTATTTTTGACATTTTTCATGGTGACACTTTTCATTTTTGACATTTAGCATTGTGACATTTGTCATTTGACATCTTTGACATTTGCCATCTTGAAATTTGTCATTTTTGACATTTTTCATGGTGACACTTTTCATTTTTGACATTTAGCATTGTGACATTTGTCATTTGACATCTTTGACATTTGCCATCTTAAAATTTGTCATTTTTGACATTTAGCATTGTGACATTTGTCATTTGACATCTTTAATATTTGCCATTTTGAAATTTGTCATTTTTGACATTTTTCATGGTGACACTTTTCATTTTTGACATTTAGCATTGTGACATTTGTCATTTGACATCTTGGACATTTGCCATCTTGAAATTTGTCATTTTTGACATTTTTCATGGTGACACTTTTCATTTTTGACATTTAGCATTGTGACATTTGTCATTTGACATCTTTGACATTTGCCATCTTGAAATTTGTCATTTTTGACATTTTTCATGGTGACACTTTTCATTTTTGACATTTAGCATTGTGACATTTGTCATTTGACATCTTTGATATTTGCCATCTTGAAATTTGTTATTTTTGACATTTTTCATGGTGACACTTTTCATTTTTGACATTTAGCATTGTGAAATTTGTCATTTGACATCTTTGACATTTGCCATCTTGAAATTTGTCATTTTTGACATTTTTCATGGTGACACTTTTCATTTTTGACATTTAGCATTGTGACATTTGTCATTTGACATCTTTGACATTTGCCATCTTGAAATTTGTTATTTTTGACATTTTTCATGGTAACACTTTTCATTTTTGACATTTAGCATTGTGACATTTGTCATTTGACATCTTTGACATTTGCCATCTTGAAATTTGTCATTTTTGACATTTTTCATGGTGACACTTTTCATTTTTGACATTTAGCATTGTGACATTTGTCATTTGACATCTTTGACATTTGCCATCTTGAAATTTGTTATTTTTGACATTTTTCATGGTAACACTTTTCATTTTTGACATTTAGCATTGTGACATTTGTCATTTGACATCTTTGACATTTGCCATCTTGAAATTTGTTATTTTTGACATTTTTCATGGTAACACTTTTCATTTTTGACATTTAGCATTGTGACATTTGTCATTTGACATCTTTGACATTTGCCATCTTGAAATTTGTCATTTTTGACATTTTTCATGGTGACACTTTTCATTTTTGACATTTAGCATTGTGACATTTGTCATTTGACATCTTTGACATTTGCCATCTTGAAATTTGTTATTTTTGACATTTTTCATGGTAACACTTTTCATTTTTGACATTTAGCATTGTGACATTTGTCATTTAACATCTTTGACATTTGCCATCTTGAAATTTGTTATTTTTGACATTTTTCATGGTAACACTTTTCATTTTTGACATTTAGCATTGTGACATTTGTCATTTGACATCTTTGACATTTGCCATCTTGAAATTTGTCATTTTTGACATTTTTCATGGTGACACTTTTCATTTTTGACATTTAGCATTGTGACATTTGTCATTTGACATCTTTGACATTTGCCATCTTGAAATTTGTTATTTTTGACATTTTTCAGGGTGACACTTTTCATTTTTGACATTTAGCATTGTGACATTTGTCATTTGACATCTTTGACATTTGCCATCTTGAAATTTGTCATTTTTGACATTTTTCATGGTGACACTTATCATTTTTGACATTTAGCATTGTGACATTTGTCATTTGACATCTTTGACATTTGCCATCTTGAAATTTGTCATTTTTGACATTTAGCATTGTGACATTTGTCATTTGACATCTTTGACATTTGCCATCTTGAAATTTGTTATTTTTGACATTTTTCATGGTGACACTTTTCATTTTTAACATTTAGCATTGTGACATTTGTCAGTTTTGACATTTGCCATCTTGAAATTTGTCATTTTTGACATTTTATGGTGACACTTTTCATTTTTGACATTTAGCATTGTGACATTTGTCATTTGACATCTTTGACATTTGCCATCTTGAAATTTGTTATTTTTGACATTTTTCATGGTAACACTTTTCATTTTTGACATTTAGCATTGTGACATTTGTCATTTGACATCTTTGACATTTGCCATCTTGAAATTTGTCATTTTTGACATTTTTCATGGTGACACTTTTCATTTTTGACATTTAGCATTGTGACATTTGTCATTTGACATCTTTGACATTTGCCATCTTGAAATTTGTTATTTTTGACATTTTTCAGGGTGACACTTTTCATTTTTGACATTTAGCATTGTGACATTTGTCATTTGACATCTTTGACATTTGCCATCTTGAAATTTGTCATTTTTGACATTTTTCATGGTGACACTTATCATTTTTGACATTTAGCATTGTGACATTTGTCATTTGACATCTTTGACATTTGCCATCTTGAAATTTGTCATTTTTGACATTTAGCATTGTGACATTTGTCATTTGACATCTTTGACATTTGCCATCTTGAAATTTGTTATTTTTGACATTTTTCATGGTGACACTTTTCATTTTTAACATTTAGCATTGTGACATTTGTCAGTTTTGACATTTGCCATCTTGAAATTTGTCATTTTTGACATTTTATGGTGACACTTTTCATTTTTGACATTTAGCATTGTGACATTTGTCATTTGACATCTTTGACATTTGCCATCTTGAAATTTGTTATTTTTGACATTTTTCATGGTGACACTTTTCATTTTTGACATTTAGCATTGTGACATTTGTCATTTGACATCTTTGACATTTGGCATCTTGAAATTTGTCATTTTTGACATTTTTCATGGTGACACTTTTCATTTTTGACATTTAGCATTGTGACATTTGTCATTTGACATCTTTGACATTTGCCATCTTGAAATTTGTTATTTTTGACATTTTTCATGGTGACACTTTTCATTTTTGACATTTAGCATTGTGACATTTGTCATTTGACATCTTTGACATTTGCCATCTTGAAATTTGTCATTTTTGACATTTTTCATGGTGACACTTTTCATTTTTGACATTTAGCATTGTGACATTTGTCATTTGACATCTTTGACATTTGCCATCTTAAAATTTGTCATTTTTGACATTTAGCATTGTGACATTTGTCATTTGACATCTTTAATATTTGCCATTTTGAAATTTGTCATTTTTGACATTTTTCATGGTGACACTTTTCATTTTTAACATTTAGCATTGTGACATTTGTCATTTGACATCTTGGACATTTGCCATCTTGAAATTTGTCATTTTTGACATTTTTCATGGTGACACTTTTCATTTTTGACATTTAGCATTGTGACATTTGTCATTTGACATCTTTGACATTTGCCATCTTGAAATTTGTCATTTTTGACATTTTTCATGGTGACACTTTTCATTTTTGACATTTAGCATTGTGACATTTGTCATTTGACATCTTTGATATTTGCCATCTTGAAATTTGTTATTTTTGACATTTTTCATGGTGACACTTTTCATTTTTGACATTTAGCATTGTGAAATTTGTCATTTGACATCTTTGACATTTGCCATCTTGAAATTTGTCATTTTTGACATTTTGCATGGTGACACTTTTCATTTTTGACATTTAGCATTGTGACATTTGTCATTTGACATTTGCCATCTTAAGATTTGTTATTTTTGACATTTTTTATGGTGACACTTTTCATTTTTGACATTTAGCATTGTGACATTTGTCATTTGACATCTTTGACATTTGTCATTTGACATCTTTGACATTTGCCATCTTGAAATTTGTCATTTTTGACATTTTTCATGGTGACACTTTTCATTTTTGACATTTGGCATTGTGAAATTTGTCATTTTACATCTTTGATATTTGCCATCTTGAAATTTGTCATTTTTGACATTTTTTATGGTGACACTTTTCATTTTGGACATTTAGCATTGTGACATTTGTCACTTGACATCTTTGACATTTGCCATCTTGAAATTTGTCATTTTTGACATTTTTCATGGTGACACTTATCATTTTTGACATTTAGCATTGTGACATTTGTCATTTGACATCTTTGACATTTGCCATCTTGAAATTTGTCATTTTTGACATTTTTCACAGTGACACTTTTCATTTTTGACATTTAGCATTGTGACATTTGTCATTTGACATCTTAGACATTTGCCATCTTGAAATTTGTCATTTTTGACACTTTTCATTTTTGACATTTAGCATTGTGACATTTGTCATTTGACATCTTTGACATTTGCCATCTTGAAATTTGTCATTTTTGACATTTTTCATGGTGACACTTTTCATTTTTGACATTTAGCATTGTTACATTTGTCATTTGACATCTTTGGCATTTGCCATCTTGAAATTTGTTATTTTTGACATTTTTCATGGTGACACTTTTCATTTTTGACATTTAGCATTGTGACATTTGTCATTTGAGATCTTTGACATTTGCCATCTTGAAATTTGTCATTATTGACATTTTTCATGATGACACTTTTCATTTTTGACATTTAGCATTGTGACATTTGTCATTTGACATCCTTGACATTTGCCATCTTGAAATTTGTTATTTTTGACATTTTTCATGGTGACACTTTTCATTTTTGACATTTAGCATTGTGACATTTGTCATTTGACATCTTTGACATTTGCCATCTTGAAATTTGTTATTTTTGACATTTTTCATGGTGACACTTTTCATTTTTGACATTTAGCATTGTGACATTTGTCATTTGACATCTTTGACATTTGCCATCTTGAAATTTGTCATTTTTGACATTTTTCATGGTAACACTTTTCATTTTTGACATTTAGCATTGTGACATTTGTCATTTGACATCTTTGACATTTAATATCTTGAAATTTGTCATTTTTGACATTTAGCATTGTGACATTTGTTATTTGACATCTTGGACATTTGCCATCTTGAAATTTGTCATTTTTGACATTTTTTATGGTGACACTTATCATTTTTGACATTTAGCATTGTGACATTTGTCATTTGACATCTTTGACATTTAATATCTTGAAATTTGTCATTTTTGACATTTAGCATTGTGACATTTGTCATTTGACATCTTTGACATTTGCCATCTTGAAATTTGTTATTTTTGACATTTTTCATGGTGACACTTTTCATTTTTGACATTTAGCATTGTGACATTTGTCATTTGACATCTTTGACATTTGCCATCTTGAAATTTGTCATTTTTGACATTTTTCATGGTGACACTTTTTATTTTTGACATTTAGCATTGTGACATTTGTCATTTGACATCTTTGACATTTGCCATCTTGAAATTTGTCATTTTTGACATTTTTTATGGTGACACTTTTCATTTTTGACATTTAGCATTGTGACATTTGTCATTTGACATCTTTGACATTTGCCATCTTGAAATTTGTTATTTTTGACATTTTTCATGGTGGCACTTTTCTTTTTTCACATTTAGCATTGTGACATTTGTCATTTGACATCTTTGACATTTGCCATCTTGAAATTTGTCATTTTTGACATTTTTCATGGTGACACTTTTCATTTTTGACATTTAGCATTGTGACATTTGTCATTTGACATCTTTGACATTTGCCATCTTGAAATTTGTCATTTTTGACATTTTTTATGGTGACACTTTTCATTTTTGACATTTAGCATTGTGACATTTGTCATTTGACATCTTTGACATTTGCCATCTTGAAATTTGTCATTTTTGATATTTTTCATGGTGACACTTTTCATTTTTGAAATTTAGCATTGTGACATTTGTCATTTGACATCTTTGACATTTGCCATCTTGAAATTTGTCATTTTTGACATTTTTCATGGTGACACTTTTCATTTTTGACATTTAGCATTGTGACATTTGTCATTTGACATCTTTGACATTTGCCATCTTGAAATTTGTCATTTTTGACATTTTTCATGGTGACACTTTTCATTTTTGACATTTACCATTGTGACATTTGTCATTTGACATCTTTGACATTTGCCATCTTGAAATTTGTTATTTTTGACATTTTTCATAGTGACACTTTTCATTTTTGACATTTAGCATTGTGACATTTGTCATTTGACATCTTTAACATTTGCCATCTTGAAATTTGTCATTTTTGACATTTTTCATAGTGACACTTTTTATTTTTGACATTTAGCATTGTGACATTTGTCATTTGACATCTTTGACATTTGCCATCTTGAAATTTGTCATTTTTGACATTTAGCATCGTGACATTTGTCATTGGACATCTTTGACATTTGCCATCTTGAAATTTGTTATTTTTGACATTTTTCATGGTGACACTTTTCATTTTTGACATTTAGCATTGTGACATTTGTCAGTTTTGACATTTTCCATCTTGAAATTTGTCATTTTTGACATTTTATGGTGACACTTTTCATTTTTGACATTTAGTATTGTGACATTTGTCATTTGACATCTTTGACATTTGCCATCTTGAAATTTGGTATTTTTGACATTTTTCATGGTTACACTTTTTATTTTTGACATTTAGCATTGTGACATTTGTCATTTGACATCTTTGACATTTGCCATCTTGAAATTTGTTATTTTTGACATTTTTCATGGTGACACTTTTCATTTTTGACATTTGGCATTGTGACATTTGTCATTTGACATCTTTGACATTTGCCATCTTGAAATTTGTCATTTTTGACATTTTTCATGGTGACACTTTTCATTTTTGACATTTAGCATTGTGACATTTGTCATTTGACATCTTTGACATTTGCCATCTTGAAATTTGTCATTTTTGACATTTTTTATGGTGACACTTTTCATTTTTGACATTTAGCATTGCGACATTTGTCATTTGACATCTTTGACATTTGCCATCTTGAAATTTGTCATTTTTGACATTTAGCATTGTGACATTTGTCATTTGACATCTTTGATATTTGCCATCTTGAAATTTGTCATTTTTGACATTTTTCATGGTGACACTTTTCATTTTTGACATTTAGCATTGTGACATTTCTCATTTGACATCTTGGGCATTTGCCATCTTGAAATTTGTCATTTTTGACATTTTTCATGGTGACACTTTTCATTTTTGACATTTAGCATTGTGACATTTGTCATTTGACATCTTTGACATTTGCCATCTTGAAATTTGTCATTTTTGACATTTTTCATGGTGACACTTTTCATTTTTGACATTTAGCATTGTGACATTTGTCATTTGACATCGTTGACATTTGCCATCTTGAAATTTGTTATTTTTGACATTTTTCATGGTGACACTTTTCAGTTTTGACATTTAGCATTGTGACATTTGTCATTTGACATCTTTGACATTTGCCATCTTGAAATTTGTCATTTTTGACATTTTTTATGGTGACAATTTTCATTTTTGACATTTAGCATTGTGACATTTGTCATTTGACATCTTTGACATTTGCCATATTGATATTTGTCATTTTTGACATTTTTCATGGTGACACTTTTCATTTTTAACATTTGGCATTGTGACATTTGTCATTTGACATCTTTGACATTTGCCATCTTGAAATTTGTCATTTTTGACATTTTTCATGGTGACACTTTTCCTTTTTGACATTTAGCATTGTGATATTTGTCATTTGACATCTTTGACATTTGCCATCTTGAAATTTGTCATTTTTGACATTTTTCATGGTGACACTTTTCATTTTTGACATTTAGCATTGTTACATTTGTCATTTGACATCTTTGGCATTTGCCATCTTGAAATTTGTTATTTTTGACATTTTTCATGGTGACACTTTTCATTTTTGACATTTAGCATTGTGACATTTGTCATTTGAGATCTTTGACATTTGCCATCTTGAAATTTGTCATTATTGACATTTTTCATGATGACACTTTTCATTTTTGACATTTAGCATTGTGACATTTGTCATTTGACATCTTTGACATTTGCCATCTTGAAATTTGTTATTTTTGACATTTTTCATGGTGACACTTTTCATTTTTGACATTTAGCATTGTGACATTTGTCATTTGACATCTTTGACATTTGCCATCTTGAAATTTGTTATTTTTGACATTTTTCATGGTGACACTTTTCATTTTTGACATTTAGCATTGTGACATTTGTCATTTGACATCTTTGACATTTGCCATCTTGAAATTTGTCATTTTTGACATTTTTCATGGTGACACTTTTCATTTTTGACATTTAGCATTGTGACATTTGTCATTTGACATCTTTGACATTTGATATCTTGAAATTTGTCATTTTTGACATTTAGCATTGTGACATTTGTTATTTGACATCTTGGACATTTGCCATCTTGAAATTTGTCATTTTTGACATTTTTTATGGTGACACTTATCATTTTTGACATTTAGCATTGTGACATTTGTCAGTTTTGACATTTGCCATCTTGAAATTTGTCATTTTTGACATTTTTTATGGTGACAATTTTCATTTTTGACATTTAGCATTGTGACATTTGTCATTTGACATCTTTGACATTTGCCATCTTGAAATTTGTCATTTTTGACATTTTTCATGGTGACACTTTTCATTTTTAACATTTAGCATTGTGACATTTGTCATTTGACATCTTTGACATTTGCCATCTTGAAATTTGTCATTTTTGACATTTTTCATGGTGACACTTTTCATTTTTGACATTTAGCATTGTGATATTTGTCATTTGACATCTTTGACATTTGCCATCTTGAAATTTGTCATTTTTGACATTTTTCATGGTGACACTTTTCATTTTTGACATTTAGCATTGTTACATTTGTCATTTGACATCTTTGGCATTTGCCATCTTGAAATTTGTTATTTTTGACATTTTTCATGGTGACACTTTTCATTTTTGACATTTAGCATTGTGACATTTGTCATTTGAGATCTTTGACATTTGCCATCTTGAAATTTGTCATTATTGACATTTTTCATGATGACACTTTTCATTTTTGACATTTAGCATTGTGACATTTGTCATTTGACATCCTTGACATTTGCCATCTTGAAATTTGTTATTTTTGACATTTTTCATGGTGACACTTTTCATTTTTGACATTTAGCATTGTGACATTTGTCATTTGACATCTTTGACATTTGCCATCTTGAAATTTGTTATTTTTGACATTTTTCATGGTGACACTTTTCATTTTTGACATTTAGCATTGTGACATTTGTCATTTGACATCTTTGACATTTGCCATCTTGAAATTTGTCATTTTTGACATTTTTCATGGTGACACTTTTCATTTTTGACATTTAGCATTGTGACATTTGTCATTTGACATCTTTGACATTTAATATCTTGAAATTTGTTATTTTTGACATTTTTCATGGTAACACTTTTCATTTTTGACATTTAGCATTGTGACATTTGTCATTTGACATCTTTGACATTTGCCATCTTGAAATTTGTTATTTTTGACATTTTTCATGGTAACACTTTTCATTTTTGACATTTAGCATTGTGACATTTGTCATTTGACATCTTTGACATTTGCCATCTTGAAATTTGTCATTTTTGACATTTTTCATGGTGACACTTTTCATTTTTGACATTTAGCATTGTGACATTTGTCATTTGACATCTTTGACATTTGCCATCTTGAAATTTGTTATTTTTGACATTATTCAGGGTGACACTTTTCATTTTTGACATTTAGCATTGTGACATTTGTCATTTGACATCTTTGACATTTGCCATCTTGAAATTTGTCATTTTTGACATTTTTCATGGTGACACTTATCATTTTTGACATTTAGCATTGTGACATTTGTCATTTGACATCTTTGACATTTGCCATCTTGAAATTTGTCATTTTTGACATTTAGCATTGTGACATTTGTCATTTGACATCTTTGACATTTGCCATCTTGAAATTTGTTATTTTTGACATTTTTCATGGTGACACTTTTCATTTTTAACATTTAGCATTGTGACATTTGTCAGTTTTGACATTTGCCATCTTGAAATTTGTCATTTTTGACATTTTATGGTGACACTTTTCATTTTTGACATTTAGCATTGTGACATTTGTCATTTGACATCTTTGACATTTGCCATCTTGAAATTTGTTATTTTTGACATTTTTTATGGTAACACTTTTCATTTTTGACATTTAGCATTGTGACATTTGTCATTTGACATCTTTGACATTTGCCATCTTGAAATTTGTTATTTTTGACATTTTTCATGGTAACACTTTTCATTTTTGACATTTAGCATTGTGACATTTGTCATTTGACATCTTTGACATTTGCCATCTTGAAATTTGTCATTTTTGACATTTTTCATGGTGACACTTTTCATTTTTGACATTTAGCATTGTGACATTTGTCATTTGACATCTTTGACATTTGCCATCTTGAAATTTGTTATTTTTGACATTTTTCAGGGTGACACTTTTCATTTTTGACATTTAGCATTGTGACATTTGTCATTTGACATCTTTGACATTTGCCATCTTGAAATTTGTCATTTTTGACATTTTTCATGGTGACACTTATCATTTTTGACATTTAGCATTGTGACATTTGTCATTTGACATCTTTGACATTTGCCATCTTGAAATTTGTCATTTTTGACATTTAGCATTGTGACATTTGTTATTTGACATCTTTGACATTTGCCATCTTGAAATTTGTTATTTTTGACATTTTTCATGGTGACACTTTTCATTTTTAACATTTAGCATTGTGACATTTGTCAGTTTTGACATTTGCCATCTTGAAATTTGTCATTTTTGACATTTTATGGTGACACTTTTCATTTTTGACATTTAGCATTGTGACATTTGTCATTTGACATCTTTGACATTTGCCATCTTGAAATTTGTTATTTTTGACATTTTTCATGGTGACACTTTTCATTTTTGACATTTAGCATTGTGACATTTGTCATTTGACATCTTTGACATTTGGCATCTTGAAATTTGTCATTTTTGACATTTTTCATGGTGACACTTTTCATTTTTGACATTTAGCATTGTGACATTTGTCATTTGACATCTTTGACATTTGCCATCTTGAAATTTGTTATTTTTGACATTTTTCATGGTGACACTTTCCTTTTTTGACATTTAGCATTGTGACATTTGTCATTTGACATCTTTGACATTTGCCATCTTGAAATTTGTCATTTTTGACATTTTTCATGGTGACACTTTTCATTTTTGACATTTAGCATTGTGACATTTGTCATTTGACATCTTTGACATTTGCCATCTTAAAATTTGTCATTTTTGACATTTAGCATTGTGACATTTGTCATTTGACATCTTTAATATTTGCCATTTTGAAATTTGTCATTTTTGACATTTTTCATGGTGACACTTTTCATTTTTGACATTTAGCATTGTGACATTTGTCATTTGACATCTTGGACATTTGCCATCTTGAAATTTGTCATTTTTGACATTTTTCATGGTGACACTTTTCATTTTTGACATTTAGCATTGTGACATTTGTCATTTGACATCTTTGACATTTGCCATCTTGAAATTTGTCATTTTTGACATTTTTCATGGTGACACTTTTCATTTTTGACATTTAGCATTGTGACATTTGTCATTTGACATCTTTGATATTTGCCATCTTGAAATTTGTTATTTTTGACATTTTTCATGGTGACACTTTTCATTTTTGACATTTAGCATTGTGAAATTTGTCATTTGACATCTTTGACATTTGCCATCTTGAAATTTGTCATTTTTGACATTTTTCATGGTGACACTTTTCATTTTTGACATTTAGCATTGTGACATTTGTCATTTGACATCTTTGACATTTGCCATCTTGAAATTTGTTATTTTTGACATTTTTCATGGTAACACTTTTCATTTTTGACATTTAGCATTGTGACATTTGTCATTTGACATCTTTGACATTTGCCATCTTGAAATTTGTCATTTTTGACATTTTTCATGGTGACACTTTTCATTTTTGACATTTAGCATTGTGACATTTGTCATTTGACATCTTTGACATTTGCCATCTTGAAATTTGTTATTTTTGACATTTTTCATGGTAACACTTTTCATTTTTGACATTTAGCATTGTGACATTTGTCATTTGACATCTTTGACATTTGCCATCTTGAAATTTGTTATTTTTGACATTTTTCATGGTAACACTTTTCATTTTTGACATTTAGCATTGTGACATTTGTCATTTGACATCTTTGACATTTGCCATCTTGAAATTTGTCATTTTTGACATTTTTCATGGTGACACTTTTCATTTTTGACATTTAGCATTGTGACATTTGTCATTTGACATCTTTGACATTTGCCATCTTGAAATTTGTTATTTTTGACATTTTTCATGGTAACACTTTTCATTTTTGACATTTAGCATTGTGACATTTGTCATTTGACATCTTTGACATTTGCCATCTTGAAATTTGTTATTTTTGACATTTTTCATGGTAACACTTTTCATTTTTGACATTTAGCATTGTGACATTTGTCATTTGACATCTTTGATATTTGCCATCTTGAAATTTGTCATTTTTGACATTTTTCATGGTGACACTTTTCATTTTTGACATTTAGCATTGTGACATTTGTCATTTGACATCTTTGACATTTGCCATCTTGAAATTTGTTATTTTTGACATTTTTCAGGGTGACACTTTTCATTTTTGACATTTAGCATTGTGACATTTGTCATTTGACATCTTTGACATTTGCCATCTTGAAATTTGTCATTTTTGACATTTTTCATGGTGACACTTATCATTTTTGACATTTAGCATTGTGACATTTGTCATTTGACATCTTTGACATTTGCCATCTTGAAATTTGTCATTTTTGACATTTAGCATTGTGACATTTGTCATTTGACATCTTTGACATTTGCCATCTTGAAATTTGTTATTTTTGACATTTTTCATGGTGACACTTTTCATTTTTAACATTTAGCATTGTGACATTTGTCAGTTTTGACATTTGCCATCTTGAAATTTGTCATTTTTGACATTTTATGGTGACACTTTTCCTTTTTGACATTTAGCATTGTGACATTTGTCATTTGACATCTTTGACATTTGCCATCTTGAAATTTGTTATTTTTGACATTTTTCATGGTAACACTTTTCATTTTTGACATTTAGCATTGTGACATTTGTCATTTGACATCTTTGACATTTGCCATCTTGAAATTTGTCATTTTTGACATTTTTCATGGTGACACTTTTCATTTTTGACATTTAGCATTGTGACATTTGTCATTTGACATCTTTGACATTTGCCATCTTGAAATTTGTTATTTTTGACATTTTTCAGGGTGACACTTTTCATTTTTGACATTTAGCATTGTGACATTTGTCATTTGACATCTTTGACATTTGCCATCTTGAAATTTGTCATTTTTGACATTTTTCATGGTGACACTTATCATTTTTGACATTTAGCATTGTGACATTTGTCATTTGACATCTTTGACATTTGCCATCTTGAAATTTGTCATTTTTGACATTTAGCATTGTGACATTTGTCATTTGACATCTTTGACATTTGCCATCTTGAAATTTGTTATTTTTGACATTTTTCATGGTGACACTTTTCATTTTTAACATTTAGCATTGTGACATTTGTCAGTTTTGACATTTGCCATCTTGAAATTTGTCATTTTTGACATTTTATGGTGACACTTTTCATTTTTGACATTTAGCATTGTGACATTTGTCATTTGACATCTTTGACATTTGCCATCTTGAAATTTGTTATTTTTGACATTTTTCATGGTGACACTTTTCATTTTTGACATTTAGCATTGTGACATTTGTCATTTGACATCTTTGACATTTGCCATCTTGAAATTTGTCATTTTTGACATTTTTCATGGTGACACTTTTCATTTTTGACATTTAGCATTTTGACATTTGTCATTTGACATCTTTGACATTTGCCATCTTAAAATTTGTCATTTTTGACATTTAGCATTGTGACATTTGTCATTTGACATCTTTAATATTTGCCATTTTGAAATTTGTCATTTTTGACATTTTTCATGGTGACACTTTTCATTTTTGACATTTAGCATTGTGACATTTGTCATTTGACATCTTGGACATTTGCCATCTTGAAATTTGTCATTTTTGACATTTTTCATGGTGACACTTTTCATTTTTGACATTTAGCATTGTGACATTTGTCATTTGACATCTTTGACATTTGCCATCTTGAAATTTGTCATTTTTGACATTTTTCATGGTGACACTTTTCATTTTTGACATTTAGCATTGTGACATTTGTCATTTGACATCTTTGATATTTGCCATCTTGAAATTTGTTATTTTTGACATTTTTCATGGTGACACTTTTCATTTTTGACATTTAGCATTGTGAAATTTGTCATTTGACATCTTTGACATTTGCCATCTTGAAATTTGTCATTTTTGACATTTTGCATGGTGACACTTTTCATTTTTGACATTTAGCATTGTGACATTTGTCATTTGACATTTGCCATCTTAAGATTTGTTATTTTTGACATTTTTTATGGTGACACTTTTCATTTTTGACATTTAGCATTGTGACATTTGTCATTTGACATCTTTGACATTTGTCATTTGACATCTTTGACATTTGCCATCTTGAAATTTGTCATTTTTGACATTTTTCATGGTGACACTTTTCATTTTTGACATTTGGCATTGTGAAATTTGTCATTTCACATCTTTGATATTTGCCATCTTGAAATTTGTCATTTTTGACATTTTTTATGGTGACACTTTTCATTTTGGACATTTAGCATTGTGACATTTGTCACTTGACATCTTTGACATTTGCCATCTTGAAATTTGTTATTTTTGACATTTTTCATGGTGACACCTTTTATTTCTGACATTTAGCATTGTGACATTTGTCATTTGACATCTTTGACATTTGCCATCTTGAAATTTGTCATTTTTGACATTTTTCATGGTGACACTTATCATTTTTGACATTTAGCATTGTGACATTTGTCATTTGACATCTTTGACATTTGCCATCTTGAAATTTGTCATTTTTGACATTTTTCACAGTGACACTTTTCATTTTTGACATTTAGCATTGTGACATTTGTCATTTGACATCTTAGACATTTGCCATCTTGAAATTTGTCATTTTTGACACTTTTCATTTTTGACATTTAGCATTGTGACATTTGTCATTTGACATCTTTGACATTTGCCATCTTGAAATTTGTCATTTTTGACATTTTTCATGGTGACACTTTTCATTTTTGACATTTAGCATTGTTACATTTGTCATTTGACATCTTTGGCATTTGCCATCTTGAAATTTGTTATTTTTGACATTTTTCATGGTGACACTTTTCATTTTTGACATTTAGCATTGTGACATTTGTCATTTGAGATCTTTGACATTTGCCATCTTGAAATTTGTCATTATTGACATTTTTCATGATGACACTTTTCATTTTTGACATTTAGCATTGTGACATTTGTCATTTGACATCCTTGACATTTGCCATCTTGAAATTTGTTATGTTTGACATTTTTCATGGTGACACTTTTCATTTTTGACATTTAGCATTGTGACATTTGTCATTTGACATCTTTGACATTTGCCATCTTGAAATTTGTTATTTTTGACATTTTTCATGGTGACACTTTTCATTTTTGACATTTAGCATTGTGACATTTGTCATTTGACATCTTTGACATTTGCCATCTTGAAATTTGTCATTTTTGACATTTTTCATGGTAACACTTTTCATTTTTGACATTTAGCATTGTGACATTTGTCATTTGACATCTTTGACATTTAATATCTTGAAATTTGTCATTTTTGACATTTAGCATTGTGACATTTGTCATTTGACATCTTTAATATTTGCCATTTTGAAATTTGTCATTTTTGACATTTTTCATGGTGACACTTTTCATTTTTGACATTTAGCATTGTGACATTTGTCATTTGACATCTTGGACATTTGCCATCTTGAAATTTGTCATTTTTGACATTTTTCATGGTGACACTTTTCATTTTTGACATTTAGCATTGTGACATTTGTCATTTGACATCTTTGACATTTGCCATCTTGAAATTTGTCATTTTTGACATTTTTCATGGTGACACTTTTCATTTTTGACATTTAGCATTGTGACATTTGTCATTTGACATCTTTGATATTTGCCATCTTGAAATTTGTTATTTTTGACATTTTTCATGGTGACACTTTTCATTTTTGACATTTAGCATTGTGAAATTTGTCATTTGACATCTTTGACATTTGCCATCTTGAAATTTGTCATTTTTGACATTTTTCATGGTGACACTTTTCATTTTTGACATTTAGCATTGTGACATTTGTCATTTGACATCTTTGACATTTGCCATCTTGAAATTTGTTATTTTTGACATTTTTCATGGTAACACTTTTCATTTTTGACATTTAGCATTGTGACATTTGTCATTTGACATCTTTGACATTTGCCATCTTGAAATTTGTCATTTTTGACATTTTTCATGGTGACACTTTTCATTTTTGACATTTAGCATTGTGACATT
The DNA here is from genome assembly GCA_964028335.1 of Altica lythri. NCBI lineage: Eukaryota > Metazoa > Arthropoda > Insecta > Coleoptera > Chrysomelidae > Altica > Altica lythri. Next base: position 30,732,034 of record OZ034800.1, read on the forward strand.
TGTCATTTGACATCTTTGACATTTGCCATCTTGAAATTTGTTATTTTTGACATTTTTCATGGTAACACTTTTCATTTTTGACATTTAGCATTGTGACATTTGTCATTTGACATCTTTGACATTTGCCATCTTGAAATTTGTTATTTTTGACATTTTTCATGGTAACACTTTTCATTTTTGACATTTAGCATTGTGACATTTGTCATTTGACATCTTTGACATTTGCCATCTTGAAATTTGTCATTTTTGACATTTTTCATGGTGACACTTTTCATTTTTGACATTTAGCATTGTGACATTTGTCATTTGACATCTTTGACATTTGCCATCTTGAAATTTGTTATTTTTGACATTTTTCATGGTAACACTTTTCATTTTTGACATTTAGCATTGTGACATTTGTCATTTGACATCTTTGACATTTGCCATCTTGAAATTTGTTATTTTTGACATTTTTCATGGTAACACTTTTCATTTTTGACATTTAGCATTGTGACATTTGTCATTTGACATCTTTGACATTTGCCATCTTGAAATTTGTCATTTTTGACATTTTTCATGGTGACACTTTTCATTTTTGACATTTAGCATTGTGACATTTGTCATTTGACATCTTTGACATTTGCCATCTTGAAATTTGTTATTTTTGACATTTTTCAGGGTGACACTTTTCATTTTTGACATTTAGCATTGTGACATTTGTCATTTGACATCTTTGACATTTGCCATCTTGAAATTTGTCATTTTTGACATTTTTCATGGTGACACTTATCATTTTTGACATTTAGCATTGTGACATTTGTCATTTGACATCTTTGACATTTGCCATCTTGAAATTTGTCATTTTTGACATTTAGCATTGTGACATTTGTCATTTGACATCTTTGACATTTGCCATCTTGAAATTTGTTATTTTTGACATTTTTCATGGTGACACTTTTCATTTTTAACATTTAGCATTGTGACATTTGTCAGTTTTAACATTTGCCATCTTGAAATTTGTCATTTTTGACATTTTATGGTGACACTTTTCCTTTTTGACATTTAGCATTGTGACATTTGTCATTTGACATCTTTGACATTTGCCATCTTGAAATTTGTTATTTTTGACATTTTTCATGGTAACACTTTTCATTTTTGACATTTAGCATTGTGACATTTGTCATTTGACATCTTTGACATTTGCCATCTTGAAATTTGTCATTTTTGACATTTTTCATGGTGACACTTTTCATTTTTGACATTTAGCATTGTGACATTTGTCATTTGACATCTTTGACATTTGCCATCTTGAAATTTGTTATTTTTGACATTTTTCAGGGTGACACTTTTCATTTTTGACATTTAGCATTGTGACATTTGTCATTTGACATCTTTGACATTTGCCATCTTGAAATTTGTCATTTTTGACATTTTTCATGGTGACACTTATCATTTTTGACATTTAGCATTGTGACATTTGTCATTTGACATCTTTGACATTTGCCATCTTGAAATTTGTCATTTTTGACATTTAGCATTGTGACATTTGTCATTTGACATCTTTGACATTTGCCATCTTGAAATTTGTTATTTTTGACATTTTTCATGGTGACACTTTTCATTTTTAACATTTAGCATTGTGACATTTGTCAGTTTTGACATTTGCCATCTTGAAATTTGTCATTTTTGACATTTTATGGTGACACTTTTCATTTTTGACATTTAGCATTGTGACATTTGTCATTTGACATCTTTGACATTTGCCATCTTGAAATTTGTTATTTTTGACATTTTTCATGGTGACACTTTTCATTTTTGACATTTAGCATTGTGACATTTGTCATTTGACATCTTTGACATTTGCCATCTTGAAATTTGTCATTTTTGACATTTTTCATGGTGACACTTTTCATTTTTGACATTTAGCATTTTGACATTTGTCATTTGACATCTTTGACATTTGCCATCTTAAAATTTGTCATTTTTGACATTTAGCATTGTGACATTTGTCATTTGACATCTTTAATATTTGCCATTTTGAAATTTGTCATTTTTGACATTTTTCATGGTGACACTTTTCATTTTTGACATTTAGCATTGTGACATTTGTCATTTGACATCTTGGACATTTGCCATCTTGAAATTTGTCATTTTTGACATTTTTCATGGTGACACTTTTCATTTTTGACATTTAGCATTGTGACATTTGTCATTTGACATCTTTGACATTTGCCATCTTGAAATTTGTCATTTTTGACATTTTTCATGGTGACACTTTTCATTTTTGACATTTAGCATTGTGACATTTGTCATTTGACATCTTTGATATTTGCCATCTTGAAATTTGTTATTTTTGACATTTTTCATGGTGACACTTTTCATTTTTGACATTTAGCATTGTGAAATTTGTCATTTGACATCTTTGACATTTGCCATCTTGAAATTTGTCATTTTTGACATTTTGCATGGTGACACTTTTCATTTTTGACATTTAGCATTGTGACATTTGTCATTTGACATTTGCCATCTTAAGATTTGTTATTTTTGACATTTTTTATGGTGACACTTTTCATTTTTGACATTTAGCATTGTGACATTTGTCATTTGACATCTTTGACATTTGTCATTTGACATCTTTGACATTTGCCATCTTGAAATTTGTCATTTTTGACATTTTTCATGGTGACACTTTTCATTTTTGACATTTGGCATTGTGAAATTTGTCATTTCACATCTTTGATATTTGCCATCTTGAAATTTGTCATTTTTGACATTTTTTATGGTGACACTTTTCATTTTGGACATTTAGCATTGTGACATTTGTCACTTGACATCTTTGACATTTGCCATCTTGAAATTTGTTATTTTTGACATTTTTCATGGTGACACCTTTTATTTCTGACATTTAGCATTGTGACATTTGTCATTTGACATCTTTGACATTTGCCATCTTGAAATTTGTCATTTTTGACATTTTTCATGGTGACACTTATCATTTTTGACATTTAGCATTGTGACATTTGTCATTTGACATCTTTGACATTTGCCATCTTGAAATTTGTCATTTTTGACATTTTTCACAGTGACACTTTTCATTTTTGACATTTAGCATTGTGACATTTGTCATTTGACATCTTAGACATTTGCCATCTTGAAATTTGTCATTTTTGACACTTTTCATTTTTGACATTTAGCATTGTGACATTTGTCATTTGACATCTTTGACATTTGCCATCTTGAAATTTGTCATTTTTGACATTTTTCATGGTGACACTTTTCATTTTTGACATTTAGCATTGTTACATTTGTCATTTGACATCTTTGGCATTTGCCATCTTGAAATTTGTTATTTTTGACATTTTTCATGGTGACACTTTTCATTTTTGACATTTAGCATTGTGACATTTGTCATTTGAGATCTTTGACATTTGCCATCTTGAAATTTGTCATTATTGACATTTTTCATGATGACACTTTTCATTTTTGACATTTAGCATTGTGACATTTGTCATTTGACATCCTTGACATTTGCCATCTTGAAATTTGTTATGTTTGACATTTTTCATGGTGACACTTTTCATTTTTGACATTTAGCATTGTGACATTTGTCATTTGACATCTTTGACATTTGCCATCTTGAAATTTGTTATTTTTGACATTTTTCATGGTGACACTTTTCATTTTTGACATTTAGCATTGTGACATTTGTCATTTGACATCTTTGACATTTGCCATCTTGAAATTTGTCATTTTTGACATTTTTCATGGTAACACTTTTCATTTTTGACATTTAGCATTGTGACATTTGTCATTTGACATCTTTGACATTTAATATCTTGAAATTTGTCATTTTTGACATTTAGCATTGTGACATTTGTTATTTGACATCTTGGACATTTGCCATCTTGAAATTTGTCATTTTTGACATTTTTTATGGTGACACTTATCATTTTTGACATTTAGCATTGTGACATTTGTCATTTGACATCTTTGACATTTAATATCTTGAAATTTGTCATTTTTGACATTTAGCATTGTGACATTTGTCATTTGACATCTTTGACATTTGCCATCTTGAAATTTGTTATTTTTGACATTTTTCATGGTGACACTTTTCATTTTTGACATTTAGCATTGTGACATTTGTCATTTGACATCTTTGACATTTGCCATCTTGAAATTTGTCATTTTTGACATTTTTCATGGTGACACTTTTCATTTTTGACATTTAGCATTGTGACATTTGTCATTTGACATCTTTGACATTTAATATCTTGAAATTTGTCATTTTTGACATTTATCATTGTGACATTTGTTATTTGACATCTTGGACATTTGCCATCTTGACATTTGTCATTTTTGACATTTTTTATGGTGACACTTATCATTTTTGACATTTAGCATTGTGACATTTGTCAGTTTTGACATTTGCCATCTTGAAATTTGTCATTTTTGACATTTTTTATGGTAACACTTTTCATTTTTGACATTTAGCATTGTGACATTTGTCATTTGACATCTTTGACATTTGCCATCTTGAAATTTGTTATTTGTGACATTTTTCATGGTAACACTTTTCATTTTTGACATTTAGCATTGTGACATTTGTCATTTGACATCTTTGACATTTGCCATCTTGAAATTTGTCATTTTTGACATTTTTCATGGTGACACTTTTCATTTTTGACATTTAGCATTGTGATATTTGTCATTTGACATCTTTGACATTTGCCATCTTGAAATTTGTCATTTTTGACATTTTTCATGGTGACACTTTTCATTTTTGACATTTAGCATTGTTACATTTGTCATTTGACATCTTTGACATTTGCCATCTTGAAATTTGTTATTTTTGACATTTTTCATGGTGACAATTTTCATTTTTGACATTTAGCATTGTGACATTTGTCATTTGACATCTTTGACATTTGCCATCTTGAAATTTGTCATTTTTGACATTTTTCATGGTGACACTTTTCATTTTTGACATTTAACATTGTGACATTTGTCATTTGACATCTTTGACATTTAATATCTTGAAATTTGTCATTTTTGACATTTAGCATTGTGACATTTGTTATTTGACATCTTGGACATTTGATATCTTGAAATTTGTCATTTTTGACATTTTTTATGGTGACACTTATCATTTTTGACATTTAGCATTGTGACATTTGTCAGTTTTGACATTTGCCATCTTGAAATTTGTCATTTTTGACATTTTTTATGGTAACACTTTTCATTTTTGACATTTAGCATTGTGACATTTGTCATTTGACATCTTTGACATTTGCCATCTTGACATTTGTTATTTTTGACATTTTTCATGGTAACACTTTTCATTTTTGACATTTAGCATTGTGACATTTGTCATTTGACATCTTTGACATTTGCCATCTTGAAATTTGTCATTTTTGACATTTTTCATGGTGACACTTTTCATTTTTGACATTTAGCATTGTGACATTTGTCATTTGACATCTTTGACATTTGCCATCTTGAAATTTGTTATTTTTGACATTTTTCAGGGTGACACTTTTCATTTTTGACATTTAGCATTGTGACATTTGTCATTTGACATCTTTGACATTTGCCATCTTGAAATTTGTCATTTTTGACATTTTTCATGGTGACACTTATCATTTTTGACATTTAGCATTGTGACATTTGTCATTTGACATCTTTGACATTTGCCATCTTGAAATTTGTCATTTTTGACATTTAGCATTGTGACATTTGTCATTTGACATCTTTGACATTTGCCATCTTGAAATTTGTTATTTTTGACATTTTTCATGGTGACACTTTTCATTTTTAACATTTAGCATTGTGACATTTGTCAGTTTTGACATTTGCCATCTTGAAATTTGTCATTTTTGACATTTTATGGTGACACTTTTCATTTTTGACATTTAGCATTGTGACATTTGTCATTTGACATCTTTGACATTTGCCATCTTGAAATTTGTTATTTTTGACATTTTTCATGGTGACACTTTTCATTTTTGACATTTAGCATTGTGACATTTGTCATTTGACATCTTTGACATTTGGCATCTTGAAATTTGTCATTTTTGACATTTTTCATGGTGACACTTTTCATTTTTGACATTTAGCATTGTGACATTTGTCATTTGACATCTTTGACATTTGCCATCTTGAAATTTGTTATTTTTGACATTTTTCATGGTGACACTTTTCATTTTTGACATTTAGCATTGTGACATTTGTCATTTGACATCTTTGACATTTGCGATCTTGAAATTTGTCATTTTTGACATTTTTCATGGTGACACTTTTCATTTTTGACATTTAGCATTGTGACATTTGTCATTTGACATCTTTGACATTTGCCATCTTAAAATTTGTCATTTTTGACATTTAGCATTGTGACATTTGTCATTTGACATCTTTAATATTTACCATTTTGAAATTTGTCATTTTTGACATTTTTCATGGTGACACTTTTCATTTTTGACATTTAGCATTGTGAAATTTGTCATTTGACATCTTGGACATTTGCCATCTTGAAATTTGTCATTTTTGACATTTTTCATGGTGACACTTTTCATTTTTGACATTTAGCATTGTGACATTTGTCATTTGACATCTTTGACATTTGCCATCTTGAAATTTGTCATTTTTGACATTTTTCATGGTGACACTTTTCATTTTTGACATTTAGCATTGTGACATTTGTCATTTGACATCTTTGATATTTGCCATCTTGAAATTTGTTATTTTTGACATTTTTCATGGTGACACTTTTCATTTTTGACATTTAGCATTGTGAAATTTGTCATTTGACATCTTTGACATTTGCCATCTTGAAATTTGTCATTTTTGACATTTTGCATGGTGACACTTTTCATTTTTGACATTTAGCATTGTGACATTTGTCATTTGACATTTGCCATCTTAAGATTTGTTATTTTTGACATTTTTTATGGTGACACTTTTCATTTTTGACATTTAGCATTGTGACATTTGTCATTTGACATCTTTGACATTTGTCATTTGACATCTTTGACATTTGCCATCTTGAAATTTGTCATTTTTGACATTTTTCATGGTGACACTTTTCATTTTTGACATTTGGCATTGTGAAATTTGTCATTTCACATCTTTAATATTTGCCATCTTGAAATTTGTCATTTTTGACATTTTTTATGGTGACACTTTTCATTTTGGACATTTAGCATTGTGACATTTGTCACTTGACATCTTTGACATTTGCCATCTTGAAATTTGTTATTTTTGACATTTTTCATGGTGACACCTTTTATTTTTGACATTTAGCATTGTGACATTTGTCATTTGACATCTTTGACATTTGCCATCTTGAAATTTGTCATTTTTGACATTTTTCATGGTGACACTTATCATTTTTGACATTTAGCATTGTGACATTTGTCATTTGACATCTTTGACATTTGCCATCTTGAAATTTGTCATTTTTGACATTTTTCACAGTGACACTTTTCATTTTTGACATTTAGCATTGTGACATTTGTCATTTGACATCTTAGACATTTGCCATCTTGAAATTTGTCATTTTTGACACTTTTCATTTTTGACATTTAGCATTGTGACATTTGTCATTTGACATCTTTGACATTTGCCATCTTGAAATTTGTCATTTTTGACATTTTTCATGGTGACACTTTTCATTTTTGACATTTAGCATTGTTACATTTGTCATTTGACATCTTTGGCATTTGCCATCTTGAAATTTGTTATTTTTGACATTTTTCATGGTGACACTTTTCATTTTTGACATTTAGCATTGTGACATTTGTCATTTGAGATCTTTGACATTTGCCATCTTGAAATTTGTCATTATTGACATTTTTCATGATGACACTTTTCATTTTTGACATTTAGCATTGTGACATTTGTCATTTGACATCCTTGACATTTGCCATCTTGAAATTTGTTATTTTTGACATTTTTCATGGTGACACTTTTCATTTTTGACATTTAGCATTGTGACATTTGTCATTTGACATCTTTGACATTTGCCATCTTGAAATTTGTTATTTTTGACATTTTTCATGGTGACACTTTTCATTTTTGACATTTAGCATTGTGACATTTGTCATTTGACATCTTTGACATTTGCCATCTTGAAATTTGTCATTTTTGACATTTTTCATGGTAACACTTTTCATTTTTGACATTTAGCATTGTGACATTTGTCATTTGACATCTTTGACATTTAATATCTTGAAATTTGTCATTTTTGACATTTAGCATTGTGACATTTGTTATTTGACATCTTGGACATTTGCCATCTTGAAATTTGTCATTTTTGACATTTTTTATGGTGACACTTATCATTTTTGACATTTAGCATTGTGACATTTGTCATTTGACATCTTTGACATTTAATATCTTGAAATTTGTCATTTTTGACATTTAGCATTGTGACATTTGTCATTTGACATCTTTGACATTTGCCATCTTGAAATTTGTTATTTTTGACATTTTTCATGGTGACACTTTTCATTTTTGACATTTAGCATTGTGACATTTGTCATTTGACATCTTTGACATTTGCCATCTTGAAATTTGTCATTTTTGACATTTTTCATGGTGACACTTTTCATTTTTGACATTTAGCATTGTGACATTTGTCATTTGACATCTTTGACATTTAATATCTTGAAATTTGTCATTTTTGACATTTATCATTGTGACATTTGTTATTTGACATCTTGGACATTTGCCATCTTGACATTTGTCATTTTTGACATTTTTTATGGTGACACTTATCATTTTTGACATTTAGCATTGTGACATTTGTCAGTTTTGACATTTGCCATCTTGAAATTTGTCATTTTTGACATTTTTTATGGTAACACTTTTCATTTTTGACATTTAGCATTGTGACATTTGTCATTTGACATCTTTGACATTTGCCATCTTGAAATTTGTTATTTTTGACATTTTTCATGGTAACACTTTTCATTTTTGACATTTAGCATTGTGACATTTGTCATTTGACATCTTTGACATTTGCCATCTTGAAATTTGTCATTTTTGACATTTTTCATGGTGACACTTTTCATTTTTGACATTTAGCATTGTGACATTTGTCATTTGACATCTTTGACATTTGCCATCTTGAAATTTGTTATTTTTGACATTTTTCAGGGTGACACTTTTCATTTTTGACATTTAGCATTGTGACATTTGTCATTTGACATCTTTGACATTTGCCATCTTGAAATTTGTCATTTTTGACATTTTTCATGGTGACACTTATCATTTTTGACATTTAGCATTGTGACATTTGTCATTTGACATCTTTGACATTTGCCATCTTGAAATTTGTCATTTTTGACATTTAGCATTGTGACATTTGTCATTTGACATCTTTGACATTTGCCATCTTGAAATTTGTTATTTTTAACATTTTTCATGGTGACACTTTTCATTTTTGACATTTAGCATTGTGACATTTGTCAGTTTTGACATTTGCCATCTTGAAATTTGTCATTTTTGACATTTTATGGTGACACTTTTCATTTTTGACATTTAGCATTGTGACATTTGTCATTTGACATCTTTGACATTTGCCATCTTGAAATTTGTTATTTTTGACATTTTCCATGGTGACACTTTTCATTTTTGACATTTAGCATTGTGACATTTGTCATTTGACATCTTTGACATTTGGCATCTTGAAATTTGTCATTTTTGACATTTTTCATGGTGACACTTTTTATTTTTGACATTTATCATTGTGACATTTGTCATTTGACATCTTTGACATTTGCCATCTTAAAATTTGTCATTTTTGACATTTAGCATTGTGACATTTGTCATTTGACATCTTTAATATTTGCCATTTTGAAAATTGTCATTTTTGACATTTTTCATGGTGACACTTTTCATTTTTGACATTTAGCATTGTGACATTTGTCATTTGACATCTTGGACATTTGCCATCTTGAAATTTGTCATTTTTGACATTTTTCATGGTGACACTTTTCATTTTTGACATTTAGCATTGTGACATTTGTCATTTGACATCTTTGACATTTGCCATCTTGAAATTTGTCATTTTTGACATTTTTCATGGTGACACTTATCATTTTTGACATTTAGCATTGTGACATTTGTCAGTTTTGACATTTGCCATCTTGAAATTTGTCATTTTTGACATTTTTTATGGTAACACTTTTCATTTTTGACATTTAGCATTGTGACATTTGTCATTTGACATCTTTGACATTTGCCATCTTGAAATTTGTTATTTTTGACATTTTTCATGGTAACACTTTTCATTTTTGACATTTAGCATTGTGACATTTGTCATTTGACATCTTTGACATTTGCCATCTTGAAATTTGTCATTTTTGACATTTTTCATGGTGACACTTTTCATTTTTGACATTTAGCATTGTGACATTTGTCATTTGACATCTTTGACATTTGCCATCTTGAAATTTGTTATTTTTGACATTTTTCAGGGTGACACTTTTCATTTTTGACATTTAGCATTGTGACATTTGTCATTTGACATCTTTGACATTTGCCATCTTGAAATTTGTCATTTTTGACATTTTTCATGGTGACACTTTTTATTTTTGACATTTAGCATTGTGACATTTGTCATTTGACATCTTTGACATTTGCCATCTTAAAATTTGTCATTTTTGACATTTAGCATTGTGACATTTGTCATTTGACATCTTTAATATTTGCCATTTTGAAATTTGTCATTTTTGACATTTTTCATGGTGACACTTTTCATTTTTGACATTTAGCATTGTGACATTTGTCATTTGACATCTTGGACATTTGCCATCTTGAAATTTGTCATTTTTGACATTTTTCATGGTGACACTTTTCATTTTTGACATTTAGCATTGTGACATTTGTCATTTGACATCTTTGACATTTGCCATCTTGAAATTTGTCATTTTTGACATTTTTCATGGTGACACTTTTCATTTTTGACATTTAGCATTGTGACATTTGTCATTTGACATCTTTGATATTTGCCATCTTGAAATTTGTTATTTTTGACATTTTTCATGGTGACACTTTTCATTTTTGACATTTAGCATTGTGAAATTTGTCATTTGACATCTTTGACATTTGCCATCTTGAAATTTGTCATTTTTGACATTTTGCATGGTGACACTTTTCATTTTTGACATTTAGCATTGTGACATTTGTCATTTGACATTTGCCATCTTAAGATTTGTTATTTTTGACATTTTTTATGGTGACACTTTTCATTTTTGACATTTAGCATTGTGACATTTGTCATTTGACATCTTTGACATTTGTCATTTGACATCTTTGACATTTGCCATCTTGAAATTTGTCATTTTCGACATTTTTCATGGTGACACTTTTCATTTTTGACATTTGGCATTGTGAAATTTGTCATTTCACATCTTTGATATTTGCCATCTTGAAATTTGTCATTTTTGACATTTTTTATGGTGACACTTTTCATTTTGGACATTTAGCATTGTGACATTTGTCACTTGACATCTTTGACATTTGCCATCTTGAAATTTGTTATTTTTGACATTTTTCATGGTGACACCTTTTATTTTTGACATTTAGCATTGTGACATTTGTCATTTGACATCTTTGACATTTGCCATCTTGAAATTTGTCATTTTTGACATTTTTCATGGTGACACTTATCATTTTTGACATTTAGCATTGTGACATTTGTCATTTGACATCTTTGACATTTGCCATCTTGAAATTTGTCATTTTTGACATTTTTCACAGTGACACTTTTCATTTTTGACATTTAGCATTGTGACATTTGTCATTTGACATCTTAGACATTTGCCATCTTGAAATTTGTCATTTTTGACACTTTTCATTTTTGACATTTAGCATTGTGACATTTGTCATTTGACATCTTTGACATTTGCCATCTTGAAATTTGTCATTTTTGACATTTTTCATGGTGACACTTTTCATTTTTGACATTTAGCATTGTGACATTTTTTGTCATTTGACATCTTGGACATTTGCCATCTTGAAATTTATTATTTTTGACATTTTTCATGGTGACACTTTTCATTTTTGACATTTGTCATTTGACATCTTTGACATTTGTCATCTTGAAATTTGTCATTTTTGACATTTTTCATGGTGAAACTTTTCATTTTTGACATTTAGCATTGTGACATTTGTCATTTGACATCTTTGACATTTGCCATCTTGAAATTTGTCATTTTTGACATTTTCCACGGTGACACTTTTCATTTTTGACATTTAGCATTGTGGCATTTGTCATTTGACATCTTAGACATTTGCCATCTTGAAATTTGTCATTTTTAACACTTTTCATTTTTGACATTTAGCATTGTGACATTTGTCATTTGACATCTTTGACATTTGCCATCTTAAAATTTGTCATTTTTGACATTTTTCATGGTGACACTTTTCATTTTTGACATTTAGCATTGTGACATTTTTTGTCATTTGACATCTTGGACATTTGCCATCTTGAAATTTATCATTTTTGACATTTTTCATGGTGACACTTATCATTTTTGACATTTAGCATTGTGACATTTGTCAGTTTTGACATTTGCCATCTTGAAATTTGTCATTTTTGACATTTTTCATGGTGACACTTTTCATTTTTGACATTTAGCATTGTGACATTTGTCATTTAACATCTTTGACATTTGCCATCTTGAAATTTGTCATTTTTGACATTTTTCATGGTAACACTTTTCATTTTTGACATTTAGCATTGTGACATTTGTCATTTGACATCTTTGACATTTTCCATCTTGAAATTTGTCATTTTTGACTTTTTTCATAGTGACACTCTTCATTTTTGACATTTAGCATTGTGACATTTGTCATTTGACATCTTTGACATTTGCCATCTTGAAATTTGTCATTTTTGACATTTTTCATGGTGACACTTTTCATTTTTGACATTGAGCATTGTGATATTTGTCATTTGACATCTTTGACATTTGCCATCTTGAAATTTGTCATTTTTCATGGTGACACTTTTCATTTTTGACATTTAGCATTGTGACATTTGTCATTTGACATCTTTGACATTTGCCATCTTGAAATTTGTTATTTTTGACATTTTTCATGGTGACACTTTTTATTTTTGACATTTAGCATTGTGACATTTGTCATTTGACATCTTTGACATTTGCCATCTTGAAATTTGTCATTTTTGACATTTTTCATGGTGACACTTTTTATTTTTGACATTTAGCATTGTGACATTTGTCATTGTGACATTTGTCATTTGACATCTTTGACATTTGCCATCTTGAAATTTGTCATTTTTGACATTTTTCATGGTGACACTTTTCATTTTTGACATTTAGCATTGTGACATTTGTCATTTGACATCTTTGACATTTGCCATCTTGAAATTTGTTATTTTTGACATTTTTCATGGTGACACTTTTCATTTTTGACATTTAGCATTGTGACATTTGTCATTTGACATCTTTGACATTTGCCATCTTGAAATTTGTCATTTTTGACATTTTTCATGGTGACACTTTTCATTTTTGACATTTAGCATTGTGACATTTGTCATTTGACATCTTTGACATTTGCCATCTTGAAATTTGTCATTTTTGACATTTTTTATGGTGACACTTTTCATTTTTGACATTTAGCATTGTGACATTTGTCATTTGACATCTTTGACATTTGCCATCTTGAAATTTGTCATTTTTGACATTTTTCAAGGTGACACTTTTCATTTTTGACATTTAGCATTGTGACATTTGTCATTTGACATCTTTGACATTTGCCATCTTAAAATTTGTCATTTTTGACATTTTTCATGGTGACACTTTTCATTTTTGACATTTAGCATTGTAACATTTGTCATTTGACATCTTTGACATTTGCCATCTTGAAATTTGTCATTTTTGACATTTTTCATGGTGACACTTTTCATTTTTGACATTTACCATTGTGACATTTGTCATTTGCCATCTTTGACATTTGCCATCTTGAAATTTGTTATTTTTGACATTTTTTATAGTGACACTTTTCATTTTTGACATTTAGCATTGTGACATTTGTCATTTGACATCTTGAAATTTGTCATTTTTGACATTTTTCATAGTGACACTTTTCATTTTTGACATTTAGCATTGTGACATTTGTCATTTGACATCTTTGACATTTGCCATCTTGAAATTTGTCATTTTTGACATTTAGCATTGTGACATTTGTCATTTGACATCTTTGACATTTGCCATCTTGAAATTTGTTATTTTTGACATTTTTCATGGTGACACTTTTCATTTTTGACATTTAGCATTGTGACATTTGTCAGTTTTGACATTTGCCATCTTGAAATTTGTCATTTTTGACATTTTATGGTGACACTTTTCATTTTTGACATTTAGCATTGTGACATTTGTCATTTGACATCTTTGACATTTGCCATCTTGAAATTTGGTATTTTTGACATTTTTCATGGTGACACTTTTCATTTTTGACATTTAGCATTGTGACATTTGTCATTTGACATCTTTGACATTTGCCATCTTGAAATTTGTTATTTTTGACATTTTTCATGGTGACACTTTTCATTTTTGACATTTAGCATTGTGACATTTGTCATTTGACATCTTTGACATTTGCCATCTTGAAATTTGTCATTTTTGACATTTTTTATGGTGACACTTTTCATTTTTGACATTTAGCATTGTGACATTTGTCATTTGACATCTTTGACATTTGCCATCTTAAAATTTGTCATTTTTGACATTTTTTATGGTGACACTTTTCATTTTTGACATTTAGCATTGTGACATTTGTCATTTGACATCTTTGACATTTGCCATCTTGAAATTTGTCATTTTTGACATTTAGCATTGTGACATTTGTCATTTGACATCTTTGATATTTGCCATCTTGAAATTTGTCATTTTTGACATTTTTCATGGTGACACTTTTCATTTTTGACATTTAGCACTGTGACATTTGTCATTTGACATCTTGGACATTTGCCATCTTGAAATTTGTCATTTTTGACATTTTTCATGGTGACACTTTTCATTTTTGACATTTAGCATTGTTACATTTGTCATTTGACATCTTTGGCATTTGCCATCTTGAAATTTGTTATTTTTGACATTTTTCATGGTGACACTTTTCATTTTTGACATTTAGCATTGTGACATTTGTCATTTGAGATCTTTGACATTTGCCATCTTGAAATTTGTCATTATTGACATTTTTCATGATGACACTTTTCATTTTTGACATTTAGCATTGTGACATTTGTCATTTGACATCTTTGACATTTGCCATCTTGAAATTTGTTATTTTTGACATTTTTCATGGTGACACTTTTCATTTTTGACATTTAGCATTGTGACATTTGTCATTTGACATCTTTGACATTTGCCATCTTGAAATTTGTTATTTTTGACATTTTTCATGGTGACACTTTACATTTTTGACATTTAGCATTGTGACATTTGTCATTTGACATCTTTGACATTTGCCATCTTGAAATTTGTCATTTTTGACATTTTTCATGGTGACACTTTTCATTTTTGACATTTAGCATTGTGACATTTGTCATTTGACATCTTTGACATTTGCCATCTTGAAATTTGTCATTTTTGACATTTAGCATTGTGACATTTGTTATTTGACATCTTGGACATTTGCCATCTTGAAATTTGTCATTTTTGACATTTTTTATGGTGACACTTATTATTTTTGACATTTAGCATTGTGATATTTGTCAGTTTTGACATTTGCCATCTTGAAATTTGTCATTTTTGACATTTTTCATGGTAACACTTTTCATTTTTGACATTTAGCATTGTGACATTTGTCATTTGACATCTTTGACATTTGCCATCTTGAAATTTGTTATTTTTGACATTTTTCATAGTAACACTTTTCATTTTTGACATTTAGCATTGTGACATTTGTCATTTGACATCTTTGACATTTGCCATCTTGAAATTTGTCATTTTTGACATTTTTCATGGTGACACTTTTCATTTTTGACATTTAGCATTGTGACATTTGTCATTTGACATCTTTGACATTTGCCATCTTAAAATTTGTTATTTTTGACATTTTTCAGGGTGACACTTTTCATTTTGGACATTTAGCATTGTGACATTTGTCATTTGACATCTTTGACATTTGCCATCTTGAAATTTGTCATTTTTGACATTTTTCATGGTGACACTTTTCATTTTTGACATTTTTCATGGTGACACTTTTCATTTTTGACATTTAGCATTGTGAAATTTGTCAGTTTTGACATTTGCCATCTTGAAATTTGTCATTTTTGACATTTTATGGTGACACTTTTTATTTTTGACATTTAGCATTGTGACATTTGTCATTTGACATCTTTGACATTCGCCATCTTGAAATTTGTTATTTTTGACATTTTTCATGGTGACACTTTTCATTTTTGACATTTAGCATTGTGACATTTGTCATTTGACATCTTTGACATTTGGCATCTTGAAATTTGTCATTTTTGACATTTTTCATGGTGACACTTTTCATTTTTGACATTTAGCATTGTGACATTTGTCATTTGACATCTTTGACATTTGCCATCTTGAAATTTGTTATTTTTGACATTTTTCATGGTGACACTTTTCATTTTTGACATTTAGCATTGTGACATTTGTCATTTGACATCTTTGACATTTTCCATCTTGAAATTTGTCATTTTTGACATTTTTCATGGTGACACTTTTCATTTTTGACATTTAACATTGTGACATTTGTCATTTGACATCTTTGACATTTGCCATCTTAAAATTTGTCATTTTTGACATTTAGCATTGTGACATTTGTCATTTGACATCTTTGATATTTGCCATTTTGAAATTTGTCATTTTTGACATTTTTCATGGTGACACTTTTCATTTTTGACATTTAGCATTGTGACATTTGTCATTTGACATCTTGGACATTTGCCATCTTGAAATTTGTCATTTTTGACATTTTTCATGGTGACACTTTTCATTTTTGACATTTAGCATTGTGACATTTGTCATTTGACATCTTTGACATTTGCCATCTTGAAATTTGTCATTTTTGACATTTTTCATGGTGACACTTTTCATTTTTGACATTTAGCATTGTGACATTTGTCATTTAACATCTTTGATATTTGCCATCTTGAAATTTGTTATTTTTGACATTTTTCATGGTGACACTTTTCATTTTTGACATTTAGCATTGTGAAATTTGTCATTTGACATCTTTGACATTTGCCATCTTGAAATTTGTCATTTTTGACATTTTGCATGGTGACACTTTTCATTTTTGACATTTAGCATTGTGACATTTGTCATTTGACATTTGCCATCTTAAGATTTGTTATTTTTGACATTTTTCATGGTGACACTTTTCATTTTTGACATTTAGCATTGTGACATTTGTCATTTGACATCTTTGACATTTGGCATCTTGAAATTTGTCATTTTTGACATTTTTCATGGTGACACTTTTCATTTTTGACATTTAGCATTGTGACATTTGTCATTTGACATCTTTGACATTTGGCATCTTGAAATTTGTCATTTTTGACATTTTTCATGGTGACACTTTTCATTTTTGACATTTAGCATTGTGACATTTGTCATTTGACATCTTTGACATTTGCCATCTTGAAATTTGTTATTTTTGACATTTTTCATGGTGACACTTTTCATTTTTGACATTTAGCATTGTGACATTTGTCATTTGACATCTTTGACATTTTCCATCTTGAAATTTGTCATTTTTGACATTTTTCATGGTGACACTTTTCATTTTTGACATTTAGCATTGTGACATTTGTCATTTGACATCTTTGACATTTGCCATCTTAAAATTTGTCATTTTTGACATTTAGCATTGTGACATTTGTCATTTGACATCTTTGATATTTGCCATTTTGAAATTTGTCATTTTTGACATTTTTCATGGTGACACTTTTCATTTTTGACATTTAGCATTGTGACATTTGTCATTTGACATCTTGGACATTTGCCATCTTGAAATTTGTCATTTTTGACATTTTTCATGGTGACACTTTTCATTTTTGACATTTAGCATTGTGACATCTGTCATTTGACATCTTTGACATTTGCCATCTTGAAATTTGTCATTTTTGACATTTTTTATGGTGACACTTTTCATTTTTGACATTTAGCATTGTGACATTTGTCATTTAACATCTTTGATATTTGCCATCTTGAAATTTGTTATTTTTGACATTTTTCATGGTGACACTTTTCATTTTTGACATTTAGCATTGTGAAATTTGTCATTTGACATCTTTGACATTTGCCATCTTGAAATTTGTCATTTTTGACATTTTGCATGGTGACACTTTTCATTTTTGACATTTAGCATTGTGACATTTGTCATTTGACATTTGCCATCTTAAGATTTGTTATTTTTGACATTTTTCATGGTGACACTTTTCATTTTTGACATTTAGCATTGTGACATTTGTCATTTGACATCTTTGACATTTGTCATTTGACATCTTTGACATTTGCCATCTTGAAATTTGTCATTTTTGACATTTTTCATGGTGACACTTTTCATTTTTGACATTTGGCATTGTGAAATTTGTCATTTCACATCTTTGATATTTGCCATCTTGAAATTTGTCATTTTTGACATTTTTTATGGTGACACTTTTCATTTTTGACATTTAGCATTGTGACATTTGTCACTTGACATCTTTGACATTTGCCATCTTGAAATTTGTTATTTTTGATATTTTTCATGGTGACACCTTTTATTTTTGACATTTAGCATTGTGACATTTGTCATTTGACATCTTTGACATTTGCCATCTTGAAATTTGTCATTTTTGACATTTTTCATGGTGACACTTATCATTTTTGACATTTAGCATTGTGACATTTGTCAGTTTTGATATTTGCCATCTTGAAATTTGTCATTTTTGACATTTTTCATGGTGACACTTTTCATTTTTGACATTTAGCATTGTGACATTTGTCATTTGACATCTTTGACATTTGCCATCTTGAAATTTGTTATTTTTGACATTTTTCATGGTGACACTTTTCATTTTTGACATTTAGCATTGTGACATTTGTCATTTGACATCTTTTGACATTTGCCATCTTGAAATTTGTCATTTTTGACATTTTTCATGGTGACACTTTTCATTTTTGACATTTAGCATTGTGACATTTGTCATTTGACATCTTTGACATTTGCCATCTTGAAATTTGTTATTTTTCATATTTTTCATGGTGACACTTATCATTTTTGACATTTAGCATTGTGACATTTGTCATTTGACATCTTTGACATTTGCCATCTTAAAATTTGTCATTTTTGACATTTTTTATGGTGACACTTTTCATTTTTGACATTTAGCATTGTGACATTTGTCATTTGACATCTTTGACATTTGCCATCTTGAAATTTGTCATTTTTGACATTTAGCATTGTGACATTTGTCATTTGACATCTTTGATATTTGCCATCTTGAAATTTGTCATTTTTGACATTTTTTATGGTGACACTTTTCATTTTTGACATTTAGCATTGTGACATTTGTCATTTGACATCTTTGACATTTGCAATCTTGAAATTTGTTATTTTTGACATTTTTCATGGTGACACTTTTCATTTTTAACATTTAGCATTGTGACATTTGTCATTTGACATCTTTGACATTTGCCATCTTGAAATTTGTCATTTTGGACATTTTTCATGGTGACACTTTTCATTTTTGACATTTAGCATTGTGACATTTGTCATTTGACATCTTTGACATTTGCCATCTTGAAATTTGTTATTTTTGACATTTTTCCTGGTGACACTTATCATTTTTGACATTTAGCATTGTGACATTTGTCATTTGACATCTTTGACATTTCCCATCTTGAAATTTGTCATTTTTGACATTTTTTATGGTGACACTTTTCATTTTTGACATTTAGCATTGTGACATTTGTCATTTGACATCTTTGACATTTGCCATCTTGAAATTTGTCATTTTTGACATTTAGCATTGTGACATTTGTCATTTGACATCTTTGATATTTGCTATCTTGAAATTTGTCATTTGACATCTTTGACATTTGCCATCTTGAAATTTGTTATTTTTAACATTTTTCATGGTGACACTTTTCATTTTTGACATTTAGCATTGTGACATTTGTCAGTTTTGACATTTGCCATCTTGAAATTTGTCATTGTTGACATTTTTCATGGTGACACTTTTCATTTTTGACATTTAGCATTGTGACATTTGTCATTTGACATCTTTGACATTTGCCATCTTGAAATTTGTTATTTTTGACATTTTTAATGGTGACACTTTTCATTTTTGACATTTAGCATTGTGACATTTGTCATTTGACATCTTTGACATTTGCCATCTTGAAATTTGTCATTTTTGACATTTTTCATGGTGACACTTTTCATTTTTGACATTTAGAATTGTGACATTTGTCATTTGACATCTTTGACATTTGCCATCTTGAAATTTGTTATTTTTGACATTTTTCATGGTGACACTTTTCATTTTTGACATTTAGCATTGTGACATTTGTCATTTGACATCTTTGACATTTGCCATCTTGAAATTTGTCATTTCTGACATTTGTCATGGTGACACTTTTCATTTTTAACATTTAGCATTGTGACATTTGTCATTTGACATCTTTGACATTTGCCATCTTGAAATTTGTCATTTTTGACATTTTTCATGGTGACACTTTTCATTTTTGACATTTAGCATTGTGACATTTGTCATTTGACATCTTTGACATTTGCCATCTTGAAATTTGTTATTTTTGACATTTTTCCTGGTGACACTTATCATTTTTGACATTTAGCATTGTGACATTTGTCATTTGACATCTTTGACATTTGCCATCTTGAAATTTGTCATTTTTGACATTTTTTATGGTGACACTTTTCATTTTTGACATTTAGCATTGTGACATTTGTCATTTGACATCTTTGACATTTGCCATCTTGAAATTTGTCATTTTTGACATTTAGCATTGTGACATTTGTCATTTGACATCTTTGATATTTGCTATCTTGAAATTTGTCATTTGACATCTTTGACATTTGCCATCTTGAAATTTGTTATTTTTAACATTTTTCATGGTGACACTTTTCATTTTTGACATTTAGCATTGTGACATTTGTCAGTTTTGACATTTGCCATCTTGAAATTTGTCATTGTTGACATTTTTCATGGTGACACTTTTCATTTTTGACATTTAGCATTGTGACATTTGTCATTTGACATCTTTGACATTTGCCATCTTGAAATTTGTTATTTTTGACATTTTTAATGGTGACACTTTTCATTTTTGACATTTAGCATTGTGACATTTGTCATTTGACATCTTTGACATTTGCCATCTTGAAATTTGTCATTTTTGACATTTTTCATGGTGACACTTTTCATTTTTGACATTTAGAATTGTGACATTTGTCATTTGACATCTTTGACATTTGCCATCTTGAAATTTGTTATTTTTGACATTTTTCATGGTGACACTTTTCATTTTTGACATTTAGCATTGTGACATTTGTCATTTGACATCTTTGACATTTGCCATCTTGAAATTTGTCATTTCTGACATTTGTCATGGTGACACTTTTCATTTTTGACATTTAGCATTGTGACATTTGTCATTTGACATCTTTGACATTTGCCATCTTGAAATTTGTTATTTTTGACATTTTTCATGGTGACACTTTTCATTTTTGACATTTAGCATCGTGACATTTGTCATTTGACATCTTTGACATTTGTCATCTTAAAATTTGTTATTTTTGACATTTTTTATGGTGACACTTTTCAGTTGTGACATTTAGCATTGTGACATTTGTCAGCTTTGACATTTGCCATCTTGAAATTTGTCATTTTTGACATTTTTCATGGTGACACTTTTCATTTTTGACATTTAGCATTGTGACATTTGTCATTTGACATCTTTGACATTTGCTATCTTGAAATTGGTCATTTTTGACATTTAGCATTGTGACATTTGTCATTTGACATCTTTGACATTTGCCATCTTGAAATTTGTTATTTTTGACATTTTTCATGGTGACACTTTTTATTTTTGACATTTAACATTGTGACATTTGTCAGTTTTGACATTTGCCATCTTGAAATTTGTCATTTTTGACACTTTTCATGGTGACACTTTTCATTTTTGACATTTAGCATTGTGACATTTGTCATTTGACATCTTAGACATTTGCCATCTTGAAATTTGTCATTTTTGACACTTTTCATTTTCGACATTTAGCATTGTGACATTTGTCATTTGACATCTTTGACATTTGCCACCCTGAAATTTGTCATTTTTGACATTTTTCATGGTGACACTTTTTATTTTTGACATTTAGCATTGTGACATTTGTCAGTTTTGACATTTGCCATCTTGAAATTTGTCATTTTTGACATTTTTCATTTTCGACATTTAGCATTGTGACATTTGTCATTTGACATCTTTGACATTTGCCATCCTGAAATTTGTCATTTTTGACATTTTTCATGGTGACACTTTTCATTTTTAACATTTAGCATTGTGACATTTGTCATTTGACATCTTTGACATTTGCCAGCTTGGAATTTGTCATTTTTGACATTTTTCATGGTGACACTTTTTATTTTTGACATTTAGCATTGTGACATTTGTCATTTGACATCTTTGACATTTGCCATCTTGAAATTTGTCATTTTTGACATTTAGCATTGTGACATTTGTCATTTGACATCTTTGAAATTTGCCATCTTGAAATTTGTTATTTTTGACATTTTTCATGGTGACACTTTTCATTTTTGACATTTAGCATTGTGACATTTTTCAGTTTTGACATTTGCCATCTTGAAATTTGTCATTTTTGACATTTAGCATTGTGACATTTGTCATTTGACATCTTTGACATTTGTCATCTTGAAATTTGTCATTTCTGACATTTTTCATGGTGACACTTCATATTTTTGACATTTAGCATTGTGACATTTGTCATTTGACATCTTTGACATTTGCCATCTTGAAATTTGTCATTTTTGACATTTAGCATTGTGATATTTGTCATTTGACATCTTTGACATTTGCCATCTTGAAATTTGTCATTTTTGACATTTTTCATGGTGACACTTTTCATTTTTGACATTTAGCATTGTGACATTTGTCATTTGACATCTTTGACATTTGCCATCTTGAAATTTGTTATTTTTGACATTTTTCATGGTGACAGTTTTCATTTTTGACATTTAGCATTGTGACATTTCTCGTTTGACATCTTTGACATTTGCCATCTTGAAATTTGTCATTTTTGACATTTTTCATGGTGACACTTTTCATTTTTGACATTTAGCATTGTGACATTTGTCATTTGACATCTTTGACATTTGCCATCTTGAAATTTGTCATTTTTGACATTTAGCATTGTGACATTTGTCAGTTTTGACATTTCCCATCTTGAAATTTGTCATTTTTGACATTTAGCATTGTGACACTTTTCATTTTTGACATTTAGCATTGTGACATTTGTCATTTGACATCTTAGACATTTGCCATCTTGAAATTTGTCATTTTTAACACTTTTTATTTTTGACATTTAGCATTGTGACATTTGTCATTTGACATCTTTGACATTTGCCATCTTGAAATTTGTCATTTTTGACATTTTTCATGGTGACACTTTTCATTTTTGACATTTAGCATTGTGACATTTGTCATTTGACATCTTTGACATTTGCCATCTTGAAATTTGTCAT
This sequence comes from Altica lythri, assembly GCA_964028335.1. Lineage (NCBI taxonomy): Eukaryota > Metazoa > Arthropoda > Insecta > Coleoptera > Chrysomelidae > Altica > Altica lythri. The sequence goes on from OZ034800.1 coordinate 30,755,789, forward strand.
TTTTGACATTTTTCATGGTGACACTTTTCATTTTTGACATTTAGCATTGTTACATTTGTCATTTGACATCTTTGACATTTGCCATCTTGAAATTTGTCATTTTTGACATTTAGCATTGTGATATTTGTCATTTGCCATCTTGAAATTTGTCATTTTTGACATTTTTCATGGTGACACTTATCATTTTTGACATTTAGAATTGTGACATTTGTCATTTGAAATCTGTGACATTTGCCATCTTGAAATTTGTTATTTTTGACATTTTTTATGGTGACTCTTTTCATTTTTGACATTTAGCATTGTTACATTTGTCATTTGACATCTTTGACATTTGCCATCTTGAAATTTGTCATTTTTGACATTTTTCATGGTGACACTTTTCATTTTTGACATTTAGCATTGTGACGTTTGTCATTTGACATCTTTGACATTTGCCATCTTGAAATTTGTCATTTTTGACATTTAGCATTGTGACATTTGTCATTTGACATCTTGGACATTTGCCATCTTGAAATTTGTCATTTTTGACATTTTTCATAGTGACACTTATCATTTTTGACATTTAGCATTGTGACATTTGTCAGTTATGATATTTGCCATCTTGAAATTTGTCATTTTTGACATTTTTCATGGTGACACTTTTCATTTTTGACATTTAGCATTGTGACATTTGTCATTTGACATCTTTGACATTTGCCATCTTGAAATTTGTTATTTTTGACATTTTTCATGGTGACACTTTTCATTTTTGACATTTAGCATTGTGACATTTGTCGTTTGACATCTTTGACATTTGCCATCTTGAAATTTGTCATTTTTGACATTTTTCATGGTGACACTTTTCATTTTTGACATTTAGCATTGTGACATTTGTCATTTGACATCTTTGACATTTGCCATCTTGAAATTTGTTATTTTTGACATTTTTCATGGTGACACTTTTTATTTTTGACATTTAGCATTGTGACATTTGTCATTTGACATCTTTGACATTTGCCATCTTGAAATTTGTTATTTTTGACATTTTTCATGGTGACACTTTTCATTTTTGACATTAAGCATTGTGACATTTGTCAGTTTTGCCATTTGCCATCTTGAAATTTGTCATTTTTGACATTTTTCATTCTGACACTTTTCATTTTTGACATTTAGCATTGTGACATTTGTCATTTGACAGCTTTGACATTTGCCATCTTGAAATTTGTCATTTTTGACATTTAGCATTGTGACATTTGTCATTTGACATCTTTGACATTTGCCATCTTGAAATTTGTTATTTTTGACATTTTTCATGGTGACACTTTTTATTTTTGACATTTAACATTGTAACATTTGTCAGTTTTGACATTTGCCATCTTGAAATTTGTCATTTTTGACATTTTTCATGGTGACACTTTTCATTTTTGACATTTGTCATTTGACATCTTAGACATTTGCCATCTTGAAATTTGTCATTTTTGACACTTTTCATTTTTGACATTTAGCATTGTGACATTTGTCATTTGACATCTTTGACATTTGCCATCTTGAAATTTGTCATTTTTGACATTTTTCATGGTGACACTTTTCATTTTTGACATTTAGCATTGTGACATTTGTCAGTTTTGACATTTGCCATCTTAAAATTTGTCATTTTTGACACTTTTTATGGTGACACTTTTCATTTTTAACATTTAGCATTGTGACATTTGTCATTTGACATCTTTGACATTTGCCATCTTGAAATTTGTCATTTTTGACATTTTTCATGGTGACACTTTTCATTTTTGACATTTAGCATTGTGACATTTGTCATTTGACATCTTTGACATTTGCCATCTTGAAATTTGTCATGTTTGACATTTAGCATTGTGACATTTGTCATTTGACATCTTTGACATTTGCCATCTTGAAATTTGTTATTTTTGACATTTTTCATGGTGACACTTTTCATTTTTGACATTTAGCATTGTGACATTTTTCAGTTTTGACATTTGCCATCTTGAAATTTGTCATTTTTGACATTTAGCATTGTGACATCTGTCATTTGACATCTTTGACATTTGTCATCTTGAAATTTGTCATTTTTGACATTTTTCATGGTGACACTTTTTATTTGTGACATTTAGCATTGTGACATTTGTCATTTGACATCTTTGACATTTGCTATCTTGAAATTTGTCATTTTTGACATTTAGCATTGTGACATTTGTCATTTGACATCTTGGACATTTGCCATCTTGAAATTTGTCCTTTTTGACATTTTTCATGGTGACACTTTTCATTTTTGACATTTAGCATTGTGACATTTGTCATTTGACATCTTTGACATTTGCCATCTTGAAATTTGTCATTTTTAACATTTTTCATGGTGACACTTTTCATTTTTGACATTTAGCATTGTGACATTTGTCATTTGACATCTTTGACATTTGCCATCTTGAAATTTGTCATTTTTGACATTTAGCATTGTGACATTTGTCATTTGACATCTTGGACATTTGCCATCTTGAAATTTGTCATTTTTGACATTTTTCATGGTGACACATCATTTTTGACATTTAGCATGGTGACATTTGTCATTTGACATCTTTCACATTTGCCATCTTGAAATTTGTCATTTTTGACATTTTTCATGGTGACACTTTTCATTTTTGACATTTAGCATTGTGACATTTGTAAGTTTTGATATTTGCCATCTTGAAATTTGTCATTTTTGACATTTTTCATGGTGACACTTTTCATTTTTGACATTTAGCATTGTGACATTTGTCATTTGACATCTTTGACATTTGCCATCTTGAAATTTGTCATTTTTGACATTTTTCATGGTGACACCTTTCATTTTTGACATTTAGCATTGTGACATTTGTCATTTGACATCTTTGACATTTGTCATCTTGAAATTTGTCATTTTTGACATTTTTCATGGTGACACTTTTCATTTTTGACATTTAGCATTGTGACATTTGTCATTTGACATCTTTGACATTTGCCATCTTGAAATTTGTCATTTTTGACATTTAGCATTGTGACATTTGTCATATTCGACATCTTTGACATTTGCCATCTTGAAATTTGTCATTTTTGACATTTTTCATGGTGACAATTTTCATTTTTAACATTTAGCATTGTGACATTTGTCATTTGACATCTTTGACATTTGCCATCTTGAAATTTGTCATTATTGACATTTTTCATGGGGACACTTTTCATTTTTGACATTTGTCATTTGACATCTTTGACATTTGCCATCTTAAAATTTGTCATTTTTGACATTTTTCATGGTGACACTTTTCATTTTTGACATTTAGCATTGTGACATTTGTCATTTGACATCTTTGACATTTGCCATCTTGAAATTTGTCATTTTTGACATTTTTTACGGTGACACTTTTCATTTTTGACATTTAGCATTGTGACATTTGTCATTTGACATCTTAGACATTTGCCATCTTGAAATTTGTCATTTTTGAAATTTGTCATTTTTGACACTTTTCATTTTTGACATTTAGCATTGTGACATTTGTCATTTGACATCTTTCACATTTGCCATCTTGAAATTTGTCATTTTTGACGTTTTTCATGGTGACACTATTCATTTTTGACATTTAGCATTGTGACATTTGTCATTTGACATCTTGGACATTTGCCATCTTGAAATTTGTCATTTTTGACATTTTTCATGGTGACACTTATCATTTTTGACATTTAGCATTGTGACATTTGTCAGTTTTGACATTTGCCATCTTGAAATTTGTCATTTTTGACATTTTTCATGGTGACACTTTTCATTTTTGACATTTAGCATTGTGACATTTGTCATTTGACATCTTTGACATTTGCCATCTTAAAATTTGTCATTTTGGACATTTTTCATGGTGACACTTTTCATTTTTGACATTTAGCATTGTGACATTTGTCATTTGACATCTTTGACATTTGCCATCTTGAAATTTGTCATTTTTGACATTTTTCATGGTGACACTTTTCATTTTTGACATTTAGCATTGTGACATTTGTCATTTGACATCTTTGACATTTGCCATCTTAAAATTTGTCATTTTTGACATTTTTCATGGTGACACTTTTCATTTTTGACATTTAGCATTGTGACATTTGTCATTTGACATCTTTGACATTTGCCATCTTGAAATTTGTCATTTTTGACATTTTTCATGGTGACACTTTTCATTTTTGACATTGAGCATTGTGATATTTGTCATTTGACATCTTTGACATTTGCCATCTTGAAATTTGTCATTTTTGACATTTTTCATGGTGACACTTTTCATTTTCGACATTTAGCATTGTGACATTTGTCATTTGACATCTTTGACATTTGCCATCTTGAAATTTGTTATTTTTGACATTTTTCATGGTGACACTTTTCATTTTGGACATGTAGCATTGTGACATTTGTCATTTGACATCTTTGACATTTGCCATCTTAAAATTTGTCATTTTTGACATTTTTCATGGTGACACTTTTCATTTTTGACATTTAGCATTGTGACATTTGTCATTTGACATCTTTGACATTTGCCATCTTGAAATTTGTCATTTTTGACATTTTTTACGGTGACACTTTTCATTTTTGACATTTAGCATTGTGACATTTGTCATTTGACATCTTAGACATTTGCCATCTTGAAATTTGTCATTTTTGAAATTTGTCATTTTTGACACTTTTCATTTTTGACATTTAGCATTGTGACATTTGTCATTTGACATCTTTCACATTTGCCATCTTGAAATTTGTCATTTTTGACGTTTTTCATGGTGACACTTTTCATTTTTGACATTAAGCATTGTGACATTTGTCATTTGACATCTTTGACATTTGCCACCTTGAAATTTGTTATTTTTGACATTTTTCATGGTGACACTTTTCATTTTTGACATTTAGCATTGTGACATTTGTCATTTGACATCTTTGACATTTGCCATCTTGAAATTTGTCATTTTTGACATTTTTCATGGTGACACTTTTCATTTTTGACATTTAGCATTGTGACATTTGTCATTTGACATCTTTGACATTTGCCATCTTGAAATTTGTCATTTTTGACATTTTTCATGGTGACACTTTTCATTTTTGACATTTAGCATTGTGATATTTGTCATTTGACATCTTTCACATTTGCCATCTTGAAATTTGTCATTTTTGACATTTTTCATGGTGACACTTTTCATTTTTGACATTTAGCATTGTGACATTTGTCATTTGACATCTTTGACATTTGCCATCTTGAAATTTGTTATTTTTGACATTTTTCATGGTGACACTTTTCATTTTTGACATTTAGCATTGTGACATTTGTCATTTGACATCTTTGACATTTGCCATCTTAAAATTTGTCATTTTTGACATTTTTCATGGTGACACTTTTCATTTTTGACATTTAGCATTGTGACATTTGTCATTTGACATCTTTGACATTTGCCATCTTGAAATTTGTCATTTTTGACATTTTTTATGGTGACACTTTTCATTTTTGACATTTAGCATTGTGACATTTGTCATTTGACATCTTTGACATTTGCCATCTTAAAATTTGTCATTTTTGACATTTAGCATTGTGACATTTGTCATTTGACATCTTGGACATTTGCCATCTTGAAATTTGTCATTTTTGACATTTTTCATGGTGACACTTATCATTTTTGACATGTAGCATTGTGACATTTGTCAGTTTTGACATTTGCCATCTTGAAATTTGTCATTTTTGACATTTTTCATGGTAACACTTTTCATTTTTGACATTTAGCATTGTGACATTTGTCATTTGACATCTTTGACATTTGCCATCTTGAAATTTGTTATTTTTGACATTTTTCATGGTGACACTTTTCATTTTTGACATTTAGCATTGTGACATTTGTCATTTGACATCTTTGACATTTGCCATCTTGAAATTTGTCATTTTTGACATTTTTCATGGTGACACTTTTCATTTTTGACATTTAGCATTGTGACATTTGTCATTTGACATCTTTGACATTTGCCATCTTGAAATTTGTCATTTTTGACATTTAGCATTGTGACATTTGTCATTTGACATCTTTGACATTTGCCATCTTGAAATTTGTTATTTTTGACATTTTTTATGGTGACACTTTTTATTTTTGACATTTAACATTGTGACATTTGTCAGTTTTGACATTTGCCATCTTGAAATTTGTCATTTTTGACATTTTTCATGGTGACACTTTTCATTTTTGACATTTGTCATTTGACATCTTAGACATTTGCCATCTTGAAATTTGTCATTTTTGACACTTTTCATTTTTGACATTTAGCATTGTGACATTTGTCATTTGACATCTTTGACATTTGCCATCTTGAAATTTGTCATTTTTGACATTTTTCATGGTGACACTTTTCATTTTTGACATTTAGCATTGTGACATTTGTCAGTTTTGACATTTGCCATCTTGAAATTTGTCATTTTTGACACTTTTTATAGTGACACTTTTCATTTTTAACATTTAGCATTGTGACATTTGTCATTTGACATCTTTGACATTTGCCATCTTGAAATTTGTCATTTTTGACATTTTTCATGGTGACACTTTTCATTTTTGACATTAAGCATTGTGACATTTGTCATTTGACATCTTTGACATTTGCCATCTTGAAATTTGTCAAGTTTGACATTTAGCATTGTGACATTTGTCATTTGACATCTTTGACATTTGCCATCTTGAAATTTGTTATTTTTGACATTTTTCATGTTGACACTTTTCATTTTTGACATTTAGCATTGTGACATTTTTCAGTTTTGACATTTGCCATCTTGAAATTTGTCATTTTTGACATTTAGCATTGTGACATCTGTCATTTGACATCTTTGACATTTGTCATCTTGAAATTTGTCATTTTTGACATTTTTCATGGTGACACTTTTTATTTGTGACATTTAGCATTGTGACATTTGTCATTTGACATCTTTGACATTTGCTATCTTGAAATTTGTCATTTTTGACATTTGCTATCTTGAAATTTGTCATTTTTGACATTTAGCATTGTGACATTTGTCATTTGACATCTTGGACATTTGCCATCTTGAAATTTGTCATTTTTGACATTTTTCATGGTGACACTTTTCATTTTTGACATTGAGCATTGTGACATTTGTCATTTGACATCTTTGACATTTGCCATCTTGAAATTTGTCATTTTTGACATTTTTCATGGTGACACTTTTCATTTTTGACATTTAGCATTGTGACATTTGTTATTTGACATCTTTGACATTTGCCATCTTGAAATTTGTTATTTTTGACATTTAGCATTGTGACATTTGTCATTTGACATCTTGGACATTTGCCATCTTGAAATTTGTCATTTTTGACATTTTTCATGGTGACATTTATCATTTTTCACATTTAGCATTGTGACATTTGTCATTTGACATCTTTGACATTTGCCATCTTAAAATTTGTCATTTTTGACATTTTTCATGGTGACACTTTTCATTTTTGACATTTAGCATTGTGACATTTGTCAGTTTTGACATTTGCCATCTTGAAATTTGTCATTTTTGACATTTTCATGGTGACACTTTTCATTTTTGACATTTAGCATTGTGACATTTGTCATTTGACATCTTTGACATTTGCCATCTTGAAATTTGTCATTTTTGACATTTTTCATGGTGACACCTTTCATTTTTGACATTTAGCATTGTGACATTTGTCATTTGACATCTTTGACATTTGTCATCTTGAAATTTGTCATTTTTGACATTTTTCATGGTGACACTTTTCATTTTTGACATTTAGCATTGTGACATTTGTCATTTGACATCTTTGACATTTGCCATCTTGAAATTTGTCATTTTTGACATTTAGCATAGTGACATTTGTCATTTGACATCTTTGATATTTGCCATCTTGAAATTTGTCATTTTTGACATTTTTCATGGTGACACTATTCATATTTGACATTTAGCATTGTGACATTGGTCATTTGATATCTTTGACATTTGCCATCTTGAAATTTGTCATTTTTGACATTTTTCATGGTGACACTTTTCATTTTTGACATTTAGCATTGTAACATTTGTCATATTCGACATCTTTGACATTTGCCATCTTGAAATTTGTCATTTTTGACATTTTTCATGGTGACAATTTCCATTTTTAACATTTAGCATTGTGACATTTGTCATTTGACATCTTTGACATTTGCCATCTTGAAATTTGTCATTATTGACATTTCTCATGGGGACACTTTTCATTTTTGACATTTGTCATTTGACATCTTTGACATTTGCCATCTTAAAATTTGTCATTTTTGACATTTTTCATGGTGACACTTTTTATTTTTGACATTTAGCATTGTGACATTTGTCATTTGACATCTTTGACATTTGCCATCTTGAAATTTGTTATTTTTGACATTTTTTACGGTGACACTTTTCATTTTTGACATTTAGCATTGTGACATTTGTCATTTGACATCTTAGACATTTGCCATCTTGAAATTTGTCATTTTTGAAATTTGTCATTTTTGACACTTTTCATTTTTGACATTTAGCATTGTGACATTTGTCATTTGACATCTTTGACATTTGCCATCTTGAAATTTGTCATTTTTGACGTTTTTCATGGTGACACTTTTCATTTTTGACATTTAGCATTGTGACATTTGTCATTTGACATCTTGGACATTTGCCATCTTGAAATTTGTCATTTTTGACATTTTTCATGGTGACACTTATCATTTTTGACATTTAGCATTGTGACATTTGTCAGTTTTGACATTTGCCATCTTGAAATTTGTCATTTTTGACATTTTTCATGGTGACACCTTTCATTTTTGACATTTAGCATTGTGACATTTGTCATTTGACATCTTTGACATTTGTCATCTTGAAATTTGTCATTTTTGACATTTTTCATAGTGACACTTTTCATTTTTGACATTTAGCATTGTGACATTTGTCATTTGACATCTTTGACATTTGCCATCTTGAAATTTGTCATTTTTGACATTTTTCATGGTGACACTTTTCATTTTTGACATTTAGCATTGTGACATTTGTCATTTGACATCTTTGACATTTGCCATCTTAAAATTTGTCATTTTTGACATTTTTCATGGTGACACTTTTCATTTTTGACATTTAGCATTGTGACATTTGTCATTTGACATCTTTGACATTTGCCATCTTGAAATTTGTCATTTTTGACATTTTTCATGGTGACACTTTTCATTTTTGACATTGAGCATTGTGATATTTGTCATTTAACATCTTTGACATTTGCCATCTTGAAATTTGTCATTTTTGACATTTTTCATGGTAACACTTTTCATTTTCGACATTTAGCATTGTGACATTTGTCATTTGACATCTTTGACATTTGCCATCTTGAAATTTCTTATTTTTGACATTTTTCATGATGACACTTTTCATTTTTGACATTAAGCATTGTGACATTTGTCATTTGACATCTTTGACATTTGCCACCTTGAAATTTGTTATTTTTGACATTTTTCATGGTGACACTTTTTATTTTTGACATTTAGCATTGTGACATTTGTCATTTGACATCTTTGACATTTGCCATCTTGAAATTTGTCATTTTTGACATTTTTCATGGTGACACTTTTCATTTTTGACATTTAGCATTGTGACATTTGTCATTTGACATCTTTGACATTTGCCATCTTGAAATTTCTTATTTTTGACATTTTTCATGATGACACTTTTCATTTTTGACATTAAGCATTGTGACATTTGTCATTTGACATCTTTGACATTTGCCACCTTGAAATTTGTTATTTTTGACATTTTTCATGGTGACACTTTTTATTTTTGACATTTAGCATTGTGACATTTGTCATTTGACATCTTTGACATTTGCCATCTTAAAATTTGTCATTTTTGACATTTTTCATGGTGACACTTTTCATTTTTGACATTTAGCATTGTGACATTTGTCATTTGACATCTTTGACATTTGCCATCTTGAAATTTGTCATTTTTGACATTTTTCATGGTGACACTTTTCATTTTTGACATTTAGCATTGTGATATTTGTCATTTGACATCTTTCACATTTGCCATCTTGAAATTTGTCATTTTTGACATTTTTCATGGTGACACTTTTCTTTTTTGACATTTAGCATTGTGACATTTGTCATTTGACATCTTTGACATTTGCCATCTTGAAATTTGTTATTTTTGACACTTTTCATGGTGACACTTTTCATTTTTGACATTTAGCATTGTGACATTTGTCATTTGACATCTTTGACATTTGCCATCTTGAAATTTGTCATTTTTGACATTTTTCATGGTGACACTTTTTATTTTTGACATTTAGCATTGTGACATTTGTCATTTGACATCTTTGACATTTGCCATCTTGAAATTTGTTATTTTTGACATTTTTCATGGTGACACTTTTCATTTTTGACATTTAGCATTGTGACATTTGTCATTTGACATCTTTGACATTTGCCATCTTGAAATTTGTCATTTTTGACATTTTTTATGGTGACACTTTTTATTTTTGACATTTAGCATTGTGACATTTGTCATTTGACATCTTTGACATTTGCCATCTTGAAATTTGTCATTTTTGACATTTAGCATTGTGACATTTGTCATTTGACATCTTGGACATTTGCCATCTTGAAATTTGTCATTTTTGACATTTTTCATGGTGACACTTATCATTTTTGACATTTAGCATTGTGACATTTGTCAGTTTTGACATTTGCCATCTTGAAATTTGTCATTTTTGACATTTTTCATGGTAACACTTTTCATTTTTGACATTTAGCATTGTGACATTTGTCATTTGACATCTTTGACATTTGCCATCTTGAAATTTGTTATTTTTGACATTTTTCATGGTGACACTTTTCATTTTTGACATTTAGCATTGTGACATTTGTCATTTGACATCTTCTACATTTGCCATCTTGAAATTTGTCATTTTTGACATTTTTCATGGTGACACTTTTCATTTTTGACATTTAGCATTGTGACATTTGTCATTTGACATCTTTGACATTTGCCATCTTGAAATTTGTCATTTTTGACATTTTTCATGGTGAGACTTTTCATTTTTGACATTTAGCATTGTGACATTTGTCATTTGACTTCTTTGACATTTGCCATTTTGAAATTTGTCATTTTTGACATTTAGCATTGTGACATTTGTCATTTGACATCTTTGACATTTGCCATCTTGAAATTTGTTATTTTTGACATTTTTCATGGTGACACTTTTCATTTTTGACATTTAGCATTGTGACATTTGTCAGTTTTGACATTTGCCATCTTGAAATTTGTCATTTTTGACATTTTATGGTGACACTTTTCATTTTTGACATTTAGCATTGTGACATTTGTCATTTGACATCTTTGACATTTGCCATCTTGAAATTTGTTATTTTTGACATTTTTCATGGTGACACTTTTTATTTTTGACATTTAGCATTGTGACATTTGTCATTTGACATCTTTGACATTTGCCATCTTGAAATTTGTCATTTTTGACATTTTTCATGGTGACACTTTTCATTTTTGACATTTAGCATTGTCATTTGACATCTTTGACATTTGCCATCTTGAAATTTGTTATTTTTAACATTTTTCATAGTGACACTTTTCATTTTTGACATTTAGCATTGTGACATTTGTCATTTGACATCTTTGACATTTGCCATCTTAAAATTTGTCATTTTTGACATTTTTCATGGTGACACTTTTCATTTTTGACATTTAGCATTGTGACATTTGTCATTTGACATCTTTGACATTTGCCATCTTGAAATTTGTCATTTTTGACATTTAGCATTGTGACATTTGTCATTTGACATCTTTGATATTTGCCATCTTGAAATTTGTCATTTTTGACATTTTTCATGGTGACACTTTTCATTTTTGACATTTAGCATTGTGACATTTGTCATTTGACATCTTGGACATTTGCCATCTTGAAATTTGTCATTTTTGACATTTTTCATGGTGACACTTTTTATTTTTGACATTTAGCATTGTGACATTTGTCATTTGACATCTTTGACATTTGCCATCTTGAAATTTGTCATTTTTGACATTTTTCATAGTGACACTTTTCATTTTTGACATTTAGCATTGTGACATTTGTCATTTGACATCTTTGATATTTGCCATCTTGAAATTTGTTATTTTTGACATTTTTCATGGTGACACTTTTCATTTTTGACATTTAGCATTGTGACATTTGTCATTTGACATCTTTGACATTTGCCATCTTGAAATTTGTCATTTTTGACATTTTTCATGGTGACACTTTTCATTTTTGACATTTAGCATTGTGACATTTGTCATTTGACATTTGCCATCTTGAAATTTGTTATTTTTGACATTTTTCATGGTAACACTTTTCATTTTTGACATTTAGCATTGTGACATTTGTCATTTGACATCTTTAACATTTGCCATCTTGAAATTTGTCATTTTTGACATTTTTCATGGTGACACTTTTCATTTTTGACATTTGGCATTGTGACATTTGTCAGTTTTGACATTTGCTATCTTGAAATTTGTCATTTTTGACATTTTTCATGGTGACACTTTTAATTTTTGACATTTAGCATTGTGACATTTGTCATTTGACATCTTTGACATTTGCCATCTTGAAATTTGTTATCTTTCACATTTTTCATGGTGACACTTTTCATTTTTGACATTTAGCATTGTGACATTTGTCATTTGACATCTTTGATATATGCCATCTTGAAATTTGTCATTTTTGACATTTTTCATGGTGACACTATTCATTTTTGACATTTAGCATTGTGACATTTGTCACTTGACATCTTTGACATTTGCCATCTTGAAATTTGTTATTTTTGACATTTTTCATGGTGACACTTTTCATTTTTGACATTTAGCATTGTGACATGTGTCATTTGACATCTTTGACATTTGCCATCTTGAAATTTGTCATTTTTGACATTTTTCATGGTGACACTTTTCATTTTTGACATTTAGCATTGTGACATTTGTCATTTGACATCTTTGACATTTGCCATCTTAAAATTTGTCATTTTTGACATTTAGCATGGTGACATTTGTCATTTGACATCTTGGACATTTGCCATCTTGAAATTTGTCATTTTTGACATTTTTCATGGTGACACTATTCATTTTTGACATTTAGCATTGTGACATTTGTCACTTGACATCTTTGACATTTGCCATCTTGAAATTTGTTATTTTTGACATTTTTCATGGTGACACTTTTCATTTTTGACAGTTAGCATTGTGACATTTGTCATTTGACATCTTTGACATTTGCCATCTTGAAATTTGTTATTTTTGACATTTTTCATGGTGACACTTTTCATTTTTGACATTTAGCATTGTGACATTTGTCGTTTGACATCTTTGACATTTGCCATCTTGAAATTTGTTATTTTTGACATTTTTCATGGTGACACTTTTCATTTTTGACATTTAGCATTGTGACATTTGTCATTTGACATCTTTGACATTTGCCATCTTGAAATTTGTTATTTTTGACATTTTTCATGGTGACACTTATCATTTTTGACATTTAGCATTGTGACATTTGTCATTTGACATCTTTGACATTTGCCATCTTGAAATTTGTCATTTTTGACATTTTTTATGGTGACACTTTTCATTTTTGACATTTAGCATTGTGACATTTGTCATTTGACATCTTTGACATTTGCCATCTTGAAATTTGTCATTTTTGACATTTAGCATTGTGACATTTGTCATTTGACATCTTTGATATTTGCCATCTTGAAATTTGTCATTTTTGACATTTTTCATGGTGACACTTTTCATTTTTGACATTTAGCATTGTGACATTTGTCATTTGACATCTTTGACATTTGCCATCTTGAAATTTGTTATTTTTGACATTTTTCATGGTGACACTTTTCATTTTTGACATTTAGCATTGTGACATTTGTCAGTTTTGACATTTGCCATCTTGAAATTTGTCATTTTTGACATTTTTCATGGTGACACTTTTCATTTTTGACATTTAGCATTGTGACATTTGTCATTTGACATCTTTGACATTTGCCATCTAGAAATTTGTTATTTTTGACATTTTTCATGGTGACACTTTTCATTTTTGACATTTAGCATTGTGACATTTGTCATTTGACATCTTTGACATTTGCCATCTTGAAATTTGTTATTTTTGACATTTTTCATGGTGACACTTATCATTTTTGACATTTAGCATTGTGACATTTGTCATTTGACATCTTTGACATTTGCCATCTTGAAATTTGTCATTTTTGACATTTTTCATGGTGACACTTTTCATTTTTGACATTTAGCATTGTGACATTTGTCATTTGACATCTTTGACATTTGCCATCTTAAAATTTGTTATTTTTGAAATTTTTCATGGTGACACTTTTCATTTTTGACATTTAGCATTGTGACATTTGTCATTTGACATCTTTGACATTTGCCATCTTGAAATTTGTCATTTTTGACATTTTTCATGGTGACACTTTTCATTTTTGACATTTAGCATTGTGACATTTGTCATTTGACATCTTTGACATTTGCCATCTTGAAATTTGTTTTTTTTGACATTTTTTATGGTGACACTTTTCATTTTTGACATTTAGCATTGTGACATTTGTCATTTGACATCTTTGACATTTGCCATCTTGAAATTTGTTATTTTTGACATTTTTCATGGTGACACTTTTCATTTTTGACATTTAGCATTGTGACATTTGTCAGTTTTGACATTGGCCATCTTGAAATTTGTCATTTTTGACATTTTTCATGGTGAAACTTTTCATTTTTGACATTTAGCATTGTGACATTTGTCATTTGACATCTTTGACATTTGCCATCTTGAAATTTGTTATTTTTGACATTTAGCATTGTGACATTTGTCATTTGACATCTTTGACATTTGCCATCTTGAAATTTGTTATTTTTGACATTTTTCATGGTGACACTTTTCATTTTTGACATTTAGCATTGTGACATTTGTCATTTGACATCTTTGACATTTGCCATCTTGAAATTTGTCATTTTTGACATTTTTCATGGTGACACTTTTCATTTTTGACATTTAGCATTGTGACATTTGTCATTTTACATCTTTGACATTTGCCATCTTGAAATTTGTTATTTTTGACATTTTTCATGGTGACACTTTTCATTTTTGACATTTAGCATTGTGACATTTGTCATTTGACATCTTTGACATTTGCCATCTTGAAATTTGTTATTTTTGACATTTTTCATGGTGACACTTTTCATTTTTGACATTTAGCATTGTGACATTTGTCAGTTTTGACATTTGCCATCTTGAAATTTGTCATTTTTGACATTTTTCATGGTGAAACTTTTCATTTTTGACATTTAGCATTGTGACATTTGTCATTTGACATCTTTGACATTTGCCATCTTGAAATTTGTCATTTTTGACATTTAGCATTGTGACATTTGTCATCTTTGACATTTGCCATCTTGAAATTTGTTATTTTTGACATTTTTCATGGTGACACTTTTTATTTTTGACATTTAACATTGTGACATTTGTCAGTTTTGACATTTGCCATCTTGAAATTTGTCATTTTTGACATTTTTCATCGTGACACTTTTCATTTTTGACATTTAGCATTGTGACATTTGTCATTTGACATCTTAGACATTTGCCATTTTGAAATTTGTCATTTTTGACACTTTTCATTTTTGACATTTAGCATTGTGACATTTGTCATTTGACATCTTTGACATTTGCCATCTTGAAATTTGTCATTTTTGACATTTTTCATGGTGACACTTTTCATTTTTGACATTTAGCATTGTGACATTTGTCAGTTTTGACATTTGCCATCTTGAAATTTGTCATTTTTGACATTTTTCATGGTGACACTTTTCATTTTTAACATTTAGCATTGTGACATTTGTCATTTGACATCTTTGACATTTGCCATCTTGAAATTTGTCATTTTTGACATTTTTCATGGTGACACTTTTCATTTTTGACATTTAGCATTGTGACATTTGTCATTTGACATCTTTGACATTTGCCATCTTGAAATTTGTCATTTTTGACATTAAGCATTGTGACATTTGTCATTTGACATCTTTGACATTTGCCATCTTGAAATTTGTTATTTTTGACATTTTTCATGGTGACACTTTTCATTTTTGACATTTAGCATTGTGACATTTTTCAGTTTTGACATTTGCCATCTTAAAATTTGTCATTTTTGACATTTAGCATTGTGACATTTGTCATTTGACATCTTTGACATTTGTCATCTTGAAATTTGTCATTTTTGACATTTTTCATGGTGACACTTTTTATTTTTGACATTTAGCATTGTGACATTTGTCATTTGACATCTTTGACATTTGCCATCTTGAAATTTGTCATTTTTGACATTTAGCATTGTGATATTTGTCATTTGACATCTTTGACATTCGCCATCTTGAAATTTGTCATTTTTGACATTTTTTATGGTGACACTTTTCATTTTTGACATTTAGCATTGTGACATTTGTCATTTGACATCTTTGACATTTGTCATCTTGAAATTTGTTATTTTTGACATTTTTCATGGTGACACTTTTCATTTTTAACATTTAGCATTGTGACATTTCTCATTTGACATCTTTGACATTTGCCATCTTGAAATTTGTCATTTTTGACATTTTTCATGGTGACACTTTTCATTTTTGACATTTAGCATTGTGACATTTGTCATTTGACATCTTTGACATTTGCCATCTTGAAATTTGTCATTTTTGACATTTTTCATGGTGACACTTTTCATTTTTGACATTTAGCATTGTGACATTTGTCATTTGACATCTTTGACATTTGCCATCTTAAAATTTGTCATTTTTGACATTTAGCATTGTGACATTTGTCAGTTTTGACATTTGCCATCTTGAAATTTGTCATTTTTGATATTAAGCATTGTGACACTTTTCATTTTTGACATTTAGCATTGTGACATTTGTCATTTGCCATCTTAGACATTTGCCATCTTGAAATTTGTCATTTTTGACACTTTTTATTTTTGACATTTAGCATTGTGACATTTGTCATTTGACATCTTTGACATTTGCCATCTTGAAATTTGTCATTTTTGACAGTTTTCATGGTGACACTTTTCATTTTTGACATTTAGCATTGTGACATTTGTCATTTGACATCTTTGACATTTGCCATCTTGAAATTTGTCATTTTTGACATTTTTCATGGTGACACTTTTCATTTTTGACATTTAGCATTGTTACATTTGTCATTTGACATCTTTGACATTTGCATCTTGAAATTTGTCATTTTTGACATTTAGCATTGTGATATTTGTCATTTGACATCTTTGACATTTGCCATCTAGAAATTTGTCATTTTTGACATTTTTCATGGTGACACTTTTCATTTTTGACATTTAGCATTGTTACATTTGTCATTTGACATCTTTGACATTTGCCATCTTGAAATTTGTCATTTTTGACATTTAGCATTGTGATATTTGTCATTTGCCATCTTGAAATTTGTCATTTTTGACATTTTTCATGGTGACACTTATCATTTTTGACATTTAGAATTGTGACATTTGTCATTTGAAATCTTTGACATTTGCCATCTTGAAATTTGTTATTTTTGACATTTTTTATGGTGACTCTTTTCATTTTTGACATTTAGCATTGTTACATTTGTCATTTGACATCTTTGACATTTGCCATCTTGAAATTTGTCATTTTTGACATTTTTCATGGTGACACTTTTCATTTTTGACATTTAGCATTGTGACATTTGTCATTTGACATCTTTGACATTTGCCATCTTGAAATTTGTCATTTTTAACATTTAGCATTGTGACATTTGTCATTTGACATCTTGGACATTTGCCATCTTGAAATTTGTCATTTTTGACATTTTTCATAGTGACACTTATCATTTTTGACATTTAGCATTGTGACATTTGTCAGTTATGATATTTGCCATCTTGAAATTTGTCATTTTTGACATTTTTCATGGTGACACTTTTTATTTTTGACATTTAGCATTGTGACATTTGTCATTTGACATCTTTGACATTTGCCATCTTGAAATTTGTTATTTTTGACATTTTTCATGGTGACACTTTTCATTTTTGACATTTAGCATTGTGACATTTGTCGTTTGACATCTTTGACATTTGCCATCTTGAAATTTGTCATTTTTGACATTTTTCATGGTGACACTTTTCATTTTTGACATTTAGCATTGTGACATTTGTCATTTGACATCTTTGACATCTTTGACATTTGCCATCTTGAAATTTGTTATTTTTGACATTTTTCATGGTGACACTTATCATTTTTGACATTTAGCATTGTGACATTTGTCATTTGACATCTTTGACATTGGCCATCTTGAAATTTGTTATTTTTGACATTTTTTATGGTGACACTTTTCATTTTTGACATTTAGCATTGTGACATTTGTCATTTGACATCTTTGACATTTGCCATCTTAAAATTTGTTATTTTTGACATTTTTCATGGTGACACTTCTCATTTTTGACATTTAGCATTGTGACATTTGTCAGTTTTGACATTTGCCATCTTGAAATTTGTCATTTTTGACATTTTTCATGGTGACACTTTTCATTTTTGACATTTAGCATTGTGACATTTGTCATGTGACATCTTTGACATTTGCCATCTTGAAATTTGTTATTTTTGACATTTTTCATGGTGACACTTTTCATTTTTGACATTTAGCATTGTGACATTTGTCATTTGACATCTTTGACATTTGCCATCTTGAAATTTGTCATTTTTGACATTTTTCATGGTGACACTTTTCATTTTTGACATTTAGCATTGTGACATTTGTCATTTGACATCTTTGACATTTGCCATCTTGAAATTTGTTATTTTTGACATTTTTTATGGTGACACTTTTCATTTTTGACATTTAGCATTGTGACATTTGTCATTTGACATCTTTGACATTTGCCATCTTAAAATTTGTCATTTTTGACATTTTTCATGGTGACACTTTTCATTTTTGACATTTAGCATTGTGACATTTGTCATTTGACATCTTTGACATTTGCCATCTTGAAATTTGTTATTTTTGACATTTTTCATGGTGACACTTTTCATTTTTGACATTTAGCATTGTGACATTTGTCATTTGACATCTTTGACATTTGCCATCTTGAAATTTGTTATTTTTGACATTTTTCATGGTGACACTTTTTATTTTTGACATTTAACATTGTGACATTTGTCAGTTTTGACATTTGCCATCTTGAAATTTGTCATTTTTGACATTTTTCATGGTGACACTTTTCATTTTTGACATTTGTCATTTGACATCTTAGACATTTGCCATCTTGAAATTTGTCATTTTTGACACTTTTCATTTTTGACATTTAGCATTCTGACATTTGTCATTTGACATCTTTGACATTTGCCATCTTGAAATTTGTCATTTTTGACATTTTTCATGGTGACACTTTTCATTTTTGACATTTAGTATTGTGACATTTGTCAGTTTTGACATTTGCCATCTTGAAATTTGTCATTTTTGACACTTTTTATGGTGACACTTTTCATTTTTAACATTTAGCATTGTGACATTTGTCATTTGACATCTTTAACATTTGCCATCTTGAAATTTGTCATTTTTGACATTTTTCATGGTGACACTTTTCATTTTTGACATTTAGCATTGTGACATTTGTCATTTGCCATCTTTGACATTTGCCATCTTGAAATTTGTCATGTTTGACATTTAGCATTGTGACATTTGTCATTTGACATCTTTGACATTTGCCATCTTGAAATTTGTTATTTTTGACATTTTTCATGGTGACACTTTTCATTTTTGACATTTAGCATTGTGACATTTTTCAGTTTTGACATTTGCCATCTTGAAATTTGTCATTTTTGACATTTAGCATTGTGACATCTGTCATTTGACATCTTTGACATTTGTCATCTTGAAATTTGTCATTTTTGACATTTTTCATGGTGACACTTTTTATTCGTGACATTTAGCATTGTGACATTTGTCATTTGACATCTTTGACATTTACTATCTTGAAATTTGTCATTTTTGACATTTAGCATTGTGACATTTGTCATTTGACATCTTGGACATTGGCCATCTTGAAATTTGTCATTTTTGACATTTTTCATGGTGACACTTTTCATTTTTGACATTTAGCATTGTGACATTTGTCATTTGACATCTTTGACATTTGCCATCTTGAAATTTGTCATTTTTGACATTTTTCATGGTGACACTTTTCATTTTTGACATTTAGCATTGTGACATTTGTCATTTGACATCTTTGACATTTGCCATCTTGAAATTTGTCATTTTTGACATTTAGCATTGTGACATTTGTCATTTGACATCTTGGACATTTGCCATCTTGAAATTTGTCATTTTTGACATTTTTCATGGTGACACTTATCATTTTTGACATTTAGCATGGTGACATTTGTCATTTGACATCTTTCACATTTGCCATCTTGAAATTTGTCATTTTTGACATTTTTCATGGTGACACCTTTCATTTTTGACATTTAGCATTGTGACATTTGTCATTTGACATCTTTGACATTTGTCATCTTGAAATTTGTCATTTTTGACATTTTTCATGGTGACACTTTTCATTTTTGACATTTAGCATTGTGACATTTGTCATTTGACATCTTTGACATTTGCCATCTTGAAATTTGTCATTTTTGACATTTAGCATAGTGACATTTGTCATTTGACATCTTTGATATTTGCCATCTTGAAATTTGTCATTTTTGACATTTTTTATGGTGACACTATTCATATTTGACATTTAGCATTGTGACATTGGTCATTTGACATCTTTGACATTTGCCATCTTGAAATTTGTCATTTTTGACATTTTTCATGGTGACACTTTTCATTTTTGACATTTGTCATATTCGACATCTTTGACATTTGCCATCTTGAAATTTGTCATTTTTGACATTTTTCATGGTGACAATTTTCATTTTTAACATTTAGCATGGTGACATTTGTCATTTGACATCTTTGACATTTGCCATCTTGAAATTTGTCATTATTGACATTTTTCATGGGGACACTTTTCATTTTTGACATTTGTCATTTGACATCTTTGACATTTGCCATCTTAAAATTTGTCATTTTTGACATTTTTCATGGTGACACTTTTCATTTTTGACATTTAGCATTGTGACATTTGTCATTTGACATCTTTGACATTTGCCATCTTGAAATTTGTCATTTTTGACATTTTTTACGGTGACACTTTTCATTTTTGACATTTAGCATTGTGACATTTGTCATTTGACATCTTAGACATTTGCCATCTTGAAATTGGTCATTTTTGAAATTTGTCATTTTTGACACTTTTCATTTTTGACATTTAGCATTGTGACATTTGTCATTTGACATCTTTGACATTTGCCATCTTGAAATTTGTCATTTTTGACGTTTTTCATGGTGACACTTTTCATTTTTGACATTTAGCATTGTGACATTTGTCATTTGACATCTTGGACATTTGCCATCTTGAAATTTGTCATTTTTGACATTTTTCATGGTGACACTTATCATTTTTGACATTTAGCATTGTGACATTTGTCAGTTTTGACATTTGCCATCTTGAAATTTGTCATTTTTGACATTTTTCATGGTGACACCTTTCATTTTTGACATTTAGCATTGTGACATTTGTCATTTGACATCTTTGACATTTGCCATCTTAAAATTTGTCATTTTGGACATTTTTCATGGTGACACTTTTCATTTTTGACATTTAGCATTGTGACATTTGTCATTTGACATCTTTGACATTTGCCATCTTGAAATTTGTCATTTTTGACATTTTTCATGGTGACACTTTTCATTTTTGACATTTAGCATTGTGACATTTGTCATTTGACATCTTTGACATTTGCCATCTTAAAATTTGTCATTTTTGACATTTTTCATGGTGACACTTTTCATTTTTGACATTTAGCATTGTGACATTTGTCATTTGACATCTTTGACATTTGCCATCTTGAAATTTGTCATTTTTGACATTTTTCATGGTGACACTTTTCATTTTTGACATTAAGCATTGTGATATTTGTCATTTGACATCTTTGACATTTGCCATCTTGAAATTTGTGATTTTTGACATTTTTCATGGTGACACTTTTCATTTTCGACATTTAGCATTGTGACATTTGTCATTTGACATCTTTGACATTTGCCATCTTGAAATTTGTTATTTTTGACATTTTTCATGGTGACACTTTTCATTTTGGACATGTAGCATTGTGACATTTGTCATTTGACATCTTTGACATTTGCCATCTTGAAATTTGTCATTTTTGACATTTTTCATGGTGACACTTTTCATTTTTGACATTTAGCATTGTGACATTTGTCATTTGACATCTTTGACATTTGCCATCTTGAAATTTGTCATTTTTGACATTTTTCATGGTGACACTTTTCATTTTTGACATTTAGCATTGTGACATTTGTCATTTGACATCTTTGACATTTGCCACCTTGAAATTTGTTATTTTTGACATTTTTCATGGTGACACTTTTCATTTTCGACATTTAGCATTGTGACATTTGTCATTTGACATCTTTGACATTTGCCATCTTGAAATTTGTTATTTTTGACATTTTTCATGGTGACACTTTTCATTTTGGACATGTAGCATTGTGACATTTGTCATTTGACATCTTTGACATTTGCCATCTTGAAATTTGTCATTTTTGACATTTTTTATGGTGACACTTTTTATTTTTGACATTTAGCATTGTGACATTTGTCATTTGACATCTTTGACATTTGCCATCTTGAAATTTGTCATTTTTGACATTTTTCATGGTGACACTTTTCATTTTCGACATTTAGCATTGTGACATTTGTCATTTGACATCTTTGATATTTGCCATCTTGAAATTTGTCATTTTTGACATTTTATGGTGACACTTTTCATTTTTGACATTTAGCATTGTGACATTTGTCATTTGACATCTTTGACATTTGCCATCTTGAAATTTGTCATTTTTGACATTTTTCATGGTGACACTTTTCATTTTTGACATTTAGCATTGTGACATTTGTCATTTGACATCTTTGACATTTGCCACCTTGAAATTTGTTATTTTTGACATTTTTCATGGTGACACTTTTCATTTTTGACATTTAGCATTGTGACATTTGTCATTTGACATCTTTGACATTTGCCATCTTGAAATTTGTCATTTTTGACATTTTTCATGGTGACACTTTTCATTTTTGACATTTAGCATTGTGACATTTGTCATTTGACATCTTTGACATTTGCCATCTTGAAATTTGTCATTTTTGACATTTTTCATGGTGACACTTTTCATTTTTGACATTTAGCATTGTGATATTTGTCATTTGACATCTTTCACATTTGCCATCTTGAAATTTGTCATTTTTTACATTTTTCATGGTGACACTTTTCATTTTTGACATTTAGCATTGTGACATTTGTCATTTGACATCTTTGACATTTGCCATCTTGAAATTTGTTATTTTTGACATTTTTCATGGTGACACTTTTCATTTTTGACATTTAGCATTGTGACATTTGTCATTTGACATCTTTGACATTTGCCATCTTGAAATTTGTCATTTTTGACATTTTTCATGGTGACACTTTTCATTTTTGACATTTAGCATTGTGACATTTGTCATTTGACATCTTTGACATTTGCCATCTTGAAATTTGTCATTTTTGACATTTTTTATGGTGACACTTTTCATTTTTGACATTTAGCATTGTGACATTTGTCATTTGACATCTTTGACATTTGCCATCTTGAAATTTGTCATTTTTGACATTTAGCATTGTGACATTTGTCATTTGACATCTTGGACATTTGCCATCTTGAAATTTGTCATTTTTGACATTTTTTATGGTGACACTTATCATTTTTGACATGTAGCATTGTGACATTTGTCAGTTTTGACATTTGCCATCTTGAAATTTGTCATTTTTGACATTTTTCATGGTAACACTTTTCATTTTTGACATTTAGCATTGTGACATTTGTCATTTGACATCTTTGACATTTGCCATCTTGAAATTTGTTATTTTTGACATTTTTCATGGTGACACTTTTTATTTTTGACATTTAGCATTGTGACATTTGTCATTTGACATCTTTGACATTTGCCATCTTGAAATTTGTTATTTTTGACATTTTTCATGGTGACACTTTTCATTTTTGACATTAAGCATTGTGACATTTGTCATTTGACATCTTTGATATTTGCCATCTTGAAATTTGTCATTTTTGACATTTTATGGTGACACTTTTCATTTTTGACATTTAGCATTGTGACATTTGTCATTTGACATCTTTGACATTTGCCATCTTGAAATTTGTCATTTTTGACATTTTTCATGGTGACACTTTTCATTTTTGACATTTAGCATTGTGACATTTGTCATTTGACATCTTTGACATTTGCCACCTTGAAATTTGTTATTTTTGACATTTTTCATGGTGACACTTTTCATTTTTGACATTTGTCATTTGACATCTTTGACATTTGCCATCTTGAAATTTGTCATTTTTGACATTTTTCATGGTGACACTTTTCATTTTTGACATTTAGCATTGTGACATTTGTCATTTGACATCTTTGACATTTGCCATCTTGAAATTTGTCATTTTTGACATTTTTCATGGTGACACTTTTCATTTTTGACATTTAGCATTGTGATATTTGTCATTTGACATCTTTCACATTTGCCATCTTGAAATTTGTCATTTTTGACATTTTTCATGGTGACACTTTTCATTTTTGACATTTAGCATTGTGACATTTGTCATTTGACATCTTTGACATTTGCCATCTTGAAATTTGTTATTTTTGACATTTTTCATGGTGACACTTTTCATTTTTGACATTTAGCATTGTGACATTTGTCATTTGACATCTTTGACATTTGCCATCTTGAAATTTGTCATTTTTGACATTTTTCATGGTGACACTTTTCATTTTTGACATTTAGCATTGTGACATTTGTCATTTGACATCTTTGACATTTGCCATCTTGAAATTTGTCATTTTTGACATTTTTTATGGTGACACTTT
This sequence comes from Altica lythri, assembly GCA_964028335.1. Taxonomy (NCBI): domain Eukaryota; kingdom Metazoa; phylum Arthropoda; class Insecta; order Coleoptera; family Chrysomelidae; genus Altica; species Altica lythri. The sequence continues at coordinate 30,780,909 of OZ034800.1, forward strand.
TCATTTTTGACATTTAGCATTGTGACATTTGTCATTTGACATCTTTGACATTTGCCATCTTGAAATTTGTCATTTTTGACATTTAGCATTGTGACATTTGTCATTTGACATCTTGGACATTTGCCATCTTGAAATTTGTCATTTTTGACATTTTTCATGGTGACACTTATCATTTTTGACATGTAGCATTGTGACATTTGTCAGTTTTGACATTTGCCATCTTGAAATTTGTCATTTTTGACATTATTCATGGTAACACTTTTCATTTTTGACATTTAGCATTGTGACATTTGTCATTTGACATCTTTGACATTTGCCATCTTAAAATTTGTTATTTTTGACATTTTTCATGGTGACACTTTTCATTTTTGACATTTAGCATTGTGACATTTGTCATTTGACATCTTTGACATTTGCCATCTTGAAATTTGTCATTTTTGACATTTTTCATGGTGACACTTTTCATTTTTGACATTTAGCATTGTGACATTTGTCATTTGACATCTTTGACATTTGCCATCTTGAAATTTGTCATTTTTGACATTTAGCATTGTGACATTTGTCATTTGACATCTTTGACATTTGCCATCTTGAAGTTTGTTATTTTTGACAATTTTCATTGTGACACTTTTTATTTTTGACATTTAACATTGTGACATTTGTCAGTTTTGACATTTGCCATCTTGAAATTTGTCATTTTTGACATATTTCATGGTGACACTTTTCATTTTTGACATTTGTCATTTGACATCTTAGACATTTGCCATCTTGAAATTTGTCATTTTTGACACTTTTCATTTTTGACATTTAGCATTGTGACATTTGTCATTTGACATCTTTGACATTTGCCATCTTGAAATTTGTCATTTTTGACATTTTTCATGGTGACACTTTTCATTTTTGACATTTAGCATTGTGACATTTGTCAGTTTTGACATTTGCCATCTTGAAATTTGTCATTTTTGACACTTTTTATGGTGACACTTTTCATTTTTAACATTTAGCATTGTGACATTTGTCATTTGACATCTTTGACATTTGCCATCTTGAAATTTGTCATTTTTGACATTTTTCATGGTGACACTTTTCATTTTTGACATTTAGCATTGTGACATTTGTCATTTGACATCTTTGACATTTGCCATCTTGAAATTTGTCAAGTTTGACATTTAGCATTGTGACATTTGTCATTTGACATCTTTGTCATTTGCCATCTTGAAATTTGTTATTTTTGACATTTTTCATGGTGACACTTTTCATTTTTGACATTTAGCATTGTGACATTTTTCAGTTTTGACATTTGCCATCTTGAAATTTGTCATTTTTGACATTTAGCATTGTGACATCTGTCATTTGACATCTTTGACATTTGTCATCTTGAAATTTGTCACTTTTGACATTTTTCATGGTGGCACTTTTTATTTGTGACATTTAGCATTGTGACATTTGTCATTTGACATCTTTGACATTTGCTATCTTGAAATTTGTCATTTTTGACATTTAGCATTGTGACATTTGTCATTTGACATCTTGGACATTTGCCATCTTGAAATTTGTCATTTTTGACATTTTTCATGGTGACACTTTTCATTTTTGACATTTAGCATTGTGACATTTGTCATTTGACATCTTTGACATTTGCCATCTTGAAATTTGTCATTTTTGACATTTTTCATGGTGACACTTTTCATTTTTGACATTTAGCATTGTGACATTTGTTATTTGACATCTTTGACATTTGCCATCTTGAAATTTGTCATTTTTGACATTTAGCATTGTGACATTTGTCATTTGACATCTTGGACATTTGCCATCTTGAAATTTGTCATTTTTGACATTTTTCATGGTGACACTTATCATTTTTTACATTTAGCATTGTGACATTTGTCATTTGACATCTTTGACATTTGCCATCTTGAAATTTGTCATTTTTGACATTTTTCATGGTGACACTTTTCATTTTTGACATTTAGCATTGTGACATTTGTCAGTTTTGACATTTGCCATCTTAAAATTTGTCATTTTTGACATTTTCATGGTGACACTTTTCATTTTTGACATTTAGCATTGTGACATTTGTCATTTGACATCTTTGACATTTGCCATCTTGAAATTTGTCATTTTTGACATTTTTCATGGTGACACCTTTCATTTTTGACATTTAGCATTGTGACATTTGTCATTTGACATCTTTGACATTTGTCATCTTGAAATTTGTCATTTTTGACATTTTTCATGGTGACACTTTTCATTTTTGACATTTAGCATTGTGACATTTGTCATTTGACATCTTTGACATTTGCCATCTTGAAATTTGTCATTTTTGACATTTAGCATAGTGACATTTGTCATTTGACATCTTTGATATTTGCCATCTTGAAATTTGTCATTTTTGACATTTTTCATGGTGACACTATTCATATTTGACATTTAGCATTGTGACATTGGTCATTTGACATCTTTGACATTTGCCATCTTGAAATTTGTCATTTTTGACATTTTTCATGGTGACACTTTTCATTTTTGACATTTAGCATTGTGACATTTGTCATATTCGACATCTTTGACATTTGCCATCTTGAAATTTGTCATTTTTGACATTTTTCATGGTGACAATTTCCATTTTTAACATTTAGCATTGTGACATTTGTCATTTGACATCTTTGACATTTGCCATCTTGAAATTTGTCATTATTGACATTTTTCATGGGGACACTTTTCATTTTTGACATTTGTCATTTGACATCTTTGACATTTGCCATCTTAAAATTTGTCATTTTTGACATTTTTCATGGTGACACTTTTTATTTTTGACATTTAGCATTGTGACATTTGTCATTTGACATCTTTGACATTTGCCATCTTGAAATTTGTCATTTTTGACATTTTTTACGGTGACACTTTTCATTTTTGACATTTAGCATTGTGACATTTGTCATTTGACATCTTAGACATTTGCCATCTTGAAATTTGTCATTTTTGAAATTTGTCATTTTTGACACTTTTCATTTTTGACATTTAGCATTGTGACATTTGTCATTTGACATCTTTGACATTTGCCATCTTGAAATTTGTCATTTTTGACGTTTTTCATGGTGACACTTTTCATTTTTGACATTTAGCATTGTGACATTTGTCATTTGACATCTTGGACATTTGCCATCTTGAAATTTGTCATTTTTGACATTTTTCATGGTGACACTTATTATTTTTGACATTTAGCATTGTGACATTTGTCAGTTTTGACATTTGCCATCTTGAAATTTGTCATTTTTGACATTTTTCATGGTGACACTTTTCATTTTTGACATTTAGCATTGTGACATTTGTCATTTGACATCTTTGACATTTGCCATCTTAAAATTTGTCATTTTTGACATTTTTCATGGTGACACTTTTCATTTTTGACATTTAGCATTGTGACATTTGTCATTTGACATCTTTGACATTTGCCATCTTGAAATTTGTCATTTTTGACATTTTTCATGGTGACACTTTTCATTTTTGACATTTAGCATTGTGACATTTGTCATTTGACATCGTTGACATTTGCCATCTTAAAATTTGTCATTTTTGACATTTTTCATGGTGACACTTTTCATTTTTGACATTTAGCATTGTGACATTTGTCATTTGACATCTTTGACATTTGCCATCTTGAAATTTGTCATTTTTGACATTTTTCATGGTGACACTTTTCATTTTTGACATTGAGCATTGTGATATTTGTCATTTGACATCTTTGACATTTGCCATCTTGAAATTTGTCATTTTTGACATTTTTCATGGTAACACTTTTCATTTTCGACATTTAGCATTGTGACATTTGTCATTTGACATCTTTGACATTTGCCATCTTGAAATTTGTTATTTTTGACATTTTTCATGGTGACACTTTTCATTTTGGACATGTAGCATTGTGACATTTGTCATTTGACATCTTTGACATTTGCCATCTTGAAATTTGTCATTTTTGACATTTTTCATGGTGACACTTTTCATTTTTGACATTTAGCATTGTGACATTTGTTATTTGACATCTTTGACATTTGCCATCTTGAAATTTGTCATTTTTGACATTTTTCATGGTGACACTTTTCATTTTTGACATTTAGCATTGTGACATTTGTCATTTGACATCTTTGACATTTGCCATCTTGAAATTTGTTATTTTTGACATTTTTCATGGTGACACTTTTCATTTTTGACATTAAGCATTGTGACATTTGTCATTTGACATCTTTGATATTTGCCATCTTGAAATTTGTCATTTTTGACATTTTATGGTGACACTTTTCATTTTTGACATTTAGCATTGTGACATTTGTCATTTGACATCTTTGACATTTGCCATCTTGAAATTTGTCATTTTTGACATTTTTCATGGTGACACTTTTCATTTTTGACATTTAGCATTGTGACATTTGTCATTTGACATCTTTGACATTTGCCATCTTGAAATTTGTCATTTTTGACATTTTTCATGGTGACACTTTTCATTTTTGACATTTAGCATTGTGATATTTGTCATTTGACATCTTTCACATTTGCCATCTTAAAATTTGTCATTTTTGACATTTTTCATGGTGACACTTTTCTTTTTTGACATTTAGCATTGTGACATTTGTCATTTGACATCTTTGACATTTGCCATCTTGAAATTTGTTATTTTTGACACTTTTCATGGTGACACTTTTCATTTTTGACATTTAGCATTGTGACATTTGTCATTTGACATCTTTGACATTTGCCATCTTGAAATTTGTCATTTTTGACATTTTTCATGGTGACACTTTTTATTTTTGACATTTAGCATTGTGACATTTGTCATTTGACATCTTTGACATTTGTCATCTTGAAATTTGTTATTTTTGACATTTTTCATGGTGACACTTTTCATTTTTGACATTTAGCATTGTGACATTTGTCATTTGACATCTTTGACATTTGCCATCTTAAAATTTGTCATTTTTGACATTTTTTATGGTGACACTTTTCATTTTTGACATTTAGCATTGTGACATTTGTCATTTGACATCTTTGACATTTGCCATCTTGAAATTTGTCATTTTTGACATTTAGCATTGTGACATTTGTCATTTGACATCTTGGACATTTGCCATCTTGAAATTTGTCATTTTTGACATTTTTCATGTTGACACTTATCATTTTTGACATTTAGCATTGTGACATTTGTCAGTTTTGACATTTGCCATCTTGAAATTTGTCATTTTTGACATTTTCCATGGTAACACTTTTCATTTTTGACATTTAGCATTGTGACATTTGTCATTTGACATCTTTGACATTTGCCATCTTGAAATTTGTTATTTTTGACATTTTTCATGGTGACACTTTTCATTTTTGACATTTAGCATTGTGACATTTGTCATTTGACATCTTTGACATTTGCCATCTTGAAATTTGTCATTTTTGACATTTTTCATGGTGACACTTTTCATTTTTGACATTTAGCATTGTGACATTTGTCATTTGACATCTTTGACATTTGCCATCTTGAAATTTGTTATTTTTGACATTTTTCAGGGTGACACTTTTCATTTTTGACATTTAGCATTGTGACATTTATCATTTGACATCTTTGACATTTGCCATCTTGAAATTTGTCATTTTTGACATTTTTCATGGTGAGACTTTTCATTTTTGACATTTAGCATTGTGACATTTGTCATTTGACTTCTTTGACATTTGCCATCTTGAAATTTGTCATTTTTGACATTTAGCATTGTGACATTTGTCATTTGACATCTTTGACATTTGCCATCTTGAAATTTGTTATTTTTGACATTTTTCATGGTGACACTTTTCATTTTTGACATTTAGCATTGTGACATTTGTCAGTTTTGACATTTGCCATCTTGAAATTTGTCATTTTTGACATTTTATGGTGACACTTTTCATTTTTGACATTTAGCATTGTGACATTTGTCATTTGACATCTTTGACATTTGCCATCTTGAAATTTGTTATTTTTGACATTTTTCATGGTGACACTTTTTATTTTTGACATTTAGCATTGTGACATTTGTCATTTGACATCTTTGACATTTGCCATCTTGAAATTTGTCATTTTTGACATTTTTCATGGTGACACTTTTCATTTTTGACATTTAGCATTGTCATTTGACATCTTTGACATTTGCCATCTTGAAATTTGTTATTTTTAACATTTTTCATGGTGACACTTTTCATTTTTGACATTTAGCATTGTGACATTTGTCATTTGACATCTTTGACATTTGCCATCTTAAAATTTGTCATTTTTGACATTTTTCATGGTGACACTTTTCATTTTTGACATTTAGCATTGTGACATTTGTCATTTGACATCTTTGACATTTGCCATCTTGAAATTTGTCATTTTTGACATTTAGCATTGTGACATTTGTCATTTGACATCTTTTATATTTGCCATCTTGAAATTTGTCATTTTTGACATTTTTCATGGTGACACTTTTCATTTTTGACATTTAGCATTGTGACATTTGTCATTTGACATCTTGGACATTTGCCATCTTGAAATTTGTTATTTTTGACATTTTTCATGGTGACACTTTTCATTTTTGACATTTAGCATTGTGACATTTGTCATTTGACATCTTTGACATTTGCCATCTTGAAATTTGTCATTTTTGACATTTTTCATAGTGACACTTTTCATTTTTGACATTTAGCATTGTGACATTTGTCATTTGACATCTTTGATATTTGCCATCTTGAAATTTGTTATTTTTGACATTTTTCATGGTGACACTTTTCATTTTTGACATTTAGCATTGTGACATTTGTCATTTGACATCTTTGACATTTGCCATCTTGAAATTTGTCATTTTTGACATTTTTCATGGTGACACTTTTCATTTTTGACATTTAGCATTGTGACATTTGTCATTTGACATTTGCCATCTTGAAATTTGTTATTTTTGACATTTTCCATGGTGACACTTTTCATTTTTGACATTTAGCATTGTGACATTTGTCATTTGACATCTTTAACATTTGCCATCTTGAAATTTGTCATTTTTGACATTTTTCATGGTGACACTTTTCATTTTTGACATTTGGCATTGTGACATTTGTCAGTTTTGACATTTGCTATCTTGAAATTTGTCATTTTTGACATTTTTCATGGTGACACTTTTAATTTTTGACATTTAGCATTGTGACATTTGTCATTTGACATCTTTGACATTTGCCATCTTGAAATTTGTTATCTTTCACATTTTTCATGGTGACACTTTTTATTTTTGACATTTAGCATTGTGACATTTGTCATTTGACATCTTTGATATATGCCATCTTGAAATTTGTCATTTTTGACATTTTTCATGGTGACACTATTCATTTTTGACATTTAGCATTGTGACATTTGTCACTTGACATCTTTGACATTTGCCATCTTGAAATTTGTTATTTGTGACATTTTTCATGGTGACACTTTTCATTTTTGACATTTAGCATTGTGACATGTGTCATTTGACATCTTTGACATTTGCCATCTTGAAATTTGTCATTTTTGACATTTTTCATGGTGACACTTTTCATTTTTGACATTTAGCATTGTGACATTTGTCATTTGACATCTTTGACATTTGCCATCTTAAAATTTGTCATTTTTGACATTTAGCATGGTGACATTTGTCATTTGACATTTTGGACATTTGCCATCTTGAAATTTGTCATTTTTGACATTTTTCGTGGTGACACTATTCATTTTTGACATTTAGCATTGTGACATTTGTCACTTGACATCTTTGACATTTGCCATCTTGAAATTTGTTATTTTTGACATTTTTCATGGTGACACTTTTCATTTTTGACATTTAGCATTGTGACATGTGTCATTTGACATCTTTGACATTTGCCATCTTGAAATTTGTCATTTTTGACATTTTTCATGGTGACACGTTTCATTTTTGACATTTAGCATTGTGACATTTGTCATTTGACATCTTTGACATTTGCCATCTTAAAATTTGTCATTTTTGACATTTAGCATGGTGACATTTGTCATTTGACATCTTGGACATTTGCCATCTTGAAATTTGTTATTTTTGACATTTTTCATGGTGACACTTATCATTTTTGACATTTAGCATTGTGACATTTGTCATTTGACATCTTTGACATTTGCCATCTTGAAATTTGTTATTTTTGACATTTTTCATGGTGACACTTTTCATTTTTGACATTTAGCATTGTGACATTTGTCATTTGACATCTTTGACATTTGCCATCTTGAAATTTGTCATTTTTGACATTTTTCATGGTGACACTTTTCATTTTTGACATTTAGCATTGTGACATTTGTCATTTGACATCTTTGACATTTGCCATCTTGAAATTTGTTATTTTTGACATTTTTCATGGTGACACTTTTCATTTTTGACATTTAGCATTGTGACATTTGTCGTTTGACATCTTTGACATTTGCCATCTTGAAATTTGTCATTTTTGACATTTTTCATGGTGACACTTTTCATTTTTGACATTTAGCATTGTGACATTTGTCATTTGACATCTTTGACATTTGCCATCTTGAAATTTGTTATTTTTGACATTTTTCATGGTGACACTTATCATTTTTGACATTTAGCATTGTGACATTTGTCATTTGACATCTTTGACATTTGCCATCTTGAAATTTGTCATTTTTGACATTTTTTATGGTGACACTTTTCATTTTTGACATTTAGCATTGTGACATTTGTCATTTGACATCTTTGACATTTGCCATCTTGAAATTTGTCATTTTTGACATTTAGCATTGTGACATTTGTCATTTGACATCTTTGATATTTGCCATCTTGAAATTTGTCATTTTTGACATTTTTCATGGTGACACTTTTCATTTTTGACATTTAGCATTGTGACATTTGTCATTTGACATCTTTGACATTTGCCATCTTGAAATTTGTTATTTTTGACATTTTTCATGGTGACACTTTTCATTTTTGACATTTAGCATTGTGACATTTGTCAGTTTTGACATTTGCCATCTTGAAATTTGTCATTTTTGACATTTTTCATGGTGACACTTTTCATTTTTGACATTTAGCATTGTGACATTTGTCATTTGACATCTTTGACATTTGCCATCTAGAAATTTGTTATTTTTGACATTTTTCATGGTGACACTTTTCATTTTTGACATTTAGCATTGTGACATTTGTCATTTGACATCTTTGACATTTGCCATCTTGAAATTTGTCATTTTTGACATTTTTCATGGTGACACTTTTCATTTTTGACATTTAGCATTGTGACATTTGTCATTTGACATCTTTGACATTTGCCATCTTAAAATTTGTTATTTTTGACATTTTTCATGGTGACACTTTTCATTTTTGACATTTAGCATTGTGACATTTGTCATTTGACATCTTTGACATTTGCCATCTTGAAATTTGTCATTTTTGACATTTTTTATGGTGACACTTTTCATTTTTGACATTTAGCATTGTGACATTTGTCATTTGACATCTTTGACATTTGCCATCTTGAAATTTGTTATTTTTGACATTTTTTATGGTGACACTTTTCATTTTTGACATTTAGCATTGTGACATTTGTCATTTGACATCTTTGACATTTGCCATCTTGAAATTTGTTATTTTTGACATTTTTCATGGTGACACTTTTCATTTTTGACATTTAGCATTGTGACATTTGTCAGTTTTGACATTTGCCATCTTGAAATTTGTCATTTTTGACATTTTTCATGGTGAAACTTTTCATTTTTGACATTTAGCATTGTGACATTTGTCATTTGACATCTTTGACATTTGCCATCTTGAAATTTGTCATTTTTGACATTTAGCATTGTGACATTTGTCATTTGACATCTTTGACATTTGCCATCTTGAAATTTGTTATTTTTGACATTTTTCATGGTGACACTTTTCATTTTTGACATTTAGCATTGTGACATTTGTCATTTGACATCTTTGACATTTGCCATCTTGAAATTTGTCGTTTTTGACATTTTTCATGGTGACACTTTTCATTTTTGACATTTAGCATTGTGACATTTGTCATTTTACATCTTTGACATTTGCCATCTTGAAATTTGTTATTTTTGACATTTTTCATGGTGACTCTTTTCATTTTTGACATTTAGCATTGTGACATTTGTCATTTGACATCTTTGACATTTGCCATCTTGAAATTTGTTATTTTTGACATTTTTCATGGTGACACTTTTCATTTTTGACATTTAGCATTGTGACATTTGTCAGTTTTGACATTTGCCATCTTGAAATTTGTCATTTTTGACATTTAGCATTGTGACATTTGTCATTTGACATCTTTGACATTTGCCATCTTGAAATTTGTTATTTTTGACATTTTTCATGGTGACACTTTTTATTTTTGACATTTAACATTGTGACATTTGTCAGTTTTGACATTTGCCATCTTGAAATTTGTCATTTTTGACATTTTTCATGGTGACACTTTTCATTTTTGACATTTAGCATTGTGACATTTGTCATTTGACATCTTAGACATTTGCCATTTTGAAATTTGTTATTTTTGACATTTTTCATGGTGACACTTTTCATTTTTGACATTTAGCATTGTGACATTTGTCAGTTTTAACATTTGCCATCTTGAAATTTGTCATTTTTGACATTTTTCATAGTGACACTTTTCATTTTTAACATTTAGCAATTTGACATTTGTCATTTGACATCTTTGACATTTGCCATCTTGAAATTTGTCATTTTTGACATTTTTCATGGTGACACTTTTCATTTTTGACATTTAGCATTGTGACATTTGTCATTTGACATCTTTGACATTTGCCATCTTGAAATTTGTCATTTTTGACATTAAGCATTGTGACATTTGTCATTTGACATCTTTGACATTTGCCATCTTGAAATTTGTTATTTTTGACATTTTTCATGGTGACACTTTTCATTTTTGACATTTAGCATTGTGACATTTTTCAGTTTTGACATTTGCCATCTTGAAATTTGTCATTTTTGACATTTAGCATTGTGACATTTGTCATTTGACATCTTTGACATTTGTCATCTTGAAATTTGTCATTTTTGACATTTTTCATGGTGACACTTTTTATTTTTGACATTTAGCATTGTGACATTTGTCATTTGACATCTTTGACATTTGCCATCTTGAAATTTGTCATTTTTGACATTTAGCATTGTGATATTTGTCATTTGACATCTTTGACATTCGCCATCTTGAAATTTGTCATTTTTGACATTTTTTATGGTGACACTTTTCATTTTTGACATTTAGCATTGTGACATTTGTCATTTGACATCTTTGACATTTGTCATCTTGAAATTTGTTATTTTTGACATTTTTCATGGTGACACTTTTCATTTTTAACATTTAGCATTGTGACATTTCTCATTTGACATCTTTGACATTTGCCATCTTGAAATTTGTCATTTTTGACATTTTTCATGGTGACACTTTTCATTTTTGACATTTAGCATTGTGACATTTGTCATTTGACATCTTTGACATTTGCCATCTTGAAATTTGTCATTTTTGACATTTTTCATGGTGACACTTTTCATTTTTGACATTTAGCATTGTGACATTTGTCATTTGACATCTTTGACATTTGCCATCTTGAAATTTGTCATTTTTGACAATTAGTATTGTGACATTTGTCAGTTTTGACATTTGCCATCTTGAAATTTGTCATTTTTGATATTAAGCATTGTGACACTTTTCATTTTTGACATTTAGCATTGTGACATTTGTCATTTGCCATCTTAGACATTTGCCATCTTGAAATTTGTCATTTTTGACACTTTTTATTTTTGACATTTAGCATTGTGACATTTGTCATTTGACATCTTTGACATTTGCCATCTTGAAATTTGTCATTTTTGACATTTTTTATGGTGACACTTTTCATTTTTGACATTTAGCATTGTGACATTTGTCATTTGACATCTTTGACATTTGCCATCTTGAAATTTGTCATTTTTGACATTTTTCATGGTGACACTTTTCATTTTTGACATTTAGCATTGTTACATTTGTCATTTGACATCTTTGACATTTGCATCTTGAAATTTGTCATTTTTGACATTTAGCATTGTGATATTTGTCATTTGACATCTTTGACATTTGCCATCTTGAAATTTGTCATTTTTGACATTTTTTATGGTGACACTTTTCATTTTTGACATTTAGCATTGTGACATTTGTCATTTGACATTTTTGACATTTGCCATCTTGAAATTTGTTATTTTTGACATTTTTCATGGTGACACTTTTCATTTTTGACATTTAGCATTGTGACATTTGTCATTTGCCATCTTGAAATTTGTCATTTTTGACATTTTTCGTGGTGACACTTTTCATTTTTGACATTTAGCATTGTGAAATTTGTCATTTGACATCTTTGACATTTGCCATCTTGAAATTTGTCATTTTTGACATTTTTTATGGTGACACTTTTCATTTTTGACATTTAGCATTGTGACATTTGTCAGTTTTGACATTTGCCATCTTGAAATTTGTCATTTTTGACATTTTTCATGGTGACACTTTTCATTTTTGACATTTAGCATTGTGACATTTGTCATTTGACATCTTAGACATTTGCCATTTTGAAATTTGTCATTTTTGACACTTTTCATTTTTGACATTTAGCATTGTGACATTTGTCATTTGACATCTTTGACATTTGCCATCTTGAAATTTGTCATTTTTGACATTTTTCATGGTGACACTTTTCATTTTTGACATTTACCATTGTGACATTTGTCATTTGACATCTTGGACATTTGCCATCTTGAAATTTAACATTTTTGACATTTTTCATGGTGACACTCATCATTTTTGACATTTAGCATTGTGACATTTGTCAGTTTTGACATTTGCCATCTTGAAATTTGTCATTTTTGACATTTTTCATAGTGACACTTTTCATTTTTGACATTTAGCATTGTGACATTTGTCATTTGACATCTTTGACATTTGCCATCTTGAAATTTGTCATTTTTGACATTTTTCATGGTGACACTTTTCATTTTTGACATTTAGCAGTGTGACATTTGTCATTTGACATCTTTGACATTTGCCATCTTGAAATTTGTCATTTTTGACATTTAGCATTCTGGCATTTGTCATTTGATATCTTTGACATTTGCCATCTTGAAATTTGTTATTTTTGACATTTTTCATGGTGACACTTTTCATTTTTGACATTTAGCATTGTGACATTTGTCAGTTTTGACATTTGCCATCTTGAAATTTGTCATTTTTGACATTTTATGGTGACACTTTTCATTTTTGACATTTAGCATTGTGACATTTGTCATTTGACATTTGCCATCTTGAAATTTGTCATTTTTGACACTTTTCATTTTTGACATTTAGCATTGTGACATTTGTCATTTGACATCTTTGACATTTGCCATCTTGAAATTTGTCATTTTTGACATTTTTCATGGTGACACTTTTCATTTTTGACATTTAGCATTGTGACATTTGTCATTTGACATCTTGGACATTTGCCATCTTGAAATTTGTCATTTTTGACATTTTTCATGGTGACACTTTTCATTTTTGACATTTAGCATTGTGACATTTGTCATTTGACATCTTTGACATTTGCCATCTTGAAATTTGTCATTTTTGACATTTTTCATGGTGACACTTTTCATTTTTGACATTTAGCATTGTGACATTTGTCATTTGACATCTTTGATATTTGCCATCTTGAAATTTGTTATTTTTGACATTTTTCATGGTGACACTTTTCATTTTTGACATTTAGCATTGTGACATTTGTCATTTGAGATCTTTGACATTTGCCATCTTGAAATGTGTCATTTTTGACATTTTTCATGGTGACACTTTTCATTTTTGACATTTAGCATTGTGACATTTGTCATTTGACATCTTTGACATTTGCCATCTTGAAATTTGTCATTTTTGACATTTAGCATTGTGACATTTGTCATTTGACATCTTTGACATTTGCCATCTTGAAATTTGTCATTTTTGACATTTTTCATGGTGACACTTTTCATTTTTGACTTTTAGCATTGTGACATTTGTCATTTGACATCTTTGACATTTGCCATCTTGAAATTTGTCATTTTTGACATTTTTCATGGTGACACTTTTCATTTTTGACATTTAGCATTGTGACATTTGTCATTTGACATCTTTGACATTTGCCATCTTGAAATTTGTTATTTTTGACATTTTTTATGGTGATTTTTTTCATTTTTGACATTTAGCATTGGGACATTTGTCATTTGACATCTTTGACATTTGCCATCTTGAAATTTGTCATTTTTGTAATTTTTCATGGTGACACTTTTCATTTTTGACATTTAGCATTGTGACATTTGTCATTTGACATCTTTGACATTTGCCATCTTAAAATTTGTCATTTTTGACATTTAGCATTGTGACATTTGTCATTTGACATCTTGGACGTTTGCGATCTTGAAATTTGTTATTTTTGACATTTTTCATGGTGACACTTATCATTTTTGACATTTAGCATTGTAACATTTTTCAGTTTTGATATTTGCCATCTTAAAATTTGTCATTTTTGACATTTTTCATGGTGACACTTTTCATTTTTGACATTTAGCATTGTGACATTTGTCATTTGACATCTTTGACATTTGCCATCTTGAAATTTGTCATTTTTAACATTTTTCATGGTGACACTTTTCATTTTTGACATTTAGCATTGTGACATTTGTCATTTGACATCTTTGACATTTGCCATCTTGAAATTTGTTATTTTTGACATTTTTCATGGTGACACTTTTCATTTTTGACATTTAGCATTGTGACATTTGTCATTTGACATCTTTGACATTTGCCATCTTGAAATTTGTTATTTTTGACACTTTTCATGGTGACACTTTTCATTTTTGACATTTAGCATTGTGACATTTCTCATTTGACATCTTTGACATTTGCCATCTTGAAATTTGTCATTTTTGACATTTTTCATGGTGACACTTTTAATTTTTGACATTTAGCATTGTGACATTTGTCATTTGACATCTTTGACATTTGCAATCTTGAAATTTGAAATTTTTGACATTTTTTATGATGACACTTTTCATTTTTGACATTTAGCATTGTGACATTTGTCATTTGACATCTTTGACATTTGCCATCTTGAAATTTGTTATTTTTGACATTTAGCATTGTGACATTTGTCAGTTTTGACATTTGCCATCTTGAAATTTGTCATTTTTGACATTTAGCATTGTGACATTTGTCATTTGACATCTTAGACATTTGCCATCTTGAAATTTGTCATTTTTGACACTTTTCATTTTTGACATTTAACATTGTGACATGTGTCATTTGACATCTTTGACATTTGCCATCTTGAAATTTGTCATTTTTTACATTTTTCATGGTGACACTTTTCATTTTTGACATTTAGCATTGTGACATTTGTCATTTGACATCTTTGACATTTGCCATCTTGAAATTTGTCATTTTTGACATTTTTCATGGTGACACTTTTGATTTTTGACATTTAGCATTGTTACATTTGTCATTTGACATCTTTGACATGTGCCATCTTGAAATTTGTCATTTTTGACATTTTTCATGGTGACACTTTTCATTTTTGACATTTAGCATTGTGACATTTGTCATTTGACATCTTTGACATTTGCCATCTTGAAATTTGTTATTTTTGACATTTTTCATGGTGACACTTTTCATTTTTGACATTTAGCATTGTGACATTTGTCATTTGCCATCTTAAAATTTGTCATTTTTGACATTTTTCGTGGTGACACTTTTCATTTTTGACATTTGTCATTTGACATATTTGACATTTGCCATCTTGAAATTTCTCATTTTTGACATTTTTCATGGTGACACTTTTCATTTTTGACATTTAGCATTGTGACATTTGTCAGTTTTGACATTTGCCATCTTGAAATTTGTCATTTTTGACATTTTTCATGGTGACACTTTTCATTTTTGACATTTAGCATTGTGACATTTGTCATTTGACATCTTAGACATTTGCCATCTTGAAATTTGTCATTTTTGACACTTTTCATTTTTGACATTTAGCATTGTGACATTTGTCATTTGACATCTTTGACATTTGCCATCTTGAAATTTGTCATTTTTGACATTTTTCATGGTGACACTTTTCATTTTTGACATTTAGGATTGTGACATTTGTCATTTGACATCTTGGACATTTGCCATCTTGAAATTTGTCATTTTTGACAGTTTTCATGGCGACACTTATCATTTTTGACATTTAGCATTGTGACATTTGTCAGTTTTGACATTTGCCATCTTGAAATTTGTCATTTTTGACATTTTTCATGGTGACACTTTTCATTTTTGACATTTAGCATTGTGACATTTGTCATTTGACATCTTTGACATTTGCCATCTTGAAATTTGTTATTTTTGACATTTCTCAGGGTGACACTTTTCATTTTTGACATTTAGCATTGTGACATTTGTCATTTGACATCTTTGACATTTGCCATCTTGAAATTTGTCATTTTTGATATTTTTCATGGTGACACTTTTCATTTTTGACATTTAGCATTGTGACATTTGTCATTTGACATCTTTGACATTTGCCATCTTGAAATTTGTCATTTTTGACATTTAGCATTGTGACATTTGTCATTTGACATCTTTGACATTTGCCATCTTGAAATTTGTTATTTTTGACATTTTTCATGGTGACACTTTTCATTTTTGACATTTAGCATTGTGACATTTGTCATTTGACATCTTTAACATTTGCCATCTTGAAATTTGTTATTTTTGACATTTTTCATGGTGACACTTTTCATTTTTGACATTTCGCATTGTGACATTTCTCATTTGACATCTTTGACATTTGCCATCTTGAAATTTGTCATTTTTGACATTTTTCATGGTGACACTTTTAATTTTTGACATTTAGCATTGTGACATTTGTCATTTGACATCTTTGACATTTGCCATCTTGAAATTTGAAATTTTTGACATTTTTTATGATGACACTTTTCATTTTTGACATTTAGCATTGTGACATTTGTCATTTGACATCTTTGACATTTGCCATCTTGAAATTTGTTATTTTTGACATTTAGCATTGTGACATTTGTCAGTTTTGACATTTGCCATCTTGAAATTTGTCATTTTTGACATTAAGCATTGTGACATTTGTCATTTGACATCTTGGACATTTGCCATCTTGAAATTTGTCATTTTTGACATTTTTCATGGTGACACTTTTCATTTTTGACATTTAGCATTGTGACATTTGTCATTTGACATCTTTGACATTTGCCATCTTGAAATTTGTCATTTTTGACATTTAGCATTGTAACATTTGTCATTTGACATCTTTGACATTTGCCATCCTGAAATTTGTTATTTTTGACATTTTTCATGGCAACACTTTTCATTTTTGACATTTAGCATTGTGACATTTGTCAGTTTTGACATTTGCCATCTTGAAATTTGTCATTTTTGACATTTTTCATGGTGACACTTTTTATTTTTGACATTTAGCATTGTGACATTTGTCATTTAACATCTTTGACATTTGCCATCTTGAAATTTGTCATTTTTGACACTTTTCATTTTTGACATTTAGCATTGTGACATTTGTCATTTGCCATCTTTGACATTTGCCATCTTGAAATTTGTCATTTCTGACATTTTTCATGGTGACACTTTTCATTTTTGACATTTAGCATTGTGACATTTGTCATTTGACATCTTGGACATTTGCCATCTTGAAATTTGTCATTTTTGACATTTTTTATGGTGACACTTTTCATTTTTGAGATTTAGCATTGTGACATTTGTCATTTGACATCTTTGACATTTGCCATCTTGAAATTTGTCATTTTTGACATTTTTCATGGTGACACTTTTCATTTTTGACATTTAGCATTGTGACATTTGTCATTTGACATCTTTGACATTTGCCATCTTGAAATTTGTTATTTTTGACATTTTTCATGGTGACACTTTTCATTTTTGACATTTAGCATTGTGACATTTGTCATTTGACATCTTTGACATTTGCCATCTTGAAATGTGTCATTTTTGACATTTTTCATGGTGACACTTTTCATTTTTGACATTTAGCATTGTGACATTTGTCATTTGACATCTTTGACATTTGCCATCTTGAAATTTGTCATTTTTGACATTTAGCATTGTGACATTTGTCATTTGACATCTTTGATATTTGCCATCTTGAAATTTGTCATTTTTGACATTTTTCATGGTGACACTTTTCATTTTTGACATTTAGCATTGTGACATTTGTCATTTGACATCTTTGACATTTGCCATCTTGAAATTTGTCATTTTTGACATTTTTCATGGTGACACTTTTCATTTTTGACATTTAGCATTGTGAAATTTGTCATTTGACATCTTTGACATTTGCCATCTTGAAATTTGTCATTTTTGACATTTTTTATGGTGACACTTTTCATTTTTGACATTTAGCATTGTGACATTTGTCCTTTGACATTTGCCATCTTGAAATTTGTTATTTTTGACATTTTTTATGGTGACTCTTTTCATTTTTGACATTTAGCATTGTGACATTTGTCATTTGACATCTTTGACATTTGCCATCTTGAAATTTGTCATTTTTGACATTTAGCATTGTAACATTTGTCATTTGACATCTTTGACATTTGCCATCTTGAAATTTGTTATTTTTGACATTTTTCATGGCAACACTTTTCATTTTTGACATTTAGCATTGTGACATTTGTCAGTTTTGACATTTGCCATCTTGAAATTTGTCATTTTTGACATTTTTCATGGTGACACTTTTTATTTTTGACATTTAGCATTGTGACATTTGTCATTTAACATCTTTGACATTTGCCATCTTGAAATTTGTCATTTTTGACACTTTTCATTTTTGACATTTAGCATTGTGACATTTGTCATGTGCCATCTTTGACATTTGCCATCTTGAAATTTGTCATTTCTGACATTTTTCATGGTGACACTTTTCATTTTTGACATTTAGCATTGTGACATTTGTCATTTGACATCTTGGACATTTGCCATCTTGAAATTTGTCATTTTTGACATTTTTTATGGTGACACTTTTCATTTTTGAGATTTAGCATTGTGACATTTGTCATTTGACATCTTTGACATTTGCCATCTTGAAATTTGTCATTTTTGACATTTTTCATGGTGACACTTTTCATTTTTGACATTTAGCATTGTGACATTTGTCATTTGACATCTTTGACATTTGCCATCTTGAAATTTGTTATTTTTGACATTTTTCATGGTGACACTTTTCATTTTTGACATTTAGCATTGTGACATTTGTCATTTGACATCTTTGACATTTGCCATCTTGAAATGTGTCATTTTTGACATTTTTCATGGTGACACTTTTCATTTTTGACATTTAGCATTGTGACATTTGTCATTTGACATCTTTGACATTTGCCATCTTGAAATTTGTCATTTTTGACATTTAGCATTGTGACATTTGTCATTTGACATCTTTGATATTTGCCATCTTGAAATTTGTCATTTTTGACATTTTTCATGGTGACACTTTTCATTTTTGACATTTAGCATTGTGACATTTGTCATTTGACATCTTTGACATTTGCCATCTTGAAATTTGTCATTTTTGACATTTTTCATGGTGACACTTTTCATTTTTGACATTTAGCATTGTGAAATTTGTCATTTGACATCTTTGACATTTGCCATCTTGAAATTTGTCATTTTTGACATTTTTCATGGTGACACTTTTCATTTTTGACATTTAGCATTGTGACATTTGTCCTTTGACATTTGCCATCTTGAAATTTGTTATTTTTGACATTTTTTATGGTGACTCTTTTCATTTTTGACATTTAGCATTGTGACATTTGTCATTTGACATCTTTGACATTTGCCATCTTGAAATTTGTCATTTTTGACATTTTTCATGGTGACACTTTTCATTTTTGACATTTAGCATTGTGACATTTGTCATTTGACATCTTTGACATTTGCCATCTTTAAATTTGTCATTTTTGACATTTAGCATTGTGACATTTGTCATTTGACATCTTGGACATTTGCCATCTTGAAATTTGTCATTTTTGACATTTTTCATGGTGACACTTATCATTTTTGACATTAAGCATTGTGACATTTGTCAGTTTTGACATTTGCCATCTTGAAATTTGTCATTTTTGACATTTCCCATGGTGACACTTTTCATTTTTGACATTTAGCATTGTGACATTTGTCATTTGACATCTTTGACATTTGCCATCTTGAAATTTGTTATTTTTGACATTTTTCATGGTGACACTTTTCATTTTTGACATTTAGCATTGTGACATTTGTCATTTGACATCTTTGATATTTGCCATCTTGAAATTTGTCATTTTTGACATTTTTCAGGGTGACACTTTTCATTTTTGACATTTAGCATTGTGACATTTGTCATTTGACATCTTTGACATTTGCCATCTTGAAATTTGTTATTTTTGACATTTTATGGTGACACTTTTCATTTTTGACATTTAGCATTGTGACATTTGTCATTTGACATCTTTGACATTTGCCATCTTGAAATTTGTCATTTTTGACATTTTTCATGGTGACACTTTTCATTTTTGACATTACGCATTGTGACATTTGTCATTTGACATCTTTGACATTTGCCATCTTGAAATTTGTCATGTTTGACATTTAGCATTGTGACATTTGTCATTTGACATCTTTGACATTTGCCATCTTGAAATTTGTTATTTTTGACATTTTATGGTGACACTTTTCATTTTTGACATTTAGCATTGTGACATTTGTCAGTTTTGACATTTGCCATCTTGAAATTTGTCATTTTTGACATTTTTCATGGTGACACTTTTCATTTTTAACATTTAGCATTGTGACATTTGTCATTTGACATCTTTGACATTTGCCATCTTGAAATTAGTTATTTTTGACATTTTTTATGGTGACACTTTTCATTTTTGACATTTAGCATTGTGACATTTGTCATTTGATATCTTTGACATTTGCCATCTTGAAATTTGTCATTTTTAACATTTTTCATGGTGACACTTTTCATTTTTGACATTTAGCATTGTGACATTTGTCATTTGACATCTTTGACATTTGCCATCTTGAAATTTGTCATTTTTGACATTTTTCATGGTGACACTTTTCATTTTTGACATTTAGCATTGTGACATTTGTCATTTGACATCTTTGACATTTGACATCTTGAAATTTGTCATTTTTGACATTTTTCATGGTACCACTTTTTATCTTTGACATTTAGCATTGTGACATTTGTCATTTTACATCTTTGACATTTGCCATCTTGAAATTTGTCATTTTTGACATTTAGCATTGTGACATTTCGCATTTGACATCTTTGATATTTGCCATCTTGAAATTTGTCATTTTTGACATTTTTCATGGTGACACTTTTCATTTTTGACATTTAGCATTGTGACATTTGTCATTTGACATCTTTGACATTTGCCATCTTGAAATTTGTCATTTTTGACATTTTTCATGGTGACACTTTTCATTTTTGACATTTAGCATTGTGACATTTGTCATATTCGACATCTTTGACATTTTCCATCTTGAAATTTGTCATTTTTGACATTTTTTATGGTGACACTTTTTATTTTTGACATTTAGCATTGTGACATTTGTCATTTGACATCTTTGACATTTGCCATCTTGAAATTTGTCATTATTGACATTTTTCATGGTGACACTTTTCATTTTTGACATTTAGCATTGCGACATTTGACATCTTTGACGTTTGCCATCTTGAAATTTGTCATTTTTGACATATGTTATGGTGACACTTTTCATTTTTGACATTTAGCATTGTGACATTTGTCATTTGACATCTTTGACTTTCGCCATCTTGAAATTTGTTATTTTTGACATTTTTCATGGTGACACTTTTCATTTTTGACATTTAGCATTGTGACATTTGTCATTTGACATCTTTGACATTTGCCATCTTGAAATTTGTCATTTTTGACATTTTTTATGGTGACACTTTTCATTTTTGACATTTAGCATTGTGACATTTGTCATTTGACATCTTTGATATTTGCCATCTTGAAATTTGTCATGTTTGACATTTAGCATTGTGACATTTGTCATTTGACATCTTTGACATTTGCCATCTTGAAATTTGTTATTTTTGACATTTTTCATTGTGACACTTTTCATTTTTGACATTTAGCATTGTGACATTTGTCAGTTTTGACATTTGCTATCTTGAAATTTGTCATTTTTGACATTTTTCATGGTGACACTTTTCATTTTTGACATTTAGCATTGTAACATCTGTCATTTGACATCTTTGACATTTGCCATCTTAAAATTAGTTATTTTTGACATTTTTTATTGTGACACTTTTCATTTTTGACATTTAGCATTGTGACATTTGTCATTTGACATCTTTGACATTTGCCATCCTGAAATTTGTCATTTTTAACATTTTTCATGGTGACACTTTTCATTTTTGACATTTAGCATTGTGACATTTGTCATTTGACATCTTTGACATTTGCCATCTTGAAATTTGTCATTTTTGACATTTTTCATGGTGACACTTTTCATTTTTGACATTTAGCATTGTGACATTTGTCATTTGACATCTTTGACATTTGCCATCTTGAAATTTGTCATTTTTGACATTTTTCATGGTGACACTTTTTATCTTTGACATTTAGCATTGTGACATTTGTCATTTGACATCTTTGACATTTGCCATCTTGAAATTTGTAATTTTTGACATTTAGCATTGTGACATTTGGCATTTGACATCTTTGATATTTGCCATCTTGAAATTTGTCATTTTTGACATTTTTCATGGTGACACTTTTCATTTTTGACATTTAGCATTGTGACATTTGTCATTGGACATCTTTGACATTTGCCATCTTGAAATTTGTCATTTTTGACATTTAGCATTGTGACATTTGTCAGTTTTGACATTTGCCATCTTGAAATTTATCATTTTTGACATTTAGCATTGTGACATTTGTCATTTGACATCTTAGACATTTGCCATCTTGAAATTTGTCATTTTTGACACTTTTCATTTTTGACATTTAACATTGTGACATGTGTCATTTGACATCTTTGACATTTGCCATCTTGAAATTTGTCATTTTTGACATTTTTCATGGTGACACTTTTCATTTTTGACATTTAGCATTGTGACATTTGTCATTTGACATCTTTGACATTTGCCATCTTGAAATTTGTCATTTTTGACATTTTTCATGGTGACACTTTTCATTTTTGACATTTAGCATTGTTACATTTGTCATTTGACATCTTTGACATTTGCCATCTTGAAATTTGTCATTTTTGACAATTTTTATGGTGACACTTTTCATTTTTGACATTTAGCATTGTGACATTTGTCATTTGATATCTTTGACATTTGCCATCTTGAAATTTGTCATTTTTAACATTTTTTATGGTGACACTTTTCATTTTTGTCATTTAACATTGTGACATGTGTCATTTGACATCTTTGACATTTGCCATCTTGAAATTTGTCATTTTTGACATTTTTCATGGTGACACTTTTCATTTTTGACATTTAGCATTGTGACATTTGTCAGTTTTGACATTTGCTATCTTGAAATTTGTCATTTTTGACATTTTTCATGGTGACACTTTTCATTTTTGACATTTAGCATTGTGACATTTGTCATTTGACATCTTTGACATTTGCCATCTTGAAATTAGTTATTTTTGACATTTTTTATGGTAACACTTTTCATTTTTGACATTTAGCATTGTGACATTTGTCATTTGATATCTTTGACATTTGCCATCTTGAAATTTGTCATTTTTAACATTTTTCATGGTGACACTTTTCATTTTTGACATTTAGCATTGTGACATTTGTCATTTGACATCTTTGACATTTGCCATCTTGAAATTTGTCATTTTTGACATTTTTCATGGTGACACTTTTCATTTTTGACATTTAGCAATGTGACATTTGTCATTTGACATCTTTGACATTTGACATCTTGAAATTTGTCATTTTTGACATATTTTATGGTGACACTTTTTATCTTTGACATTTAGCATTGTGACATTTGTCATTTGACATCTTTGACATTTGCCATCTTGAAATTTGTCATTTTTGACATTTAGCATTGTGACATTTGGCATTTGACATCTTTGATATTTGCCATCTTGAAATTTGTCATTTTTGACATTTTTCATGGTGACACTTTTCATTTTTGACATTTAGCATTGTGACATTTGTCATTTGACATCTTTGACATTTGCCATCTTGAAATTTGTCATTTTTGACATTTTTCATGGTGACACTTTTCATTTTTGACATTTAGCATTGTGACATTTGTCATATTCGACATCTTTGACATTTTCCATCTTGAAATTTGTCATTTTTGACATTTTTTATGGTGACACTTTTTATTTTTGACATTTAGCATTGTGACATTTGTCATTTGACATCTTTGACATTTGCCATCTTGAAATTTGTCATTATTGACATTTTTCATGGTGACACTTTTCATTTTTGATATTTAGCATTGTGACATTTGACATCTTTGACATTTGCCATCTTGAAATTTGTCATTTTTGACATATTTTATGGTGACACTTTTCATTTTTGACATTTAGCATTGTGACATTTGTCATTTGACATCTTTGACTTTTGCCATCTTGAAATTTGTTATTTTTGACATTTTTCATGGTGACACTTTTCATTTTTGACATTTAGCATTGTGACATTTGTCATTTGACATCTTTGACATTTGCCATCTTGAAATTTGTCATTTTTGACATTTTTTATGGTGACACTTTTCATTTTTGACATTTAGCATTGTGACATTTGTCATTTGACATCTTTGATATTTGCCATCTTGAAATTTGTCATGTTTGACATTTAGCATTGTGACATTTGTCATTTGACATCTTTGACATTTGCCATCTTGAAATTTGTTATTTTTGACATTTTTCATTGTGACACTTTTCATTTTTGACATTTAGCATTGTGACATTTGTCAGTTTTGACATTTGCTATCTTGAAATTTGTCATTTTTGACATTTTTTATGGTGGCACTTTTCATTTTTGACATTTACATTGTGACATCTGTCATTTGACATCTTTGACATTTGCCATCTTGAAATTAGTTATTTTTGACATTTTTTATTGTGACACTTTTCATTTTTGACATTTGCCATCTTGAAATGTGTCATTTTTGACATTTTTCATGGTGACACTTTTCATTTTTGACATTTAGCATTGTTACATTTGTCATTTGACATCTTTGACATTTGCCATCTTGAAATTTGTCATTTTTGACATTTAGCATTGTGATATTTGTCATTTGACATCTTTGACATTTGCCATCTTGAAATTTGTCATTTTTGACATTTTTCATGGTGACACTTTTCATTTTTGACATTTAGCATTGTGACATTTGTCATTTGACATCTTTGACATTTGCCATCTTGAAATTTGTTATTTTTGACATTTTTCATGGTGACACTTTTCATTTTTGACATTTAGCATTGTGACATTTGTCATTTGCCATCTTAAAATTTGTCATTTTTGACATTTTTCGTGGTGACACTTTTCATTTTTGACATTAAGCATTGTGAAATTTGTCATTTGACATATTTGACATTTGCCATCTTGAAATTTCTCATTTTTGACATTTTTCATGGTGACACTTTTCATTTTTGACATTAAGCATTGTGACATTTGTCAGTTTTGACATTTGCCATCTTGAAATTTGTCATTTTTGACATTTTTCATGGTGACACTTTTCATTTTTGACATTTAGCATTGTGACATTTGTCATTTGACATCTTAGACATTTGCCATCTTGAAATTTGTCATTTTTGACACTTTTCATTTTTGACATTTAGCATTGTGACATTTGTCATTTGACATCTTTGACATTTGCCATCTTGAAATTTGTCATTTTTGACATTTTTCATGGTGACACTTTTCATTTTTGACATTTAGCATTGTGACATTTGTCATTTGACATCTTGGACATTTGCCATCTTGAAATTTGTCATTTTTGACATTTTTCATGGTGACACTGATCATGACATTTAGCATTGTGACATTTGTCAGTTTTGACATTTGCCATCTTGAAATTTGTCATTTTTGACATTTTTCATGGTGACACTTTTCATTTTTGACATTTAGCATTGTGACATTTGTCATTTGACATCTTTGACATTTGCCATCTTAAAATTTGTTATTTTTGACATTTTTCAGGGTGACACTTTTCATTTTTGACATTTAGCATTGTGACATTTGTCATTTGACATCTTTGACATTTGCCATCTTGAAATTTGTCATGTTTGATATTTTTCATGGTGACACTTTTCATTTTTGACATTAAGCATTGTGACATTTGTCATTTGACATCTTTGACATTTGCCATCTTGAAATTTATCATTTTTGACATTTAGCATTGTGACATTTGTCATTTGACATCTTTGACATTTGCCATCTTGAAATTTGTTATTTTTGACATTTTTCATGGTGACACTTTTCATTTTTGACATTTAGCATTGTGACATTTGTCAGTTTTGATATTTGCCGTCTTGAAATTTGTCATTTTTGACATTTTTCATGGTGACGCTTTTCATTTTTGACATTTAGCATTGTGACATTTGTCATTTGAGATCTTTGACATTTACCATCTTGAAATTTGTTATTTTTGACATTTTTCATGGTGACACTTTTCATTTTTGACATTTAGCATTGTGACATTTGTCATTTGACATATTTGATATTTGCCATCTTGAAATTTGTCATTTTTGACATTTTTCATGGTGAGACTTTTCATTTTTGACATTTAGCATTGTGACATTTGTCATTGGACATCTTTGACATTTGCCATCTTGAAATTTGTCATTTTTGACATTTAGCATTGTGACATTTGTCAGTTTTGACATTTGCCATCTTGAAATTTATCATTTTTGACATTTAGCATTGTGACATTTGTCATTTGACATCTTAGACATTTGCCATCTTGAAATTTGTCATTTTTGACACTTTTCATTTTTGACATTTAACATTGTAACATGTGTCATTTGACATCTTTGACATTTGCCATCTTGAAATTTGTCATTTTTGACATTTTTCATGGTGACACTTTTCATTTTTGACATTTAGCATTGTGACATTTGTCATTTGACATCTTTGACATTTGCCATCTTGAAATTTGTCATTTTTGACATTTTTCATGGTGACACTTTTCATTTTTGACATTTAGCATTGTTACATTTGTCATTTGACATCTTTGACATTTGCCATCTTGAAATTTGTCATTTTTGACAATTTTTATGGTGACACTTTTCATTTTTGACATTTAGCATTGTGACATTTGTCATTTGATATCTTTGACATTTGCCATCTTGAAATTTGTCATTTTTAACATTTTTCATGGTGACACTTTTCATTTTTGTCATTTAACATTGTGACATGTGTCATTTGACATCTTTGACATTTGCCATCTTGAAATTTGTCATTTTTGACATTTTTCATGGTGACACTTTTCATTTTTGACATTTAGCATTGTGACATTTGTCAGTTTTGACATTTGCTATGTTGAAATTTGTCATTTTTGACATTTTTCATAGTGACACTTTTCATTTTTGACATTTAGCATTGTGACATTTGTCATTTGACATCTTTGACATTTGCCATCTTGAAATTAGTTATTTTTGACATTTTTTATGGTAACACTTTTCATTTTTGACATTTAGCATTGTGACATTTGTCATTTGATATCTTTGACATTTGCCATTTTTAACATTTTTCATGGTGACGCTTTTCATTTTTGACATTTAGCATTGTGACATTTGTCATTTGACATCTTTGACATTTGCCATCTTGAAATTTGTCATTTTTGACATTTTTCATGGTGACACTTTTCATTTTTGACATTTAGCAATGTGACATTTGTCATTTGACATCTTTGACATTTGACATCTTGAAATTTGTCATTTTTGACATATTTTATGGTGACACTTTTTATCTTTGACATTTAGCATTGTGACATTTGTCATTTGACATCTTTGACATTTGCCATCTTGAAATTTGTCATTTTTGACATTTAGCATTGTGACATTTGGCATTTGACATCTTTGATATTTGCCATCTTGAAATTTGTCATTTTTGACATTTTTCATGGTGACACTTTTCATTTTTGACATTTAGCATTGTGACATTTGTCATTTGACATCTTTGACATTTGCCATCTTGAAATTTGTCATTTTTGACATTTTTCATGGTGACACTTTTCATTTTTGACATTTAGCATTGTGACATTTGTCATATTCGACATCTTTGACATTTTCCATCTTGAAATTTGTCATTTTTGACATTTTTTATGGTGACACTTTTTATTTTTGACATTTAGCATTGTGACATTTGTCAATTGACATCTTTGACATTTGCCATCTTGAAATTTGTCATTATTGACATTTTTCATGGTGACACTTTTCATTTTTGATATTTAGCATTGTGACATTTGACATCTTTGACATTTGCCATCTTGAAATTTGTCATTTTTGACATATTTTATGGTGACACTTTTCATTTTTGACATTTAGCATTGTGACATTTGTCATTTGACATCTTTGACTTTTGCCATCTTGAAATTTGTTATTTTTGACATTTTTCATGGTGACACTTTTCATTTTTGACATTTAGCATTGTGACATTTGTCATTTGACATCTTTGACATTTGCCATCTTGAAATTTGTCATTTTTGACATTTTTTATGGTGACACTTTTCATTTTTGACATTTAGCATTGTGACATTTGTCATTTGACATCTTTGATATTTGCCATCTTGAAATTTGTCATGTTTGACATTTAGCATTGTGACATTTGTCATTTGACATCTTTGACATTTGCCATCTTGAAATTTGTTATTTTTGACATTTTTCATTGTGACACTTTTCATTTTTGACATTTAGCATTGTGACATTTGTCAGTTTTGACATTTGCTATCTTGAAATTTGTCATTTTTGACATTTTTCATGGTGACACTTTTCATTTTTGACATTTACATTGTGACATCTGTCATTTGACATCTTTGACATTTGCCATCTTGAAATTAGTTATTTTTGACATTTTTTATTGTGACACTTTTCATTTTTGACATTTGCCATCTTGAAATGTGTCATTTTTGACATTTTTCATGGTGACACTTTTCATTTTTGACATTTAGCATTGTTACATTTGTCATTTGACATCTTTGACATTTGCCATCTTGAAATTTGTCATTTTTGACATTTAGCATTGTGATATTTGTCATTTGACATCTTTGACATTTGCCATCTTGAAATTTGTCATTTTTGACATTTTTCATGGTGACACTTTTCATTTTTGACATTTAGCATTGTGACATTTGTCATTTGACATCTTTGACATTTGCCATCTTGAAATTTGTTATTTTTGACATTTTTCATGGTGACACTTTTCATTTTTGACATTTAGCATTGTGACATTTGTCATTTGCCATCTTAAAATTTGTCATTTTTGACATTTTTCGTGGTGACACTTTTCATTTTTGACATTAAGCATTGTGAAATTTGTCATTTGACATATTTGACATTTGCCATCTTGAAATTTCTCATTTTTGACATTTTTCATGGTGACACTTTTCATTTTTGACATTAAGCATTGTGACATTTGTCAGTTTTGACATTTGCCATCTTGAAATTTGTCATTTTTGACATTTTTCATGGTGACACTTTTCATTTTTGACATTTAGCATTGTGACATTTGTCATTTGACATCTTAGACATTTGCCATCTTGAAATTTGTCATTTTTGACACTTTTCATTTTTGACATTTAGCATTGTGACATTTGTCATTTGACATCTTTGACATTTGCCATCTTGAAATTTGTCATTTTTGACATTTTTCATGGTGACACTTTTCATTTTTGACATTTAGCATTGTGACATTTGTCATTTGACATCTTGGACATTTGCCATCTTGAAATTTGTCATTTTTGACATTTTTCATGGTGACACTGATCATGACATTTAGCATTGTGACATTTGTCAGTTTTGACATTTGCCATCTTGAAATTTGTCATTTTTGACATTTTTCATGGTGACACTTTTCATTTTTGACATTTAGCATTGTGACATTTGTCATTTGACATCTTTGACATTTGCCATCTTAAAATGTGTTATTTTTGACATTTTTCAGGGTGACACTTTTCATTTTTGACATTTAGCATTGTGACATTTGTCATTTGACATCTTTGACATTTGCCATCTTGAAATTTGTCATGTTTGATATTTTTCATGGTGACACTTTTCATTTTTGACATTTAGCATTGTGACATTTGTCATTTGACATCTTTGACATTTGCCATCTTGAAATTTATCATTTTTGACATTTAGCATTGTGACATTTGTCATTTGACATCTTTGACATTTGCCATCTTGAAATTTGTTATTTTTGACATTTTTCATGGTGACACTTTTCATTTTTGACATTTAGCATTGTGACATTTGTCAGTTTTGATATTTGCCATCTTGAAATTTGTCATTTTTGACATTTTTCATGGTGACGCTTTTCATTTTTGACATTTAGCATTGTGACATTTGTCATTTGAAATCTTTGACATTTACCATCTTGAAATTTGTTATTTTTGACATTTTTCATGGTGACACTTTTCATTTTTGACATTTAGCATTGTGACATTTGTCATTTGACATATTTGATATTTGCCATCTTGAAATTTGTCATTTTTGACATTTTTCATGGTGAGACTTTTCATTTTTGACATTTAGCATTGTGACATTTGTCATTTGACATCTTTGACATTTGCCATGTTGAAATTTGTTATTTTTGACATTTTTCATGGTGACACTTTTCATTTTTGACATTTAGCATTGTGACATTTGTCATTTGACATCTTTGACATTTGCCATCTTGAAATTTGTCATTTTTGACATTTTTCATGGTGACACTTTTCATTTTTGACATTTAGCATTGTGACATTTGTCATTTGACATCTTTGACATTTGCCATCTTGAAATTTGTCATTTTTGACATTTAGCATTATGACATTTGTCATTTGACATCTTTGACATTTGCCATCTTGAAATTTGTCATTTTTGACATTTAGCATTGTGACATTTGTCATTTGACATCTTTGACATTTGCCATCTTGAAATTTGTTATTTTTGACATTTTTCAGGGTGACACTTTTCATTTTTGACATTTAGCATTGTGACATTTGTCAGTTTTGACATTTGCCATCTTGAAATTTGTCATTTTTGACATTTTTCATGGTGACACTTTTCATTTTTGACATTTAGCATTGTGACATTTGTCATTTGACATCTTTGACATTTGCCATCTTGAAATTTGTTATTTTTGACATTTTTCAGGGTGACACTTTTCATTTTTGACATTTAGCATTGTGACATTTGTCATTTGACATCTTTGACATTTGCCATCTTGAAATTTGTCATGTTTGATATTTTTCATGGTGACACTTTTCATTTTTGACATTTAGCATTGTGACATTTGTCATTTGACATCTTTGACATTTGCCATCTTGAAATTTATCATTTTTGACATTTAGCATTGTGACATTTGTCATTTGACATCTTTGACATTTGCCATCTTGAAATTTGTTATTTTTGACATTTTTCATGGTGACGCTTTTCATTTTTGACATTTAGCATTGTGACATTTGTCATTTGACATCTTGGACATTTGCCATCTTGAAATTTGTCATTTTTGACATTTTTCATGGTGACACTTATCATTTTTGACATTAAGCATTGTGACATTTGTCAGTTTTGACATTTGCCATCTTGAAATTTGTCATTTTTGACATTTCTCATGGTGACACTTTTCATTTTTGACATTTAGCATTGTGACATTTGTCATTTGACATCTTTGACATTTGCCATCTTGAAATTTGTTATTTTTGACATTTTTCATGGTGACACTTTTCATTTTTGACATTTAGCATTGTGACATTTGTCATTTGACATCTTTGATATTTGCCATCTTAAAATTTGTCATTTTTGACATTTTTCATGGTGACACTTTTCATTTTTGACATTTAGCATTGTGACATTTGTCATTTGACATCTTTGACATTTGCCATCTTGAAATTTGTTATTTTTGACATTTTTCATGGTGACACTTTTCATTTTTGACATTTAGCATTGTGACATTTGCCATCTTGAAATTTGTCATTTTTGACATTTTTCATGGTGACACTTTTCATTTTTGACATTACGCATTGTGACATTTGTCATTTGACATCTTTAACATTTGCCATCTTGAAATTTGTCATGTTTGACATTTAGCATTGTGACATTTGTCATTTGACATCTTTGACATTTGCCATCTTGAAATTTGTTATTTTTGACATTTTTTATGGTGACACTTTTCATTTTTGACATTTAGCATTGTGACATTTGTCAGTTTTGACATTTGCCATCTTGAAATTTGTCATTTTTGACATTTTTCATGGTGACACTTTTCATTTTTGACATTTAGCATTGTGACATTTGTCATTTGACATTTTTGACATTTGCCATCCTGAAATTAGTTATTTTTGACATTTTTTATGGTGACACTTTTCATTTTTGACATTTAGCATTGTGACATTTGTCATTTGACATCTTTGACATTTGCCATCTTGAAATTTGTCATTTTTAACATTTTTCATGGTGACACTTTTCATTTTTGACATTTAGCATTGTGACATTTGTCATTTGACATCTTTGACATTTCCCATCTTGAAATTTGTCATTTTTGACATTTTTCATGGTGACACTTTTCATTTTTGACATTTAGCATTGTGACATTTGTCATTTGCCATCTTAAAATTTGTCATTTTTGACATTTTTCGTGGTGACACTTTTCATTTTTGACATTTAGCATTGTGACATTTGTCATTTGACATATTTGACATTTGCCATCTTGAAATTTCTCATTTTTGACATTTTTCATGGTGACACTTTTCATTTTTGACATTTAGCATTGTGACATTTGTCAGTTTTGACATTTGCCATCTTGAAATTTGTCATTTTTGACATTTTTCATGGTGACACTTTTCATTTTTGACATTTAGCATTGTGACATTTGTCATTTGACATCTTAGACATTTGCCATCTTGAAATTTGTCATTTTTGACACTTTTCATTTTTGACATTTAGCATTGTGACATTTGTCATTTGACATCTTTGACATTTGCCATCTTGAAATTTGTCATTTTTGACATTTTTCATGGTGACACTTTTCATTTTTGACATTTAGCATTTTGACATTTGTCATTTGACATCTTGGACATTTGCCATCTTGAAATTTGTCATTTTTGACATTTTTCATGGTGACACTTATCATTTTTGACATTTAGCATTGTGACATTTGTCAGTTTTGACATTTGCCATCTTGAAATTTGTCATTTTTGACATTTTTCATGGTGACACTTTTCATTTTTGACATTTAGCATTGTGACATTTGTCAGTTTTGACATTTGCCATCTTGAAATTTGTCATTTTTGACATTTTTCATGGTGACACTTTTCATTTTTGACATTTAGCATTGTGACATTTGTCATTTGACATCTTAGACATTTGCCATCTTGAAATTTGTCATTTTTGACACTTTTCATTTTTGACATTTAGCATTGTGACATTTGTCATTTGACATCTTTGACATTTGCCATCTTGAAATTTATCATTTTTGACATTTCGCATTGTGACATTTGTCATTTGACATCTTTGACATTTGCCATCTTGAAATTTGTTATTTTTGACATTTTTCATGGTGACTCTTTTCATTTTTGACATTTAGCATTGTGACATTTGTCAGTTTTGACATTTGCCATCTTGAAATTTGCCATTTTTGACATTTTTCATGGTGACGCTTTTCATTTTTGACATTTAGCATTGTGACATTTGTCATTTGAAATCTTTGACATTTACCATCTTGAAATTTGTTATTTTTGACATTTTTCATGGTGACACTTTTCATTTTTGACATTTAGCATTGTGACATTTGTCATTTGACATATTTGATATTTGCCATCTTGAAATTTGTCATTTTTGACATTTTTCATGGTGAGACTTTTCATTTTTGACATTTAGCATTGTGACATTTGTCATTTGACATCTTTGACATTTGCCATCTTGAAATTTGTCATTTTTGACATTTAGCATTGTGACATTTGTCATTTGACATCTTTGACATTTGCCATCTTGAAATTTGTTATTTTTGACATTTTTCATGGCAACACTTTTCATTTTTGACATTTAGCATTGTGACATTTGTCAGTTTTAACATTTGCCATCTTGAAATTTGTCATTTTTGACATTTTTCATGGTGACACTTTTCATTTTTGACATTTAGCATTGTGACATTTGTCATTTGACATCTTTGACATTTGCCATCTTGAAATTTGTCATTTTTGACACTTTTCATTTTTGACATTTAGCATTGTGACATTTGTCATTTGCCATCTTTGACATTTGCCATCTTGAAATTTGTCATTTTTGACATTTTTCATGGTGACACTTTTCATTTTTGACATTTAGCATTGTGACATTTGTCATTTGACATCTTGGACATTTGCCATCTTGAAATTTGTTATTTTTGACATTTTTCATGGTGACACTTTTCATTTTTGACATTTAGCATTGTGACATTTGTCATTTGACATCTTTGATATTTGCCATCTTAAAATTTGTCATTTTTGACATTTTTCATGGTGACACTTTTCATTTTTGACATTTAGCATTGTGACATTTGACATCTTTGACATTTGCCATCTTGAAATTTGTCATTTTTGACATTTTTCATGGTGACACTTTTCATTTTTGACATTACGCATTGTGACATTTGTCATTTGACATCTTTAACATTTGCCATTTTGAAATTTGTCATGTTTGACATTTAGCATTGTGACATTTGTCATTTGACATCTTTGACATTTGCCATCTTGAAATTTGTTATTTTTGACATTTTTCATGGTGACACTTTTCATTTTTGACATTTAGCATTGTGACATTTGTCAGTTTTGACATTTGCCATCTTGAAATTTGTCATTTTTGACATTTTTCATGGTGACACTTTTCATTTTTGACATTTAGCATTGTGACATTTGTCATTTGACATTTTTGACATTTGCCATCTTGAAATTAGTTATTTTTGACATTTTTTATGGTGACACTTTTCATTTTTGACATTTAGCATTGTGACATTTGTCATTTGACATCTTTGACATTTGCCATCTTGAAATTTGTCATTTTTAACATTTTTCATGGTGACACTTTTCATTTTTGACATTTAGCATTGTGACATTTGTCATTTGACATCTTTGACATTTCCCATCTTGAAATTTGTCATTTTTGACATTTTTCATGGTGACACTTTTCATTTTTGACATTTAGCATTGTGACATTTGTCATTTGCCATCTTAAAATTTGTCATTTTTGACATTTTTCGTGGTGACACTTTTCATTTTTGACATTTAGCATTGTGACATTTGTCATTTGACATATTTGACATTTGCCATCTTGAAATTTCTCATTTTTGACATTTTTCATGGTGACACTTTTCATTTTTGACATTTAGCATTGTGACATTTGTCAGTTTTGACATTTGCCATCTTGAAATTTGTCATTTTTGACATTTTTCATGGTGACACTTTTCATTTTTGACATTTAGCATTGTGACATTTGTCATTTGACATCTTAGACATTTGCCATCTTGACATTTGTCATTTTTGACACTTTTCATTTTTGACATTTAGCATTGTGACATTTGTCATTTGACATCTTTGACATTTGCCATCTTGAAATTTGTCATTTTTGACATTTTTCATGGTGACACTTTTCATTTTTGACATTTAGCCTTTTGACATTTGTCATTTGACATCTTGGAAATTTGCCATCTTGAAATTTGTCATTTTTGACATTTTTCATGGTGACACTTATCATTTTTGACATTTAGCATTGTGACATTTGTCAGTTTTGACATTTGCCATCTTGAAATTTGTCATTTTTGACATTTTTCATGGTGACACTTTTCATTTTTGACATTTAGCATTGTGACATTTGTCAGTTTTGACATTTGCCATCTTGAAATTTGTCATTTTTGACATTTTTCATGGTGACACTTTTCATTTTTGACATTTAGCATTGTGACATTTGTCATTTGACATCTTAGACATTTGCCATCTTAAAATTTGTCATTTTTGACACTTTTCATTTTTGACATTTAGCATTGTGACATTTGTCATTTGACATCTTTGACATTTGCCATCTTGAAATTTATCATTTTTGACATTTCGCATTGTGACATTTGTCATTTGACATCTTTGACATTTGCCATCTTGAAATTTGTTATTTTTGACATTTTTCATGGTGACTCTTTTCATTTTTGACATTTAGCATTGTGACATTTGTCAGTTTTGACATTTGCCATCTTGAAATTTGCCATTTTTGACATTTTTCATGGTGACGCTTTTCATTTTTGACATTTAGCATTGTAACATTTGTCATTTGAAATCTTTGACATTTACCATCTTAAAATTTGTTATTTTTGACATTTTTCATGGTGACACTTTTCATTTTTGACATTTAGCATTGTGACATTTGTCATTTGACATATTTGATATTTGCCATCTTGAAATTTGTCATTTTTGACATTTTTCATGGTGAGACTTTTCATTTTTGACATTTAGCATTGTGACATTTGTCATTTGACATCTTTGACATTTGCCATCTTGAAATTTGTCATTTTTGACATTTAGCATTGTGACATTTGTCATTTGACATCTTTGACATTTGCCATCTTGAAATTTGTTATTTTTGACATTTTTCATGGCAACACTTTTCATTTTTGACATTTAGCATTGTGACATTTGTCAGTTTTGACATTTGCCATCTTGAAATTTGTCATTTTTGACATTTTTCATGGTGACACTTTTCATTTTTGACATTTAGCATTGTGACATTTGTCATTTGACATCTTTGACATTTGCCATTTTGAAATTTGTCATTTTTGACACTTTTCATTTTTGACATTTAGCATTGTGACATTTGTCATTTGCCATCTTTGACATTTGCCATCTTGAAATTTGTCATTTTTGACATTTTTCATGGTGACACTTTTCATTTTTGACATTTAGCATTGTGACATTTGTCATTTGACATCTTGGACATTTGCCATCTTGAAATTTGTCATTTTTGACATTTTTCATGGTGACACTTTTCATTTTTGACATTTAGCATTGTGACATTTGTCATTTGACATCTTGGACATTTGCCATCTTGAAATTTGTCATTTTTGACATTTTTCATGGTGACACTTATCATTTTTGATATTTAGCATTGTGACATTTGTCAGTTTTGACATTTGCCATCTTGAAATTTGTCATTTTTGACATTTTTCATGGTGACACTTTTCATTTTTGACATTTAGCATTGTGACATTTGTCATTTGACATCTTTGACATTTGCCATTTTGAAATTTGTTATTTTTGACATTTTTCAGGGTGACACTTTTCATTTTTGACATTTAGCATTGTGACATTTGTCATTTGACATCTTTGACATTTGCCATCTTGAAATTTGTCATGTTTGATATTTTTCATGGTGACACTCTTCATTTTTGACATTTAGCATTGTGACATTTGTCATTTAACATCTTTGACATTTGCCATCTTGAAATTTGTTATTTTTGACATTTTTCATGGTGACACTTTTCATTTTTGACATTTAGCATTGTGACATTTGTCATTTGACATCTTTGACATTTGCCATCTTGAAATGTGTCATTTTTGACATTTTTCATGGTGACACTTTTCATTTTTGACATTTAGCATTGTGACATTTGTCATTTGACATCTTTGACATTTGCCATCTTAAAATTTGTCATTTTTGACATTTAGCATTGTGACATTTGTCATTTGACATCTTTGACATTTGCCATCTTGAAATTTGTCATTTTTGACATTTTTCATGGTGACACTTTTCATTTTTGACATTTAGCATTGTGAAATTTGTCATTTGACATCTTTGACATTTGCCATTTTGAAATTTGTCATTTTTGACACTTTTCATTTTTGACATTTAGCATTGTGACATTTGTCATTTGCCATCTTTGACATTTGCCATCTTGAAATTTGTCATTTTTGACATTTTTCATGGTGACACTTTTCATTTTTGACATTTAGCATTGTGACATTTGTCATTTGACATCTTGGACATTTGCCATCTTGAAATTTGTCATTTTTGACATTTTTCATGGTGACACTTTTCATTTTTGACATTTAGCATTGTGACATTTGTCATTTGACATCTTGGACATTTGCCATCTTGAAATTTGTCATTTTTGACATTTTTCATGGTGACACTTATCATTTTTGATATTTAGCATTGTGACATTTGTCAGTTTTGACATTTGCCATCTTGAAATTTGTCATTTTTGACATTTTTCATGGTGACACTTTTCATTTTTGACATTTAGCATTGTGACATTTGTCATTTGACATCTTTGACATTTGCCATTTTGAAATTTGTTATTTTTGACATTTTTCAGGGTGACACTTTTCATTTTTGACATTTAGCATTGTGACATTTGTCATTTGACATCTTTGACATTTGCCATCTTGAAATTTGTCATGTTTGATATTTTTCATGGTGACACTCTTCATTTTTGACATTTAGCATTGTGACATTTGTCATTTAACATCTTTGACATTTGCCATCTTGAAATTTGTTATTTTTGACATTTTTCATGGTGACACTTTTCATTTTTGACATTTAGCATTGTGACATTTGTCATTTGACATCTTTGACATTTGCCATCTTGAAATGTGTCATTTTTGACATTTTTCATGGTGACACTTTTCATTTTTGACATTTAGCATTGTGACATTTGTCATTTGACATCTTTGACATTTGCCATCTTAAAATTTGTCATTTTTGACATTTAGCATTGTGACATTTGTCATTTGACATCTTTGACATTTGCCATCTTGAAATTTGTCATTTTTGACATTTTTCATGGTGACACTTTTCATTTTTGACATTTAGCATTGTGAAATTTGTCATTTGACATCTTTGACATTTGCCATCTTGAAATTTGTCATTTTTGACATTTTTCATGGTGACACTTTTCATTTTTGACATTTAGCATTGTGACATTTGTCCTTTGACATTTGCCATCTTAAAATTTGTTATTTTTGACATTTTTTATGGTGACTCTTTTCATTTTTGACATTTAGCATTGTGACATTTGTCATTTGACATCTTTGACATTTGCCATCTTGAAATTTGTCATTTTTGACATTTAGCATTGTGACATTTGTCATTTGACATCTTGGACATTTGCCATCTTGAAATTTG
Source organism: Altica lythri (assembly GCA_964028335.1). NCBI lineage: Eukaryota > Metazoa > Arthropoda > Insecta > Coleoptera > Chrysomelidae > Altica > Altica lythri. The sequence continues at coordinate 30,820,353 of OZ034800.1, forward strand.
TCATTTTTGACATTTTTCATGGTGACACTTATCATTTTTGACATTAAGTATGTGACATTTGTCAGTTTTGACATTTGCCATCTTAAAATTTGTCATTTTTGACATTTCTCATGGTGACACTTTTCATTTTTGACATTTAGCATTGTGACATTTAACATTTGACATCTTTGACATTTGCCATCTTGAAATTTGTTATTTTTGACATTTTTCATGGTGACACTTTTCATTTTTGACATTTAGCATTGTGACATTTGTCATTTGACATCTTTGATATTTGCCATCTTAAAATTTGTCATTTTTGACATTTTTCATGGTGACACTTTTCATTTTTGACATTTAGCATTGTGACATTTGTCATTTGACATCTTTGACATTTGCCATCTTGAAATTTGTTACTTTTGACATTTTTCATGGTGACACTTTTCATTTTTGACATTTAGCATTGTGACATTTGACATCTTTGACATTTGCCATCTTGAAATTTGTTATTTTTGACATTTTTCATGGTGACACTTTTCATTTTTGACATTACGCATTGTGACATTTGTCATTTGACATCTTTGACATTTGCCATCTTGAAATTTGTCATGTTTGACATTTAGCATTGTGACATTTGTCATTTGACATTTTTGACATTTGCCATCTTGAAATTTGTTATTTTTGACATTTTTAATGGTGACACTTTTCATTTTTGACATTTAGCATTGTGACATTTGTCAGTTTTGACATTTGCCATCTTGAAATTTGTCATTTTTGACATTTTTCATGGTGACACTTTTCATTTTTGACATTTAGCATTGTGACATTTGTCATTTGACATCTTTGACATTTGCCATCTTGAAATTAGTTATTTTTGACATTTTTTATGGTGACACTTTTCATTTTTGACATTTAGCATTGTGACATTTGTCATTTGACATCTTTGACATTTGCCATCTTGAAATTTGTCATTTTTAACATTTTTCATGGTGACACTTTTCATTTTTGACATTTAGCATTGTGACATTTGTCATTTGACATCTTTGACATTTGCCATCTTGAAATTTGTCATTTTTGACATTTTTTATAGTGACACTTTTCATTTTTGACATTTAGCATTGTGACATTTGTCATTTGACATCTTTGACATTTGACATCTTGAAATTTGTCATTTTTGACATTTTTCATGGTGACACTTTTTATCTTTGACATTTAGCATTGTGACATTTGTCATTTGACATCTTTGACATTTGCCATCTTGAAATTTGTCATTTTTGACATTTAGCATTGTGACATTTGGCATTTGACATCTTTGATATTTGCCATCTTGAAATTTGTCATTTTTGACATTTTTCATGGTGACACTTTTTATTTTTGACATTTAGCATTGTGACATTTGTCGTTTGACATCTTTGACATTTGCCATCTTGAAATTTGTCATTTTTGACATTTTTCATGGTGACACATTTCATTTTTGACATTTAGCATTGTGACATTTGTCATATTCGACATCTTTGACATTTGCCATCTTGAAATTTGTCATTTTTGACATTTTTTATGGTGACACTTTTCATTTTTGACATTTAGCATTGTGACATTTGTCATTTGACATCTTTGACATTTGCCATCTTGAAATTTGTCATTATTGACATTTTTCATGGTGACACTTTTCATTTTTGACATTTAGCATTGTGACATTTGACATCTTTGACATTTGCCATCTTGAAATTTGTCATTTTTGACATTTTTCATGGTGACACTTTTCATTTTTGACATTTAGCATTGTGACATTTGTCATTTGACATCTTTGACATTTACCATCTTGAAATTTGTTATTTTTGACATTTTTCATGGTGACACTTTTCATTTTTGACATTTAGCATTGTAACATTTGTCATTTGACATCTTTGACATTTGCCATCTTGAAATTTGTCATTTTTGACATTTTTTATGGTGACACTTTTCATTTTTGACATTTAGCATTGTGACATTTGTCATTTGACATCTTTGACATTTGCCATCTTGAAATTTGTCATGTTTGACATTTAGCATTGTGACATTTGTCATTTGACATCTTTGACATTTGCCATCTTGAAATTTGTTATTTTTGACATTTTTCATTGTGACACTTTTCATTTTTGAAATTTAGCATTGTGACATTTGTCAGTTTTGACATTTGCCATCTTGAAATTTGTCATTTTTGACATTTTTCATGGTGACACTTTTCATTTTTGACATTTAGCATTGTGACATTTGTCATTTGACATCTTTGATATTTGCCATCTTAAAATTTGTCATTTTTGACATTTTTCATGGTGACACTTTTCATTTTTGACATTTAGCATTGTGACATTTGTCATTTGACATCTTTGACATTTGCCATCTTGGAATTTGTTACTTTTGACATTTTTCATGGTGACACTTTTCATTTTTGACATTTAGCATTGTGACATTTGACATCTTTGACATTTGCCATCTTGAAATTTGTTATTTTTGACATTTTTAATGGTGACACTTTTCATTTTTGACATTTAGCATTGTGACATTTGTCAGTTTTGACATTTGCCAGCTTGAAATTTGTCATTTTTGACATTTCTCATGGTGACACTTTTCATTTTTGACATTTAGCATTGTGACATTTGTCATTTGACATCTTTGACATTTGCCATCTTGAAATTAGTTATTTTTGACATTTTTTATGGTGACACTTTTCATTTTTGACATTTAGCATTGTGACATTTGTCATTTGACATCTTTGACATTTGCCATCTTGAAATTTGTCATTTTTAACATTTTTCATGGTGACACTTTTCATTTTTGACATTTAGCATTGTGACATTTGTCATTTGACATCTTTGACATTTGCCATCTTGAAATTTGTCATTTTTGACATTTTTCATGGTGACACTTTTCATTTTTGACATTTAGCATTGTGACATTTGTCATTTGACATCTTTGACATTTGACATCTTGAAATTTGTCATTTTTGACATTTTTCATGGTGACACTTTTTATCTTTGACATTTAGCATTGTGACATTTGTCATTTGACATCTTTGACATTTGCCATCTTGAAATTTGTCATTTTTGACATTTAGCATTGTGACATTTGGCATTTGACATCTTTGATATTTGCCATCTTGAAATTTGTCATTTTTGACATTTTTCATGGTGACACTTTTCATTTTTGACATTTAGCATTGTGACATTTGTCGTTTGACATCTTTGACATTTGCCATCTTGAAATTTGTCATTTTTGACATTTTTCATGGTGACACATTTCATTTTTGACATTTAGCATTGTGACATTTGTCATATTCGACATCTTTGACATTTGCCATCTTGAAATTTGTCATTTTTGACATTTTTTATGGTGACACTTTTCATTTTTGACATTTAGCATTGTGACATTTGTCATTTGACATCTTTGACATTTGCCATCTTGAAATTTGTCATTATTGACATTTTTCATGGTGACACTTTTCATTTTTGACATTTAGCATTGTGACATTTGACATCTTTGACATTTGCCATCTTAAAATTTGTCATTTTTGACATTTTTCATGGTGACACTTTTCATTTTTGACATTTAGCATTGTGACATTTGTCATTTGACATCTTTGACTTTTACCATCTTGAAATTTGTTATTTTTGACATTTTTCATGGTGACACTTTTCATTTTTGACATTTAGCATTGTAACATTTGTCATTTGACATCTTTGACCTTTGCCATCTTGAAATTTGTCATTTTTGACATTTTTTATGGTGACACTTTTCATTTTTGACATTTAGCATTGTGACATTTGTCATTTGACATCTTTGACATTTGCCATCTTGAAATTTGTCATGTTTGACATTTAGCATTGTGACATTTGTCATTTGACATCTTTGACATTTGCCATCTTGAAATTTGTTATTTTTGACATTTTTCATTGTGACACTTTTCATTTTTGACATTTAGCATTGTGACATTTGTCAGTTTTGACATTTGCCATCTTGAAATTTGTCATTTTTGACATTTTTCATGGTGACACTTTTCATTTTTGACATTTAGCATTGTGACATTTGTCATTTGACATCTTGGACATTTGCCATCTTGAAATTTGTCATTTTTGACATTTTTCATGGTGACACTTTTCATTTTTGACATTTAGCATTGTGACATTTGTCATTTGACATCTTTGACATTTGCCAACTTGAAATTTGTCATTTTTGACATTTTTCATGGTGACACTTTTCATTTTTGACATTTAGCATTGTGACATTTGTCATTTGACATCTTTGACATTTGCCATCCTGAAATTTGTCATTTTTAACATTTTTCATGGTGACACTTTTTATTTTTGACATTTAGCATTGTGACATTTGTCATTTGACATCTTTGACATTTGCCATTTTGAAATTTGTCATTTTTGACATTTAGCATTGTGACATTTGTCATTTGACATCTTTGATATTTGCCATCTTGAAATTTGTCATTTTTGACATTTTTCATGGTGACACTTTTCATTTTTGACATTTAGCATTGTGACATTTGTCATTTGACATCTTTGACATTTGCCATCTTGAAATTTGTCATTTTTGACATTTTTCATTGTGACACTTTTCATTTTTGACATTTAGCATTGTGAAATTTGTCATTTGACATCTTTGATATTTGCCATCTTGAAATTTGTCATTTTTGACATTTTTCATGGTGACACTTTTCATTTTTGACATTTAGCATTGTGACATTTGTCCTTTGACATTTGCCATCTTGAAATTTGTTATTTTTGACATTTTTTATGGTGACTCTTTTCATTTTTGACATTTAGCATTGTGACATTTGTCATTTGACATCTTTGACATTTGCCATCTTGAAATTTTTCATTTTTGACATTTTTCATGGTGACACTTTTCATTTTTGACATTTAGCATTGTGACATTTGTCATTTGACATCTTTGACATTTGCCATCTTGAAATTTGTCATTTTTTGACATTTAGCATTGTGACATTTGTCATTTGACATCTTGGACATTTGCCATCTTGAAATTTGTCATTTTTGACATTTTTCATGGTGACACTTATCATTTTTGACATTAAGCATTGTGACATTTGTCAGTTTTGACATTTGCCATCTTGAAATTTGTCATTTTTGACATTTCTCATGGTGACACTTTTCATTTTTGACATTTAGCATTGTGACATTTGTCATTTGACATCTTTGACATTTGCCATCTTGAAATTTGTTATTTTTGACATTTTTCATGGTGACACTTTTCATTTTTGACATTTAGCATTGTGACATTTGTCATTTGACATCTTTGATATTTGCCATCTTGAAATTTGTCATTTTTGACATTTTTCATGGTGACACTTTTCATTTTTGACATTTAGCATTGTGACATTTGTCATTTGACATCTTTGATATTTGCCATCTTGAAATTTGTTATTTTTGACATTTTTCATGGTGACACTTTTCATTTTTGACATTTAGCATTGTGACATTTGTCATTTGACATCTTTGACATTTGCCATCTTGAAATTTGTCATTTTTGACATTTTTTATGGTGACACTTTTCATTTTTGACATTACGCATTGTGACATTTGTCATTTGACATCTTTGACATTTGCCATCTTGAAATTTGTCATGTTTGACATTTAGCATTGTGACATTTGTCATTTGACATCTTTGACATTTGCCATCTTGAAATTTGTTATTTTTGACATTTTTCATGGTGACACTTTTCATTTTTGACATTTAGCATTGTGACATTTGTCAGTTTTGACATTTGCCATCTTGAAATTTGTCATTTTTGACATTTTTCATGGTGACACTTTTCATTTTTGACATTTAGCATTGTGACATTTGTCATTTGACATCTTTGACATTTGCCATCTTGAAATTAGTTATTTTTGACATTTTTTATGGTGACACTTTTCATTTTTGACATTTAGCCTTGTGACATTTGTCATTTGACATCTTTGACATTTGCCATCTTGAAATTTGTCATTTTTAACATTTTTTATGGTGACACTTTTCATTTTTGACATTTAGCATTGTGACATTTGTCATTTGACATCTTTGACATTTGCCATCTTGAAATTTGTCATTTTTGACATTTTTCATGGTGACACTTTTCATTTTTGACATTTAGCATTGTGACATTTGTCATTTGACATCTTTGACATTTGACATCTTGAAATTTGTCATTTTTGACATTTTTCATGGTGACACTTTTTATCTTTGACATTTAGCATTGTGACATTTGTCATTTGACATCTTTGACATTTGCCATCTTGAAATTTGTCATTTTTGACATTTAGCATTGTGACATTTGGCATTTGACATCTTTGATATTTGCCATCTTGAAATTTGTCATTTTTGACATTTTTCATGGTGACACTTTTCATTTTTGACATTTAGCATTGTGACATTTGTCATTTGACATCTTTGACATTTGCCATCTTGAAATTTGTCATTTTTGACATTTTTCATGGTGACACCTTTCATTTTTGACATTTAGCATTGTGACATTTGTCATATTCGACATCTTTGACATTTGCCATCTTGAAATTTGTCATTTTTGACATTTTTTATGGTGACACTTTTCATTTTTGACATTTAGCATTGTGACATTTGTCATTTGACATCTTTGACATTTGCCATCTTGAAATTTGTCATTATTGACATTTTTCATGGTGCCTTTTTTCATTTTTGACATTTAGCATTGTGACATTTGACATCTTTGACATTTGCCATCTTGAAATTTGTCATTTTTGACATTTTTCATGGTGACACTTTTTATTTTTGACATTTAGCATTGTGACATTTGTCATTTGACATCTTTGACTTTTGCCATCTTGAAATTTGTTATTTTTGACATTTTTCATGGTGACACTTTTCATTTTTGACATTTAGCATTGTGACATTTGTCATTTGACATCTTTGACAATTGCCATCTTGAAATTTGTCATTTTTGACATTTTTTATGGTGACACTTGTCATTTTTGACATTTAGCATTGTGACATTTGTCATTTGACATCTTTGACATTTGCCATCTTGAAATTTGTCATGTTTGACATTTAGCATTGTGACATTTGTCATTTGACATCTTTGACATTTGCCATCTTGAAATTTGTTATTTTTGACATTTTTCATTGTGACACTTTTCATTTTTGACATTTAGCATTGTGACATTTGTCAGTTTTGACATTTGCCATCTTGAAATTTGTCATTTTTGACATTTTTCATAGTGACACTTTTCATTTTTGACATTTAGCATTGTGACATTTGTCATTTGACATTTGCCATCTTGAAATTAGTTATTTTTGACATTTTTTATGGTGACACTTTTCATTTTTGACATTTAGCATTGTGACATTTGTCATTTGACATCTTTGACATTTGCCATCCTGAAATTTGTCATTTTTAACATTTTTTATGGTGACACTTTTCATTTTTGACATTTAGCATTGTGACATTTGTCATTTGACATCTTTGACATTTGCCATCTTGAAATTTGTCATTTTTGACATTTTTCATGGTGACACTTTTCATTTTTGACATTTAGCATTGTGACATTTGTCATTTGACATCTTTGACATTTGCCATCTTGAAATTTGTCATTTTTGACATTTTTCATGGTGACACTTTTTATCTTTGACATTTAGCATTGTGACATTTGTCATTTGACATCTTTGACATTTGCCATCTTGAAATTTGTCATTTTTGACATTTAGCATTGTGACATTTGGCATTTGACATCTTTGATATTTGCCATCTTGAAATTTGTCATTTTTGACATTTTTTATGGTGACACTTTTCATTTTTGACATTTAGCATTGTGACATTTGTCATTTGACATCTTTGACATTTGCCATCTTGAAATTTGTCATTTTTGACATTTTTCATGGTGACACTTTTCATTTTTGACATTTAGCATTGTGACATTTGTCATATTCGACATCTTTGACATTTGCCATCTTGAAATTTGTCATTTTTGACATTTTTCATGGTGACACTTTTCATTTTTGAAATTTAGCATTGTGACATTTGTCATTTGACATCTTTGACATTTGCCATCTTGAAATTTGTCATTATTAACATTTTTCATGGGGACACTTTTCATTTTTGACATTTAGCATTGTGACATTTGACATCTTTGACATTTGCCATCTTGAAATTTGTCATTTTTGACATTTTTCATGGTGACACTTTTCATTTTTGACATTTAGCATTGTGACATTTGTCATTTGACATCTTTGACTTTTGCCATCTTGAAATTTTTCATTTTTGACATTTTTTACGGTGACACTTTTCATTTTTGACATTTAGCATTGTGACATTTGTCATTTGACATCTTAGACATTTGCCATCTTGAAATTTGTCATTTTTGACACTTTTCATTTTTGACATTTAGCATTGTGACATTTGTCATTTGACATCTTTGACATTTGCCATCTTGAAATTTGTCATTTTTGACATTTTTCATGGTGACACTTTTCATTTTTGACATTTAGCATTGTGACATTTGTCATTTGACATCTTGGACATTTGCCATCTTGAAATTTGTCATTTTTGACATTTTCCATGGTGACACTTTTTATTTTTGACATTAAGCATTGTGACATTTGTCATTTGACATCTTTGACATTTGCCATCTTGAAATTTGTCATTTTTGACATTTTTCATGGTGACACTTTTCATTTTTGACATTTAGCATTGTGACATTTGCCATTTGACATCTTTGACATTTGCCATCTTGAAATTTGTCATTTTTGACATTTTTCATGGTGACACTTTTCATTTTTGACATTTAGCATTGTGACATTTGTCATTTGACATCTTTGACATTTGCCATCTTGAAATTTGTCATTTTTGACATTTTTCATGGTGACACTTTTTATTTTTGACATTTAGCATTGTGACATTTGTCATTTGACATCTTTGACATTTGCCATCTTGAAATTTGTTATTTTTGACATTTTTTATGGTGACACTTTTCATTTTTGACATTTAGCATTGTGACATTTGTCATTTGACATCTTTGACATTTGCCATCTTGAAATTTGTCATTTTTGACATTTTTCATGGTGACACTTTTCATTTTTGACATTTAGCATTGTGACATTTGTCAATTTAAATAGAAATTTATTTATTTGAAATAGGAAACCCTAATATAACAAATATTAATTTAAAAATTACAATAAATGATAATTATAATAGAATTTAAAATAAACAGTACCTAATAATTTAAAAGATAAAAGAAAATTAACCTTAACATATAAAATACATAAAATTACAACATATAAAATAAAAAATAAACGTTACATCTGCTGTTCATAAATGAATTTAACAAGACAGGTTTTAAAGCTATTTACAGAGTTACTATTTTTAATATTATCAGGAAGTTGATTAAAACTATGAAAACCTCTAAAAAAGAGAGAGTTTCTAGTACCAGCTCTATTGGTTCTACAGAGATATAAAAGATTGTTGTTTCTAGTTGGGTACTCATGGATATCACGATGATGAACAATGTAATTACTAAAGTAGGGTGGTGCAAGATTATTTAGAATTTTGTATACCAACACCATCGTGCGCAGAAAGATCCGCTGCTTAACATTTAACCACTACAGTGAGGTTAACATTAAAACGATAGGTGTGTAACGATTAGTTTTTAAAATAGTTCTCATACCTCTGTTTTGGAGCTTTTGTAATTGGCTGGTTTTATTATCATTAAACAGAAATAAGATTGATGCACAGTAGTCAAAATGAGGATGTATTATCGTGTTATAAACAGTTAACTTAGTTTCAGTTGACAGGTGTTGAGAAATTCTACTAAAAAAGAATAACTTTTTAGAAATTTTATTATAAATATAATTAAAATGAGAGTCAAAGGATAAAATATTATCAATGTAAAAACCAAGATATTTAAAATTTGAAACTATTTCAATATTTTCATTGCTCACCATTAGAGTTATATCATTTAATTTAATTTTGCTATATTTGTATTTACTTGTACAGATCATAGCTTTGGTTTTGGCAACATTGAGTTTTAGTTTATTATTTTGTAAATATAAACTAATTCTACTTAGTATTAAATTAGTATTCCTAACTGCTGTTTGCAAATCCGTATCTGAGCATATTATAAGCATATCATCTGCAAACAAATTTATAAACTCTATATCTACATATAATTGTATATCATTAAGATATAGAATAAACAAGAGAGGCCCTAGAACACTCCCTTGAGGAACTCCTGAATCAACAGAGATCTTTGAGGAACATGAGCCATTAAACCTTACTTGCTGCTTCCGATTATTTAAATAGCTACAAAACCAATCAAATACTTTACCATTAACACCATATTGCACCAACTTATTGAGCAGGAGACTTCTATCAATTGTTTCAAAGGCTCTTTTAAGGTCCAAAAATATACATACAGAATACTTGTTATTTTCAATTTCATTTTTAATTTTACAAAGAGTTAATTGCAATTCTGTTTCACAAGAAAGTTTTCTCCTAAAACCAGATTGGTGAGCAATTAGTATATCATGAGACTCAATATGTTCAATGAGTTGCTCATAGACTGCCATTTCAATAAGCTTCTCAACAGGTGGTAATGTATTTATAGGCCTAAAATCAGAGGCCTTATTGGAATTAGTGACTTTTTGAATTGGCACAATGGTGCTAAGTTTTAACGCTTCAGGAAAAGTGCCCTTTTGCAAAGAAGTGTTAACTACATTTAAAATTACATGACCAGCTGTTTGAAAAGTTTCTTTTAGCATTTTAGGATTTAAAACTTCATTAAGAGAGAATTTATTATCAAAGGAACTAATAATTTGACGAAGATCAATTAAAGATAAAGGTTTAAAATGTATTAAAGGTGGAAACAAATTACAATTAGTACTATATTGAGAATTGTCAGCATTAATATCCCCAATTATATCTTTGACACTTTCAAAAAAATAATTATTAAAACTCTCTGCTGCTTCAGCAGCATCCTGACTGAGAAAATTTTCATCAGGACCATTAAAAATTATATTAAGAGGTGAATTGTATAAATTTAAATTGACTAATTTTTTTAACGTCCGCCACATTTCCTTTGGATTGCTTTTATATCTATCAATTTTATCTCTGTAATAGCTTTTTTTTTTTATTTTTAACATATTGACCACTTCATTTCTATATTTTTTAAAAGTATTCCATTTAGATATCTTACTACCATCGCTACATATTTTAAAAGATTTATAAGCCTGATCTCTACACCTCATCCTAGAATAAATTTCATTATCAATCCAAGGTAGAGTAGGTTTGTATGTATAAGTTTCAATTGGTGCTATACTATTAATAATAGTTGTACAATTATATAAAAATTCATGATATATATTATTAATATTGGTTAAATTAAGGGACCAGTTGCACATAAGTAGGTTTAATTTGATTGCATCTAAATTTCTTGGATTTAAATTTCTGAATTTTCTTAAACATTCTATTTGTTGAGTAGTACCGTTACTAAAGTTAATCGAAAGAATAGAATGGTCTGTTAATTTAGGAGAGTTATGAACAGCAGCTGTAACATTATTTTGATTAGTTATTACAAAATCCACTAATGTCTCGCTAGTATCAGTAATACGGGTAGGCTTTGTTATAAGCTGCTCAAGTCCAGAAGTTAATAAAATATTTTTTATCCTTTTAGCATAAAAACTATTGCCCAAAAGATCTAAATTAAAATCACCTACTAAAACACAGTTATGATTGGGTATAAACACATTATCACAATATTCTTCAAAATCTGAAAGAAAGGTGGCATGGGAGCTGGACGGTGAATGATATAAGCATCCAATGAACCAATATGTAGAAGCGACATCAACTTTGATTATTTTACACCAATAATTTCCATCTAAAATATAGGTTTTAAACACAGAATACTTGTAACTTTTAAGTACAAATAACAAAACACCTCCTATAGAGCGGGATTTGGAATTGCACCTTATGCAATTATAATTATCTATAGAAATTTCAATGTCTTCGATGTCATCAGTTACTCTTGTTTCACTCAGTAATATGAATTTAGGATTGTAGCACAAAATATTAGCTCGTATATTATCTTTATTTTTTAGAAAACTCTGTGAATTTAGATATATAATGTCAGCATTAAGCACTATATTAGGGTTTATACGTTTTTTGTAGTATTCACTTTCGATTTTTCCACCAGAGTGGGCTTATTATTAATATATTTAATTGTTTTTGAATTATCTCTATTATTAATTAATGTTTGCAATTCCTGTTTAACTTTAGCATAATAGTCCCATTGAGATTGAGTTTGATCAGCAAAAATAACAATGCCAGGAATGTTGATTGTTTTTTTATTGCATCTTCGCGTGATTTTAAATTTACTTTAATAGGTCTATTCTTATTAGGCTGAAACTTTCCAAGTCTAAAAACTTTAACATCATCTGTACTTACATTAATACTGTTAACTATATTTATGACAGTTTCTAAGTCTTCCTTATTCCTGTCAGTCTGAGATTTCTTTTTAGACTCATTAACATGTAAGACTATAATATGTTTTTGGCGATTTTGTCTGTCCATCATTTCTGATATCCACTCTTTCTTTTCATTCACAAATGTTGATGTTATATTAGTAGTATTGGTCAATCCTTCAGAAGGAGCCTTAGTATTTTTAATGTCTTGAAGTTCAGCATCTAACTTGTCAATTTTAACTATAAGCTGAGGAATTAATTTAATTCCTTTTTCACAATCTTCACAATAAAATTTCAACAATCTTTTTCCTTTTAGATCCATTACTTTTAACTCACTGGCATTTAAGCCAGAACAATCACGGTGAGTGAATCTATGGCAGCTATCGCATGAAAGTGTTGGTACATCTGATTTGGTCTGACAAACCAAACATTCCATTTTATAATTATAATAATAATAATAATAATTTATAATAAGAATTAAACTATTATATTTAAGCTAGAAATAAAATCTAACGTAATTACTTTGACATCTTTGACATTTGCCATCTTGAAATTTGTCATTTTTGACATTTTTCATGGTGACACTTTTCATTTTTGACATTTAGCATTGTGACATTTGTCATTTGACATCTTTGACATTTGCCATCTTGAAATTTGTCATTTTTGACATTTTTCATGGTGACACTTTTCATTTTTGACATTTAGCATTGTTACATTTGTCATTTGACATCTTTGACATTTGCCATCTTGAAATTTGGCATTTTTGACATTTAGCATTGTGATATTTGTCATTTGCCATCTTGAAATTTGTCATTTTTGACATTTTTCATGGTGACACTTATCATTTTTGACATTTAGAATTGTGACATTTGTCATTTGAAATCTTTGACATTTGCCATCTTGAAATTTGTTATTTTTGACATTTTTTATGATGACTCTTTTCATTTTTGACATTTAGCATTGTTACATTTGTCATTTGACATCTTTGACATTTGCCATCTTGAAATTTGTCATTTTTGACATTTTTCATGGTGACACTTTTCATTTTTGACATTTAGCATTGTGACATTTGTCATTTGACATCTTTGACATTTGCCATCTTGAAATTTGTCATTTTTGACATTTAGCATTGTGACATTTGTCATTTGACATCTTGGACATTTGCCATCTTGAAATTTGTCATTTTTGACATTTTTCATAGTGACACTTATCATTTTTGACATTTAGCATTGTGACATTTGTCAGTTATGATATTTGCCATCTTGAAATTTGTCATTTTTGACATTTTTCATGGTGACACTTTTCATTTTTGACATTTAGCATTGTGACATTTGTCATTTGACATCTTTGACATTTGCCATCTTGAAATTTGTTATTTTTGACATTTTTCATGGTGACACTTTTCATTTTTGACATTTAGCATTGTGACATTTGTCGTTTGACATCTTTGACATTTGCCATCTTGAAATTTGTCATTTTTGACATTTTTCATGGTGACACTTTTCATTTTTGACATTTAGCATTGTGACATTTGTCATTTGACATCTTTGACATTTGCCATCTTGAAATTTGTTATTTTTGACATTTTTCATGGTGACACTTTTTATTTTTGACATTTAGCATTGTGACATTTGTCATTTGACATCTTTGACATTTGCCATCTTGAAATTTGTTATTTTTGACATTTTTCATGGTGACACTTTTCATTTTTGACATTAAGCATTGTGACATTTGTCAGTTTTGCCATTTGCCATCTTGAAATTTGTCATTTTTGACATTTTTCATTCTGACACTTTTCATTTTTGACATTTAGCATTGTGACATTTGTCATTTGACAGCTTTGACATTTGCCATCTTGAAATTTGTCATTTTTGACATTTAGCATTGTGACATTTGTCATTTGACATCTTTGACATTTGCCATCTTGAAATTTGTTATTTTTGACATTTTTCATGGTGACACTTTTTATTTTTGACATTTAACATTGTAACATTTGTCAGTTTTGACATTTGCTATCTTGAAATTTGTCATTTTTGACATTTTTCATGGTGACACTTTTCATTTTTGACATTTGTCATTTGACATCTTAGACATTTGCCATCTTGAAATTTGTCATTTTTGACACTTTTCATTTTTGACATTTAGCATTGTGACATTTGTCATTTGACATCTTTGACATTTGCCATCTTGAAATTTGTCATTTTTGACATTTTTCATGGTGACACTTTTCATTTTTGACATTTAGCATTGTGACATTTGTCAGTTTTGACATTTGCCATCTTAAAATTTGTCATTTTTGACACTTTTTATGGTGACACTTTTCATTTTTAACATTTAGCATTGTGACATTTGTCATTTGACATCTTTGACGTTTGCCATCTTGAAATTTGTCATTTTTGACATTTTTCATGGTGACACTTTTCATTTTTGACATTTAGCATTGTGACATTTGTCATTTGACATCTTTGACATTTGCCATCTTGAAATTTGTCATGTTTGACATTTAGCAAGGTGACATTTGTCATTTGACATCTTTGACATTTGCCATCTTGAAATTTGTTATTTTTGACATTTTTCATGGTGACACTTTTCATTTTTGACATTTAGCATTGTGACATTTTTCAGTTTTGACATTTGCCATCTTGAAATTTGTCATTTTTGACATTTAGCATTGTGACATCTGTCATTTGACATCTTTGACATTTGTCATCTTGAAATTTGTCATTTTTGACATTTTTCATGGTGACACTTTTTATTTGTGACATTTAGCATTGTGACATTTGTCATTTGACATCTTTGACATTTGCTATCTTGAAATTTGTCATTTTTGACATTTAGCATTGTGACATTTGTGATTTGACATCTTGGACATTTGCCATCTTGAAATTTGTCCTTTTTGACATTTTTCATGGTGACACTTTTCATTTTTGACATTTAGCATTGTGACATTTGTCATTTGACATCTTTGACATTTGCCATCTTGAAATTTGTCATTTTTGACATTTTTCATGGTGACACTTTTCATTTTTGACATTTAGCATTGTGACATTTGTCATTTGACATCTTTGACATTTGCCATCTTGAAATTTGTCATTTTTGACATTTAGCATTGTGACATTTGTCATTTGACATCTTGGACATTTGCCATCTTGAAATTTGTCATTTTTGACATTTTTCATGGTGACACTTATCATTTTTGACATTTAGCATGGTGACATTTGTCATTTGACATCTTTCACATTTGCCATCTTGAAATTTGTCATTTTTGACATTTTTCATGGTGACACTTTTCATTTTTGACATTTAGCATTGTGACATTTGTAAGTTTTGATATTTGCCATTTGAAATTTGTCCTTTTTGACATTTTTCATGGTGACACTTTTCATTTTTGACATTTAGCATTGTGACATTTGTCATTTGACATCTTTGACATTTGCCATCTTGAAATTTGTCATTTTTGACATTTTTCATGGTGACACTTTTCATTTTTGACATTTAGCATTGTGACATTTGTCATTTGACATCTTTGACATTTGCCATCTTGAAATTTGTCATTTTTGACATTTAGCATTGTGACATTTGTCATTTGACATCTTGGACATTTGCCATCTTGAAATTTGTCATTTTTGACATTTTTCATGGTGACACTTATCATTTTTGACATTTAGCATTGTGACATTTGTCATTTGACATCTTTGACATTTGCCATCTTGAAATTTGTCATTTTTGACATTTTTCATGGTGACACCTTTCATTTTTGACATTTAGCATTGTGACATTTGTCATTTGACATCTTTGACATTTGTCATCTTGAAATTTGTCATTTTTGACATTTTTCATGGTGACACTTTTCATTTTTGACATTTAGCATTGTGACATTTGTCATTTGACATCTTTGACATTTGCCATCTTGAAATTTGTCATTTTTGACATTTAGCATTGTGACATTTGTCATATTCGACATCTTTGACATTTGCCATCTTGAAATTTGTCATTTTTGACATTTTTCATGGTGACAATTTTCATTTTTAACATTTAGCATTGTGACATTTGTCATTTGACATCTTTGACATTTGCCATCTTGAAATTTGTCATTATTGACATTTTTCATGGGGACACTTTTCATTTTTGACATTTGTCATTTGACATCTTTGACATTTGCCATCTTAAAATTTGTCATTTTTGACATTTTTCATGGTGACACTTTTCATTTTTGACATTTAGCATTGTGACATTTGTCATTTGACATCTTTGACATTTGCCATCTTGAAATTTGTCATTTTTGACATTTTTTACGGTGACACTTTTCATTTTTGACATTTAGCATTGTGACATTTGTCATTTGACATCTTAGACATTTGCCATCTTGAAATTTGTCATTTTTGAAATTTGTCATTTTTGACACTTTTCATTTTTGACATTTAGCATTGTGACATTTGTCATTTGACATCTTTCACATTTGCCATCTTGAAATTTGTCATTTTTGACGTTTTTCATGGTGACACTTTTCATTTTTGACATTTAGCATTGTGACATTTGTCATTTGACATCTTGGACATTTGCCATCTTGAAATTTGTCATTTTTGACATTTTTCATGGTGACACTTATCATTTTTGACATTTAGCATTGTGACATTTGTCAGTTTTGACATTTGCCATCTTGAAATTTGTCATTTTTGACATTTTTCATGGTGACACTTTTCATTTTTGACATTTAGCATTGTGACATTTGTCATTTGACATCTTTGACATTTGCCATCTTAAAATTTGTCATTTTGGACATTTTTCATGGTGACACTTTTCATTTTTGACATTTAGCATTGTGACATTTGTCATTTGACATCTTTGACATTTGCCATCTTGAAATTTGTCATTTTTGACATTTTTCATGGTGACACTTTTCATTTTTGACATTTAGCATTGTGACATTTGTCATTTGACATCTTTGACATTTGCCATCTTAAAATTTGTCATTTTTGACATTTTTCATGGTGACACTTTTCATTTTTGACATTTAGCATTGTGACATTTGTCATTTGACATCTTTGACATTTGCCATCTTGAAATTTGTCATTTTTGACATTTTTCATGGTGACACTTTTCATTTTTGACATTGAGCATTGTGATATTTGTCATTTGACATCTTTGACATTTGCCATCTTGAAATTTGTCATTTTTGACATTTTTCATGGTGACACTTTTCATTTTCGACATTTAGCATTGTGACATTTGTCATTTGACATCTTTGACATTTGCCATCTTGAAATTTGTTATTTTTGACATTTTTCATGGTGACACTTTTCATTTTGGACATGTAGCATTGTGACATTTGTCATTTGACATCTTTGACATTTGCCATCTTGAAATTTGTCATTTTTGACATTTTTCATGGTGACACTTTTCATTTTTGACATTTAGCATTGTGACATTTGTCATTTGACATCTTTGACATTTGCCATCTTGAAATTTGTCATTTTTGACATTTTTCATGGTGACACTTTTCATTTTTGACATTTAGCATTGTGACATTTGTCATTTGACATCTTTGACATTTGCCATCTTGAAATTTGTCATTTTTGACATTTTTCATGGTGACACTTTTCATTTTTGACATTTAGCATTGTGATATTTGTCATTTGACATCTTTCACATTTGCCATCTTGAAATTTGTCATTTTTGACATTTTTCATGGTGACACTTTTCATTTTTGACATTTAGCATTGTGACATTTGTCATTTGACATCTTTGACATTTGCCATCTTGAAATTTGTTATTTTTGACATTTTTCATGGTGACACTTTTCATTTTTGACATTTAGCATTGTGACATTTGTCATTTGACATCTTTGACATTTGCCATCTTGAAATTTGTCATTTTTGACATTTTTCATGGTGACACTTTTCATTTTTGACATTTAGCATTGTGACATTTGTCATTTGACATCTTTGACATTTGCCATCTTGAAATTTGTCATTTTTGACATTTTTTATGGTGACACTTTTCATTTTTGACATTTAGCATTGTGACATTTGTCATTTGACATCTTTGACATTTGCCATCTTAAAATTTGTCATTTTTGACATTTAGCATTGTGACATTTGTCATTTGACATCTTGGACATTTGCCATCTTGAAATTTGTCATTTTTGACATTTTTCATGGTGACACTTATCATTTTTGACATGTAGCATTGTGACATTTGTCAGTTTTGACATTTGCCATCTTGAAATTTGTCATTTTTGACATTTTTCATGGTAACACTTTTCATTTTTGACATTTAGCATTGTGACATTTGTCATTTGACATCTTTGACATTTGCCATCTTGAAATTTGTTATTTTTGACATTTTTCATGGTGACACTTTTCATTTTTGACATTTAGCATTGTGACATTTGTTATTTGACATCTTTGACATTTGCCATCTTGAAATTTGTCATTTTTGACATTTTTCATGGTGACACTTTTCATTTTTGACATTTAGCATTGTGACATTTGTCATTTGACATCTTTGACATTTGCCATCTTGAAATTTGTCATTTTTGACATTTAGCATTGTGACATTTGTCATTTGACATCTTTGACATTTGCCATCTTGAAATTTGTTATTTTTGACATTTTTCATGGTGACACTTTTTATTTTTGACATTTAACATTGTGACATTTGTCAGTTTTGACATTTGCCATCTTGAAATTTGTCATTTTTGACATTTTTCATGGTGACACTTTTCATTTTTGACATTTGTCATTTGACATCTTAGACATTTGCCATCTTGAAATTTGTCATTTTTGACACTTTTCATTTTTGACATTTAGCATTGTGACATTTGTCATTTGACATCTTTAACATTTGCCATCTTGAAATTTGTCATTTTTGACATTTTTCATGGTGACACTTTTCATTTTTGACATTTAGCATTGTGACATTTGTCAGTTTTGACATTTGCCATCTTGAAATTTGTCATTTTTGACACTTTTTATGGTGACACTTTTCATTTTTAACATTTAGCATTGTGACATTTGTCATTTGACATCTTTCACATTTGCCATCTTGAAATTTGTCATTTTTGACATTTTTCATGGTGACACTTTTCATTTTTGACATTAAGCATTGTGACATTTGTCATTTGACATCTTTGACATTTGCCATCTTGAAATTTGTCAAGTTTGACATTTAGCATTGTGACATTTGTCATTTGACATCTTTGACATTTGCCATCTTGAAATTTGTTATTTTTGACATTTTTCATGGTGACACTTTTTATTTTTGACATTTAGCATTGTGACATTTTTCAGTTTTGACATTTGCCATCTTGAAATTTGTCATTTTTGACATTTAGCATTGTGACATCTGTCATTTGACATCTTTGATATTTGTCATCTTGAAATTTGTCATTTTTGACATTTTTCATGGTGACACTTTTTATTTGTGACATTTAGCATTGTGACATTTGTCATTTGACATCTTTGACATTTGCCATCTTGAAATTTGTTATTTTTGACATTTTTCATGGTGACACTTTTCATTTTTGACATTTAGCATTGTGACATTTGTCATTTGACATCTTTGACATTTGCCATCTTGAAATTTGTCATTTTTGACATTTTTCATGGTGACACTTTTCATTTTTGACATTTAGCATTGTGACATTTGTCATTTGACATCTTTGA
This sequence comes from Altica lythri, assembly GCA_964028335.1. Lineage (NCBI taxonomy): Eukaryota > Metazoa > Arthropoda > Insecta > Coleoptera > Chrysomelidae > Altica > Altica lythri. The sequence goes on from OZ034800.1 coordinate 30,840,470, forward strand.
CATTTGCCATCTTGAAATTTGTCATTTTTGACATTTTTTATGGTGACACTTTTCATTTTTGACATTTAGCATTGTGACATTTGTCATTTGACATCTTTGACATTTGCCATCTTAAAATTTGTCATTTTTGACATTTAGCATTGTGACATTTGTCATTTGACATCTTGGACATTTGCCATCTTGAAATTTGTCATTTTTGACATTTTTCATGGTGACACTTATCATTTTTGACATGTAGCATTGTGACATTTGTCAGTTTTGACATTTGCCATCTTGAAATTTGTCATTTTTGACATTTAGCATTGTGACATCTGTCATTTGACATCTTTGACATTTGTCATCTTGAAATTTGTCATTTTTGACATTTTTCATGGTGACACTTTTTATTTGTGACATTTAGCATTGTGACATTTGTCATTTGACATCTTTGACATTTGCCATCTTGAAATTTGTTATTTTTGACATTTTTCATGGTGACACTTTTCATTTTTGACATTTAGCATTGTGACATTTGTCATTTGACATCTTTGACATTTGCCATCTTGAAATTTGTCATTTTTGACATTTTTCATGGTGACACTTTTCATTTTTGACATTTAGCATTGTGACATTTGTCATTTGACATCTTTGACATTTGCCATCTTGAAATTTGTCATTTTTGACATTTTTTATGGTGACACTTTTTATTTTTGACATTTAGCATTGTGACATTTGTCATTTGACATCTTTGACATTTGCCATTTTAAAATTTGTCATTTTTGACATTTAGCATTGTGACATTTGTCATTTGACATCTTGGACATTTGCCATCTTGAAATTTGTCATTTTTGACATTTTTCATGGTGACACTTATCATTTTTGACATGTAGCATTGTGACATTTGTCAGTTTTGACATTTGCCATCTTGAAATTTGTCATTTTTGACATTTTTCATGGTAACACTTTTCATTTTTGACATTTAGCATTGTGACATTTGTCATTTGACATCTTTGACATTTGCCATCTTGAAATTTGTTATTTTTGACATTTTTCATGGTGACACTTTTCATTTTTGACATTTAGCATTGTGACATTTGTCATTTGACATCTTTGACATTTGCCATCTTGAAATTTGTCATTTTTGACATTTTTCATGGTGACACTTTTCATTTTTGACATTTAGCATTGTGACATTTGTCATTTGACATCTTTGACATTTGCCATCTTGAAATTTGTCATTTTTGACATTTAGCATTGTGACATTTGTCATTTGACATCTTTGACATTTGCCATCTTGAAATTTGTTATTTTTGACATTTTTCATGGTGACACTTTTTATTTTTGACATTTAACATTGTGACATTTGTCAGTTTTGACATTTGCCATCTTGAAATTTGTCATTTTTGACATTTTTCATGGTGACACTTTTCATTTTTGACATTTGTCATTTGACATCTTAGACATTTGCCATCTTGAAATTTGTCATTTTTGACACTTTTCATTTTTGACATTTAGCATTGTGACATTTGTCATTTGACATCTTTAACATTTGCCATCTTGAAATTTGTCATTTTTGACATTTTTCATGGTGACACTTTTCATTTTTGACATTTAGCATTGTGACATTTGTCAGTTTTGACATTTGCCATCTTGAAATTTGTCATTTTTGACACTTTTTATGGTGACACTTTTCATTTTTAACATTTAGCATTGTGACATTTGTCATTTGACATCTTTCACATTTGCCATCTTGAAATTTGTCATTTTTGACATTTTTCATGGTGACACTTTTCATTTTTGACATTAAGCATTGTGACATTTGTCATTTGACATCTTTGACATTTGCCATCTTGAAATTTGTCAAGTTTGACATTTAGCATTGTGACATTTGTCATTTGACATCTTTGACATTTGCCATCTTGAAATTTGTTATTTTTGACATTTTTCATGGTGACACTTTTTATTTTTGACATTTAGCATTGTGACATTTTTCAGTTTTGACATTTGCCATCTTGAAATTTGTCATTTTTGACATTTAGCATTGTGACATCTGTCATTTGACATCTTTGACATTTGTTATCTTGAAATTTGTCATTTTTGACATTTTTCATGGTGACACTTTTTATTTGTGACATTTAGCATTGTGACATTTGTCATTTGACATCTTTGACATTTGCTATCTTGAAATTTGTCATTTTTGACATTTAGCATTGTGACATTTGTCATTTGACATCTTGGACATTTGCCATCTTGAAATTTGTCATTTTTGACATTTTTCATGGTGACACTTTTCATTTTTGACATTTGTCATTTGACATCTTTGACATTTGCCATCTTGAAATTTGTCATTTTTGACATTTTTCATGGTGACACTTTTCATTTTTGACATTTAGCATTGTGACATTTGTTATTTGACATCTTTGACATTTGCCATCTTGAAATTTGTCATTTTTGACATTTAGCATTGTGACATTTGTCATTTGACATCTTGGACATTTGCCATCTTGAAATTTGTCATTTTTGACATTTTTCATGGTGACACTTATCATTTTTCACATTTAGCATTGTGACATTTGTCATTTGACATCTTTGACATTTGCCATCTTGAAATTTGTCATTTTTGACATTTTTCATGGTGACACTTTTCATTTTTGACATTTAGCATTGTGACATTTGTCAGTTTTGACATTTGCCATCTTGAAATTTGTCATTTTTGACATTTTCATGGTGACACTTTTCATTTTTGACATTTAGCATTGTGACATTTGTCATTTGACATCTTTGACATTTGCCATCTTGAAATTTGTCATTTTTGACAATTTTCATGGTGACACCTTTCATTTTTGACATTTAGCATTGTGACATTTGTCATTTGACATCTTTGACATTTGTCATCTTGAAATTTGTCATTTTTGACATTTTTCATGGTGACACTTTTCATTTTTGACATTTAGCATTGTGACATTTGTCATTTGACATCTTTGACATTTGCCATCTTGAAATTTGTCATTTTTGACATTTAGCATAGTGACATTTGTCATTTGACATCTTTGATATTTGCCATCTTGAAATTTGTCATTTTTGACATTTTTCATGGTGACACTATTCATATTTGACATTTAGCATTGTGACATTGGTCATTTGATATCTTTGACATTTGCCATCTTGAAATTTGTCATTTTTGACATTTTTCATGGTGACACTTTTCATTTTTGACATTTAGCATTGTAACATTTGTCATATTCGACATCTTTGACATTTGCCATCTTGAAATTTGTCATTTTTGACATTTTTCATGGTGACAATTTCCATTTTTAACATTTAGCATTGTGACATTTGTCATTTGACATCTTTGACATTTGCCATCTTGAAATTTGTCATTATTGACATTTTTCATGGGGACACTTTTCATTTTTGACATTTGTCATTTGACATCTTTGACATTTGCCATCTTAAAATTTGTCATTTTTGACATTTTTCATGGTGACACTTTTTATTTTTGACATTTAGCATTGTGACATTTGTCATTTGACATCTTTGACATTTACCATCTTGAAATTTGTCATTTTTGACATTTTTTACGGTGACACTTTTCATTTTTGACATTTAGCATTGTGACATTTGTCATTTGACATCTTAGACATTTGCCATCTTGAAATTTGTCATTTTTGAAATTTGTCATTTTTGACACTTTTCATTTTTGACATTTAGCATTGTGACATTTGTCATTTGACATCTTTGACATTTGCCATCTTAAAATTTGTCATTTTTGACGTTTTTCATGGTGACACTTTTCATTTTTGACATTTAGCATTGTGACATTTGTCATTTGACATCTTGGACATTTGCCATCTTGAAATTTGTCATTTTTGACATTTTTCATGGTGACACTTATCATTTTTGACATTTAGCATTGTGACATTTGTCAGTTTTGACATTTGCCATCTTGAAATTTGTCATTTTTGACATTTTTCATGGTGACACTTTTCATTTTTGACATTTAGCATTGTGACATTTGTCATTTGACATCTTTGACATTTGCCATCTTAAAATTTGTCATTTTTGACATTTTTCATGGTGACACTTTTCATTTTTGACATTTAGCATTGTGACATTTGTCATTTGACATCTTTGACATTTGCCATCTTGAAATTTGTCATTTTTGACATTTTTCATGGTGACACTTTTCATTTTTGACATTTAGCATTGTGACATTTGTCATTTGACATCTTTGACATTTGCCATCTTGAAATTTGTCATTTTTGACATTTTTCATGGTGACACTTTTCATTTTTGACATTTAGCATTGTGACATTTGTCATTTGACATCTTTGACATTTGCCATCTTGAAATTTGTCATTTTTGACATTTTTCATGGTGACACTTTTCATTTTTGACATTGAGCATTGTGATATTTGTCATTTGACATCTTTGACATTTGCCATCTTGAAATTTGTCATTTTTGACATTTTTCATGGTAACACTTTTCATTTTCGACATTTAGCATTGTGACATTTGTCATTTGACATCTTTGACATTTGCCATCTTGAAATTTGTTATTTTTGACATTTTTCATGGTGACACTTTTCATTTTGGACATGTAGCATTGTGACATTTGTCATTTGACATCTTTGACATTTGCCATCTTGAAATTTGTCATTTTTGACATTTTTCATGGTGACACTTTTCATTTTTGACATTTAGCATTGTGACATTTGTCATTTGACATCTTTGACATTTGCCATCTTGAAATTTGTCATTTTTGACATTTTTCATGGTGACACTTTTCATTTTTGACATTTAGCATTGTGACATTTGTCATTTGACATCTTTGACATTTGCCATCTTGAAATTTGTTATTTTTGACATTTTTCATGGTGACACTTTTTATTTTTGACATTTAGCATTGTGACATTTGTCATCTTTGACATTTGCCATCTTGAAATTTGTCATTTTTGACATTTTTCATGGTGACACTTTTCATTTTTGACATTTAGCATTGTGACATTTGTCATTTGACATCTTTGACATTTGCCATCTTGAAATTTGTCATTTTTGACATTTTTCATGGTGACACTTTTCATTTTTGACATTTAGCATTGTGACATTTGTCATTTGACATCTTTGACATTTGCCATCTTGAAATTTGTCATTTTTGACATTTTTCATGGTGACACTTTTCATTTTTGACATTGAGCATTGTGATATTTGTCATTTGACATCTTTGACATTTGCCATCTTGAAATTTGTCATTTTTGACATTTTTCATGGTAACACTTTTCATTTTCGACATTTAGCATTGTGACATTTGTCATTTGACATCTTTGACATTTGCCATCTTGATATTTGTTATTTTTGACATTTTTCATGGTGACACTTTTCATTTTGGACATGTAGCATTGTGACATTTGTCATTTGACATCTTTGACATTTGCCATCTTGAAATTTGTCATTTTTGACATTTTTCATGGTGACACTTTTCATTTTTGACATTTAGCATTGTGACGTTTGTCATTTGACATCTTTGACATTTGCCATCTTGAAATTTGTCATTTTTGACATTTTTCATGGTGACACTTTTCATTTTTGACATTTAGCATTGTGACATTTGTCATTTGACATCTTTGACATTTGCCATCTTGAAATTTGTTATTTTTGACATTTTTCATGGTGACACTTTTCATTTTTGACATTTAGCATTGTGACATTTGTCATTTGACATCTTTGACATTTGCCATCTTGAAATTTGTTATTTTTGACATTTTTCATGGTGACACTTTTTATTTTTGACATTTAGCATTGTGACATTTGTCATCTTTGACATTTGCCATCTTGAAATTTGTCATTTTTGACATTTTTCATGGTGACACTTTTCATTTTTGACATTTAGCATTGTGACATTTGTCATTTGACATCTTTGACATTTGCCATCTTGAAATTTGTTATTTTTGACATTTTATGGTAATTGTTCCGTCTTGGCTTATTTATTTTATAGTTTAAAACATTATAATTAATAATTATAAGTATAATATTAATTACAATCTGCTCCTCTCTCCCCTAAATTATATTTTATTTATCCCACTCCTTCTTCTGTCCCTTTTTCCTAAGTTGTTCCAATAAGAAGAAGGAAACGAGGTTGGCGTAGATCCTCGGACGAAGCGGTGGCTTTTGTTTCGAAAATACAAATAGAAAAAGGTAAAATCTACTGGACATACCGAAGGCGATTACAATATTAGTTCCGGTATAATTAACAAAATTATTACCATTAAAACATTACTAAAGCTTAAAACCGGCCGGTTAGCGGTTAGTGTATCATATTCCCGCCCGCGTTACGCAACCTTTGGTGAACGCGGCCTAAGAATCTGGAAGAGCTCAATTGAAGGGAACCAGCGCCTACAAATCAAGGTAACAACTAACTTTCCTATTCAATCATTAAAATCTTTAAGCCCTTTTTAATTATTACATCACTTCGCTACATTTTGGTCCTTCAAACCTTGGATTCCTTCAATTTGATCCTTCCTTTTTGGTTCCTATATACCTACCCATTGTAATAATATTTTTTTGTTGAAAAATATTAATTTCTTTTGTAATTTTAAAGAAATTCCAATTTTTTTTGTGAAATTTTATATTTAAGTTTCGCTATATTATCTTTCTAAAATTGCTACGTCAATCGCCCCAAGCTAAAATTTGAGTTTCGGTGATAAGTTTTACAAGTTTTTACGCTATATACGTATTTCAAGGTTCATTTATTCTTTTTAATTTTGATATTTTAAATATTAATATTCTCTGTACTTATAACCTTGAACTTGAAATACTATAAATGTTTTCGGTAAATTTATGTCCAGTAAGTAAACATATTTTTTGAGGATTTAATGCGAATATTTTGTATAGTCTCTCTCTCTCTCTCTCTCTCTCTCTCTCTCTAGTTCGCATTTTTTCCTCAAACTTTCTACATATTTAATCTTTAGAAAATCTTAAAGCAAATAAATTTGCTTACGCACTATCCAAAAAACTCTTAAAATTTTTATTTTATTTAGAAATAATTTTACTGATTCTTTCGTTATCGCTCTCGCTTATTAATGCTATAAAACACTCAAAACCTTTATTTTATTTGAAATAATAATAAAAATCTTGAAATTTGCTACGTTTGAAATTTATATATATATATTCTTTTTTGAGCCTTATTTCTTTAAAATGGCTGATCCTAAGAAAATCAAGCAATATTTAGCTCAACGCGATATTGAAATTACTAAAATGCAACAATTGCACTCACTTGCTAAACTTGCCGAAAATGATGCCGATAAACATGCTACCTTTCAGTGTCGTTTTAAAAGCCTGGAAACAACTTGTGAAAATTTCATGAAAATTCACAATACCATAATTATTATTTATGCCGGGCTCGATAATACTGAGGATCTTGAAGTGCAAAAAGACGTTTTGATTAACTTTGACTTAATGAAATATGAAATTGAAGGAATTCATGCGTCTCTTTTTGATGTTATGCTAGCACAAGTTAAATTTGCGCAACCTGAGGCTCAAACCACTCCCTCTGCCAAACCGAATGCAAAACTACCAAAGATACAAATTTCGGTATTTGATGGTAACCTCCAAATGTGGCAAACGTTTATAGATATGTTTGACTCTCTAATACATAATAATGCGTCCATTTCTAATATAGAAAAATTCAATTATCTTTTAACCTACTTAAAAGGAGCTCCTTTTTCTCTCGTAAAATGTACTCCATTGACAGCTAATAATTATATAGTAGCATATCAAGCGTTAAAGAAAAGATATGACAACCCTCGCCTAATTGCTCATAGCCATTGGGTTTCTTTAGAATCTACCAAAAGAATCTCTAATTCCAAAAAGGCCATTGCTTTAAGGACTCTTATTGATACGTTTTTGGAAAATCTCTCAGTGCTAAAAAATCTTGGTTATCCCACGAACTCCTGGGATTTTATTTTGTTTAACATGCTTATTGATAGGTTAGACCAGAGCACTGCTACACGCTTCGAATTAGAATGTGGATCTGATTTGGAAGATGTGAACAATAAGAATAAAACATTTGATATTTTAGTTTTATTTTTAAATAAGCAATGCGCCGCTCTTGATACAGTTTCATATTCCACTAATTTTAAGGGTAAATCAAATGATTTTGAAAAACAAAAAAATAATTTCAAATTTAATGATAAGAAATCTAACTCTCAGAATAATAATAATTTTAAGACAAGACCCGTTGCTAGTTTCGTCGCTAATTCCAATAATTTCTCAACCCCAAATAAAAGAAGCTGTCAATTGTGTACGCACGAACATGACATATATAATTGTCCTGTATTTTTGGCCAAACCCCCATCCGAGCGATTTGGCCTCATTAAAGAAAAACGTTGGTGCACCAACTGTTTGGGCACCAGACATTCCGCTTGGCATTGTAATAGTAAGATATTTTGTCAAACTTGCTCTCGTAAACATCATACTCTTTTACATATGGACGCTAAGACTCGAAATAATAATGCTCCTCAAAATAATAATACTCCTCAGAATAATTGTACTCCTCAAAATATTTATACCCCCCAAAATAATAATTCTTCAACTGAAGCTTCTCTCTCAAATGTGCAAAATACTTGTTGTATCTCTAATACACAAAGCTCAGTTACTCAAAATAATGCTTCAAATTGCTCTCTCTCAAACTTTACTTTTAATCTGGGTGATGACATTTCTAGTCTGATCTCACAGGTTTCGAAAACCACATTACTTTCTACAACTATTATAGAAGTAAAAGATATTTTTGGAAATTTCAGGCCTATGCGCGCTCTTCTTGACTCTGCCTCTCAAAGCAATTTTATCACTTCTAAGTGTTTTAAGAAATTGGGCTTAATCTCTTATCCGAACTCCACCAATATTTGTGGGATAGCCCAAACTCGCTCTTAGTCTTCGGGTACTTGTGAATGTATCATAAAACCTGTAGGTATACCCGATCCTCAATATACTTTAGATTTTATAATCTTACCCAAAATTTGTCCTAATCAACCCTCTACTTCTTTACTCAAAGAAAGCTTTTCTGAGTTTTCTAATTTGCATTTAGCGGATCCTAACTTTTATAAATCTAGTCCAATAGACATTCTCTTAGGAGCCGATATTTTTGGTTTTCTACTTAAGGGTAGCTCTAAATTCACCACTTTGGATAAACCAGTGGCCCTCGATACTATATTTGGTTGGATAATCATGGGAAAAATTTATACTCAATATTGTACTCCCTCAATAGATACTTTTTTAACTACTCAAGAATCCTCTCTTGAAAATTCTGTTAAAAAATTTTGGGCTTTAGAAGACGTGCCCAGTACCTCAAAACTCTCTGCAGACGATTTAAACGCCGAAGAACGCTTTAAAAATTCAACATTTAGGAATACCGATGGCAGGTACGTTGTTGAATTACCATTCAAGGGGGGCGAACCCTCTTTCTCAAGATCTCGAGATATTGCCTTAAAAAGATTTATTTCTTTAGAAAAAAGATTATTAAAAAACCCTTCTCTTTACGCTGAATATAGCGAGTGTTTAAAAGAATATTTACTCTTAAACCAAATGAAAAATGTATCTCCCCCTACTGAGTCAACAAATAATTTTTATTATATTCCACACCACTGTGTTATTAAAGCAGAGAGTTCAACCACAAAACTTAGAGTGGTATTTGACGCAAGCGCAGTGGATTTAAATAATAAGAGCTTAAATGATTGCCTCTTAACGGGACCCAAATTGCAGCAGGACATTGTCTCTATTTTGTTAAAATTTCGACTCCATTCAATAGTTTTCTCCGCAGATATTAAACAAATGTATCGTCAGATTTTAATTAATCCAAAACACACACCCTATCAAAGAATTTTGTACCGTTTCTCACCCTCAGAACCTATTCAAAATTTTGAATTGCAAGTGGTTACGTTTGGTGTCAGTTCTAGTCCATATTTAGCACTTAGAACAATCAAAGAGCTAGCACGAGAACAAGAAAAAGATTTTCCTCTCGCTTGTGAAACTTTACAAAACGATATCTTCATAGACGATTTACTCTCAGGTCAAAATTCTTTAGACGAAGCTCTAAAACTCCAAAATGATTTAATATCTGTTCGCAAAACAGGTAATTTTGTCTTGCGTAAATGGGCGTCCAACCACCCTCTTCTTTTGTCTCACTTACCCCCCTCAGATTGTCAAGTTGATCCATGTTCTCTTGATTTAGACTCTCAATCTACCCTTAAAGTTTTAGGTCTCTTATGGAATTTTAAATCCGATCATTTTACTTTTAAAGTAGCTCCTAGAAATTTGCCCTGTACTAAGAGAAATATGTTGTCAGAACTCGCACGCATTTATGACCCACTCGGTTTTCTCGTACCTCTAACTGTTACTCTAAAACTTTTAATACAAAATTGTTGGGTTAGTGCAATTGAATGGGATTCTCAAGTTCCCCCAAATATTTCTGACTCTTGGAATAAAATAAGCTCCCAACTTCATGTTTTATCTGACATAAAATTTCCACGTCAAATTATTAATGTCAAAAATCTCTTATCTGCTGAATTACATGGCATGTGTGACTCTAGTCAAAATGCTTATTGTGCTGTAGTGTACCTTAGGGTCTTAGAAAAGAATTATTCAATTAAAACTCATTTTGTTATTGCAAAATCACGCATAGCTCCTTTAAAAAAATTATCTATCCCTCGCCTCGAGTTATGCAGTGCAGTTTTGCTCAGCTCTTTACTTTATTTTGTTCAACAAATTTATAATCATAAAATTTATATCTCTAATGTTTTTGCCTGGACAGATAGTACCATTGTCTTATGTTGGTTAAAAGGTAATTTGCGCAATTGGAATACTTTTGTTTCAAATAGAGTTGCCTATATACAAGAAAAAATACCTCCCTCTAACTGGCATCATATAGTCTCTAAAGATAATCCCGCGGACCCTGGCTCGCGCGGTCTTTTACCGCTAGATTTACTGAACAATACCCTTTGGCGGGCGGGGCCCTTTTGGCTTAGTAAACCCTCTAACACTTGGCCACAAAGTAATTTTGAACTTTATGAACCCTCTGAAGAACGTCGCAAAACAACTTTCTCACTCTTTACTAACGTTTCCGACGTAGATAAATTTCTAAATCGATTTTCCAGTTTACATAATATACAAAGATCCATGTGCTATATACTAAGATTTATTAATAATTGTAGATACCCCACAAATAAAAAAAACACAAATTTTTCTGTTTTTGAGTTAGAAGATGCACTTTTGTTCCTTATAAAATTGGTACAACATCAGGTTTTTTCCGAAGAAATTTCAGCTTTAAAATCAGAAAAACGCCTCCCTAAACCTTTTAGAAAACTCACCCCCTTTCTGGAAAATGGTGTTTTGCGCGTTGGAGGTCGCTTAAAAAATGCTAAGTTGCTGTATGATAAGCAACATCCAATATTGCTTCCCTCTAACCATCGCTTAATTAATTTAATCATAGAATATACTCATAAAATTTATTTACACCCAGGTCCTCAAACTCTACAATATTTACTGTCTCAGAAATATTGGATCATCTCTTCTAGACGAACTATTCGAAGAGTTATCTCAAAGTGCTACAATTGTTTTAGAATTAATCCTCTTTCTATTCAACCCTTAATGGGTCAATTACCTCTTGCTCGACTTTCAACTACTAAGGCCTTTGGATCTGTCGGTGTAGATTATGCCGGCCCCTTTTCTATCACAACAAATAGAACTCGTGGTGCTAAAGTTTTAAAGGCGTATGTATGTCTGTTTATCTGTATGGCAACTAAGGCAGTACATATCGAGTTGGCCTCTGATTTAACCAGTGAAGCGTTCCTTGCTTGTTTGCGTCGATTTATTTCGCGACGTGGACAGGTTAATGATATTTATAGTGATCGAGGCACTAACTTTTGTGGTGCTTGGAATGAAATTAACAAATATATGCACTTAGCGGTTAAAAGAGAAAAAATAACTTGGCACTTTAACCCCGCTGCCGCGCCAAATTTTGGTGGCTTATGGGAAAGTGGTGTTCGCTCTGTAAAAACTCATCTCTCTAAAATAGCTGGTCTACAAATTCTCACTTACGAGAAATTAAATACTGTTCTTGTACAAATAGAAGGTGTCCTTAATTCTCGGCCCTTATGCCCTCTAAGTTCTGACCCAAACGACCTCAATGTGTTAACTCCTGGCCATTTTTTAACTTTGCAACCCTTAAATTCTTTTCCTGAGCCTGACTTGGCTCATATTAAAATTAATCGCTTGTCACAATGGCAATTATTGCAACATATGCATCAAACCTTTTGGAAGCGTTATAGTAATGAATATCTTCATACTTTATTACAGAGAAGTCGCTGGACCGATAGAACGGTAAACATAGATTTGGACACTTTAGTCTTAGTTAAAGATGAAAATTTACCCCCTTTAAAATGGAGCATTGCGCGAGTTGCTCAAGTACACCCCGGTAAAGATGGCGTCGTAAGGGTAGTAACCCTCCGGACCAGTAAAGGTCTAATTCAGCGCCCTGTAAGCAAAGTGTGCACTTTACCTCGCAATTAATTTAACTTTAAGTTTTTACTTAGGTAGTAGGGTAGAATTTTTAATTTTTTTTTTCCTCTCACATAATTTGGCGAAGCTTAAATATATACTTTTTTAAATTTATTTTTGTTTGTAAAATAATGGTTCATTTTAAGCGGGCGGAATGTTCCGTCTTGGCTTATTTATTTTATAGTTTAAAAAATTATAATTAATAATTATAAGTATAATATTAATTACAATCTGCTCCTCTCTCCCCTAAATTATATTTTATTTATCCCACTCCTTCTTCTGTCCCTTTTTCCTAAGTTGTTCCAATAAGAAGAAGGAAACGAGTTTGGCGTAGATCCTCGGACGAAGCGGTGGCTTTTGTTTCGAAAATACAAATAGAAAAAGGTAAAATCTACTGGACATACCGAAGGCGATTACAATATTAGTTCCGGTATAATTTACAAAATTATTACCATTAAAACATTACTAAAACTTAAAACCGGCCGGTTAGCGTTTAGTGTATCGTATTCCCGCCCGCGTTACGCAACCTTTGGTGAACGCGGCCTAAGAATCTGGAAGAGCTCAATTGAAGGGAACCAGCGCCTACAAATCAAGGTAACAACTAACTTTCCTATTCAATCATTAAAATCTTTAAGCCCTTTTTAATTATTACATCACTCCGCTACAGTAATAATTTTCATTTTTGACATTTAGCATTGTGACATTTGTCATTTGACATCTTTGACATTTGCCATCTTGAAATTTGTCATTTTTGACATTTTTCATGGTGACACTTTTCATTTTTGACATTTAGCATTGTGACATTTGTCATTTGACATCTTTGACATTTGCCATCTTGAAATTTGTCATTTTTGACATTTAGCATTGTGACATTTGTCATTTGACATCTTGGACATTTGCCATCTTGAAATTTGTCATTTTTGACATTTTTCATGGTGACACTTATCATTTTTGACATTTAGCATTGTGACATTTGTCAGTTTTGACATTTGCCATCTTGAAATTTGTCATTTTTGACATATTTCATGGTGACACTTTTCATTTTTGACATTTAGCATTGTGACATTTGTCATTTGACATCTTTGACATTTGCCATCTTGAAATTTGTCATTTTTGACATTTAGCATTGTGACATTTGTCATTTGACATCTTTGACATTTGCCATCTTGAAATTTGTTATTTTTGACATTTTTCATGGTGACACTTTTCATTTTTGACATTTAGCATTGTGACATTTGTCAGTTTTGACATTTGCCATCTTGAAATTTGTCATTTTTGACATTTTTCATGGTGACACTTTTCATTTTTGACATTTAGCATTGTGACATTTGTCATTTGACATCTTTGACATTTGCCATCTTGAAATTTGTTATTTTTGACATTTTTCATGGTGACACTTTTCATTTTTGACATTTAGCATTGTGACATTTGTCATTTGACATCTTTGACATTTGCCATCTTGAAATTTGTCATTTTTGACATTTTTCATGGTGACACTTTTCATTTTTGACATTTAGCATTGTGACATTTGTCATTTGACATCTTTGACATTTGCCATCTTGAAATTTGTTATTTTTGACATTTTTCATGGTGATACTTTTCATTTTTGACATTTAGCATTGTGACATTTGTCATTTGACATCTTTGACATTTGCCATCTTGAAATTTGTCATTTTTGACATTTTTCATGGTGACACTTTTCATTTTTGACATTTAGCATTGTGACATTTGTCATTTGACATCTTTGACATTTGCCATCTTGAAATTTGTCATTTTTGACATTTAGCATTGTGACATTTGTCATTTGACATCTTGGACATTTGCCATCTTGAAATTTGTCATTTTTGACATTTTTCATGGTGACACTTATCATTTTTGACATTAAGCATTGTGACATTTGTCAGTTTTGACATTTGTCATCTTGAAATTTGTCATTTTTGACATTTTTCATGGGGACACTTTTCATTTTTGACATTTAGCATTGTGACATTTGTCATTTGACATCTTTGACATTTGCCATCTTGAAATTTGTCATTTTTGACATTTTTCATGGTGACACCTTTCATTTTTGACATTTAGCATTGTGACATTTGTCATTTGACATCTTTGACATTTGCCATCTTGAAATTTGTCATTTTTGACATTTTTCATGGTGACACTTTTCATTTTTGACATTTAGCATTGTGACATTTGTCATTTGACATCTTTGACATTTGCCATCTTGAAATTTGTCATTTTTGACGTTTTTTATGGTGACACTTTTCATTTTTGACATTTAGCATTGTGACATTTGTCATATTCGACATCTTTGACATTTGCCATCTTGAAATTTGTCATTTTTGACATTTTTCATGGTGACAATTTTCATTTTTGACATTAAGCATTGTGACATTTGTCATTTGACATCTTTGACATTTGCCATCTTAAAATTTGTCATTATTGACATTTTTCATGGGGACACTTTTCATTTTTGACATTTGTCATTTGACATCTTTGACATTTGTCATCTTGAAATTTGTCATTTTTGACATTTTTCATGGTGACACTTTTCATTTTTGACATTTAGCATTGTGACATTTGTCATTTGACATCTTTGACATTTGCCATCTTGAAATTTGTCATTTTTGACATTTTTCACGGTGACACTTTTCATTTTTGACATTTAGCATTGTGACATTTGTCATTTGACATCTTAGACGTTTGCCATCTTGAAATTTGTCATTTTTGACACTTTTCATTTTTGACATTTAGCATTGTGACATTTGTCATTTGACATCTTTGACATTTGCCATCTTGAAATTTGTCATTTTTGACATTTTTCATGGTGACACTTTTCATTTTTGACATTTAGCATTGTGACATTTTTTGTCGTTTGACATCTTGGACATTTGCCATCTTGAAATTTATCATTTTTGACATTTTTCATGGTGACACTTATCATTTTTGACATTTAGCATTGTGACATTTGTCAGTTTTGACATTTGCCATCTTGAAATTTGTCATTTTTGACATTTTTCATGGTGACACTTTTCATTTTTGACATTTAGCATTGTGACATTTGTCATTTAACATCTTTGACATTTGCCATCTTGAAATTTGTCATTTTTGACATTTTTCATAGTGACACTTTTCATTTTTGACATTTAGCATTGTGACATTTGTCATTTGACATCTGACATCTTTGACATTTGCCATCTTGAAATTTGTCATTTTTGACATTTTTCATGGTGACACTCTTCATTTTTGACATTTAGCATTGTGACATTTGTCATTTGACATCTTTGACATTTGCCATCTTGAAATTTGTCATTTTTGACATTTTTCATGGTGACACTTTTCATTTTTGACATTGAGCATTGTGATATTTGTTATTTGACATCTTTGACATTTGCCATCTTGAAATTTGTCATTTTTCATGGTGACACTTTTCATTTTTGACATTTAGCATTGTGACATTTGTCATTTGACATCTTTGACATTTGCCATCTTGGAATTTGTTATTTTTGACATTTTTCATGGTGACACTTTTCATTTTTGACATTTAGCATTGTGACATTTGTCATTTGACATCTTTGACATTTGCCATCTTGAAATTTGTCATTTTTGACATTTTTCATGGTGACACTTTTCATTTTTGACATTTAGCATTGTGACATTTGTCATTTGACATCTTTGACATTTGCCATCTTGAAATTTGTCATTTTTGACATTTTTTATGGTGACACTTTTCATTTTTGACATTTAGCATTGTGACATTTGTCATTTGACATCTTTGACATTTGCCATCTTGAAATTTGTTATTTTTGACATTTTTCATGGTGGCACTTTTCTTTTTTCACATTTAGCATTGTGACATTTGTCATTTGACATCTTTGACATTTGCCATCTTGAAATTTGTCATTTTTGACATTTTTCATGGTGACACTTTTCATTTTTGACATTTAGCATTGTGACATTTGTCATTTGACATCTTTGACATTTGCCATCTTGAAATTTGTCATTTTTGACATTTTTTATGGTGACACTTTTCATTTTTGACATTTAGCATTGTGACATTTGTCATTTGACATCTTTGACATTTGCCATCTTGAAATTTGTCATTTTTGATATTTTTCATGGTGACACTTTTCATTTTTGACATTTAGCATTGTGACATTTGTCATTTGACATCTTTGACATTTGCCATCTTGAAATTTGTCATTATTGACATTTTTCATGGTGACACTTTTCATTTTTGACATTTAGCATTGTGACATTTGTCATTTGACATCTTTGACATTTGCCATCTTGAAATTTGTCATTTTTGACATTTTTCATGGTGACACTTTTCATTTTTGACATTTACCATTGTGACATTTGTCATTTGACATCTTTGACATTTGCCATCTTGAAATTTGTTATTTTTGACATTTTTCATAGTGACACTTTTCATTTTTGACATTTAGCATTGTGACATTTGTCATTTGACATCTTTAACATTTGCCATCTTGAAATTTGTCATTTTTGACATTTTTCATAGTGACACTTTTTATTTTTGACATTTAGCATTGTGACATTTGTCATTTGACATCTTTGACATTTGCCATCTTGAAATTTGTCATTTTTGACATTTAGCATCGTGACATTTGTCATTTGACATCTTTGACATTTGCCATCTTGAAATTTGTTATTTTTGACATTTTTCATGGTGACACTTTTCATTTTTGACATTTAGCATTGTGACATTTGTCAGTTTTGACATTTGCCATCTTGAAATTTGTCATTTTTGACATTTTATGGTGACACTTTTCATTTTTGACATTTAGTATTGTGACATTTGTCATTTGACATCTTTGACATTTGCCATCTTGAAATTTGGTATTTTTGACATTTTTCATGGTTACACTTTTTATTTTTGACATTTAGCATTGTGACATTTGTCATTTGACATCTTTGACATTTGCCATCTTGAAATTTGTTATTTTTGACATTTTTCATGGTGACACTTTTCATTTTTGACATTTAGCATTGTGACATTTGTCATTTGACATCTTTGACATTTGCCATCTTGAAATTTGTCATTTTTGACATTTTTCATGGTGACACTTTTCATTTTTGACATTTAGCATTGTGACATTTGTCATTTGACATCTTTGACATTTGCCATCTTGAAATTTGTCATTTTTGACATTTTTTATGGTGACACTTTTCATTTTTGACATTTAGCATTGCGACATTTGTCATTTGACATCTTTGACATTTGCCATCTTGAAATTTGTCATTTTTGACATTTAGCATTGTGACATTTGTCATTTGACATCTTTGATATTTGCCATCTTGAAATTTGTCATTTTTGACATTTTTCATGGTGACACTTTTCATTTTTGACATTTAGCATTGTGACATTTCTCATTTGACATCTTGGGCATTTGCCATCTTGAAATTTGTCATTTTTGACATTTTTCATGGTGACACTTTTCATTTTTGACATTTAGCATTGTGACATTTGTCATTTGACATCTTTGACATTTGCCATCTTGAAATTTGTCATTTTTGACATTTTTCATGGTGACACTTTTCATTTTTGACATTTAGCATTGTGACATTTGTCATTTGACATCGTTGACATTTGCCATCTTGAAATTTGTTATTTTTGACATTTTTCATGGTGACACTTTTCAGTTTTGACATTTAGCATTGTGACATTTGTCATTTGACATCTTTGACATTTGCCATCTTGAAATTTGTCATTTTTGACATTTTTTATGGTGACAATTTTCATTTTTGACATTTAGCATTGTGACATTTGTCATTTGACATCTTTGACATTTGCCATCTTGAAATTTGTCATTTTTGACATTTTTCATGGTGACACTTTTCATTTTTAACATTTGGCATTGTGACATTTGTCATTTGACATCTTTGACATTTGCCATCTTGAAATTTGTCATTTTTGACATTTTTCATGGTGACACTTTTCCTTTTTGACATTTAGCATTGTGATATTTGTCATTTGACATCTTTGCCATTTGCCATCTTGAAATTTGTCATTTTTGACATTTTTCATGGTGATACTTTTCATTTTTGACATTTAGCATTGTTACATTTGTCATTTGACATCTTTGGCATTTGCCATCTTGAAATTTGTTATTTTTGACATTTTTCATGGTGACACTTTTCATTTTTGACATTTAGCATTGTGACATTTGTCATTTGAGATCTTTGACATTTGCCATCTTGAAATTTGTCATTATTGACATTTTTCATGATGACACTTTTCATTTTTGACATTTAGCATTGTGACATTTGTCATTTGACATCTTTGACATTTGCCATCTTGAAATTTGTTATTTTTGACATTTTTCATGGTGACACTTTTCATTTTTGACATTTAGCATTGTGACATTTGTCATTTGACATCTTTGACATTTGCCATCTTGAAATTTGTTATTTTTGACATTTTTTATGGTGACACTTTTCATTTTTGACATTTAGCATTGTGACATTTGTCATTTGACATCTTTGACATTTGCCATCTTGAAATTTGTCATTTTTGACATTTTTCATGGTGACACTTTTCATTTTTGACATTTAGCATTGTGACATTTGTCATTTGACATCTTTGACATTTGATATCTTGAAATTTGTCATTTTTGACATTTAGCATTGTGACATTTGTTATTTGACATCTTGGACATTTGCCATCTTGAAATTTGTCATTTTTGACATTTTTTATGGTGACACTTATCATTTTTGACATTTAGCATTGTGTCATTTGTCAGTTTTGACATTTGCCATCTTGAAATTTGTCATTTTTGACATTTTTTATGGTGACAATTTTCATTTTTGACATTTAGCATTGTGACATTTGTCATTTGACATCTTTGACATTTGCCATCTTGAAATTTGTCATTTTTGACATTTTTCATGGTGACACTTTTCATTTTTAACATTTAGCATTGTGACATTTGTCATTTGACATCTTTGACATTTGCCATCTTGAAATTTGTCATTTTTGACATTTTTCATGGTGACACTTTTCATTTTTGACATTTAGCATTGTGATATTTGTCATTTGACATCTTTGACATTTGCCATCTTGAAATTTGTCATTTTTGACATTTTTCATGGTGACACTTTTCATTTTTGACATTTAGCATTGTTACATTTGTCATTTGACATCTTTGGCATTTGCCATCTTGAAATTTGTTATTTTTGACATTTTTCATGGTGACACTTTTCATTTTTGACATTTAGCATTGTGACATTTGTCATTTGAGATCTTTGACATTTGCCATCTTGAAATTTGTCATTATTGACATTTTTCATGATGACACTTTTCATTTTTGACATTTAGCATTGTGACATTTGTCATTTGACATCCTTGACATTTGCCATCTTGAAATTTGTTATTTTTGACATTTTTCATGGTGACACTTTTCATTTTTGACATTTAGCATTGTGACATTTGTCATTTGACATCTTTGACATTTGCCATCTTGAAATTTGTTATTTTTGACATTTTTCATGGTGACACTTTTCATTTTTGACATTTAGCATTGTGACATTTGTCATTTGACATCTTTGACATTTGCCATCTTGAAATTTGTCATTTTTGACATTTTTCATGGTGACACTTTTCATTTTTGACATTTAGCATTGTGACATTTGTCATTTGACATCTTTGACATTTAATATCTTGAAATTTGTCATTTTTGACATTTAGCATTGTGACATTTGTTATTTGACATCTTGGACATTTGCCATCTTGAAATTTGTCATTTTTGACATTTTTTATGGTGACACTTATCATTTTTGACATTTAGCATTGTGACATTTGTCAGTTTTGACATTTGCCATCTTGAAATTTGTCATTTTTGACATTTTTTATGGTAACACTTTTCATTTTTGACATTTAGCATTGTGACATTTGTCATTTGACATCTTTGACATTTGCCATCTTGAAATTTGTTATTTTTGACATTTTTCATGGTAACACTTTTCATTTTTGACATTTAGCATTGTGACATTTGTCATTTGACATCTTTGACATTTGCCATCTTGAAATTTGTCATTTTTGACATTTTTCATGGTGACACTTTTCATTTTTGACATTTAGCATTGTGACATTTGTCATTTGACATCTTTGACATTTGCCATCTTGAAATTTGTTATTTTTGACATTTTTCAGGGTGACACTTTTCATTTTTGACATTTAGCATTGTGACATTTGTCATTTGACATCTTTGACATTTGCCATCTTGAAATTTGTCATTTTTGACATTTTTCATGGTGACACTTATCATTTTTGACATTTAGCATTGTGACATTTGTCATTTGACATCTTTGACATTTGCCATCTTGAAATTTGTCATTTTTGACATTTAGCATTGTGACATTTGTCATTTGACATCTTTGACATTTGCCATCTTGAAATTTGTTATTTTTGACATTTTTCATGGTGACACTTTTCATTTTTGACATTTAGCATTGTGACATTTGTCATTTGACATCTTTGACATTTGGCATCTTGAAATTTGTCATTTTTGACATTTTTCATGGTGACACTTTTCATTTTTGACATTTAGCATTGTGACATTTGTCATTTGACATCTTTGACATTTGCCATCTTGAAATTTGTTATTTTTGACATTTTTCATGGTGACACTTTTCATTTTTGACATTTAGCATTGTGACATTTGTCATTTGACATCTTTGACATTTGCCATCTTGAAATTTGTCATTTTTGACATTTTTCATGGTGACACTTTTCATTTTTGACATTTAGCATTGTGACATTTGTCATTTGACATCTTTGACATTTGCCATCTTAAAATTTGTCATTTTTGACATTTAGCATTGTGACATTTGTCATTTGACATCTTTAATATTTGCCATTTTGAAATTTGTCATTTTTGACATTTTTCATGGTGACACTTTTCATTTTTGACATTTAGCATTGTGACATTTGTCATTTGACATCTTGGACATTTGCCATCTTGAAATTTGTCATTTTTGACATTTTTCATGGTGACACTTTTCATTTTTGACATTTAGCATTGTGACATTTGTCATTTGACATCTTTGACATTTGCCATCTTGAAATTTGTCATTTTTGACATTTTTCATGGTGACACTTTTCATTTTTGACATTTAGCATTGTGACATTTGTCATTTGACATCTTTGATATTTGCCATCTTGAAATTTGTTATTTTTGACATTTTTCATGGTGACACTTTTCATTTTTGACATTTAGCATTGTGAAATTTGTCATTTGACATCTTTGACATTTGCCATCTTGAAATTTGTCATTTTTGACATTTTGCATGGTGACACTTTTCATTTTTGACATTTAGCATTGTGACATTTGTCATTTGACATTTGCCATCTTAAGATTTGTTATTTTTGACATTTTTTATGGTGACACTTTTCATTTTTGACATTTAGCATTGTGACATTTGTCATTTGACATCTTTGACATTTGTCATTTGACATCTTTGACATTTGCCATCTTGAAATTTGTCATTTTTGACATTTTTCATGGTGACACTTTTCATTTTTGACATTTGGCATTGTGAAATTTGTCATTTCACATCTTTGATATTTGCCATCTTGAAATTTGTCATTTTTGACATTTTTTATGGTGACACTTTTCATTTTGGACATTTAGCATTGTGACATTTGTCACTTGACATCTTTGACATTTGCCATCTTGAAATTTGTTATTTTTGACATTTTTCATGGTGACACCTTTTATTTTTGACATTTAGCATTGTGACATTTGTCATTTGACATCTTTGACATTTGCCATCTTGAAATTTGTCATTTTTGACATTTTTCATGGTGACACTTATCATTTTTGACATTTAGCATTGTGACATTTGTCATTTGACATCTTTGACATTTGCCATCTTGAAATTTGTCATTTTGGACATTTTTCACAGTGACACTTTTCATTTTTGACATTTAGCATTGTGACATTTGTCATTTGACATCTTAGACATTTGCCATCTTGAAATTTGTCATTTTTGACACTTTTCATTTTTGACATTTAGCATTGTGACATTTGTCATTTGACATCTTTGACATTTGCCATCTTGAAATTTGTCATTTTTGACATTTTTCATGGTGACACTTTTCATTTTTGACATTTAGCATTGTGACATTTTTTGTCATTTGACATCTTGGACATTTGCCATCTTGAAATTTATCATTTTTGACATTTTTCATGGTGACACTTATTATTTTTGACATTTAGCATTGTGACATTTGTCAGTTTTGACATTTGCCATCTTGAAATTTGTCATTTTTGACATTTTTCATGGTGACACTTTTCATTTTTGACATTTAGCATTGTGACATTTGTCATTTAACATCTTTGACATTTGCCATCTTGAAATTTGTCATTTTTGACATTTTTCATGGTGACACTTTTCATTTTTGACACTTGTCATTTGACATCTTTGACATTTGTCATCTTGAAATTTGTCATTTTTGACATTTTTCATGGTGACACTTTTCATTTTTGACATTTAGCATTGTGACATTTGTCATTTGACATCTTTGACATTTGCCATCTTGAAATTTGTCATTTTTGACATTTTTCACGGTGACACTTTTCATTTTTGACATTTAGCATTGTGGCATTTGTCATTTGACATCTTAGACATTTGCCATCTTGAAATTTGTCATTTTTAACACTTTTCATTTTTGACATTTAGCATTGTGACATTTGTCATTTGACATCTTTGACATTTGCCATCTTGAAATTTGTCATTTTTGACATTTTTCATGGTGACACTTTTCATTTTTGACATTTAGCATTGTGACATTTTTTGTCATTTGACATCTTGGACATTTGCCATCTTGAAATTTATCATTTGTTACATTTTTCATGGTGACACTTATCATTTTTGACATTTAGCATTGTGACATTTGTCAGTTTTGACATTTGCCATCTTGAAATTTGTCATTTTTGACATTTTTCATGGTGACACTTTTCATTTTTGACATTTAGCATTGTGACATTTGTCATTTAACATCTTTGACATTTGCCATCTTGAAATTTGTCATTTTTGACATTTTTCATGGTGACACTTTTCATTTTTGACATTTGTCATTTGACATCTTTGACATTTGTCATCTTGAAATTTGTCATTTTTGACATTTTTCATGGTGACACTTTTCATTTTTGACATTTAGCATTGTGACATTTGTCATTTGACATCTTTGACATTTGTCATCTTGAAATTTGTCATTTTTGACATTTTTCACGGTGACACTTTTCATTTTTGACATTTAGCATTGTGGCATTTGTCATTTGACATCTTAGACATTTGCCATCTTGAAATTTGTCATTTTTAACACTTTTCATTTTTGACATTTAGCATTGTGACATCTGTCATTTGACATCTTTGACATTTGCCATCTTGAAATTTGTCATTTTTGACATTTTTCATGGTGACACTTTTCATTTTTGACATTTAGCATTGTGACATTTTTTGTCATTTGACATCTTGGACATTTGCCATCTTGAAATTTATCATTTTTGACATTTTTCATGGTGACACTTATCATTTTTGACATTTAGCATTGTGACATTTGTCAGTTTTGACATTTGCCATCTTGAAATTTGTCATTTTTGACATTTTTCATGGTGACACTTTTCATTTTTGACATTTAGCATTGTGACATTTGTCATTTAACATCTTTGACATTTGCCATCTTGAAATTTGTCATTTTTGACATTTTTCATGGTAACACTTTTCATTTTTGACATTTAGCATTGTGACATTTGTCATTTGACATCTTTGACATTTTCCATCTTGAAATTTGTCATTTTTGACTTTTTTCATAGTGACACTCTTCATTTTTGACATTTAGCATTGTGACATTTGTCATTTGATATCTTTGACATTTGCCATCTTGAAATTTGTCATTTTTGACATTTTTCATGGTGACACTTTTCATTTTTGACATTGAGCATTGTGATATTTGTCATCTTTGACATTTGCCATCTTGAAATTTGTCATTTTTCATGGTGACACTTTTCATTTTTGACATTTAGCATTGTGACATTTGTCATTTGACATCTTTGACATTTGCCATCTTGAAATTTGTTATTTTTGACATTTTTCATGGTGACACTTTTTATTTTTGACATTTAGCATTGTGACATTTGTCATTTGACATCTTTGACATTTGCCATCTTGAAATTTGTCATTTTTGACATTTTTCATGGTGACACTTTTTATTTTTGACATTTAGCATTGTGACATTTGTCATTGTGACATTTGTCATTTGACATCTTTGACATTTGCCATCTTGAAATTTGTCATTTTTGACATTTTTCATGGTGACACTTTTCATTTTTGACATTTAGCATTGTGACATTTGTCATTTGACATCTTTGACATTTGCCATCTTGAAATTTGTTATTTTTGACATTTTTCATGGTGACACTTTTCATTTTTGACATTTAGCATTGTGACATTTGTCATTTGACATCTTTGACATTTGCCATCTTGAAATTTGTCATTTTTGACATTTTTCATGGTGACACTTTTCATTTTTGACATTTAGCATTGTGACATTTGTCATTTGACATCTTTGACATTTGCCATCTTGAAATTTGTCATTTTTGACATTTTTTATGGTGACACTTTTCATTTTTGACATTTAGCATTGTGACATTTGTCATTTGACATCTTTGACATTTGCCATCTTGAAATTTGTCATTTTTGACATTTTTCATGGTGACACTTTTCATTTTTGACATTTAGCATTGTGACATTTGTCATTTGACATCTTTGACATTTGCCATCTTGAAATTTGTCATTTTTGACATTTTTCATGGTGACACTTTTCACTTTTGACATTTAGCATTGTGACATTTGTCATTTGACATCTTTGACATTTGCCATCTTGAAATTTGTCATTTTTGACATTTTTCATGGTGACACTTTTCATTTTTGACATTTAGCATTGTGACATTTGTCATTTGACATCTTTAACATTTGCCATCTTGAAATTTGTCATTTTTGACATTTTTCATAGTGACACTTTTCATTTTTGACATTTAGCATTGTGACATTTGTCATTTGACATCTTTGACATTTGCCATCTTGAAATTTGTCATTTTTGACATTTAGCATTGTGACATTTGTCATTTGACATCTTTGACATTTGCCATCTTGAAATTTGTAATTTTTGACATTTTTCATGGTGACACTTTTCATTTTTGACATTTAGCATTGTGACATTTGTCAGTTTTGACATTTGCCATCTTGAAATTTGTCATTTTTGACATTTTATGGTGACACTTTTCATTTTTGACATTTAGCATTGTGACATTTGTCATTTGACATCTTTGACATTTGCCATCTTAAAATTTGTCATTTTTGACATTTTTCATGGTGACACTTTTCATTTTTGACATTTAGCATTGTGACATTTGTCATTTGACATCTTTGACATTTGCCATCTTGAAATTTGTCATTTTTGACATTTTTCATGGTGACACTTTTCATTTTTGACATTGAGCATTGTGATATTTGTCATTTGACATCTTTGACATTTGCCATCTTGAAATTTGTCATTTTTGACATTTTTCATGGTGACACTTTTCATTTTCGACATTTAGCATTGTGACATTTGTCATTTGACATCTTTGACATTTGCCATCTTGAAATTTGTCATTTTTGACATTTTTCATGGTGACACTTTTCACTTTTGACATTTAGCATTGTGACATTTGTCATTTGACATCTTTGACATTTGCCATCTTGAAATTTGTCATTTTTGACATTTTTCATGGTGACACTTTTCATTTTTGACATTTAGCATTGTGACATTTGTCATTTGACATCTTTAACATTTGCCATCTTGAAATTTGTCATTTTTGACATTTTTCATAGTGACACTTTTCATTTTTGACATTTAGCATTGTGACATTTGTCATTTGACATCTTTGACATTTGCCATCTTGAAATTTGTCATTTTTGACATTTTTCATGGTGACACTTTTCATTTGACATCTTTGACATTTGCCATCTTGAAATTTGTAATTTTTGACATTTTTCATGGTGACACTTTTCATTTTTGACATTTAGCATTGTGACATTTGTCAGTTTTGACATTTGCCATCTTGAAATTTGTCATTTTTGACATTTTATGGTGACACTTTTCATTTTTGACATTTAGCATTGTGACATTTGTCATTTGACATCTTTGACATTTGCCATCTTGAAATTTGGTATTTTTGACATTTTTCATGGTGACACTTTTCATTTTTGACATTTAGCATTGTGACATTTGTCATTTGACATCTTTGACATTTGCCATCTTGAAATTTGTTATTTTTGACATTTTTCATGGTGACACTTTTCATTTTTGACATTTAGCATTGTGACATTTGTCATTTCACATCTTTGACATTTGCCATCTTAAAATTTGTCATTTTTGACATTTTTTATGGTGACACTTTTCATTTTTGACATTTAGCATTGTGACATTTGTCATTTGACATCTTTGACATTTGCCATCTTGAAATTTGTCATTTTTGACATTTTTTATGGTGACACTTTTCATTTTTGACATTTAGCATTGTGACATTTGTCATTTGACATCTTTGACATTTGCCATCTTGAAATTTGTCATTTTTGACATTTAGCATTGTGACATTTGTCATTTGACATCTTTGATATTTGCCATCTTGAAATTTGTCATTTTTGACATTTTTCATGGTGACACTTTTCATTTTTGACATTTAGCACTGTGACATTTGTCATTTGACATCTTGGACATTTGCCATCTTGAAATTTGTCATTTTTGACATTTTTCATGGTGACACTTTTCATTTTTGACATTTAGCATTGTTACATTTGTCATTTGACATCTTTGGCATTTGCCATCTTGAAATTTGTTATTTTTGACATTTTTCATGGTGACACTTTTCATTTTTGACATTTAGCATTGTGACATTTGTCATTTGAGGTCTTTGACATTTGCCATCTTGAAATTTGTCATTATTGACATTTTTCATGATGACACTTTTCATTTTTGACATTTAGCATTGTGACATTTGTCATTTGACATCTTTGACATTTGCCATCTTGAAATTTGTTATTTTTGACATTTTTCATGGTGACACTTTTCATTTTTGACATTTAGCATTGTGACATTTGTCATTTGACATCTTTGACATTTGCCATCTTGAAATTTGTTATTTTTGACATTTTTCATGGTGACACTTTACATTTTTGACATTTAGCATTGTGACATTTGTCATTTGACATCTTTGACATTTGCCATCTTGAAATTTGTCATTTTTGACATTTTTCATGGTGACACTTTTCATTTTTGACATTTAGCATTGTGACATTTGTCATTTGACATCTTTGACATTTGCCATCTTGAAATTTGTCATTTTTGACATTTAGCATTGTGACATTTGTTATTTGACATCTTGGACATTTGCCATCTTGAAATTTGTCATTTTTGACATTTAGCATTGTGACATTTGTTATTTGACATCTTGGACATTTGCCATCTTGAAATTTGTCATTTTTGACATTTTTTATGGTGACACTTATCATTTTTGACATTTAGCATTGTGATATTTGTCAGTTTTGACATTTGCCATCTTGAAATTTGTCATTTTTGACATTTTTCATGGTAACACTTTTCATTTTTGACATTTAGCATTGTGACATTTGTCATTTGACATCTTTGACATTTGCCATCTTGAAATTTGTTATTTTTGACATTTTTCATAGTAACACTTTTCATTTTTGACATTTAGCATTGTGACATTTGTCATTTGACATCTTTGACATTTGCCATCTTGAAATTTGTCATTTTTGACATTTTTCATGGTGACACTTTTCATTTTTGACATTTAGCATTGTGACATTTGTCATTTGACATCTTTGACATTTGCCATCTTTGACATTTGCCATCTTAAAATTTGTTATTTTTGACATTTTTCAGGGTGACACTTTTCATTTTTGACATTTAGCATTGTGACATTTGTCATTTGACATCTTTGACATTTGCCATCTTGAAATTTGTCATTTTTGACATTTTTCATGGTGACACTTTTCATTTTTGACATTTTTCATGGTGACACTTTTCATTTTTGACATTTAGCATTGTGAAATTTGTCAGTTTTGACATTTGCCATCTTGAAATTTGTCATTTTTGACATTTTATGGTGACACTTTTCATTTTTGACATTTAGCATTGTGACATTTGTCATTTGACATCTTTGACATTCGCCATCTTGAAATTTGTTATTTTTGACATTTTTCATGGTGACACTTTTCATTTTTGACATTTAGCATTGTGACATTTGTCATTTGACATCTTTGACATTTGGCATCTTGAAATTTGTCATTTTTGACATTTTTCATGGTGACACTTTTCATTTTTGACATTAAGCATTGTGACATTTGTCATTTGACATCTTTGACATTTGCCATCTTGAAATTTGTTATTTTTGACATTTTTCATGGTGACACTTTTCATTTTTGACATTTAGCATTGTGACATTTGTCATTTGACATCTTTGACATTTTCCATCTTGAAATTTGTCATTTTTGACATTTTTCATGGTGACACTTTTCATTTTTGACATTTAGCATTGTGACATTTGTCATTTGACATCTTTGACATTTGCCATCTTAAAATTTGTCATTTTTGACATTTAGCATTGTGACATTTGTCATTTGACATCTTTGATATTTGCCATTTTGAAATTTGTCATTTTTGACATTTTTCATGGTGACACTTTTCATTTTTGACATTTAGCATTGTGACATTTGTCATTTGACATCTTGGACATTTGCCATCTTGAAATTTGTCATTTTTGACATTTTTCATGGTGACACTTTTCATTTTTGACATTTAGCATTGTGACATTTGTCATTTGACATCTTTGACATTTGCCATCTTGAAATTTGTCATTTTTGACATTTTTCATGGTGACACTTTTCATTTTTGACATTTAGCATTGTGACATTTGTCATTTAACATCTTTGATATTTGCCATCTTGAAATTTGTTATTTTTGACATTTTTCATGGTGACACTTTTCATTTTTGACATTTAGCATTGTGAAATTTGTCATTTGACATCTTTGACATTTGCCATCTTGAAATTTGTCATTTTTGACATTTTGCATGGTGACACTTTTCATTTTTGACATTTAGCATTGTGACATTTGTCATTTGACATTTGCCATCTTAAGATTTGTTATTTTTGACATTTTTCATGGTGACACTTTTCATTTTTGACATTTAGCATTGTGACATTTGTCATTTGACATCTTTGACATTTGGCATCTTGAAATTTGTCATTTTTGACATTTTTCATGGTGACACTTTTCATTTTTGACATTTAGCATTGTGACATTTGTCATTTGACATCTTTGACATTTGGCATCTTGAAATTTGTCATTTTTGACATTTTTCATGGTGACACTTTTCATTTTTGACATTTAGCATTGTGACATTTGTCATTTGACATCTTTGACATTTGCCATCTTGAAATTTGTTATTTTTGACATTTTTCATGGTGACATTTTTCATTTTTGACATTTAGCATTGTGACATTTGTCATTTGACATCTTTGACATTTTCCATCTTGAAATTTGTCATTTTTGACATTTTTCATGGTGACACTTTTCATTTTTGACATTTAGCATTGTGACATTTGTCATTTGACATCTTTGACATTTGCCATCTTAAAATTTGTCATTTTTGACATTTAGCATTGTGACATTTGTCATTTGACATCTTTGATATTTGCCATTTTGAAATTTGTCATTTTTGACATTTTTCATGGTGACACTTTTCATTTTTGACATTTAGCATTGTGACATTTGTCATTTGACATCTTGGACATTTGCCATCTTGAAATTTGTCATTTTTGACATTTTTCATGGTGACACTTTTCATTTTTGACATTTAGCATTGTGACATTTGTCATTTGACATCTTTGACATTTGCCATCTTGAAATTTGTCATTTTTGACATTTTTCATGGTGACACTTTTCATTTTTGACATTTAGCATTGTGACATTTGTCATTTAACATCTTTGATATTTGCCATCTTGAAATTTGTTATTTTTGACATTTTTCATGGTGACACTTTTCATTTTTGACATTTAGCATTGTGAAATTTGTCATTTGACATCTTTGACATTTGCCATCTTGAAATTTGTCATTTTTGACATTTTGCATGGTGACACTTTTCATTTTTGACATTTAGCATTGTGACATTTGTCATTTGACATTTGCCATCTTAAGATTTGTTATTTTTGACATTTTTCATGGTGACACTTTTCATTTTTGACATTTAGCATTGTGACATTTGTCATTTGACATCTTTGACATTTGTCATTTGACATCTTTGACATTTGCCATCTTGAAATTTGTCATTTTTGACATTTTTCATGGTGACACTTTTCATTTTTGACATTTGGCATTGTGAAATTTGTCATTTCACATCTTTGATATTTGCCATCTTGAAATTTGTCATTTTTGACATTTTTTATGGTGACACTTTTCATTTTTGACATTTAGCATTGTGACATTTGTCACTTGACATCTTTGACATTTGCCATCTTGAAATTTGTTATTTTTGATATTTTTCATGGTGACACCTTTTATTTTTGACATTTAGCATTGTGACATTTGTCATTTGACATCTTTGACATTTGCCATCTTGAAATTTGTCATTTTTGACATTTTTCATGGTGACACTTATCATTTTTGACATTTAGCATTGTGACATTTGTCAGTTTTGATATTTGCCATCTTGAAATTTGTCATTTTTGACATTTTTCATGGTGACACTTTTCATTTTTGACATTTAGCATTGTGACATTTGTCATTTGACATCTTTGACATTTGCCATCTTGAAATTTGTTATTTTTGACATTTTTCATGGTGACACTTTTCATTTTTGACATTTAGCATTGTGACATTTGTCATTTGACATCTTTTGACATTTGCCATCTTGAAATTTGTCATTTTTGACATTTTTCATGGTGACACTTTTCATTTTTGACATTTAGCATTGTGATATTTGTCATTTGACATCTTTGACATTTGCCATCTTGAAATTTGTTATTTTTCATATTTTTCATGGTGACACTTATCATTTTTGACATTTAGCATTGTGACATTTGTCATTTGACATCTTTGACATTTGCCATCTTAAAATTTGTCATTTTTGACATTTTTTATGGTGACACTTTTCATTTTTGACATTTAGCATTGTGACATTTGTCATTTGACATCTTTGACATTTGCCATCTTGAAATTGGTCATTTTTGACATTTAGCATTGTGACATTTGTCATTTGACATCTTTGATATTTGCCATCTTGAAATTTGTCATTTTTGACATTTTTTATGGTGACACTTTTCATTTTTGACATTTAGCATTGTGACATTTGTCATTTGACATCTTTGACATTTGCAATCTTGAAATTTGTTATTTTTGACATTTTTCATGGTGACACTTTTCATTTTTAACATTTAGCATTGTGACATTTGTCATTTGACATCTTTGACATTTGCCATCTTGAAATTTGTCATTTTTGACATTTTTCATGGTGACACTTTTCATTTTTGACATTTAGCATTGTGACATTTGTCATTTGACATCTTTGACATTTGCCATCTTGAAATTTGTTATTTTTGACATTTTTCCTGGTGACACTTATCATTTTTGACATTTAGCATTGTGACATTTGTCATTTGACATCTTTGACATTTGCCATCTTGAAATTTGTCATTTTTGACATTTTTTATGGTGACACTTTTCATTTTTGACATTTAGCATTGTGACATTTGTCATTTGACATCTTTGACATTTGCCATCTTGAAATTTGTCATTTTTGACATTTAGCATTGTGACATTTGTCATTTGACATCTTTGATATTTGCCATCTTGAAATTTGTCATTTTTGACATTTTTTATGGTGACACTTTTCATTTTTGACATTTAGCATTGTGACATTTGTCATTTGACATCTTTGACATTTGCCATCTTGAAATTTGTTATTTTTAACATTTTTCATGGTGACACTTTTCATTTTTGACATTTAGCATTGTGACATTTGTCAGTTTTGACATTTGCCATCTTGAAATTTGTCATTGTTGACATTTTTCATGGTGACACTTTTCATTTTTGACATTTAGCATTGTGACATTTGTCATTTGACATCTTTGACATTTGCCATCTTGAAATTTGTTATTTTTGACATTTTTAATGGTGACACTTTTCATTTTTGACATTTAGCATTGTGACATTTGTCATTTGACATCTTTGACATTTGCCATCTTGAAATTTGTCATTTTTGACATTTTTCATGGTGACACTTTTCATTTTTGACATTTAGCATTGTGACATTTGTCATTTGACATCTTTGACATTTGCCATCTTGAAATTTGTTATTTTTGACATTTTTCATGGTGACACTTTTCATTTTTGACATTTAGCATTGTGACATTTGTCATTTGACATCTTTGACATTTGCCATCTTGAAATTTGTCATTTCTGACATTTTTCATGGTGACACTTTTCATTTTTGACATTTAGCATTGTGACATTTGTCATTTGACATCTTTGACATTTGCCATCTTGAAATTTGTTATTTTTGACATTTTTCATGGTGACACTTTTCATTTTTGACATTTAGCATCGTGACATTTGTCATTTGACATCTTTGACATTTGTCATCTTAAAATTTGTTATTTTTGACATTTTTTATGGTGACACTTTTCAGTTGTGACATTTAGCATTGTGACATTTGTCAGTTTTGACATTTGCCATCTTAAAATTTGTCATTTTTGACATTTTTCATGGTGACACTTTTCATTTTTGACATTTAGCATTGTGACATTTGTCATTTGACATCTTTGACATTTGCTATCTTGAAATTGGTCATTTTTGACATTTAGCATTGTGACATTTGTCATTTGACATCTTTGACATTTGCCATCTTGAAATTTGTTATTTTTGACATTTTTCATGGTGACACTTTTTATTTTTGACATTTAACATTGTGACATTTGTCAGTTTTGACATTTGCCATCTTGAAATTTGTCATTTTTGACACTTTTCATGGTGACACTTTTCATTTTTGACATTTAGCATTGTGACATTTGTCATTTGACATCTTAGACATTTGCCATCTTGAAATTTGTCATTTTTGACACTTTTCATTTTCGACATTTAGCATTGTGACATTTGTCATTTGACATCTTTGACATTTGCCATCCTGAAATTTGTCATTTTTGACATTTTTCATGGTGACACTTTTTATTTTTGACATTTAGCATTGTGACATTTGTCAGTTTTGACATTTGCCATCTTGAAATTTGTCATTTTTGACATTTTTCATTTTCGACATTTAGCATTGTGACATTTGTCATTTGACATCTTTGACATTTGCCATCCTGAAATTTGTCATTTTTGACATTTTTCATGGTGACACTTTTCATTTTTAACATTTAGCATTGTGACATTTGTCATTTGACATCTTTGACATTTGCCATCTTGGAATTTGTCATTTTTGACATTTTTCATGGTGACACTTTTTATTTTTGACATTTAGCATTGTGACATTTGTCATTTGACATCTTTGACATTTGCCATCTTGAAATTTGTCATTTTTGACATTTAGCATTGTGACATTTGTCATTTGACATCTTTGAAATTTGCCATCTTGAAATTTGTTATTTTTGACATTTTTCATGGTGACACTTTTCATTTTTGACATTTAGCATTGTGACATTTTTCAGTTTTGACATTTGCCATCTTGAAATTTGTCATTTTTGACATTTAGCATTGTGACATTTGTCATTTGACAT
Organism: Altica lythri; assembly: GCA_964028335.1. Classification (NCBI taxonomy): domain Eukaryota; kingdom Metazoa; phylum Arthropoda; class Insecta; order Coleoptera; family Chrysomelidae; genus Altica; species Altica lythri. The sequence continues at coordinate 30,874,860 of OZ034800.1, forward strand.
CTTTGACATTTGTCATCTTGAAATTTGTCATTTCTGACATTTTTCATGGTGACACTTCATATTTTTGACATTTAGCATTGTGACATTTGTCATTTGACATCTTTGACATTTGCCATCTTGAAATTTGTCATTTTTGACATTTAGCATTGTGATATTTGTCATTTGACATCTTTGACATTTGCCATCTTGAAATTTGTCATTTTTGACATTTTTCATGGTGACACTTTTCATTTTTGACATTTAGCATTGTGACATTTGTCATTTGACATCTTTGACATTTGCCATCTTGAAATTTGTTATTTTTGACATTTTTCATGGTGACAGTTTTCATTTTTGACATTTAGCATTGTGACATTTCTCGTTTGACATCTTTGACATTTGCCATCTTGAAATTTGTCATTTTTGACATTTTTCATGGTGACACTTTTCATTTTTGACATTTAGCATTGTGACATTTGTCATTTGACATCTTTGACATTTGCCATCTTGAAATTTGTCATTTTTGACATTTAGCATTGTGACATTTGTCAGTTGTGACATTTCCCATCTTGAAATTTGTCATTTTTGACATTTAGCATTGTGACACTTTTCATTTTTGACATTTAGCATTGTGACATTTGTCATTTGACATCTTAGACATTTGCCATCTTGAAATTTGTCATTTTTAACACTTTTTATTTTTGACATTTAGCATTGTGACATTTGTCATTTGACATCTTTGACATTTGCCATCTTGAAATTTGTCATTTTTGACATTTTTCATGGTGACACTTTTCATTTTTGACATTTAGCATTGTGACATTTGTCATTTGACATCTTTGACATTTGCCATCTTGAAATTTGTCATTTTTGACATTTTTCATGGTGACACTTTTCATTTTTGACATTTAGCATTGTTACATTTGTCATTTGACATCTTTGACATTTGCCATCTTGAAATTTGTCATTTTTGACATTTAGCATTGTGATATTTGTCATTTGCCATCTTGAAATTTGTCATTTTTGACATTTTTCATGGTGACACTTATCATTTTTGACATTTAGAATTGTGACATTTGTCATTTGAAATCTTTGACATTTGCCATCTTGAAATTTGTTATTTTTGACATTTTTTATGGTGACTCTTTTCATTTTTGACATTTAGCATTGTTACATTTGTCATTTGACATCTTTGACATTTGCCATCTTGAAATTTGTCATTTTTGACATTTTTCATGGTGACACTTTGCATTTTTGACATTTAGCATTGTGACATTTGTCATTTGACATCTTTGACATTTGCCATCTTGAAATTTGTCATTTTTGACATTTAGCATTGTGACATTTGTCATTTGACATCTTGGACATTTGCCATCTTGAAATTTGTCATTTTTGACATTTTTCATAGTGACACTTATCATTTTTGACATTTAGCATTGTGACATTTGTCAGTTATGATATTTGCCATCTTGAAATTTGTCATTTTTGACATTTTTCATGGTGACACTTTTCATTTTTGACATTTAGCATTGTGACATTTGTCATTTGACATCTTTGACATTTGCCATCTGGAAATTTGTTATTTTTGACATTTTTCATGGTGACACTTTTCATTTTTGACATTTAGCATTGTGACATTTGTCGTTTGACATCTTTGACATTTGCCATCTTGAAATTTGTCATTTTTGACATTTTTCATGGTGACACTTTTCATTTTTGACATTTAGCATTGTGACATTTGTCATTTGACATCTTTGACATTTGCCATCTTGAAATTTGTTATTTTTGACATTTTTCATGGTGACACTTTTTATTTTTGACATTTAGCATTGTGACATTTGTCATTTGACATCTTTGACATTTGCCATCTTGAAATTTGTTATTTTTGACATTTTTCATGGTGACACTTTTCATTTTTGACATTAAGCATTGTGACATTTGTCAGTTTTGCCATTTGCCATCTTGAAATTTGTCATTTTTGACATTTTTCATTCTGACACTTTTCATTTTTGACATTTAGCATTGTGACATTTGTCATTTGACAGCTTTGACATTTGCCATCTTGAAATTTGTCATTTTTGACATTTAGCATTGTGACATTTGTCATTTGACATCTTTGACATTTGCCATCTTGAAATTTGTTATTTTTGACATTTTTCATGGTGACACTTTTTATTTTTGACATTTAACATTGTAACATTTGTCAGTTTTGACATTTGCCATCTTGAAATTTGTCATTTTTGACATTTTTCATGGTGACACTTTTCATTTTTGACATTTGTCATTTGACATCTTAGACATTTGCCATCTTGAAATTTGTCATTTTTGACACTTTTCATTTTTGACATTTAGCATTGTGACATTTGTCATTTGACATCTTTGACATTTGCCATCTTGAAATTTGTCATTTTTGACATTTTTCATGGTGACACTTTTCATTTTTGACATTTAGCATTGTGACATTTGTCAGTTTTGACATTTGCCATCTTAAAATTTGTCATTTTTGACACTTTTTATGGTGACACTTTTCATTTTTAACATTTAGCATTGTGACATTTGTCATTTGACATCTTTGACATTTGCCATCTTGAAATTTGTCATTTTTGACATTTTTCATGGTGACACTTTTCATTTTTGACATTTAGCATTGTGACATTTGTCATTTGACATCTTTGACATTTGCCATCTTGAAATTTGTCATGTTTGACATTTAGCATTGTGACATTTGTCATTTGACATCTTTGACATTTGCCATCTTGAAATTTGTTATTTTTGACATTTTTCATGGTGACACTTTTCATTTTTGACATTTAGCATTGTGACATTTTTCAGTTTTGACATTTGCCATCTTGAAATTTGTCATTTTTGACATTTAGCATTGTGACATCTGTCATTTGACATCTTTGACATTTGTCATCTTGAAATTTGTCATTTTTGACATTTTTCATGGTGACACTTTTTATTTGTGACATTTAGCATTGTGACATTTGTCATTTGACATCTTTGACATTTGCTATCTTGAAATTTGTCATTTTTGACATTTAGCATTGTGACATTTGTCATTTGACATCTTGGACATTTGCCATCTTGAAATTTGTCCTTTTTAACATTTTTCATGGTGACACTTTTCATTTTTGACATTTAGCATTGTGACATTTGTCATTTGACATCTTTGACATTTGCCATCTTGAAATTTGTCATTTTTGACATTTTTCATGGTGACACTTTTCATTTTTGACATTTAGCATTGTGACATTTGTCATTTGACATCTTTGACATTTGCCATCTTGAAATTTGTCATTTTTGACATTTAGCATTGTGACATTTGTCATTTGACATCTTGGACATTTGCCATCTTGAAATTTGTCATTTTTGACATTTTTCATGGTGACACTTATCATTTTTGACATTTAGCATGGTGACATTTGTCATTTGACATCTTTCACATTTGCCATCTTGAAATTTGTCATTTTTGACATTTTTCATGGTGACACTTTTCATTTTTGACATTTAGCATTGTGACATTTGTAAGTTTTGATATTTGCCATCTTGAAATTTGTCATTTTTGACATTTTTCATGGTGACACTTTTCATTTTTGACATTTAGCATTGTGACATTTGTCATTTGACATCTTTGACATTTGCCATCTTGAAATTTGTCATTTTTGACATTTTTCATGGTGACACCTTTCATTTTTGACATTTAGCATTGTGACATTTGTCATTTGACATCTTTGACATTTGTCATCTTGAAATTTGTCATTTTTGACATTTTTCATGGTGACACTTTTCATTTTTGACATTTAGCATTGTGACATTTGTCATTTGACATCTTTGACATTTGCCATCTTGAAATTTGTCATTTTTGACATTTAGCATTGTGACATTTGTCATATTCGACATCTTTGACATTTGCCATCTTGAAATTTGTCATTTTTGACATTTTTCATGGTGACAATTTTCATTTTTAACATTTAGCATTGTGACATTTGTCAGTTGACATCTTTGACATTTGCCATCTTGAAATTTGTCATTATTGACATTTTTCATGGGGACACTTTTCATTTTTGACATTTGTCATTTGACATCTTTGACATTTGCCATCTTAAAATTTGTCATTTTTGACATTTTTCATGGTGACACTTTTCATTTTTGACATTTAGCATTGTGACATTTGTCATTTGACATCTTTGACATTTGCCATCTTGAAATTTGTCATTTTTGACATTTTTTACGGTGACACTTTTCATTTTTGACATTTAGCATTGTGACATTTGTCATTTGACATCTTAGACATTTGCCATCTTGAAATTTGTCATTTTTGAAATTTGTCATTTTTGACACTTTTCATTTTTGACATTTAGCATTGTGACATTTGTCATTTGACATCTTTCACATTTGCCATCTTGAAATTTGTCATTTTTGACGTTTTTCATGGTGACACTTTTCATTTTTGACATTTAGCATTGTGACATTTGTCATTTGACATCTTGGACATTTGCCATCTTGAAATTTGTCATTTTTGACATTTTTCATGGTGACACTTATCATTTTTGACATTTAGCATTGTGACATTTGTCAGTTTTGACATTTGCCATCTTGAAATTTGTCATTTTTGACATTTTTCATTTTTGACATTTAGCATTGTGACGTTTGTCATTTGACATCTTTGACATTTGCCATCTTAAAATTTGTCATTTTGGACATTTTTCATGGTGACACTTTTCATTTTTGACATTTAGCATTGTGACATTTGTCATTTGACATCTTTGACATTTGCCATCTTGAAATTTGTCATTTTTGACATTTTTCATGGTGACACTTTTCATTTTTGACATTTAGCATTGTGACATTTGTCATTTGACATCTTTGACATTTGCCATCTTAAAATTTGTCATTTTTGACATTTTTCATGGTGACACTTTTCATTTTTGACATTTAGCATTGTGACATTTGTCATTTGACATCTTTGACATTTGCCATCTTGAAATTTGTCATTTTTGACATTTTTCATGGTGACACTTTTCATTTTTGACATTAAGCATTGTGATATTTGTCATTTGACATCTTTGACATTTGCCATCTTGAAATTTGTCATTTTTGACATTTTTCATGGTGACACTTTTCATTTTCGACATTTAGCCTTGTGACATTTGTCATTTGACATCTTTGACATTTGCCATCTTGAAATTTGTTATTTTTGACATTTTTTATGGTGACACTTTTCATTTTGGACATGTAGCATTGTGACATTTGTCATTTGACATCTTTGACATTTGCCATCTTGAAATTTGTCATTTTTGACATTTTTCATGGTGACACTTTTCATTTTTGACATTTAGCATTGTGACATTTGTCATTTGACATCTTTGACATTTGCCATCTTGAAATTTGTCATTTTTGACATTTTTCATGGTGACACTTTTCATTTTTGACATTTAGCATTGTGACATTTGTCATTTGACATCTTTGACATTTGCCATCTTGAAATTTGTTATTTTTGACATTTTTCATGGTGACACTTTTCATTTTTGACATTAAGCATTGTGACATTTGTCATTTGACATCTTTGACATTTGCCACCTTGAAATTTGTTATTTTTGACATTTTTCATGGTGACACTTTTCATTTTTGACATTTAGCATTGTGACATTTGTCATTTGACATCTTTGACATTTGCCATCTTGAAATTCGTCATTTTTGACATTTTTCATGGTGACACTTTTCATTTTTGACATTTAGCATTGTGACATTTGTCATTTGACATCTTTGACATTTGCCATCTTGAAATTTGTCATTTTTGACATTTTTCATGGTGACACTTTTCATTTTTGACATTTAGCATTGTGATATTTGTCATTTGACATCTTTCACATTTGCCATCTTGAAATTTGTCATTTTTGACATTTTTCATGGTGACACTTTTCATTTTTGACATTTAGCATTGTGACATTTGTCATTTGACATCTTTGACATTTGCCATCTTGAAATTTGTTATTTTTGACATTTTTCATGGTGACACTTTTCATTTTTGACATTTAGCATTGTGACATTTGTCATTTGACATCTTTGACATTTGCCATCTTGAAATTTGTCATTTTTGACATTTTTCATGGTGACACTTTTCATTTTTGACATTTAGCATTGTGACATTTGTCATTTGACATCTTTGACATTTGCCATCTTGAAATTTGTCATTTTTGACATTTTTTATGGTGACACTTTTCATTTTTGACATTTAGCATTGTGACATTTGTCATTTGACATCTTTGACATTTGCCATCTTAAAATTTGTCATTTTTGACATTTAGCATTGTGACATTTGTCATTTGACATCTTGGACATTTGCCATCTTGAAATTTGTCATTTTTGACATTTTTCATGGTGACACTTATCATTTTTGACATGTAGCATTGTGACATTTGTCAGTTTTGACATTTGCCATCTTGAAATTTGTCATTTTTGACATTTTTCATGGTAACACTTTTCATTTTTGACATTTAGCATTGTGACATTTGTCATTTGACATCTTTGACATTTGCCATCTTGAAATTTGTTATTTTTGACATTTTTCATGGTGACACTTTTCATTTTTGACATTTAGCATTGTGACATTTGTCATTTGACATCTTTGACATTTGCCATCTTGAAATTTGTCATTTTTGACATTTTTCATGGTGACACTTTTCATTTTTGACATTTAGCATTGTGACATTTGTCATTTGACATCTTTGACATTTGCCATCTTGAAATTTGTCATTTTTGACATTTAGCATTGTGACATTTGTCATTTGACATCTTTGACATTTGCCATCTTGAAATTTGTTATTTTTGACATTTTTCATGGTGACACTTTTTATTTTTGACATTTAACATTGTGACATTTGTCAGTTTTGACATTTGCCATCTTGAAATTTGTCATTTTTGACATTTTTCATGGTGACACTTTTCATTTTTGACATTTGTCATTTGACATCTTAGACATTTGCCATCTTGAAATTTGTCATTTTTGACACTTTTCATTTTTGACATTTAGCATTGTGACATTTGTCATTTGACATCTTTGACATTTGCCATCTTGAAATTTGTCATTTTTGACATTTTTCATGGTGACACTTTTCATTTTTGACATTTAGCATTGTGACATTTGTCAGTTTTGACATTTGCCATCTTGAAATTTGTCATTTTTGACACTTTTTATGGTGACACTTTTCATTTTTAACATTTAGCATTGTGACATTTGTCATTTGACATCTTTGACATTTGCCATCTTGAAATTTGTCATTTTTGACATTTTTCATGGTGACACTTTTCATTTTTGACATTAAGCATTGTGACATTTCTCATTTGACATCTTTGACATTTGCCATCTTGAAATTTGTCAAGTTTGACATTTAGCATTGTGACATTTGTCATTTGACATCTTTGACATTTGCCATCTTGAAATTTGTTATTTTTGACATTTTTCATGGTGACACTTTTCATTTTTGACATTTAGCATTGTGACATTTTTCAGTTTTGACATTTGCCATCTTAAAATTTGTCATTTTTGACATTTAGCATTGTGACATCTGTCATTTGACATCTTTGACATTTGTCATCTTGAAATTTGTCATTTTTGACATTTTTCATGGTGACACTTTTTATTTGTGACATTTAGCATTGTGACATTTGTCATTTGACATCTTTGACATTTGCTATCTTGAAATTTGTCATTTTTGACATTTAGCATTGTGACATTTGTCATTTGACATCTTGGACATTTGCCATCTTGAAATTTGTCATTTTTGACATTTTTCATGGTGACACTTTTCATTTTTGACATTTAGCATTGTGACATTTGTCATTTGACATCTTTGACATTTGCCATCTTGAAATTTGTCATTTTTGACATTTTTCATGGTGACACTTTTCATTTTTGACATTTAGCATTGTGACATTTGTTATTTGACATCTTTGACATTTGCCATCTTGAAATTTGTCATTTTTGACATTTAGCATTGTGACATTTGTCATTTGACATCTTGGACATTTGCCATCTTGAAATTTGTCATTTTTGACATTTTTCATGGTGACACTTATCATTTTTCACATTTAGCATTGTGACATTTGTCATTTGACATCTTTGACATTTGCCATCTTGAAATTTGTCATTTTTGACATTTTTCATGGTGACACTTTTCATTTTTGACATTTAGCATTGTGACATTTGTCAGTTTTGACATTTGCCATCTTGAAATTTGTCATTTTTGACATTTTCATGGTGACACTTTTCATTTTTGACATTTAGCATTGTGACATTTGTCATTTGACATCTTTGACATTTGCCATCTTGAAATTTGTCATTTTTGACATTTTTCATGGTGACACCTTTCATTTTTGACATTTAGCATTGTGACATTTGTCATTTGACATCTTTGACATTTGTCATCTTGAAATTTGTCATTTTTGACATTTTTCATGGTGACACTTTTCATTTTTGACATTTAGCATTGTGACATTTGTCATTTGACATCTTTGACATTTGCCATCTTGAAATTTGTCATTTTTGACATTTAGCATAGTGACATTTGTCATTTGACATCTTTGATATTTGCCATCTTGAAATTTGTCATTTTTAACATTTTTCATGGTGACACTATTCATATTTGACATTTAGCATTGTGACATTGGTCATTTGATATCTTTGACATTTGCCATCTTGAAATTTGTCATTTTTGACATTTTTCATGGTGACACTTTTCATTTTTGACATTTAGCATTGTAACATTTGTCATATTCGACATCTTTGACATTTGCCATCTTGAAATTTGTCATTTTTGACATTTTTCATGGTGACAATTTCCATTTTTAACATTTAGCATTGTGACATTTGTCATTTGACATCTTTGACATTTGCCATCTTGAAATTTGTCATTATTGACATTTTTCATGGGGACACTTTTCATTTTTGACATTTGACATCTTTGACATTTGCCATCTTAAAATTTGTCATTTTTGACATTTTTCATGGTGACACTTTTTATTTTTGACATTTAGCATTGTGACATTTGTCATTTGACATCTTTGACATTTGCCATCTTGAAATTTGTCATTTTTGACATTTTTTACGGTGACACTTTTTATTTTTGACATTTAGCATTGTGACATTTGTCATTTGACATCTTAGACATTTGCCATCTTGAAATTTGTCATTTTTGAAATTTGTCATTTTTGACACTTTTCATTTTTGACATTTAGCATTGTGACATTTGTCATTTGACATCTTTGACATTTGCCATCTTGAAATTTGTCATTTTTGACGTTTTTCATGGTGACACTTTTCATTTTTGACATTTAGCATTGTGACATTTGTCATTTGACATCTTGGACATTTGCCATCTTGAAATTTGTCATTTTTGACATTTTTCATGGTGACACTTATCATTTTTGACATTTAGCATTGTGACATTTGTCAGTTTTGACATTTGCCATCTTGAAATTTGTCATTTTTGACATTTTTCATGGTGACACTTTTCATTTTTGACATTTAGCATTGTGACATTTGTCATTTGACATCTTTGACATTTGCCATCTTAAAATTTGTCATTTTTGACATTTTTCATGGTGACACTTTTCATTTTTGACATTTAGCATTGTGACATTTGTCATTTGACATCTTTGACATTTGCCATCTTGAAATTTGTCATTTTTGACATTTTTCATGGTGACACTTTTCATTTTTGACATTTAGCATTGTGACATTTGTCATTTGACATCTTTGACATTTGCCATCTTAAAATTTGTCATTTTTGACATTTTTCATGGTGACACTTTTCATTTTTGACATTTAGCATTGTGACATTTGTCATTTGACATCTTTGACATTTGCCATCTTGAAATTTGTCATTTTTGACATTTTTCATGGTGACACTTTTCATTTTTGACATTGAGCATTGTGATATTTGTCATATAACATCTTTGACATTTGCCATCTTGAAATTTGTCATTTTTGACATTTTTCATGGTAACACTTTTCATTTTCGACATTTAGCATTGTGACATTTGTCATTTGACATCTTTGACATTTGCCATCTTGAAATTTGTTATTTTTGACATTTTTCATGGTGACACTTTTCATTTTGGACATGTAGCATTGTGACATTTGTCATTTGACATCTTTGACATTTGCCATCTTGAAATTTGTCATTTTTGACATTTTTCATGGTGACACTTTTCATTTTTGACATTTAGCATTGTGACATTTGTCATTTGACATCTTTGACATTTGCCATCTTGAAATTTCTTATTTTTGACATTTTTCATGGTGACACTTTTCATTTTTGACATTAAGCATTGTGACATTTGTCATTTGACATCTTTGATATTTGCCATCTTGAAATTTGTCATTTTTGACATTTTATGGTGACACTTTTCATTTTTGACATTTAGCATTGTGACATTTGTCATTTGACATCTTTGACATTTGCCATCTTGAAATTTGTCATTTTTGACATTTTTCATGGTGACACTTTTCATTTTTGACATTTAGCATTGTGACATTTGTCATTTGACATCTTTGACATTTGCCACCTTGAAATTTGTTATTTTTGACATTTTTCATGGTGACACTTTTCATTTTTGACATTTAGCATTGTGACATTTGTCATTTGACATCTTTGACATTTGCCATCTTGAAATTTGTCATTTTTGACATTTTTCATGGTGACACTTTTCATTTTTGACATTTAGCATTGTGACATTTGTCATTTGACATCTTTGACATTTGCCATCTTGAAATTTGTCATTTTTGACATTTTTCATGGTGACACTTTTCATTTTTGACATTTAGCATTGTGATATTTGTCATTTGACATCTTTCACATTTGCCATCTTGAAATTTGTCATTTTTGACATTTTTCATGGTGACACTTTTCTTTTTTGACATTTAGCATTGTGACATTTGTCATTTGACATCTTTGACATTTGCCATCTTGAAATTTGTTATTTTTGACACTTTTCATGGTGACACTTTTCATTTTTGACATTTAGCATTGTGACATTTGTCATTTGACATCTTTGACATTTGCCATCTTGAAATTTGTCATTTTTGACATTTTTCATGGTGACACTTTTTATTTTTGACATTTAGCATTGTGACATTTGTCATTTGACATCTTTGACATTTGCCATCTTGAAATTTGTTATTTTTGACATTTTTCATGGTGACACTTTTCATTTTTGACATTTAGCATTGTGACATTTGTCATTTGACATCTTTGACATTTGCCATCTTGAAATTTGTCATTTTTGACATTTTTTATGGTGACACTTTTTATTTTTGACATTTAGCATTGTGACATTTGTCATTTGACATCTTTGACATTTGCCATCTTGAAATTTGTCATTTTTGACATTTAGCATTGTGACATTTGTCATTTGACATCTTGGACATTTGCCATCTTGAAATTTGTCATTTTTGACATTTTTCATGGTGACACTTATCATTTTTGACATTTAGCATTGTGACATTTGTCAGTTTTGACATTTGCCATCTTGAAATTTGTCATTTTTGACATTTTTCATGGTAACACTTTTCATTTTTGACATTTAGCATTGTGACATTTGTCATTTGACATCTTTGACATTTGCCATCTTGAAATTTGTTATTTTTGACATTTTTCATGGTGACACTTTTCATTTTTGACATTTAGCATTGTGACATTTGTCATTTGACATCTTTGACATTTGCCATCTTGAAATTTGTCATTTTTGACATTTTTCATGGTGACACTTTTCATTTTTGACATTTAGCATTGTGACATTTGTCATTTGACATCTTTGACATTTGCCATCTTGAAATTTGTTATTTTTGACATTTTTCAGGGTGACACTTTTTATTTTTGACATTTAGCATTGTGACATTTATCATTTGACATCTTTGACATTTGCCATCTTGAAATTTGTCATTTTTCATGGTGAGACTTTTCATTTTTGACATTTAGAATTGTGACATTTGTCATTTGACTTCTTTGACATTTGCCATCTTGAAATTTGTCATTTTTGACATTTAGCATTGTGACATTTGTCATTTGACATCTTTGACATTTGCCATCTTGAAATTTGTTATTTTTGACATTTTTCATCGTGACACTTTTCATTTTTGACATTTAGCATTGTGACATTTGTCAGTTTTGACATTTGCCATCTTGAAATTTGTCATTTTTGACATTTTATGGTGACACTTTTCATTTTTGACATTTAGCATTGTGACATTTGTCATTTGACATCTTTGACATTTGCCATCTTGAAATTTGTTATTTTTGACATTTTTCATGGTGACACTTTTTATTTTTGACATTTAGCATTGTGACATTTGTCATTTGACATCTTTGACATTTGCCATCTTGAAATATGTCATTTTTGACATTTTTCATGGTGACACTTTTCATTTTTGACATTTAGCATTGTCATTTGACATCTTTGACATTTGCCATCTTAAAATTTGTTATTTTTAACATTTTTCATGGTGACACTTTTCATTTTTGACATTTAGCATTGTGACATTTGTCATTTGACATCTTTGACATTTGCCATCTTAAAATTTGTCATTTTTGACATTTTTCATGGTGACACTTTTCATTTTTGACATTTAGCATTGTGACATTTGTCATTTGACATCTTTGACATTTGCCATCTTGAAATTTGTTATTTTTGACATTTTTCATCGTGACACTTTTCATTTTTGACATTTAGCATTGTGACATTTGTCAGTTTTGACATTTGCCATCTTGAAATTTGTCATTTTTGACATTTTATGGTGACACTTTTCATTTTTGACATTTAGCATTGTGACATTTGTCATTTGACATCTTTGACATTTGCCATCTTGAAATTTGTTATTTTTGACATTTTTCATGGTGACACTTTTTATTTTTGACATTTAGCATTGTGACATTTGTCATTTGACATCTTTGACATTTGCCATCTTGAAATATGTCATTTTTGACATTTTTCATGGTGACACTTTTCATTTTTGACATTTAGCATTGTCATTTGACATCTTTGACATTTGCCATCTTAAAATTTGTTATTTTTAACATTTTTCATGGTGACACTTTTCATTTTTGACATTTAGCATTGTGACATTTGTCATTTGACATCTTTGACATTTGCCATCTTAAAATTTGTCATTTTTGACATTTTTCATGGTGACACTTTTCATTTTTGACATTTAGCATTGTGACATTTGTCATTTGACATCTTTGACATTTGCCATCTTGAAATTTGTCATTTTTGACATTTAGCATTGTGACATTTGTCATTTGACATCTTTGATATTTGCCATCTTGAAATTTGTCATTTTTGACATTTTTCATGGTGACACTTTTCATTTTTGACATTTAGCATTGTGACATTTGTCATTTGACATCTTGGACATTTGCCATCTTGAAATTTGTCATTTTTGACATTTTTCATGGTGACACTTTTCATTTTTGACATTTAGCATTGTGACATTTGTCATTTGACATCTTTGACATTTGCCATCTTGAAATTTGTCATTTTTGACATTTTTCATAGTGACACTTTTCATTTTTGACATTTAGCATTGTGACATTTGTCATTTGACATCTTTGATATTTGCCATCTTGAAATTTGTTATTTTTGACATTTTTCATGGTGACACTTTTCATTTTTGTCATTTAGCATTGTGACATTTGTCATTTGACATCTTTGACATTTGCCATCTTGAAATTTGTCATTTTTGACATTTTTCATGGTGACACTTTTCATTTTTGACATTTAGCATTGTGACATTTGTCATTTGACATTTGCCATCTTGAAATTTGTTATTTTTGACATTTTTCATGGTGACACTTTTCATTTTTGACATTTAGCATTGTGACATTTGTCATTTGACATCTTTAACATTTGCCATCTTGAAATTTGTCATTTTTGACATTTTTCATGGTGACACTTTTCATTTTTGACATTTGGCATTGTGACATTTGTCAGTTTTGACATTTGCTATCTTGAAATTTGTCATTTTTGACATTTTTCATGGTGACACTTTTAATTTTTGACATTTAGCATTGTGACATTTGTCATTTGACATCTTTGACATTTGCCATCTTGAAATTTGTTATCTTTCACATTTTTCATGGTGACACTTTTCATTTTTGACATTTAGCATTGTGACATTTGTCATTTGACATCTTTGATATATGCCATCTTGAAATTTGTCATTTTTGACATTTTTCATGGTGACACTATTCATTTTTGACATTTAGCATTGTGACATTTGTCACTTGACATCTTTGACATTTGCCATCTTGAAATTTGTTATTTTTGACATTTTTCATGGTGACACTTTTCATTTTTGACATTTAGCATTGTGACATGTGTCATTTGACATCTTTGACATTTGCCATCTTGAAATTTGTCATTTTTGACATTTTTCATGGTGACACTTTTCATTTTTGACATTTAGCATTGTGACATTTGTCATTTGACATCTTTGACATTTGCCATCTTAAAATTTGTCATTTTTGACATTTAGCATGGTGACATTTGTCATTTGACATCTTGGACATTTGCCATCTTGAAATTTGTCATTTTTGACATTTTTCATGGTGACACTATTCATTTTTGACATTTAGCATTGTGACATTTGTCACTTGACATCTTTGACATTTGCCATCTTGAAATTTGTTATTTTTGACATTTTTCATGGTGACACTTTTCATTTTTGACATTTAGCATTGTGACATTTGTCATTTGACATCTTTGACATTTGCCATCTTGAAATTTGTTATTTTTGACATTTTTCATGGTGACACTTTTCATTTTTGACATTTAGCATTGTGACATTTGTCGTTTGACATCTTTGACATTTGCCATCTTGAAATTTGTTATTTTTGACATTTTTCATGGTGACACTTTTCATTTTTAACATTTAGCATTGTGACATTTGTCATTTGACATCTTTGACATTTGCCATCTTGAAATTTGTTATTTTTGACATTTTTCATGGTGACACTTATCATTTTTGACATTTAGCATTGTGACATTTGTCATTTGACATCTTTGACATTTGCCATCTTGAAATTTGTCATTTTTGACATTTTTTATGGTGACACTTTTCATTTTTGACATTTAGCATTGTGACATTTGTCATTTGACATCTTTGACATTTGCCATCTTGAAATTTGTCATTTTTGACATTTAGCATTGTGACATTTGTCATTTGACATCTTTGATATTTGCCATCTTGAAATTTGTCATTTTTGACATTTTTCATGGTGACACTTTTCATTTTTGACATTTAGCATTGTGACATTTGTCATTTGACATCTTTGACATTTGCCATCTTGAAATTTGTTATTTTTGACATTTTTCATGGTGACACTTTTCATTTTTGACATTTAGCATTGTGACATTTGTCAGTTTTGACATTTGCCATCTTGAAATTTGTCATTTTTGACATTTTTCATGGTGACACTTTTCATTTTTGACATTTAGCATTGTGACATTTGTCATTTGACATCTTTGACTTTTGCCATCTAGAAATTTGTTATTTTTGACATTTTTCATGGTGACACTTTTCATTTTTGACATTTAGCATTGTGACATTTGTCATTTGACATCTTTGACATTTGCCATCTTGAAATTTGTCATTTTTGACATTTTTCATGGTGACACTTTTCATTTTTGACATTTAGCATTGTGACATTTGTCATTTGACATCTTTGACATTTGCCATCTTGAAATTTGTTATTTTTGACATTTTTCAGGGTGACACTTTTCATTTTTGACATTTAGCATTGTGACATTTATCATTTGACATCTTTGACATTTGCCATCTTGAAATTTGTCATTTTTCATGGTGAGACTTTTCATTTTTGACATTTAGCATTGTGACATTTGTCATTTGACTTCTTTGACATTTGCCATCTTGAAATTTGTCATTTTTGACATTTAGCATTGTGACATTTGTCATTTGACATCTTTGACATTTGCCATCTTGAAATTTGTTATTTTTGACATTTTTCATGGTGACACTTTTCATTTTTGACATTTAGCATTGTGACATTTGTCAGTTTTGACATTTGCCATCTTGAAATTTGTCATTTTTGACATTTTATGGTGACACTTTTCATTTTTGACATTTAGCATTGTGACATTTGTCATTTGACATCTTTGACATTTGCCATCTTGAAATTTGTGATTTTTGACATTTTTCATGGTGACACTTTTTATTTTTGACATTTAGCATTGTGACATTTGTCATTTGACATCTTTGACATTTGCCATCTTGAAATTTGTCATTTTTGACATTTTTCATGGTGACACTTTTCATTTTTGACATTTAGCATTGTCATTTGACATCTTTGACATTTGCCATCTTGAAATTTGTTATTTTTAACATTTTTCATGGTGACACTTTTCATTTTTGACATTTAGCATTGTGACATTTGTCATTTGACATCTTTGACATTTGCCATCTTAAAATTTGTCATTTTTGACATTTTTCATGGTGACACTTTTCATTTTTGACATTTAGCATTGTGAAATTTGTCATTTGACATCTTTGACATTTGCCATCTTGAAATTTGTCATTTTTGACATTTAGCATTGTGACATTTGTCATTTGACATCTTTGATATTTGCCATCTTGAAATTTGTCATTTTTGACATTTTTCATGGTGACACTTTTCATTTTTGACATTTAGCATTGTGACATTTGTCATTTGACATCTTGGACATTTGCCATCTTGAAATTTGTCATTTTTGACATTTTTCATGGTGACACTTTTCATTTTTGACATTTAGCATTGTGACATTTGTCATTTGACATCTTTGACATTTGCCATCTTGAAATTTGTCATTTTTGACATTTTTCATAGTGACACTTTTCATTTTTGACATTTAGCATTGTGACATTTGTCATTTGACATCTTTGATATTTGCCATCTTGAAATTTGTTATTTTTGATATTTTTCATGGTGACACTTTTCATTTTTGACATTTAGCATTGTGACATTTGTCATTTGACATCTTTGACATTTGCCATCTTGAAATTTGTCATTTTTGACATTTTTCATGGTGACACTTTTCATTTTTGACATTTAGCATTGTGACATTTGTCATTTGACATCTTTAACATTTGCCATCTTGAAATTTGTCATTTTTGACATTTTTCATGGTGACACTTTTCATTTTTGACATTTGGCATTGTGACATTTGTCAGTTTTGACATTTGCTATCTTGAAATTTGTCATTTTTGACATTTTTCATGGTGACACTTTTAATTTTTGACATTTAGCATTGTGACATTTGTCATTTGACATCTTTGACATTTGCCATCTTGAAATTTGTTATCTTTCACATTTTTCATGGTGACACTTTTCATTTTTGACATTTAGCATTGTGACATTTGTCATTTGACATCTTTGATATATGCCATCTTGAAATTTGTCATTTTTGACATTTTTCATGGTGACACTATTCATTTTTGACATTTAGCATTGTGACATTTGTCACTTGACATCTTTGACATTTGCCATCTTGAAATTTGTTATTTTTGACATTTTTCATGGTGACACTTTTCATTTTTGACATTTAGCATTGTGACATGTGTCATTTGACATCTTTGACATTTGCCATCTTGAAATTTGTCATTTTTGACATTTTTCATGGTGACACTTTTCATTTTTGACATTTAGCATTGTGACATTTGTCATTTGACATCTTTGACATTTGCCATCTTAAAATTTGTCATTTTTGACATTTAGCATGGTGACATTTGTCATTTGACATCTTGGACATTTGCCATCTTGAAATTTGTCATTTTTGACATTTTTCATGGTGACACTATTCATTTTTGACATTTAGCATTGTGACATTTGTCACTTGACATCTTTGACATTTGCCATCTTGAAATTTGTTATTTTTGACATTTTTCATGGTGACACTTTTCATTTTTGACATTTAGCATTGTGACATTTGTCATTTGACATCTTTGACATTTGCCATCTTGAAATTTGTTATTTTTGACATTTTTCATGGTGACACTTTTCATTTTTGACATTTAGCATTGTGACATTTGTCGTTTGACATCTTTGACATTTGCCATCTTGAAATTTGTTATTTTTGACATTTTTCATGGTGACACTTTTCATTTTTGACATTTAGCATTGTGACATTTGTCATTTGACATCTTTGACATTTGCCATCTTGAAATTTGTTATTTTTGACATTTTTCATGGTGACACTTATCATTTTTGACATTTAGCATTGTGACATTTGTCATTTGACATCTTTGACATTTGCCATATTGAAATTTGTCATTTTTGACATTTTTTATGGTGACACTTTTCATTTTTGACATTTAGCATTGTGACATTTGTCATTTGACATCTTTGACATTTGCCATCTTGAAATTTGTCATTTTTGACATTTAGCATTGTGACATTTGTCATTTGACATCTTTGATATTTGCCATCTTGAAATTTGTCATTTTTGACATTTTTCATGGTGACACTTTTCATTTTTGACATTTAGCATTGTAACATTTGTCATTTGACATCTTTGACATTTGCCATCTTGAAATTTGTTATTTTTGACATTTTTCATGGTGACACTTTTCATTTTTGACATTTAGCATTGTGACATTTGTCAGTTTTGACATTTGCCATCTTGAAATTTGTCATTTTTGACATTTTTCATGGTGACACTTTTCATTTTTGACATTTAGCATTGTGACATTTGTCATTTGACATCTTTGACATTTGCCATCTTGAAATTTGTCATTTTTGACATTTTTCATGGTGACACTTTTCATTTTTGACATTTAGCATTGTGACATTTGTCATTTGACATTTGCCATCTTAAAATTTGTTATTTTTGACATTTTTCATGGTGACACTTTTCATTTTTGACATTTAGCATTGTGACATTTGTCATTTGACATCTTTGACATTTGCCATCTTGAAATTTGTCATTTTTGACATTTTTCATGGTGACACTTTTCATTTTTGACATTTAGCATTGTGACATTTGTCATTTGACATCTTTGACATTTGCCATCTTGAAATTTGTTTTTTTTGACATTTTTTATGGTGACACTTTTCATTTTTGACATTTAGCATTGTGACATTTGTCATTTGACATCTTTGACATTTGCCATCTTGAAATTTGTTATTTTTGACATTTTTCATGGTGACACTTTTCATTTTTGACATTTAGCATTGTGACATTTGTCAGTTTTGACATTTGCCATCTTGAAATTTGTCATTTTTGACATTTTTCATGGTGAAACTTTTCATTTTTGACATTTAGCATTGTGACATTTGTTATTTGACATCTTTGACATTTGCCATCTTGAAATTTGTCATTTTTGACATTTAGCATTGTGACATTTGTCATTTGACATCTTTGACATTTGCCATCTTGAAATTTGTTATTTTTGACATTTTTCATGGTGACACTTTTCATTTTTGACATTTAGCATTGTGACATTTGTCATTTGACATCTTTGACATTTGCCATCTTGAAATTTGTCATTTTTGACATTTTTCATGGTGACACTTTTCATTTTTGACATTTAGCATTGTGACATTTGTCATTTTACATCTTTGACATTTGCCATCTTGAAATTTGTTATTTTTGACATTTTTCATAGTGACACTTTTCATTTTTGACATTTAGCATTGTGACATTTGTCATTTGACATCTTTGACATTTGCCATCTTGAAATTTGTTATTTTTGACATTTTTCATGGTGACACTTTTCATTTTTGACATTTAGCATTGTGACATTTGTCAGTTTTGACATTTGCCATCTTGAAATTTGTCATTTTTGACATTTTTCATGGTGAAACTTTTCATTTTTGACATTTAGCATTGTGACATTTGTCATTTGACATCTTTGACATTTGCCATCTTGAAATTTGTCATTTTTGACATTTAGCATTGTGACATTTGTCATTTGACATCTTTGACATTTGCCATCTTGAAATTTGTTATTTTTGACATTTTTCATGGTGACACTTTTTATTTTTGACATTTAACATTGTATTGTGACATTTGTCAGTTTTGACATTTGCCATCTTGAAATTTGTCATTTTTGACATTTTTCATCGTGACACTTTTCATTTTTGACATTTAGCATTGTGACATTTGTCATTTGACATCTTAGACATTTGCCATTTTGAAATTTGTCATTTTTGACACTTTTCATTTTTGACATTTAGCATTGTGACATTTGTCATTTGACATCTTTGACATTTGCCATCTTGAAATTTGTCATTTTTGACATTTTTTATGGTGACACTTTTCATTTTTGACATTTAGCATTGTGACATTTGTCAGTTTTGACATTTGCCATCTTGAAATTTGTCATTTTTGACATTTTTCATGGTGACACTTTTCATTTTTAACATTTAGCATTGTGACATTTGTCATTTGACATCTTTGACATTTGCCATCTTGAAATTTGTCATTTTTGACATTTTTCATGGTGACACTTTTCATTTTTGACATTTAGCATTGTGACATTTGTCATTTGACATCTTTGACATTTGCCATCTTGAAATTTGTCATTTTTGACATTAAGCATTGTGACATTTGTCATTTGACATCTTTGACATTTGCCATCTTGAAATTTGTTATTTTTGACATTTTTCATGGTGACACTTTTCATTTTTGACATTTAGCATTGTGACATTTTTCAGTTTTGACATTTGCCATCTTGAAATTTGTCATTTTTGACATTTAGCATTGTGACATTTGTCATTTGACATCTTTGACATTTGTCATCTTGAAATTTGTCATTTTTGACATTTTTCATGGTGACACTTTTTATTTTTGACATTTAGCATTGTGACATTTGTCATTTGACATCTTTGACATTTGCCATCTTGAAATTTGTCATTTTTGACATTTAGCATTGTGATATTTGTCATTTGACATCTTTGACATTCGCCATCTTGAAATTTGTCATTTTTGACATTTTTTATGGTGACACTTTTCATTTTTGACATTTAGCATTGTGACTTTTGTCATTTGACATCTTTGACATTTGTCATCTTGAAATTTGTTATTTTTGACATTTTTCATGGTGACACTTTTCATTTTTAACATTTAGCATTGTGACATTTCTCATTTGACATCTTTGACATTTGCCATCTTGAAATTTGTCATTTTTGACATTTTTCATGGTGACACTTTTCATTTTTGACATTTAGCATTGTGACATTTGTCATTTGACATCTTTGACATTTGCCATCTTGAAATTTGTCATTTTTGACATTTTTCATGGTGACACTTTTCATTTTTGACATTTAGCATTGTGACATTTGTCATTTGACATCTTTGACATTTGCCATCTTGAAATTTGTCATTTTTGACATTTAGCATTGTGACATTTGTCAGTTTTGACATTTGCCATCTTGAAATTTGTCATTTTTGATATTAAGCATTGTGACACTTTTCATTTTTGACATTTAGCATTGTGACATTTGTCATTTGCCATCTTAGACATTTGCCATCTTGAAATTTGTCATTTTTGACACTTTTTATTTTTGACATTTAGCATTGTGACATTTGTCATTTGACATCTTTGACATTTGCCATCTTGAAATTTGTCATTTTTGACAGTTTTCATGGTGACACTTTTCATTTTTGACATTTAGCATTGTGACATTTGTCATTTGACATCTTTGACATTTGCCATCTTGAAATTTGTCATTTTTGACATTTTTCATGGTGACACTTTTCATTTTTGACATTTAGCATTGTTACATTTGTCATTTGACATCTTTGACATTTGCATCTTGAAATTTGTCATTTTTGACATTTAGCATTGTGATATTTGTCATTTGACATCTTTGACATTTGCCATCTAGAAATTTGTCATTTTTGACATTTTTCATGGTGACACTTTTCATTTTTGACATTTAGCATTGTTACATTTGTCATTTGACATCTTTGACATTTGCCATCTTGAAATTTGTCATTTTGACATTTAGCATTGTGATATTTGTCATTTGCCATCTTGAAATTTGTCATTTTTGACATTTTTCATGGTGACACTTATCATTTTTGACATTTAGAATTGTGACATTTGTCATTTGAAATCTTTGACATTTGCCATCTTGAAATTTGTTATTTTTGACATTTTTTATGGTGACTCTTTTCATTTTTGACATTTAGCATTGTTACATTTGTCATTTGACATCTTTGACATTTGCCATCTTGAAATTTGTCATTTTTGACATTTTTCATGGTGACACTTTTCATTTTTGACATTTAGCATTGTGACATTTGTCATTTGACATCTTTGACATTTGCCATCTTGAAATTTGTCATTTTTAACATTTAGCATTGTGACATTTGTCATTTGACATCTTGGACATTTGCCATCTTGAAATTTGTCATTTTTGACATTTTTCATAGTGACACTTATCATTTTTGACATTTAGCATTGTGACATTTGTCAGTTATGATATTTGCCATCTTGAAATTTGTCATTTTTGACATTTTTCATGGTGACACTTTTTATTTTTGACATTTAGCATTGTGACATTTGTCATTTGACATCTTTGACATTTGCCATCTTGAAATTTGTTATTTTTGACATTTTTCATGGTGACACTTTTCATTTTTGACATTTAGCATTGTGACATTTGTCGTTTGACATCTTTGACATTTGCCATCTTGAAATTTGTCATTTTTGACATTTTTCATGGTGACACTTTTCATTTTTGACATTTAGCATTGTGACATTTGTCATTTAACATCTTTGACATCTTTGACATTTGCCATCTTGAAATTTGTTATTTTTGACATTTTTCATGGTGACACTTATCATTTTTGACATTTAGCATTGTGACATTTGTCATTTGACATCTTTGACATTGGCCATCTTGAAATTTGTTATTTTTGACATTTTTTATGGTGACACTTTTCATTTTTGACATTTAGCATTGTGACATTTGTCATTTGACATCTTTGACATTTGCCATCTTGAAATTTGTTATTTTTGACATTTTTCATGGTGACACTTCTCATTTTTGACATTTAGCATTGTGACATTTGTCAGTTTTGACATTTGCCATCTTGAAATTTGTCATTTTTGACATTTTTCATGGTGACACTTTTCATTTTTGACATTTAGCATTGTGACATTTGTCATTTGACATCTTTGACATTTGCCATCTTGAAATTTGTTATTTTTGACATTTTTCATGGTGACACTTTTCATTTTTGACATTTAGCATTGTGACATTTGTCATTTGACATCTTTGACATTTGCCATCTTGAAATTTGTCATTTTTGACATTTTTCATGGTGACAATTTTCATTTTTGACATTTAGCATTGTGACATTTGTCATTTGACATCTTTGACATTTGCCATCTTGAAATTTGTTATTTTTGACATTTTTTATGGTGACACTTTTCATTTTTGACATTTAGCATTGTGACATTTGTCATTTGACATCTTTGACATTTGCCATCTTGAAATTTGTCATTTTTGACATTTTTCATGGTGACACTTTTCATTTTTGACATTTAGCATTGTGACATTTGTCATTTGACATCTTTGACATTTGCCATCTTGAAATTTGTTATTTTTGACATTTTTCATGGTGACACTTTTCATTTTTGACATTTAGCATTGTGACATTTGTCATTTGACATCTTTGACATTTGCCATCTTGAAATTTGTTATTTTTGACATTTTTCATGGTGACACTTTTCATTTTTGACATTAAGCATTGTGACATTTGTCAGTTTTGCCATTTGCCATCTTGAAATTTGTCATTTTTGACATTTTTCATTCTGACACTTTTCATTTTTGACATTTAGCATTGTGACATTTGTCATTTGACAGCTTTGACATTTGCCATCTTGAAATTTGTCATTTTTGACATTTAGCATTGTGACATTTGTCATTTGACATCTTTGACATTTGCCATCTTGAAATTTGTTATTTTTGACATTTTTCATGGTGACACTTTTTATTTTTGACATTTAACATTGTGACATTTGTCAGTTTTGACATTTGCCATCTTGAAATTTGTCATTTTTGACATTTTTCATGGTGACACTTTTCATTTTTGACATTTGTCATTTGACATCTTAGACATTTGCCATCTTGAAATTTGTCATTTTTGACACTTTTCATTTTTGACATTTAGCATTGTGACATTTGTCATTTGACATCTTTGACATTTGCCATCTTGAAATTTGTCATTTTTGACATTTTTCATGGTGACACTTTTCATTTTTGACATTTAGCATTGTGACATTTGTCAGTTTTGACATTTGCCATCTTGAAATTTGTCATTTTTGACACTTTTTATGGTGACACTTTTCATTTTTAACATTTAGCATTGTGACATTTGTCATTTGACATCTTTGACATTTGCCATCTTGAAATTTGTCATTTTTGACATTTTTCATGGTGACACTTTTCATTTTTGACATTTAGCATTGTGACATTTGTCATTTGACATCTTTGACATTTGCCATCTTGAAATTTGTCATGTTTGACATTTAGCATTGTGACATTTGTCATTTGACATCTTTGACATTTGCCATCTTGAAATTTGTTATTTTTGACATTTTTCATGGTGACACTTTTCATTTTTGACATTTAGCATTGTGACATTTTTCAGTTTTGACATTTGCCATCTTGAAATTTGTCATTTTTGACATTTAGCATTGTGACATCTGTCATTTGACATCTTTGACATTTGTCATCTTGAAATTTGTCATTTTTGACATTTTTCATGGTGACACTTTTTATTCGTGACATTTAGCATTGTGACATTTGTCAATTGACATCTTTGACATTTACTATCTTGAAATTTGTCATTTTTGACATTTAGCATTGTGACATTTGTCATTTGACATCTTGGACATTTGCCATCTTGAAATTTGTCATTTTTGACATTTTTCATGGTGACACTTTTCATTTTTGACATTTAGCATTGTGACATTTGTCATTTGACATCTTTGACATTTGCCATCTTGAAATTTGTCATTTTTGACATTTTTCATGGTGACACTTTTCATTTTTGACATTTAGCATTGTGACATTTGTCATTTGACATCTTTGACATTTGCCATCTTGAAATTTGTCATTTTTGACATTTAGCATTGTGACATTTGTCATTTGACATCTTGGACATTTGCCATCTTGAAATTTGTCATTTTTGACATTTTTCATGGTGACACTTATCATTTTTGACATTTAGCATGGTGACATTTGTCATTTGACATCTTTCACATTTGCCATCTTGAAATTTGTCATTTTTGACATTTTTCATTGTGACACCTTTCATTTTTGACATTTAGCATTGTGACATTTGTCATTTGACATCTTTGACATTTGTCATCTTGAAATTTGTCATTTTTGACATTTTTCATGGTGACACTTTTCATTTTTGACATTTAGCATTGTGACATTTGTCATTTGACATCTTTGACATTTGCCATCTTGAAATTTGTCATTTTTGACATTTAGCATAGTGACATTTGTCATTTGACATCTTTGATATTTGCCATCTTGAAATTTGTCATTTTTGACATTTTTTATGGTGACACTATTCATATTTGACATTTAGCATTGTGACATTGGTCATTTGACATCTTTGACATTTGCCATCTTGAAATTTGTCATTTTTGACATTTTTCATGGTGACACTTTTCATTTTTGACATTTGTCATATTCGACATCTTTGACATTTGCCATCTTGAAATTTGTCATTTTTGACATTTTTTATGGTGACAATTTTCATTTTTAACATTTAGCATGGTGACATTTGTCATTTGACATCTTTGACATTTGCCATCTTGAAATTTGTCATTATTGACATTTTTCATGGGGACACTTTTCATTTTTGACATTTGTCATTTGACATCTTTGACATTTGCCATCTTAAAATTTGTCATTTTTGACATTTTTCATGGTGACAATTTTCATTTTTAACATTTAGCATTGTGACATTTGTCATTTGACATCTTTGACATTTGCCATCTTGAAATTTGTCATTTTTGACATTTTTTACGGTGACACTTTTCATTTTTGACATTTAGCATTGTGACATTTGTCATTTGACATCTTAGACATTTGCCATCTTGAAATTGGTCATTTTTGAATTTTGTCATTTTTGACACTTTTCATTTTTGACATTTAGCATTGTGACATTTGTCATTTGACATCTTTGACATTTGCCATCTTGAAATTTGTCATTTTTGACGTTTTTCATGGTGACACTTTTCATTTTTGACATTTAGCATTGTGACATTTGTCATTTGACATCTTGGACATTTGCCATCTTGAAATTTGTCATTTTTGACATTTTTCATGGTGACACTTATCATTTTTGACATTTAGCATTGTGACATTTGTCAGTTTTGACATTTGCCATCTTGAAATTTGTCATTTTTGACATTTTTCATGGTGACACTTTTCATTTTTGACATTTAGCATTGTGACATTTGTCATTTGACATCTTTGACATTTGCCATCTTAAAATTTGTCATTTTGGACATTTTTCATGGTGACACTTTTCATTTTTGACATTTAGCATTGTGACATTTGTCATTTGACATCTTTGACATTTGCCATCTTGAAATTTGTCATTTTTGACATTTTTCATGGTGACACTTTTCATTTTTGACATTTAGCATTGTGACATTTGTCATTTGACATCTTTGACATTTGCCATCTTAAAATTTGTCATTTTTGACATATTTCATGGTGACACTTTTCATTTTTGACATTTAGCATTGTGACATTTGTCATTTGACATCTTTGACATTTGACATCTTGAAATTTGTCATTTTTGACATTTTTCATGGTGACACTTTTCATTTTTGACATTGAGCATTGTGATATTTGTCATTTGACATCTTTGACATTTGCCATCTTGAAATTTGTCATTTTTGACATTTTTCATGGTGACACTTTTCATTTTCGACATTTAGCATTGTGACATTTGTCATTTGACATCTTTGACATTTGCCATCTTGAAATTTGTTATTTTTGACATTTTTCATGGTGACACTTTTCATTTTGGACATGTAGCATTGTGACATTTGTCATTTGACATCTTTGACATTTGCCATCTTGAAATTTGTCATTTTTGACATTTTTCATGGTGACACTTTTCATTTTTGACATTTAGCATTGTGACATTTGTCATTTGACATCTTTGACATTTGCCATCTTGAAATTTGTCATTTTTGACATTTTTCATGGTGACACTTTTCATTTTTGACATTTAGCATTGTGACATTTGTCATTTGACATCTTTGACATTTGCCATCTTGAAATTTGTTATTTTTGACATTTTTCATGGTGACACTTTTCATTTTTGACATTAAGCATTGTGACATTTGTCATTTGACATCTTTGATATTTGCCATCTTGAAATTTGTCATTTTTGACATTTTATGGTGACACTTTTCATTTTTGACATTTAGCATTGTGACATTTGTCATTTGACATCTTTGACATTTGCCATCTTGAAATTTGTCATTTTTGACATTTTTCATGGTGACACTTTTCATTTTTGACATTTAGCATTGTGACATTTGTCATTTGACATCTTTGACATTTGCCACCTTGAAATTTGTTATTTTTGACATTTTTCATGGTGACACTTTTCATTTTTGACATTTAGCATTGTGACATTTGTCATTTGACATCTTTGACATTTGCCATCTTGAAATTTGTCATTTTTGACATTTTTCATGGTGACACTTTTCATTTTTGACATTTAGCATTGTGACATTTGTCATTTGACATCTTTGACATTTGCCATCTTGAAATTTGTCATTTTTGACATTTTTCATGGTGACACTTTTCATTTTTGACATTTAGCATTGTGACATTTGTCATTCGACATCTTGGACATTTGCCATCTTGAAATTTGTCATTTTTGACACTTTTCATTTTTGACATTTAGCATTGTGACATTTGTCATTTGACATCTTTGACATTTGCCATCTTGAAATTTGTCATTTTTGACGTTTTTCATGGTGACACTTTTCATTTTTGACATTTAGCATTGTGACATTTGTCATTTGACATCTTGGACATTTGCCATCTTGAAATTTGTCATTTTTGACATTTTTCATGGTGACACTTATCATTTTTGACATTTAGCATTGTGACATTTGTCAGTTTTGACATTTGCCATCTTGAAATTTGTCATTTTTGACATTTTTCATGGTGACACTTTTCATTTTTGACATTTAACATTGTGACATTTGTCATTTGACATCTTTGACATTTGCCATCTTAAAATTTCTCATTTTGGACATTTTTCATGGTGACACTTTTCATTTTTGACATTTAGCATTGTGACATTTGTCATTTGACATCTTTGACATTTGCCATCTTGAAATTTGTCATTTTTGACATTTTTCATGGTGACACTTTTCATTTTTGACATTTAGCATTGTGACATTTGTCATTTGACATCTTTGACATTTGCCATCTTAAAATTTGTCATTTTTGACATTTTTCATGGTGACACTTTTCATTTTTGACATTTAGCATTGTGACATTTGTCATTTGACATCTTTGACATTTGACATCTTGAAATTTGTCATTTTTGACATTTTTCATGGTGACACTTTTCATTTTTGACATTGAGCATTGTGATATTTGTCATTTGACATCTTTGACATTTGCCATCTTGAAATTTGTCATTTTTGACATTTTTCATGGTGACACTTTTCATTTTCGACATTTAGCATTGTGACATTTGTCATTTGACATCTTTGACATTTGCCATCTTGAAATTTGTTATTTTTGACATTTTTCATGGTGACACTTTTCATTTTGGACATGTAGCATTGTGACATTTGTCATTTGACATCTTTGACATTTGCCATCTTGAAATTTGTCATTTTTGACATTTTTCATGGTGACACTTTTCATTTTTGACATTTAGCATTGTGACATTTGTCATTTGACATCTTTGACATTTGCCATCTTGAAATTTGTCATTTTTGACATTTTTCATGGTGACACTTTTCATTTTTGACATTTAGCATTGTGACATTTGTCATTTGACATCTTTGACATTTGCCATCTTGAAATTTGTTATTTTTGACATTTTTCATGGTGACACTTTTCATTTTTGACATTAAGCATTGTGACATTTGTCATTTGACATCTTTGATATTTGCCATCTTGAAATTTGTCATTTTTGACATTTTATGGTGACACTTTTCATTTTTGACATTTAGCATTGTGACATTTGTCATTTGACATCTTTGACATTTGCCATCTTGAAATTTGTCATTTTTGACATTTTTCATGGTGACACTTTTCATTTTTGACATTTAGCATTGTGACATTTGTCATTTGACATCTTTGACATTTGCCACCTTGAAATTTGTTATTTTGGACATTTTTCATGGTGACACTTTTCATTTTTGACATTTAGCATTGTGACATTTGTCATTTGACATCTTTGACATTTGCCATCTTGAAATTTGTCATTTTTGACATTTTTCATGGTGACACTTTTCATTTTTGACATTTAGCATTGTGACATTTGTCATTTGACATCTTTGACATTTGCCATCTTGAAATTTGTCATTTTTGACATTTTTCATGGTGACACTTTTCATTTTTGACATTTAGCATTGTGATATTTGTCATTTGACATCTTTCACATTTGCCATCTTGAAATTTGTCATTTTTTACATTTTTCATGGTGACACTTTTCATTTTTGACATTTAGCATTGTGACATTTGTCATTTGACATCTTTGACATTTGCCATCTTGAAATTTGTTATTTTTGACATTTTTCATGGTGACACTTTTCATTTTTGACATTTAGCATTGTGACATTTGTCATTTGACATCTTTGACATTTGCCATCTTGAAATTTGTCATTTTTGACATTTTTCATGGTGACACTTTTCATTTTTGACATTTAGCATTGTGACATTTGTCATTTGACATCTTTGACATTTGCCATCTTGAAATTTGTCATTTTTGACATTTTTTATGGTGACACTTTTCATTTTTGACATTTAGCATTGTGACATTTGTCATTTGACATCTTGGACATTTGCCATCTTGAAATTTGTCATTTTTGACATTTTTCATGGTGACACTTATCATTTTTGACATGTAGCATTGTGACATTTGTCAGTTTTGACATTTGCCATCTTGAAATTTGTCATTTTTGACATTTTTCATGGTAACACTTTTCATTTTTGACATTTAGCATTGTGACATTTGTCATTTGACATCTTTGACATTTGCCATCTTGAAATTTGTTATTTTTGACATTTTTCATGGTGACACTTTTCATTTTTGACATTTAGCATTGTGACATTTGTCATTTGACATCTTTGACATTTGCCATCTTGAAATTTGTTATTTTTGACATTTTTCATGGTGACACTTTTCATTTTTGACATTAAGCATTGTGACATTTGTCATTTGACATCTTTGATATTTGCCATCTTGAAATTTGTCATTTTTGACATTTTATGGTGACACTTTTCATTTTTGACATTTAGCATTGTGACATTTGTCATTTGACATCTTTGACATTTGCCATCTTGAAATTTGTCATTTTTGACATTTTTCATGGTGACACTTTTCATTTTTGACATTTAGCATTGTGACATTTGTCATTTGACATCTTGGACATTTGCCATCTTGAAATTTGTCATTTTTGACATTTTTCATGGTGACACTTATCATTTTTGACATTTAGCATTGTGACATTTGTCAGTTTTGACATTTGCCATCTTGAAATTTGTCATTTTTGACATTTTTCATGGTGACACTTTTCATTTTTGACATTTAGCATTGTGACATTTGTCATTTGACATCTTTGACATTTGCCATCTTAAAATTTGTCATTTTTGACATTTTACATGGTGACACTTTTCATTTTTGACATTTAGCATTGTGACATTTGTCATTTGACATCTTTGACATTTGCCATCTTGAAATTTGTCATTTTTGACATTTTTCATGGTGACACTTTTCATTTTTACATTTAGCATTGTGACATTTGTCATTTGACATCTTTGACATTTGCCATCTTAAAATTTGTCATTTTTGACATTTTTCATGGTGACACTTTTCATTTTTGACATTTAGCATTGTGACATTTGTCATTTGACATCTTTGACATTTGCCATCTTGAAATTTGTCATTTTTGACATTTTTCATGGTGACACTTTTCATTTTTGACATTGAGCATTGTGATATTTGTCATATAACATCTTTGACATTTGCCATCTTGAAATTTGTCATTTTTGACATTTTTCATGGTAACACTTTTCATTTTCGACATTTAGCATTGTGACATTTGTCATTTGACATCTTTGACATTTGCCATCTTGAAATTTGTTATTTTTGACATTTTTCATGGTGACACTTTTCATTTTGTACATGTAGCATTGTGACATTTGTCATTTGACATCTTTGACATTTGCCATCTTGAAATTTGTCATTTTTGACATTTTTCATGGTGACACTTTTCATTTTTGACATTTAGCATTGTGACATTTGTCATTTGACATCTTTTACATTTGCCATCTTGAAATTTGTCATTTTTGACATTTTTCATGGTGACACTTTTCATTTTTGACATTTAGCATTGTGACATTTGTCATTTGACATCTTTGACATTTGCCATCTTGAAATTTCTTATTTTTGACATTTTTCATGGTGACACTTTTCATTTTTGACATTAAGCATTGTGACATTTGTCATTTGACATCTTTGATATTTGCCATCTTGAAATTTGTCATTTTTGACATTTTATGGTGACACTTTTCATTTTTGACATTTAGCATTGTGACATTTGTCATTTGACATCTTTGACATTTGCCATCTTGAAATTTGTCATTTTTGACATTTTTCATGGTGACACTTTTCATTTTTGACATTTAGCATTGTGACATTTGTCATTTGACATCTTTGACATTTGCCACCTTGAAATTTGTTATTTTTGACATTTTTCATGGTGACACTTTTCATTTTTGACATTTAGCATTGTGACATTTGTCATTTGACATCTTTGACATTTGCCATCTTGAAATTTGTCATTTTTGACATTTTTCATGGTGACACTTTTCATTTTTGACATTTAGCATTGTGACATTTGTCATTTGACATCTTTGACATTTGCCATCTTGAAATTTGTCATTTTTGACATTTTTCATGGTGACACTTTTCATTTTTGACATTTAGCATTGTGATATTTGTCATTTGACATCTTTCACATTTGCCATCTTGAAATTTGTCATTTTTGACATTTTTCATGGTGACACTTTTCTTTTTTGACATTTAGCATTGTGACATTTGTCATTTGACATCTTTGACATTTGCCATCTTGAAATTTGTTATTTTTGACACTTTTCATGGTGACACTTTTCATTTTTGACATTTAGCATTGTGACATTTGTCATTTGACATCTTTGACATTTGCCATCTTGAAATTTGTCATTTTTGACATTTTTCATGGTGACACTTTTTATTTTTGACATTTAGCATTGTGACATTTGTCATTTGACATCTTTGACATTTGCCATCTTGAAATTTGTTATTTTTGACATTTTTCATGGTGACACTTTTCATTTTTGACATTTAGCATTGTGACATTTGTCATTTGACATCTTTGACATTTGCCATCTTGAAATTTGTCATTTTTGACATTTTTTATGGTAACACTTTTTATTTTTGACATTTAGCATTGTGACATTTGTCATTTGACATCTTTGACATTTGCCATCTTGAAATTTGTCATTTTTGACATTTAGCATTGTGACATTTGTCATTTGACATCTTGGACATTTGCCATCTTGAAATTTGTCATTTTTGACATTTTTCATGGTGACACTTATCATTTTTGACATTTAGCATTGTGACATTTGTCAGTTTTGACATTTGCCATCTTGAAATTTGTCATTTTTGACATTTTTCATGGTAACACTTTTCATTTTTGACATTTAGCATTGTGACATTTGTCATTTGACATCTTTGACATTTGCCATCTTGAAATTTGTTATTTTTGACATTTTTTATGGTGACACTTTTCATTTTTGACATTTAGCATTGTGACATTTGTCATTTGACATCTTTGACATTTGCCATCTTGAAATTTGTCATTTTTGACATTTTTCATGGTGACACTTTTCATTTTTGACATTTAGCATTGTGACATTTGTCATTTGACATCTTTGACATTTGCCATCTTGAAATTTGTTATTTTTGACATTTTTCATGGTGACACTTTTCATTTTTGACATTTAGCATTGTGACATTTGTCATTTGACATCTTTGACATTTGCCATCTTGAAATTTGTTATTTTTGACATTTTTCATGGTGACACTTTTCATTTTTGACATTAAGCATTGTGACATTTGTCAGTTTTGCCATTTGCCATCTTGAAATTTGTCATTTTTGACATTTTTCATTCTGACACTTTTCATTTTTGACATTTAGCATTGTGACATTTGTCATTTGACAGCTTTGACATTTGCCATCTTGAAATTTGTCATTTTTGACATTTAGCATTGTGACATTTGTCATTTGACATCTTTGACATTTGCCATCTTGAAATTTGTTATTTTTGACATTTTTCATGGTGACACTTTTTATTTTTGACATTTAACATTGTGACATTTGTCAGTTTTGACATTTGCCATCTTGAAATTTGTCATTTTTGACATTTTTCATGGTGACACTTTTCATTTTTGACATTTGTCATTTGACATCTTAGACATTTGCCATCTTGAAATTTGTCATTTTTGACACTTTTCATTTTTGACATTTAGCATTGTGACATTTGTCATTTGACATCTTTGACATTTGCCATCTTGAAATTTGTCATTTTTGACATTTTTCATGGTGACACTTTTCATTTTTGACATTTAGCATTGTGACATTTGTCAGTTTTGACATTTGCCATCTTGAAATTTGTCATTTTTGACACTTTTTATGGTGACACTTTTCATTTTTAACATTTAGCATTGTGACATTTGTCATTTGACATCTTTGACATTTGCCATCTTGAAATTTGTCATTTTTGACATTTTTCATGGTGACACTTTTCATTTTTGACATTTAGCATTGTGACATTTGTCATTTGACATCTTTGACATTTGCCATCTTGAAATTTGTCATGTTTGACATTTAGCATTGTGACATTTGTCATTTGACATCTTTGACATTTGCCATCTTGAAATTTGTTATTTTTGACATTTTTCATGGTGACACTTTTCATTTTTGACATTTAGCATTGTGACATTTTTCAGTTTTGACATTTGCCATCTTGAAATTTGTCATTTTTGACATTTAGCATTGTGACATCTGTCATTTGACATCTTTGACATTTGTCATCTTGAAATTTGTCATTTTTGACATTTTTCATGGTGACACTTTTTATTCGTGACATTTAGCATTGTGACATTTGTCAATTGACATCTTTGACATTTACTATCTTGAAATTTGTCATTTTTGACATTTAGCATTGTGACATTTGTCATTTGACATCTTGGACATTTGCCATCTTGAAATTTGTCATTTTTGACATTTTTCATGGTGACACTTTTCATTTTTGACATTTAGCATTGTGACATTTGTCATTTGACATCTTTGACATTTGCCATCTTGAAATTTGTCATTTTTGACATTTTTCATGGTGACACTTTTCATTTTTGACATTTAGCATTGTGACATTTGTCATTTGACATCTTTGACATTTGCCATCTTGAAATTTGTCATTTTTGACATTTAGCATTGTGACATTTGTCATTTGACATCTTGGACATTTGCCATCTTGAAATTTGTCATTTTTGACATTTTTCATGGTGACACTTATCATTTTTGACATTTAGCATGGTGACATTTGTCATTTGACATCTTTCACATTTGCCATCTTGAAATTTGTCATTTTTGACATTTTTCATTGTGACACCTTTCATTTTTGACATTTAGCATTGTGACATTTGTCATTTGACATCTTTGACATTTGTCATCTTGAAATTTGTCATTTTTGACATTTTTCATGGTGACACTTTTCATTTTTGACATTTAGCATTGTGACATTTGTCATTTGACATCTTTGACATTTGCCATCTTGAAATTTGTCATTTTTGACATTTAGCATAGTGACATTTGTCATTTGACATCTTTGATATTTGCCATCTTGAAATTTGTCATTTTTGACATTTTTTATGGTGACACTATTCATATTTGACATTTAGCATTGTGACATTGGTCATTTGACATCTTTGACATTTGCCATCTTGAAATTTGTCATTTTTGACATTTTTCATGGTGACACTTTTCATTTTTGACATTTGTCATATTCGACATCTTTGACATTTGCCATCTTGAAATTTGTCATTTTTGACATTTTTTATGGTGACAATTTTCATTTTTAACATTTAGCATGGTGACATTTGTCATTTGACATCTTTGACATTTGCCATCTTGAAATTTGTCATTATTGACATTTTTCATGGGGACACTTTTCATTTTTGACATTTGTCATTTGACATCTTTGACATTTGCCATCTTAAAATTTGTCATTTTTGACATTTTTCATGGTGACAATTTTCATTTTTAACATTTAGCATTGTGACATTTGTCATTTGACATCTTTGACATTTGCCATCTTGAAATTTGTCATTTTTGACATTTTTTACGGTGACACTTTTCATTTTTGACATTTAGCATTGTGACATTTGTCATTTGACATCTTAGACATTTGCCATCTTGAAATTGGTCATTTTTGAATTTTGTCATTTTTGACACTTTTCATTTTTGACATTTAGCATTGTGACATTTGTCATTTGACATCTTTGACATTTGCCATCTTGAAATTTGTCATTTTTGACGTTTTTCATGGTGACACTTTTCATTTTTGACATTTAGCATTGTGACATTTGTCATTTGACATCTTGGACATTTGCCATCTTGAAATTTGTCATTTTTGACATTTTTCATGGTGACACTTATCATTTTTGACATTTAGCATTGTGACATTTGTCAGTTTTGACATTTGCCATCTTGAAATTTGTCATTTTTGACATTTTTCATGGTGACACTTTTCATTTTTGACATTTAGCATTGTGACATTTGTCATTTGACATCTTTGACATTTGCCATCTTAAAATTTGTCATTTTGGACATTTTTCATGGTGACACTTTTCATTTTTGACATTTAGCATTGTGACATTTGTCATTTGACATCTTTGACATTTGCCATCTTGAAATTTGTCATTTTTGACATTTTTCATGGTGACACTTTTCATTTTTGACATTTAGCATTGTGACATTTGTCATTTGACATCTTTGACATTTGCCATCTTAAAATTTGTCATTTTTGACATATTTCATGGTGACACTTTTCATTTTTGACATTTAGCATTGTGACATTTGTCATTTGACATCTTTGACATTTGACATCTTGAAATTTGTCATTTTTGACATTTTTCATGGTGACACTTTTCATTTTTGACATTGAGCATTGTGATATTTGTCATTTGACATCTTTGACATTTGCCATCTTGAAATTTGTCATTTTTGACATTTTTCATGGTGACACTTTTCATTTTCGACATTTAGCATTGTGACATTTGTCATTTGACATCTTTGACATTTGCCATCTTGAAATTTGTTATTTTTGACATTTTTCATGGTGACACTTTTCATTTTGGACATGTAGCATTGTGACATTTGTCATTTGACATCTTTGACATTTGCCATCTTGAAATTTGTCATTTTTGACATTTTTCATGGTGACACTTTTCATTTTTGACATTTAGCATTGTGACATTTGTCATTTGACATCTTTGACATTTGCCATCTTGAAATTTGTCATTTTTGACATTTTTCATGGTGACACTTTTCATTTTTGACATTTAGCATTGTGACATTTGTCATTTGACATCTTTGACATTTGCCATCTTGAAATTTGTTATTTTTGACATTTTTCATGGTGACACTTTTCATTTTTGACATTAAGCATTGTGACATTTGTCATTTGACATCTTTGATATTTGCCATCTTGAAATTTGTCATTTTTGACATTTTATGGTGACACTTTTCATTTTTGACATTTAGCATTGTGACATTTGTCATTTGACATCTTTGACATTTGCCATCTTGAAATTTGTCATTTTTGACATTTTTCATGGTGACACTTTTCATTTTTGACATTTAGCATTGTGACATTTGTCATTTGACATCTTTGACATTTGCCACCTTGAAATTTGTTATTTTTGACATTTTTCATGGTGACACTTTTCATTTTTGACATTTAGCATTGTGACATTTGTCATTTGACATCTTTGACATTTGCCATCTTGAAATTTGTCATTTTTGACATTTTTCATGGTGACACTTTTCATTTTTGACATTTAGCATTGTGACATTTGTCATTTGACATCTTTGACATTTGCCATCTTGAAATTTGTCATTTTTGACATTTTTCATGGTGACACTTTTCATTTTTGACATTTAGCATTGTGACATTTGTCATTCGACATCTTGGACATTTGCCATCTTGAAATTTGTCATTTTTGACACTTTTCATTTTTGACATTTAGCATTGTGACATTTGTCATTTGACATCTTTGACATTTGCCATCTTGAAATTTGTCATTTTTGACGTTTTTCATGGTGACACTTTTCATTTTTGACATTTAGCATTGTGACATTTGTCATTTGACATCTTGGACATTTGCCATCTTGAAATTTGTCATTTTTGACATTTTTCATGGTGACACTTATCATTTTTGACATTTAGCATTGTGACATTTGTCAGTTTTGACATTTGCCATCTTGAAATTTGTCATTTTTGACATTTTTCATGGTGACACTTTTCATTTTTGACATTTAACATTGTGACATTTGTCATTTGACATCTTTGACATTTGCCATCTTAAAATTTCTCATTTTGGACATTTTTCATGGTGACACTTTTCATTTTTGACATTTAGCATTGTGACATTTGTCATTTGACATCTTTGACATTTGCCATCTTGAAATTTGTCATTTTTGACATTTTTCATGGTGACACTTTTCATTTTTGACATTTAGCATTGTGACATTTGTCATTTGACATCTTTGACATTTGCCATCTTAAAATTTGTCATTTTTGACATTTTTCATGGTGACACTTTTCATTTTTGACATTTAGCATTGTGACATTTGTCATTTGACATCTTTGACATTTGACATCTTGAAATTTGTCATTTTTGACATTTTTCATGGTGACACTTTTCATTTTTGACATTGAGCATTGTGATATTTGTCATTTGACATCTTTGACATTTGCCATCTTGAAATTTGTCATTTTTGACATTTTTCATGGTGACACTTTTCATTTTCGACATTTAGCATTGTGACATTTGTCATTTGACATCTTTGACATTTGCCATCTTGAAATTTGTTATTTTTGACATTTTTCATGGTGACACTTTTCATTTTGGACATGTAGCATTGTGACATTTGTCATTTGACATCTTTGACATTTGCCATCTTGAAATTTGTCATTTTTGACATTTTTCATGGTGACACTTTTCATTTTTGACATTTAGCATTGTGACATTTGTCATTTGACATCTTTGACATTTGCCATCTTGAAATTTGTCATTTTTGACATTTTTCATGGTGACACTTTTCATTTTTGACATTTAGCATTGTGACATTTGTCATTTGACATCTTTGACATTTGCCATCTTGAAATTTGTTATTTTTGACATTTTTCATGGTGACACTTTTCATTTTTGACATTAAGCATTGTGACATTTGTCATTTGACATCTTTGATATTTGCCATCTTGAAATTTGTCATTTTTGACATTTTATGGTGACACTTTTCATTTTTGACATTTAGCATTGTGACATTTGTCATTTGACATCTTTGACATTTGCCATCTTGAAATTTGTCATTTTTGACATTTTTCATGGTGACACTTTTCATTTTTGACATTTAGCATTGTGACATTTGTCATTTGACATCTTTGACATTTGCCACCTTGAAATTTGTTATTTTGGACATTTTTCATGGTGACACTTTTCATTTTTGACATTTAGCATTGTGACATTTGTCATTTGACATCTTTGACATTTGCCATCTTGAAATTTGTCATTTTTGACATTTTTCATGGTGACACTTTTCATTTTTGACATTTAGCATTGTGACATTTGTCATTTGACATCTTTGACATTTGCCATCTTGAAATTTGTCATTTTTGACATTTTTCATGGTGACACTTTTCATTTTTGACATTTAGCATTGTGATATTTGTCATTTGACATCTTTCACATTTGCCATCTTGAAATTTGTCATTTTTTACATTTTTCATGGTGACACTTTTCATTTTTGACATTTAGCATTGTGACATTTGTCATTTGACATCTTTGACATTTGCCATCTTGAAATTTGTTATTTTTGACATTTTTCATGGTGACACTTTTCATTTTTGACATTTAGCATTGTGACATTTGTCATTTGACATCTTTGACATTTGCCATCTTGAAATTTGTCATTTTTGACATTTTTCATGGTGACACTTTTCATTTTTGACATTTAGCATTGTGACATTTGTCATTTGACATCTTTGACATTTGCCATCTTGAAATTTGTCATTTTTGACATTTTTTATGGTGACACTTTTCATTTTTGACATTTAGCATTGTGACATTTGTCATTTGACATCTTGGACATTTGCCATCTTGAAATTTGTCATTTTTGACATTTTTCATGGTGACACTTATCATTTTTGACATGTAGCATTGTGACATTTGTCAGTTTTGACATTTGCCATCTTGAAATTTGTCATTTTTGACATTTTTCATGGTAACACTTTTCATTTTTGACATTTAGCATTGTGACATTTGTCATTTGACATCTTTGACATTTGCCATCTTGAAATTTGTTATTTTTGACATTTTTCATGGTGACACTTTTCATTTTTGACATTTAGCATTGTGACATTTGTCATTTGACATCTTTGACATTTGCCATCTTGAAATTTGTTATTTTTGACATTTTTCATGGTGACACTTTTCATTTTTGACATTAAGCATTGTGACATTTGTCATTTGACATCTTTGATATTTGCCATCTTGAAATTTGTCATTTTTGACATTTTATGGTGACACTTTTCATTTTTGACATTTAGCATTGTGACATTTGTCATTTGACATCTTTGACATTTGCCATCTTGAAATTTGTCATTTTTGACATTTTTCATGGTGACACTTTTCATTTTTGACATTTAGCATTGTGACATTTGTCATTTGACATCTTGGACATTTGCCATCTTGAAATTTGTCATTTTTGACATTTTTCATGGTGACACTTATCATTTTTGACATTTAGCATTGTGACATTTGTCAGTTTTGACATTTGCCATCTTGAAATTTGTCATTTTTGACATTTTTCATGGTGACACTTTTCATTTTTGACATTTAGCATTGTGACATTTGTCATTTGACATCTTTGACATTTGCCATCTTAAAATTTGTCATTTTTGACATTTTACATGGTGACACTTTTCATTTTTGACATTTAGCATTGTGACATTTGTCATTTGACATCTTTGACATTTGCCATCTTGAAATTTGTCATTTTTGACATTTTTCATGGTGACACTTTTCATTTTTACATTTAGCATTGTGACATTTGTCATTTGACATCTTTGACATTTGCCATCTTAAAATTTGTCATTTTTGACATTTTTCATGGTGACACTTTTCATTTTTGACATTTAGCATTGTGACATTTGTCATTTGACATCTTTGACATTTGCCATCTTGAAATTTGTCATTTTTGACATTTTTCATGGTGACACTTTTCATTTTTGACATTGAGCATTGTGATATTTGTCATATAACATCTTTGACATTTGCCATCTTGAAATTTGTCATTTTTGACATTTTTCATGGTAACACTTTTCATTTTCGACATTTAGCATTGTGACATTTGTCATTTGACATCTTTGACATTTGCCATCTTGAAATTTGTTATTTTTGACATTTTTCATGGTGACACTTTTCATTTTGTACATGTAGCATTGTGACATTTGTCATTTGACATCTTTGACATTTGCCATCTTGAAATTTGTCATTTTTGACATTTTTCATGGTGACACTTTTCATTTTTGACATTTAGCATTGTGACATTTGTCATTTGACATCTTTTACATTTGCCATCTTGAAATTTGTCATTTTTGACATTTTTCATGGTGACACTTTTCATTTTTGACATTTAGCATTGTGACATTTGTCATTTGACATCTTTGACATTTGCCATCTTGAAATTTCTTATTTTTGACATTTTTCATGGTGACACTTTTCATTTTTGACATTAAGCATTGTGACATTTGTCATTTGACATCTTTGATATTTGCCATCTTGAAATTTGTCATTTTTGACATTTTATGGTGACACTTTTCATTTTTGACATTTAGCATTGTGACATTTGTCATTTGACATCTTTGACATTTGCCATCTTGAAATTTGTCATTTTTGACATTTTTCATGGTGACACTTTTCATTTTTGACATTTAGCATTGTGACATTTGTCATTTGACATCTTTGACATTTGCCACCTTGAAATTTGTTATTTTTGACATTTTTCATGGTGACACTTTTCATTTTTGACATTTAGCATTGTGACATTTGTCATTTGACATCTTTGACATTTGCCATCTTGAAATTTGTCATTTTTGACATTTTTCATGGTGACACTTTTCATTTTTGACATTTAGCATTGTGACATTTGTCATTTGACATCTTTGACATTTGCCATCTTGAAATTTGTCATTTTTGACATTTTTCATGGTGACACTTTTCATTTTTGACATTTAGCATTGTGATATTTGTCATTTGACATCTTTCACATTTGCCATCTTGAAATTTGTCATTTTTGACATTTTTCATGGTGACACTTTTCTTTTTTGACATTTAGCATTGTGACATTTGTCATTTGACATCTTTGACATTTGCCATCTTGAAATTTGTTATTTTTGACACTTTTCATGGTGACACTTTTCATTTTTGACATTTAGCATTGTGACATTTGTCATTTGACATCTTTGACGTTTGCCATCTTGAAATTTGTCATTTTTGACATTTTTCATGGTGACACTTTTTATTTTTGACATTTAGCATTGTGACATTTGTCATTTGACATCTTTGACATTTGCCATCTTGAAATTTGTTATTTTTGACATTTTTCATGGTGACACTTTTCATTTTTGACATTTAGCATTGTGACATTTGTCATTTGACATCTTTGACATTTGCCATCTTGAAATTTGTCATTTTTGACATTTTTTATGGTAACACTTTTTATTTTTGACATTTAGCATTGTGACATTTGTCATTTGACATCTTTGACATTTGCCATCTTGAAATTTGTCATTTTTGACATTTAGCATTGTGACATTTGTCATTTGACATCTTGGACATTTGCCATCTTGAAATTTGTCATTTTTGACATTTTTCATGGTGACACTTATCATTTTTGACATTTAGCATTGTGACATTTGTCAGTTTTGACATTTGCCATCTTGAAATTTGTCATTTTTGACATTTTTCATGGTAACACTTTTCATTTTTGACATTTAGCATTGTGACATTTGTCATTTGACATCTTTGACATTTGCCATCTTGAAATTTGTTATTTTTGACATTTTTTATGGTGACACTTTTCATTTTTGACATTTAGCATTGTGACATTTGTCATTTGACATCTTTGACATTTGCCATCTTGAAATTTGTCATTTTTGACATTTTTCATGGTGACACTTTTCATTTTTGACATTTAGCATTGTGACATTTGTCATTTGACATCTTTGACATTTGCCATCTTGAAATTTGTTATTTTTGACATTTTTCAGGGTGACACTTTTCATTTTTGACATTTAGCATTGTGACATTTATCATTTGACATCTTTGACATTTGCCATCTTGAAATTTGTCATTTTTCATGGTGAGACTTTTCATTTTTGACATTTAGCATTGTGACATTTGTCATTTGACTTCTTTGACATTTGCCATCTTGAAATTTGTCATTTTTGACATTTAGCATTGTGACATTTGTCATTTGACATCTTTGACATTTGCCATCTTGAAATTTGTTATTTTTGACATTTTTCATGGTGACACTTTTCATTTTTGACATTTAGCATTGTGACATTTGTCAGTTTTGACATTTGCCATCTTGAAATTTGTCATTTTTGACATTTTATGGTGACACTTTTCATTTTTGACATTTAGCATTGTGACATTTGTCATTTGACATCTTTGACATTTGCCATCTTGAAATTTGTTATTTTTGACATTTTTCATGGTGACACTTTTTATTTTTGACATTTAGCATTGTGACATTTGTCATTTGACATCTTTGACATTTGCCATCTTGAAATTTGTCATTTTTGACATTTTTCATGGTGACACTTTTCATTTTTGACATTTAGCATTGTCATTTGACATCTTTGACATTTGCCATCTTGAAATTTGTTATTTTTAACATTTTTCATGGTGACACTTTTCATTTTTGACATTTAGCATTGTGACATTTGTCATTTGACATCTTTGACATTTGCCATCTTAAAATTTGTCATTTTTGACATTTTTCATGGTGACACTTTTCATTTTTGACATTTAGCATTGTGACATTTGTCATTTGACATCTTTGACATTTGCCATCTTGAAATTTGTCATTTTCGACATTTAGCATTGTGACATTTGTCATTTGACATCTTTGATATTTGCCATCTTGAAATTTGTCATTTTTGACATTTTTCATGGTGACACTTTTCATTTTTGACATTTAGCATTGTGACATTTGTCATTTGACATCTTGGACATTTGCCATCTTGAAATTTGTCATTTTTGACATTTTTCATGGTGACACTTTTTATTTTTGACATTTAGCATTGTGACATTTGTCATTTGACATCTTTGACATTTGCCATCTTGAAATTTGTCATTTTTGACATTTTTCATAGTGACACTTTTCATTTTTGACATTTAGCATTGTGACATTTGTCATTTGACATCTTTGATATTTGCCATCTTGAAATTTGTTATTTTTGACATTTTTCATGGTGACACTTTTCATTTTTGACATT
Organism: Altica lythri; assembly: GCA_964028335.1. Classification (NCBI taxonomy): domain Eukaryota; kingdom Metazoa; phylum Arthropoda; class Insecta; order Coleoptera; family Chrysomelidae; genus Altica; species Altica lythri. The sequence continues at coordinate 30,918,983 of OZ034800.1, forward strand.
TAGCATTGTGACATTTGTCATTTGACATCTTTGACATTTGCCATCTTGAAATTTGTCATTTTTGACATTTTTCATGGTGACACTTTTCATTTTTGACATTTAGCATTGTGACATTTGTCATTTGACATTTGCCATCTTGAAATTTGTTATTTTTGACATTTTTCATGGTGACACTTTTCATTTTTGACATTTAGCATTGTGACATTTGTCATTTGACATCTTTAACATTTGCCATCTTGAAATTTGTCATTTTTGACATTTTTCATGGTGACACTTTTCATTTTTGACATTTGGCATTGTGACATTTGTCAGTTTTGACATTTGCTATCTTGAAATTTGTCATTTTTGACATTTTTCATGGTGACACTTTTAATTTTTGACATTTAGCATTGTGACATTTGTCATTTGACATCTTTGACATTTGCCATCTTGAAATTTGTTATCTTTCACATTTTTCATGGTGACACTTTTCATTTTTGACATTTAGCATTGTGACATTTGTCATTTGACATCTTTGATATATGCCATCTTGAAATTTGTCATTTTTGACATTTTTCATGGTGACACTATTCATTTTTGACATTTAGCATTGTGACATTTGTCACTTGACATCTTTGACATTTGCCATCTTGAAATTTGTTATTTTTGACATTTTTCATGGTGACACTTTTCATTTTTGACATTTAGCATTGTGACATGTGTCATTTGACATCTTTGACATTTGCCATCTTGAAATTTGTCATTTTTGACATTTTTCATGGTGACACTTTTCATTTTTGACATTTAGCATTGTGACATTTGTCATTTGACATCTTTGACATTTGCCATCTTAAAATTTGTCATTTTTGACATTTAGCATGGTGACATTTGTCATTTGACATCTTGGACATTTGCCATCTTGAAATTTGTCATTTTTGACATTTTTCATGGTGACACTATTCATTTTTGACATTTAGCATTGTGACATTTGTCACTTGACATCTTTGACATTTGCCATCTTGAAATTTGTTATTTTTGACATTTTTCATGGTGACACTTTTCATTTTTGACATTTAGCATTGTGACATTTGTCATTTGACATCTTTGACATTTGCCATCTTGAAATTTGTTATTTTTGACATTTTTCATGGTGACACTTTTCATTTTTGACATTTAGCATTGTGACATTTGTCGTTTGACATCTTTGACATTTGCCATCTTGAAATTTATTATTTTTGACATTTTTCATGGTGACACTTTTCATTTTTGACATTTAGCATTGTGACATTTGTCATTTGACATCTTTGACATTTGCCATCTTGAAATTTGTTATTTTTGACATTTTTCATGGTGACACTTATCATTTTTGACATTTAGCATTGTGACATTTGTCATTTGACATCTTTGACATTTGCCATCTTGAAATTTGTCATTTTTGACATTTTTTATGGTGACACTTTTCATTTTTGACATTTAGCATTGTGACATTTGTCATTTGACATCTTTGACATTTGCCATCTTGAAATTTGTCATTTTTGACATTTAGCATTGTGACATTTGTCATTTGACATCTTTGATATTTGCCATCTTGAAATTTGTCATTTTTGACATTTTTCATGGTGACACTTTTCATTTTTGACATTTAGCATTGTGACATTTGTCATTTGACATCTTTGACATTTGCCATCTTGAAATTTGTTATTTTTGACATTTTTCATGGTGACACTTTTCATTTTTGACATTTAGCATTGTGACATTTGTCAGTTTTGACATTTGCCATCTTGAAATTTGTCATTTTTGACATTTTTCATGGTGACACTTTTCATTTTTGACATTTAGCATTGTGACATTTGTCATTTGACATCTTTGACTTTTGCCATCTAGAAATTTGTTATTTTTGACATTTTTCATGGTGACACTTTTCATTTTTGACATTTAGCATTGTGACATTTGTCATTTGACATCTTTGACATTTGCCATCTTGAAATTTGTCATTTTTGACATTTTTCATGGTGACACTTTTCATTTTTGACATTTAGCATTGTGACATTTGTCATTTGACATCTTTGACATTTGCCATCTTGAAATTTGTTATTTTTGACATTTTTCAGGGTGACACTTTTCATTTTTGACATTTAGCATTGTGACATTTATCATTTGACATCTTTGACATTTGCCATCTTGAAATTTGTCATTTTTCATGGTGAGACTTTTCATTTTTGACATTTAGCATTGTGACATTTGTCATTTGACTTCTTTGACATTTGCCATCTTGAAATTTGTCATTTTTGACATTTAGCATTGTGACATTTGTCATTTGACATCTTTGACATTTGCCATCTTGAAATTTGTTATTTTTGACATTTTTCATGGTGACACTTTTCATTTTTGACATTTAGCATTGTGACATTTGTCAGTTTTGACATTTGCCATCTTGAAATTTGTCATTTTTGACATTTTATGGTGACACTTTTCATTTTTGACATTTAGCATTGTGACATTTGTCATTTGACATCTTTGACATTTGCCATCTTGAAATTTGTTATTTTTGACATTTTTCATGGTGACACTTTTTATTTTTGACATTTAGCATTGTGACATTTGTCATTTGACATCTTTGACATTTGCCATCTTGAAATTTGTCATTTTTGACATTTTTTATGGTGACACTTTTCATTTTTGACATTTAGCATTGTCATTTGACATCTTTGACATTTGCCATCTTGAAATTTGTTATTTTTAACATTTTTCATGGTGACACTTTTCATTTTTGACATTTAGCATTGTGACATTTGTCATTTGACATCTTTGACATTTGCCATCTTAAAATTTGTCATTTTTGACATTTTTCATGGTGACACTTTTCATTTTTGACATTTAGCATTGTGACATTTGTCATTTGACATCTTTGACATTTGCCATCTTGAAATTTGTCATTTTTGACATTTAGCATTGTGACATTTGTCATTTGACATCTTTGATATTTGCCATCTTGAAATTTGTCATTTTTGACATTTTTCATGGTGACACTTTTCATTTTTGACATTTAGCATTGTGACATTTGTCATTTGACATCTTGGACATTTGCCATCTTGAAATTTGTCATTTTTGACATTTTTCATGGTGACACTTTTCATTTTTGACATTTAGCATTGTGACATTTGTCATTTGACATCTTTGACATTTGCCATCTTGAAATTTGTCATTTTTGACATTTTTCATAGTGACACTTTTCATTTTTGACATTTAGCATTGTGACATTTGTCATTTGACATCTTTGATATTTGCCATCTTGAAATTTGTTATTTTTGATATTTTTCATGGTGACACTTTTCATTTTTGACATTTAGCATTGTGACATTTGTCATTTGACATCTTTGACATTTGCCATCTTGAAATTTGTCATTTTTGACATTTTTCATGGTGACACTTTTCATTTTTGACATTTAGCATTGTGACATTTGTCATTTGACATTTGCCATCTTGAAATTTGTTATTTTTGACATTTTTCATGGTGACACTTTTCATTTTTGACATTTAGCATTGTGACATTTGTCATTTGACATCTTTAACATTTGCCATCTTGAAATTTGTCATTTTTGACATTTTTCATGGTGACACTTTTCATTTTTGACATTTGGCATTGTGACATTTGTCAGTTTTGACATTTGCCATCTTGAAATTTGTTATCTTTCACATTTTTCATGGTGACACTTTTCATTTTTGACATTTAGCATTGTGACATATGTCATTTGACATCTTTGATATATGCCATCTTGAAATTTGTCATTTTTGACATTTTTCATGGTGACACTATTCAGTTTTGACATTTAGCATTGTGACATTTGTCACTTGACATCTTTGACATTTGCCATCTTGAAATTTGTTATTTTTGACATTTTTCATGGTGACACTTTTCATTTTTGACATTTAGCATTGTGACATGTGTCATTTGACATCTTTGACATTTGCCATCTTGAAATTTGTCATTTTTGACATTTTTCATGGTGACACTTTTCATTTTTGACATTTAGCATTGTGACATTTGTCATTTGACATCTTTGACATTTGCCATCTTAAAATTTGTCATTTTTGACATTTAGCATGGTGACATTTGTCATTTGACATCTTGGACATTTGCCATCTTGAAATTTGTCATTTTTGACATTTTTCATGGTGACACTATTCATTTTTGACATTTAGCATTGTGACATTTGTCACTTGACATCTTTGACATTTGCCATCTTGAAATTTGTTATTTTTGACATTTTTCATGGTGACACTTTTCATTTTTGACATTTAGCATTGTGACATTTGTCATTTGACATCTTTGACATTTGCCATCTTGAAATTTGTTATTTTTGACATTTTTCATGGTGACACTTATCATTTTTGACATTTAGCATTGTGACATTTGTCATTTGACATCTTTGACATTTGCCATCTTGAAATTTGTCATTTTTGACATTTTTTATGGTGACACTTTTCATTTTTGACATTTAGCATTGTGACATTTGTCATTTGACATCTTTGACATTTGCCATCTTGAAATTTGTCATTTTTGACATTTAGCATTGTGACATTTGTCATTTGACATCTTTGATATTTGCCATCTTGAAATTTGTCATTTTTGACATTTTTCATGGTGACACTTTTCATTTTTGACATTTAGCATTGTAACATTTGTCATTTGACATCTTTGACATTTGCCATCTTGAAATTTGTTATTTTTGACATTTTTCATGGTGACACTTTTCATTTTTGACATTAAGCATTGTGACATTTGTCAGTTTTGACATTTGCCATCTTGAAATTTGTCATTTTTGACATTTTTCATGGTGACACTTTTCATTTTTGACATTTAGCATTGTGACATTTGTCATTTGACATCTTTGACTTTTGCCATCTAGAAATTTGTTATTTTTGACATTTTTCATGGTGACACTTTTCATTTTTGACATTTAGCATTGTGACATTTGTCATTTGACATCTTTGACATTTGCCATCTTGAAATTTGTCATTTTTGACATTTTTCATGGTGACACTTTTCATTTTTGACATTTAGCATTGTGACATTTGTCATTTGACATCTTTGACATTTGCCATCTTAAAATTTGTTATTTTTGACATTTTTCATGGTGACACTTTTCATTTTTGACATTTAGCATTGTGACATTTGTCATTTGACATCTTTGACATTTGCCATCTTGAAATTTGTCATTTTTGACATTTTTCATGGTGACACTTTTCATTTTTGACATTTAGCATTGTGACATTTGTCATTTGACATCTTTGACATTTGCCATCTTGAAATTTGTTTTTTTTGACATTTTTTATGGTGACACTTTTCATTTTTGACATTTAGCATTGTGACATTTGTCATTTGACATCTTTGACATTTGCCATCTTGAAATTTGTTATTTTTGACATTTTTTATGGTGACACTTTTCATTTTTGACATTTAGCATTGTGACATTTGTCAGTTTTGACATTTGCCATCTTGAAATTTGTCATTTTTGACATTTTTCATGGTGAAACTTTTCATTTTTGACATTTAGCATTGTGACATTTGTTATTTGACATCTTTGACATTTGCCATCTTGAAATTTGTCATTTTTGACATTTAGCATTGTGACATTTGTCATTTGACATCTTTGACATTTGCCATCTTGAAATTTGTTATTTTTGACATTTTTCATGGTGACACTTTTCATTTTTGACATTTAGCATTGTGACATTTGTCATTTGACATCTTTGACATTTGCCATCTTGAAATTTGTCATTTTTGACATTTTTCATGGTGCCTTTTTTCATTTTTGACATTTAGCATTGTGACATTTGTCATTTTACATCTTTGACATTTGCCATCTTGAAATTTGTTATTTTTGACATTTTTCATGGTGACACTTTTCATTTTTGACATTTAGCATTGTGACATTTGTCATTTGACATCTTTGACATTTGCCATCTTGAAATTTGTTATTTTTGACATTTTTCATGGTGACACTTTTCATTTTTGACATTTAGCATTGTGACATTTGTCAGTTTTGACATTTGCCATCTTGAAATTTGTCATTTTTGACATTTTTCATGGTGAAACTTTTCATTTTTGACATTTAGCATTGTGACATTTGTCATTTGACATCTTTGACATTTGCCATCTTGAAATTTGTCATTTTTGACATTTAGCATTGTGACATTTGTCATTTGACATCTTTGACATTTGCCATCTTGAAATTTGTTATTTTTGACATTTTTCATGGTGACACTTTTTATTTTTGACATTTAACATTGTGACATTTGTCAGTTTTGACATTTGCCATCTTGAAATTTGTCATTTTTGACATTTTTCATCGTGACACTTTTCATTTTTGACATTTAGCATTGTGACATTTGTCATTTGACATCTTAGACATTTGCCATTTTGAAATTTGTCATTTTTGACACTTTTCATTTTTGACATTTAGCATTGTGACATTTGTCATTTGACATCTTTGACATTTGCCATCTTGAAATTTGTCATTTTTGACATTTTTTATGGTGACACTTTTTATTTTTGACATTTAGCATTGTGACATTTGTCAGTTTTGACATTTGCCATCTTGAAATTTGTCATTTTTGACATTTTTCATGGTGACACTTTTCCTTTTTAACATTTAGCATTGTGACATTTGTCATTTGACATCTTTGACATTTGCCATCTTGAAATTTGTCATTTTTTAAATTTTTCATGGTGACACTTTTCATTTTTGACATTTAGCATTGTGACATTTGTCATTTGACATCTTTGACATTTGCCATCTTGAAATTTGTCATTTTTGACATTAAGCATTGTGACATTTGTCATTTGACATCTTTGACATTTGCCATCTTGAAATTTGTTATTTTTGACATTTTTCATGGTGACACTTTTCATTTTTGACATTTAGCATTGTGACATTTTTCAGTTTTGACATTTGCCATCTTGAAATTTGTCATTTTTGACATTTAGCATTGTGACATTTGTCATTTGACATCTTTGACATTTGTCATCTTGAAATTTGTCATTTTTGACATTTTTCATGGTGACACTTTTCATTTTTGACATTTGGCATTGTGACATTTGTCAGTTTTGACATTTGCTATCTTGAAATTTGTCATTTTTGACATTTAGCATTGTGACATTTGTCATTTGACATCTTTGACATTTGTCATCTTGAAATTTGTCATTTTTGACATTTTTCATGGTGACACTTTTCATTTTTGACATTTAGCATTGTGACATTTGTCATTTGACATCTTTGACATTTGCCATCTTGAAATTTGTCATTTTTGACATTTAGCATTGTGATATTTGTCATTTGACATCTTTGACATTCGCCATCTTGAAATTTGTCATTTTTGACATTTTTTATGGTGACACTTTTCATTTTTGACATTTAGCATTGTGACATTTGTCATTTGACATCTTTGACATTTGTCATCTTGAAATTTGTTATTTTTGACATTTTTCATGGTGACACTTTTCATTTTTAACATTTAGCATTGTGACATTTCTCATTTGACATCTTTGACATTTGCCATCTTGAAATTTGTCATTTTTGACATTTTTCATGGTGACACTTTTCATTTTTGACATTTAGCATTGTGACATTTGTCATTTGACATCTTTGACATTTGCCATCTTGAAATTTGTCATTTTTGACATTTTTCATGGTGACACTTTTCATTTTTGACATTTAGCATTGTGACATTTGTCATTTGACATCTTTGACATTTGCCATCTTGAAATTTGTCATTTTTGACATTTAGCATTGTGACATTTGTCAGTTTTGACATTTGCCATCTTGAAATTTGTCATTTTTGATATTAAGCATTGTGACACTTTTCATTTTTGACATTTAGCATTGTGACATTTGTCATTTGCCATCTTAGACATTTGCCATCTTGAAATTTGTCATTTTTGACACTTTTTATTTTTGACATTTAGCATTGTGACATTTGTCATTTGACATCTTTGACATTTGCCATCTTGAAATTTGTCATTTTTGACAGTTTTCATGGTGACACTTTTCATTTTTGACATTTAGCATTGTGACATTTGTCATTTGACATCTTTGACATTTGCCATCTTGAAATTTGTCATTTTTGACATTTTTCATGGTGACACTTTTCATTTTTGACATTTAGCATTGTTACATTTGTCATTTGACATCTTTGACATTTGCATCTTGAAATTTGTCATTTTTGACATTTAGCATTGTGATATTTGTCATTTGACATCTTTGACATTTGCCATCTAGAAATTTGTCATTTTTGACATTTTTCATGGTGACACTTTTCATTTTTGACATTTAGCATTGTTACATTTGTCATTTGACATCTTTGACATTTGCCATCTTGAAATTTGTCATTTTTGACATTTAGCATTGTGATATTTGTCATTTGCCATCTTGAAATTTGTCATTTTTGACATTTTTCATGGTGACACTTATCATTTTTGACATTTAGAATTGTGACATTTGTCATTTGAAATCTTTGACATTTGCCATCTTGAAATTTGTTATTTTTGACATTTTTTATGGTGACTCTTTTCATTTTTGACATTTAGCATTGTTACATTTGTCATTTGACATCTTTGACATTTGCCATCTTGAAATTTGTCATTTTTGACATTTTTCATGGTGACACTTTTCATTTTTGACATTTAGCATTGTGACATTTGTCATTTGACATCTTTGACATTTGCCATCTTGAAATTTGTCATTTTTAACATTTAGCATTGTGACATTTGTCATTTGACATCTTGGACATTTGCCATCTTGAAATTTGTCATTTTTGACATTTTTCATAGTGACACTTATCATTTTTGACATTTAGCATTGTGACATTTGTCAGTTATGATATTTGCCATCTTGAAATTTGTCATTTTTGACATTTTTCATGGTGACACTTTTTATTTTTGACATTTAGCATTGTGACATTTGTCATTTGACATCTTTGACATTTGCCATCTTGAAATTTGTTATTTTTGACATTTTTCATGGTGACACTTTTCATTTTTGACATTTAGCATTGTGACATTTGTCGTTTGACATCTTTGACATTTGCCATCTTGAAATTTGTCATTTTTGACATTTTTCATGGTGACACTTTTCATTTTTGACATTTAGCATTGTGACATTTGTCATTTGACATCTTTGACATTTGCCATCTTGAAATTTGTTATTTTTGACATTTTTCATGGTGACACTTTTCATTTTTGACATTTAGCATTGTGATATTTGTCATTTGACATCTTTGACATTTGCCATCTTGAAATTTGTTATTTTTGACATTTTTCATGGTGACACTTCTCATTTTTGACATTTAGCATTGTGACATTTGTCAGTTTTGACATTTGCCATCTTGAAATTTGTCATTTTTGACATTTTTATTGGTGACACTTTTCATTTTTGACATTTAGCGTTGTGACATTTGTCATTTGACATCTTTGACATTTGCCATCTTGAAATTTGTTATTTTTGACATTTTTCATGGTGACACTTTTCATTTTTGACATTTAGCATTGTGACATTTGTCATTTGACATCTTTGACATTTGCCATCTTGAAATTTGTCATTTTTGACATTTTTCATGGTGACAATTTTCATTTTTGACATTTAGCATTGTGACATTTGTCATTTGACATCTTTGACATTTGCCATCTTGAAATTTGTTATTTTTGACATTTTTTATGGTGACACTTTTCATTTTTGACATTTAGCATTGTGACATTTGTCATTTGACATCTTTGACATTTGCCATCTTGAAATTTGTCATTTTTGACATTTTTCATGGTGACACTTTTCATTTTTGACATTTAGCATTGTGACATTTGTCATTTGACATCTTTGACATTTGCCATCTTGAAATTTGTTATTTTTGACATTTTTCATGGTGACACTTTTCATTTTTGACATTTAGCATTGTGACATTTGTCATTTGACATCTTTGACATTTGCCATCTTGAAATTTGTTATTTTTGACATTTTTCATGGTGACACTTTTCATTTTTGACATTAAGCATTGTGACATTTGTCAGTTTTGCCATTTGCCATCTTGAAATTTGTCATTTTTGACATTTTTCATTCTGACACTTTTCATTTTTGACATTTAGCATTGTGACATTTGTCATTTGACAGCTTTGACATTTGCCATCTTGAAATTTGTCATTTTTGACATTTAGCATTGTGACATTTGTCATTTGACATCTTTGACATTTGCCATCTTGAAATTTGTTATTTTTGACATTTTTCATGGTGACACTTTTTATTTTTGACATTTAACATTGTGACATTTGTCAGTTTTGACATTTGCCATCTTGAAATTTGTCATTTTTGACATTTTTCATGGTGACACTTTTCATTTTTGACATTTGTCATTTGACATCTTAGACATTTGCCATCTTGAAATTTGTCATTTTTGACACTTTTCATTTTTGACATTTAGCATTGTGACATTTGTCATTTGACATCTTTGACATTTGCCATCTTGAAATTTGTCATTTTTGACATTTTTCATGGTGACACTTTTCATTTTTGACATTTAGCATTGTGACATTTGTCAGTTTTGACATTTGCCATCTTGAAATTTGTCATTTTTGACACTTTTTATGGTGACACTTTTCATTTTTAACATTTAGCATTGTGACATTTGTCATTTGACATCTTTGACATTTGCCATCTTGAAATTTGTCATTTTTGACATTTTTCATGGTGACACTTTTCATTTTTGACATTTAGCATTGTGACATTTGTCATTTGACATCTTTGACATTTGCCATCTTGAAATTTGTCATGTTTGACATTTAGCATTGTGACATTTGTCATTTGACATCTTTGACATTTGCCATCTTGAAATTTGTTATTTTTGACATTTTTCATGGTGACACTTTTCATTTTTGACATTTAGCATTGTGACATTTTTCAGTTTTGACATTTGCCATCTTGAAATTTGTCATTTTTGACATTTAGCATTGTGACATCTGTCATTTGACATCTTTGACATTTGTCATCTTGAAATTTGTCATTTTTGACATTTTTCATGGTGACACTTTTTATTCGTGACATTTAGCATTGTGACATTTGTCAATTGACATCTTTGACATTTACTATCTTGAAATTTGTCATTTTTGACATTTAGCATTGTGACATTTGTCATTTGACATCTTGGACATTTGCCATCTTGAAATTTGTCATGTTTGACATTTTTCATGGTGACACTTTTCATTTTTGACATTTAGCATTGTGACATTTGTCATTTGACATCTTTGACATTTGCCATCTTGAAATTTGTCATTTTTGACATTTTTCATGGTGACACTTTTCATTTTTGACATTTAGCATTGTGACATTTGTCATTTGACATCTTTGACATTTGCCATCTTGAAATTTGTCATTTTTGACATTTAGCATTGTGACATTTGTCATTTGACATCTTGGACATTTGCCATCTTGAAATTTGTCATTTTTGACATTTTTCATGGTGACACTTATCATTTTTGACATTTAGCATGGTGACATTTGTCATTTGACATCTTTCACATTTGCCATCTTGAAATTTGTCATTTTTGACATTTTTCATGGTGACACCTTTCATTTTTGACATTTAGCATTGTGACATTTGTCATTTGACATCTTTGACATTTGTCATCTTGAAATTTGTCATTTTTGACATTTTTCATGGTGACACTTTTCATTTTTGACATTTAGCATTGTGACATTTGTCATTTGACATCTTTGACATTTGCCATCTTGAAATTTGTCATTTTTGACATTTAGCATAGTGACATTTGTCATTTGACATCTTTGATATTTGCCATCTTGAAATTTGTCATTTTTGACATTTTTTATGGTGACACTATTCATATTTGACATTTAGCATTGTGACATTGGTCATTTGACATCTTTGACATTTGCCATCTTGAAATTTGTCATTTTTGACATTTTTCATGGTGACACTTTTCATTTTTGACATTTGTCATATTCGACATCTTTGACATTTGCCATCTTGAAATTTGTCATTTTTGACATTTTTCATGGTGACAATTTTCATTTTTAACATTTAGCATGGTGACATTTGTCATTTGACATCTTTGACATTTGCCATCTTGAAATTTGTCATTATTGACATTTTTCATGGGGACACTTTTCATTTTTGACATTTGTCATTTGACATCTTTGACATTTGCCATCTTAAAATTTGTCATTTTTGACATTTTTCATGGTGACACTTTTCATTTTTGACATTTAGCATTGTGACATTTGTCATTTGACATCTTTGACATTTGCCATCTTGAAATTTGTCATTTTTGACATTTTTTACGGTGACACTTTTCATTTTTGACATTTAGCATTGTGACATTTGTCATTTGACATCTTAGACATTTGCCATCTTGAAATTGGTCATTTTTGAAATTTGTCATTTTTGACACTTTTCATTTTTGACATTTAGCATTGTGACATTTGTCATTTGACATCTTTGACATTTGCCATCTTGAAATTTGTCATTTTTGACGTTTTTCATGGTGACACTTTTCATTTTTGACATTTAGCATTGTGACATTTGTCATTTGACATCTTGGACATTTGCCATCTTGAAATTTGTCATTTTTGACATTTTTCATGGTGACACTATTCATTTTTGACATTTAGCATTGTGACATTTGTCACTTGACATCTTTGACATTTGCCATCTTGAAATTTGTTATTTTTGACATTTTTCATGGTGACACTTTTCATTTTTGACATTTAGCATTGTGACATTTGTCATTTGACATCTTTGACATTTGCCATCTTGAAATTTGTTATTTTTGACATTTTTCATGGTGACACTTTTCATTTTTGACATTTAGCATTGTGACATTTGTCGTTTGACATCTTTGACATTTGCCATCTTGAAATTTATTATTTTTGACATTTTTCATGGTGACACTTTTCATTTTTGACATTTAGCATTGTGACATTTGTCATTTGACATCTTTGACATTTGCCATCTTGAAATTTGTTATTTTTGACATTTTTCATGGTGACACTTATCATTTTTGACATTTAGCATTGTGACATTTGTCATTTGACATCTTTGACATTTGCCATCTTGAAATTTGTCATTTTTGACATTTTTTATGGTGACACTTTTCATTTTTGACATTTAGCATTGTGACATTTGTCATTTGACATCTTTGACATTTGCCATCTTGAAATTTGTCATTTTTGACATTTAGCATTGTGACATTTGTCATTTGACATCTTTGATATTTGCCATCTTGAAATTTGTCATTTTTGACATTTTTCATGGTGACACTTTTCATTTTTGACATTTAGCATTGTGACATTTGTCATTTGACATCTTTGACATTTGCCATCTTGAAATTTGTTATTTTTGACATTTTTCATGGTGACACTTTTCATTTTTGACATTTAGCATTGTGACATTTGTCAGTTTTGACATTTGCCATCTTGAAATTTGTCATTTTTGACATTTTTCATGGTGACACTTTTCATTTTTGACATTTAGCATTGTGACATTTGTCATTTGACATCTTTGACTTTTGCCATCTAGAAATTTGTTATTTTTGACATTTTTCATGGTGACACTTTTCATTTTTGACATTTAGCATTGTGACATTTGTCATTTGACATCTTTGACATTTGCCATCTTGAAATTTGTCATTTTTGACATTTTTCATGGTGACACTTTTCATTTTTGACATTTAGCATTGTGACATTTGTCATTTGACATCTTTGACATTTGCCATCTTGAAATTTGTTATTTTTGACATTTTTCAGGGTGACACTTTTCATTTTTGACATTTAGCATTGTGACATTTATCATTTGACATCTTTGACATTTGCCATCTTGAAATTTGTCATTTTTCATGGTGAGACTTTTCATTTTTGACATTTAGCATTGTGACATTTGTCATTTGACTTCTTTGACATTTGCCATCTTGAAATTTGTCATTTTTGACATTTAGCATTGTGACATTTGTCATTTGACATCTTTGACATTTGCCATCTTGAAATTTGTTATTTTTGACATTTTTCATGGTGACACTTTTCATTTTTGACATTTAGCATTGTGACATTTGTCAGTTTTGACATTTGCCATCTTGAAATTTGTCATTTTTGACATTTTATGGTGACACTTTTCATTTTTGACATTTAGCATTGTGACATTTGTCATTTGACATCTTTGACATTTGCCATCTTGAAATTTGTTATTTTTGACATTTTTCATGGTGACACTTTTTATTTTTGACATTTAGCATTGTGACATTTGTCATTTGACATCTTTGACATTTGCCATCTTGAAATTTGTCATTTTTGACATTTTTCATGGTGACACTTTTCATTTTTGACATTTAGCATTGTCATTTGACATCTTTGACATTTGCCATCTTGAAATTTGTTATTTTTAACATTTTTCATGGTGACACTTTTCATTTTTGACATTTAGCATTGTGACATTTGTCATTTGACATCTTTGACATTTGCCATCTTAAAATTTGTCATTTTTGACATTTTTCATGGTGACACTTTTCATTTTTGACATTTAGCATTGTGACATTTGTCATTTGACATCTTTGACATTTGCCATCTTGAAATTTGTCATTTTTGACATTTAGCATTGTGACATTTGTCATTTGACATCTTTGATATTTGCCATCTTGAAATTTGTCATTTTTGACATTTTTCATGGTGACACTTTTCATTTTTGACATTTAGCATTGTGACATTTGTCATTTGACATCTTGGACATTTGCCATCTTGAAATTTGTCATTTTTGACATTTTTCATGGTGACACTTTTCATTTTTGACATTTAGCATTGTGACATTTGTCATTTGACATCTTTGACATTTGCCATCTTGAAATTTGTCATTTTTGACATTTTTCATAGTGACACTTTTCATTTTTGACATTTAGCATTGTGACATTTGTCATTTGACATCTTTGATATTTGCCATCTTGAAATTTGTTATTTTTGATATTTTTCATGGTGACACTTTTCATTTTTGACATTTAGCATTGTGACATTTGTCATTTGACATCTTTGACATTTGCCATCTTGAAATTTGTCATTTTTGACATTTTTCATGGTGACACTTTTCATTTTTGACATTTAGCATTGTGACATTTGTCATTTGACATTTGCCATCTTGAAATTTGTTATTTTTGACATTTTTCATGGTGACACTTTTCATTTTTGACATTTAGCATTGTGACATTTGTCATTTGACATCTTTAACATTTGCCATCTTGAAATTTGTCATTTTTGACATTTTTCATGGTGACACTTTTCATTTTTGACATTTGGCATTGTGACATTTGTCAGTTTTGACATTTGCCATCTTGAAATTTGTTATCTTTCACATTTTTCATGGTGACACTTTTCATTTTTGACATTTAGCATTGTGACATATGTCATTTGACATCTTTGATATATGCCATCTTGAAATTTGTCATTTTTGACATTTTTCATGGTGACACTATTCATTTTTGACATTTAGCATTGTGACATTTGTCACTTGACATCTTTGACATTTGCCATCTTGAAATTTGTTATTTTTGACATTTTTCATGGTGACACTTTTCATTTTTGACATTTAGCATTGTGACATGTGTCATTTGACATCTTTGACATTTGCCATCTTGAAATTTGTCATTTTTGACATTTTTCATGGTGACACTTTTCATTTTTGACATTTAGCATTGTGACATTTGTCATTTGACATCTTTGACATTTGCCATCTTAAAATTTGTCATTTTTGACATTTAGCATGGTGACATTTGTCATTTGACATCTTGGACATTTGCCATCTTGAAATTTGTCATTTTTGACATTTTTCATGGTGACACTATTCATTTTTGACATTTAGCATTGTGACATTTGTCACTTGACATCTTTGACATTTGCCATCTTGAAATTTGTTATTTTTGACATTTTTCATGGTGACACTTTTCATTTTTGACATTTAGCATTGTGACATTTGTCATTTGACATCTTTGACATTTGCCATCTTGAAATTTGTTATTTTTGACATTTTTCATGGTGACACTTTTCATTTTTGACATTTAGCATTGTGACATTTGTCGTTTGACATCTTTGACATCTGCCATCTTGAAATTTGTTATTTTTGACATTTTTCATGGTGACACTTTTCATTTTTGACATTTAGCATTGTGACATTTGTCATTTGACATCTTTGACATTTGCCATCTTGAAATTTGTTATTTTTGACATTTTTCATGGTGACACTTATCATTTTTGACATTTAGCATTGTGACATTTGTCATTTGACATCTTTGACATTTGCCATCTTGAAATTTGTCATTTTTGACATTTTTTATGGTGACACTTTTCATTTTTGACATTTAGCATTGTGACATTTGTCATTTGACATCTTTGACATTTGCCATCTTGAAATTTGTCATTTTTGACATTTAGCATTGTGACATTTGTCATTTGACATCTTTGATATTTGCCATCTTGAAATTTGTCATTTTTGACATTTTTCATGGTGACACTTTTCATTTTTGACATTTAGCATTGTAACATTTGTCATTTGACATCTTTGACATTTGCCATCTTGAAATTTGTTATTTTTGACATTTTTCATGGTGACACTTTTCATTTTTGACATTAAGCATTGTGACATTTGTCAGTTTTGACATTTGCCATCTTGAAATTTGTCATTTTTGACATTTTTCATGGTGACACTTTTCATTTTTGACATTTAGCATTGTGACATTTGTCATTTGACATCTTTGACTTTTGCCATCTAGAAATTTGTTATTTTTGACATTTTTCATGGTGACACTTTTCATTTTTGACATTTAGCATTGTGACATTTGTCATTTGACATCTTTGACATTTGCCATCTTGAAATTTGTCATTTTTGACATTTTTCATGGTGACACTTTTCATTTTTGACATTTAGCATTGTGACATTTGTCATTTGACATCTTTGACATTTGCCATCTTAAAATTTGTTATTTTTGACATTTTTCATGGTGACACTTTTCATTTTTGACATTTAGCATTGTGACATTTGTCATTTGACATCTTTGACATTTGCCATCTTGAAATTTGTCATTTTTGACATTTTTCATGGTGACACTTTTCATTTTTGACATTTAGCATTGTGACATTTGTCATTTGACATCTTTGACATTTGCCATCTTGAAATTTGTTTTTTTTGACATTTTTTATGGTGACACTTTTCATTTTTGACATTTAGCATTGTGACATTTGTCATTTGACATCTTTGACATTTGCCATCTTGAAATTTGTTATTTTTGACATTTTTCATGGTGACACTTTTCATTTTTGACATTTAGCATTGTGACATTTGTCAGTTTTGACATTTGCCATCTTGAAATTTGTCATTTTTGACATTTTTCATGGTGAAACTTTTCATTTTTGACATTTAGCATTGTGACATTTGTTATTTGACATCTTTGACATTTGCCATCTTGAAATTTGTCATTTTTGACATTTAGCATTGTGACATTTGTCATTTGACATCTTTGACATTTGCCATCTTGAAATTTGTTATTTTTGACATTTTTCATGGTGACACTTTTCATTTTTGACATTTAGCATTGTGACATTTGTCATTTGACATCTTTGACATTTGCCATCTTGAAATTTGTCATTTTTGACATTTTTCATGGTGCCTTTTTTCATTTTTGACATTTAGCATTGTGACATTTGTCATTTTACATCTTTGACATTTGCCATCTTGAAATTTGTTATTTTTGACATTTTTCATGGTGACACTTTTCATTTTTGACATTTAGCATTGTGACATTTGTCATTTGACATCTTTGACATTTGCCATCTTGAAATTTGTTATTTTTGACATTTTTCATGGTGACACTTTTCATTTTTGACATTTAGCATTGTGACATTTGTCAGTTTTGACATTTGCCATCTTGAAATTTGTCATTTTTGACATTTTTCATGGTGAAACTTTTCATTTTTGACATTTAGCATTGTGACATTTGTCATTTGACATCTTTGACATTTGCCATCTTGAAATTTGTCATTTTTGACATTTAGCATTGTGACATTTGTCATTTGACATCTTTGACATTTGCCATCTTGAAATTTGTTATTTTTGACATTTTTCATGGTGACACTTTTTATTTTTGACATTTAACATTGTGACATTTGTCAGTTTTGACATTTGCCATCTTGAAATTTGTCATTTTTGACATTTTTCATCGTGACACTTTTCATTTTTGACATTTAGCATTGTGACATTTGTCATTTGACATCTTAGACATTTGCCATTTTGAAATTTGTCATTTTTGACACTTTTCATTTTTGACATTTAGCATTGTGACATTTGTCATTTGACATCTTTGACATTTGCCATCTTGAAATTTGTCATTTTTGACATTTTTTATGGTGACACTTTTTATTTTTGACATTTAGCATTGTGACATTTGTCAGTTTTGACATTTGCCATCTTGAAATTTGTCATTTTTGACATTTTTCATGGTGACACTTTTCCTTTTTAACATTTAGCATTGTGACATTTGTCATTTGACATCTTTGACATTTGCCATCTTGAAATTTGTCATTTTTTAAATTTTTCATGGTGACACTTTTCATTTTTGACATTTAGCATTGTGACATTTGTCATTTGACATCTTTGACATTTGCCATCTTGAAATTTGTCATTTTTGACATTAAGCATTGTGACATTTGTCATTTGACATCTTTGACATTTGCCATCTTGAAATTTGTTATTTTTGACATTTTTCATGGTGACACTTTTCATTTTTGACATTTAGCATTGTGACATTTTTCAGTTTTGACATTTGCCATCTTGAAATTTGTCATTTTTGACATTTAGCATTGTGACATTTGTCATTTGACATCTTTGACATTTGTCATCTTGAAATTTGTCATTTTTGACATTTTTCATGGTGACACTTTTCATTTTTGACATTTGGCATTGTGACATTTGTCAGTTTTGACATTTGCTATCTTGAAATTTGTCATTTTTGACATTTAGCATTGTGACATTTGTCATTTGACATCTTTGACATTTGTCATCTTGAAATTTGTCATTTTTGACATTTTTCATGGTGACACTTTTCATTTTTGACATTTAGCATTGTGACATTTGTCATTTGACATCTTTGACATTTGCCATCTTGAAATTTGTCATTTTTGACATTTAGCATTGTGATATTTGTCATTTGACATCTTTGACATTCGCCATCTTGAAATTTGTCATTTTTGACATTTTTTATGGTGACACTTTTCATTTTTGACATTTAGCATTGTGACATTTGTCATTTGACATCTTTGACATTTGTCATCTTGAAATTTGTTATTTTTGACATTTTTCATGGTGACACTTTTCATTTTTAACATTTAGCATTGTGACATTTCTCATTTGACATCTTTGACATTTGCCATCTTGAAATTTGTCATTTTTGACATTTTTCATGGTGACACTTTTCATTTTTGACATTTAGCATTGTGACATTTGTCATTTGACATCTTTGACATTTGCCATCTTGAAATTTGTCATTTTTGACATTTTTCATGGTGACACTTTTCATTTTTGACATTTAGCATTGTGACATTTGTCATTTGACATCTTTGACATTTGCCATCTTGAAATTTGTCATTTTTGACATTTAGCATTGTGACATTTGTCAGTTTTGACATTTGCCATCTTGAAATTTGTCATTTTTGATATTAAGCATTGTGACACTTTTCATTTTTGACATTTAGCATTGTGACATTTGTCATTTGCCATCTTAGACATTTGCCATCTTGAAATTTGTCATTTTTGACACTTTTTATTTTTGACATTTAGCATTGTGACATTTGTCATTTGACATCTTTGACATTTGCCATCTTGAAATTTGTCATTTTTGACAGTTTTCATGGTGACACTTTTCATTTTTGACATTTAGCATTGTGACATTTGTCATTTGACATCTTTGACATTTGCCATCTTGAAATTTGTCATTTTTGACATTTTTCATGGTGACACTTTTCATTTTTGACATTTAGCATTGTTACATTTGTCATTTGACATCTTTGACATTTGCATCTTGAAATTTGTCATTTTTGACATTTAGCATTGTGATATTTGTCATTTGACATCTTTGACATTTGCCATCTAGAAATTTGTCATTTTTGACATTTTTCATGGTGACACTTTTCATTTTTGACATTTAGCATTGTTACATTTGTCATTTGACATCTTTGACATTTGCCATCTTGAAATTTGTCATTTTTGACATTTAGCATTGTGATATTTGTCATTTGCCATCTTGAAATTTGTCATTTTTGACATTTTTCATGGTGACACTTATCATTTTTGACATTTAGAATTGTGACATTTGTCATTTGAAATCTTTGACATTTGCCATCTTGAAATTTGTTATTTTTGACATTTTTTATGGTGACTCTTTTCATTTTTGACATTTAGCATTGTTACATTTGTCATTTGACATCTTTGACATTTGCCATCTTGAAATTTGTCATTTTTGACATTTTTCATGGTGACACTTTTCATTTTTGACATTTAGCATTGTGACATTTGTCATTTGACATCTTTGACATTTGCCATCTTGAAATTTGTCATTTTTAACATTTAGCATTGTGACATTTGTCATTTGACATCTTGGACATTTGCCATCTTGAAATTTGTCATTTTTGACATTTTTCATAGTGACACTTATCATTTTTGACATTTAGCATTGTGACATTTGTCAGTTATGATATTTGCCATCTTGAAATTTGTCATTTTTGACATTTTTCATGGTGACACTTTTTATTTTTGACATTTAGCATTGTGACATTTGTCATTTGACATCTTTGACATTTGCCATCTTGAAATTTGTTATTTTTGACATTTTTCATGGTGACACTTTTCATTTTTGACATTTAGCATTGTGACATTTGTCGTTTGACATCTTTGACATTTGCCATCTTGAAATTTGTCATTTTTGACATTTTTCATGGTGACACTTTTCATTTTTGACATTTAGCATTGTGACATTTGTCATTTGACATCTTTGACATCTTTGACATTTGCCATCTTGAAATTTGTTATTTTTGACATTTTTCATGGTGACACTTTTCATTTTTGACATTTAGCATTGTGATATTTGTCATTTGACATCTTTGACATTTGCCATCTTGAAATTTGTTATTTTTGACATTTTTCATGGTGACACTTCTCATTTTTGACATTTAGCATTGTGACATTTGTCAGTTTTGACATTTGCCATCTTGAAATTTGTCATTTTTGACATTTTTATTGGTGACACTTTTCATTTTTGACATTTAGCGTTGTGACATTTGTCATTTGACATCTTTGACATTTGCCATCTTGAAATTTGTTATTTTTGACATTTTTCATGGTGACACTTTTCATTTTTGACATTTAGCATTGTGACATTTGTCATTTGACATCTTTGACATTTGCCATCTTGAAATTTGTCATTTTTGACATTTTTCATGGTGACAATTTTCATTTTTGACATTTAGCATTGTGACATTTGTCATTTGACATCTTTGACATTTGCCATCTTGAAATTTGTTATTTTTGACATTTTTTATGGTGACACTTTTCATTTTTGACATTTAGCATTGTGACATTTGTCATTTGACATCTTTGACATTTGCCATCTTGAAATTTGTCATTTTTGACATTTTTCATGGTGACACTTTTCATTTTTGACATTTAGCATTGTGACATTTGTCATTTGACATCTTTGACATTTGCCATCTTGAAATTTGTTATTTTTGACATTTTTCATGGTGACACTTTTCATTTTTGACATTTAGCATTGTGACATTTGTCATTTGACATCTTTGACATTTGCCATCTTGAAATTTGTTATTTTTGACATTTTTCATGGTGACACTTTTCATTTTTGACATTAAGCATTGTGACATTTGTCAGTTTTGCCATTTGCCATCTTGAAATTTGTCATTTTTGACATTTTTCATTCTGACACTTTTCATTTTTGACATTTAGCATTGTGACATTTGTCATTTGACAGCTTTGACATTTGCCATCTTGAAATTTGTCATTTTTGACATTTAGCATTGTGACATTTGTCATTTGACATCTTTGACATTTGCCATCTTGAAATTTGTTATTTTTGACATTTTTCATGGTGACACTTTTTATTTTTGACATTTAACATTGTGACATTTGTCAGTTTTGACATTTGCCATCTTGAAATTTGTCATTTTTGACATTTTTCATGGTGACACTTTTCATTTTTGACATTTGTCATTTGACATCTTAGACATTTGCCATCTTGAAATTTGTCATTTTTGACACTTTTCATTTTTGACATTTAGCATTGTGACATTTGTCATTTGACATCTTTGACATTTGCCATCTTGAAATTTGTCATTTTTGACATTTTTCATGGTGACACTTTTCATTTTTGACATTTAGCATTGTGACATTTGTCAGTTTTGACATTTGCCATCTTGAAATTTGTCATTTTTGACACTTTTTATGGTGACACTTTTCATTTTTAACATTTAGCATTGTGACATTTGTCATTTGACATCTTTGACATTTGCCATCTTGAAATTTGTCATTTTTGACATTTTTCATGGTGACACTTTTCATTTTTGACATTTAGCATTGTGACATTTGTCATTTGACATCTTTGACATTTGCCATCTTGAAATTTGTCATGTTTGACATTTAGCATTGTGACATTTGTCATTTGACATCTTTGACATTTGCCATCTTGAAATTTGTTATTTTTGACATTTTTCATGGTGACACTTTTCATTTTTGACATTTAGCATTGTGACATTTTTCAGTTTTGACATTTGCCATCTTGAAATTTGTCATTTTTGACATTTAGCATTGTGACATCTGTCATTTGACATCTTTGACATTTGTCATCTTGAAATTTGTCATTTTTGACATTTTTCATGGTGACACTTTTTATTCGTGACATTTAGCATTGTGACATTTGTCAATTGACATCTTTGACATTTACTATCTTGAAATTTGTCATTTTTGACATTTAGCATTGTGACATTTGTCATTTGACATCTTGGACATTTGCCATCTTGAAATTTGTCATGTTTGACATTTTTCATGGTGACACTTTTCATTTTTGACATTTAGCATTGTGACATTTGTCATTTGACATCTTTGACATTTGCCATCTTGAAATTTGTCATTTTTGACATTTTTCATGGTGACACTTTTCATTTTTGACATTTAGCATTGTGACATTTGTCATTTGACATCTTTGACATTTGCCATCTTGAAATTTGTCATTTTTGACATTTAGCATTGTGACATTTGTCATTTGACATCTTGGACATTTGCCATCTTGAAATTTGTCATTTTTGACATTTTTCATGGTGACACTTATCATTTTTGACATTTAGCATGGTGACATTTGTCATTTGACATCTTTCACATTTGCCATCTTGAAATTTGTCATTTTTGACATTTTTCATGGTGACACCTTTCATTTTTGACATTTAGCATTGTGACATTTGTCATTTGACATCTTTGACATTTGTCATCTTGAAATTTGTCATTTTTGACATTTTTCATGGTGACACTTTTCATTTTTGACATTTAGCATTGTGACATTTGTCATTTGACATCTTTGACATTTGCCATCTTGAAATTTGTCATTTTTGACATTTAGCATAGTGACATTTGTCATTTGACATCTTTGATATTTGCCATCTTGAAATTTGTCATTTTTGACATTTTTTATGGTGACACTATTCATATTTGACATTTAGCATTGTGACATTGGTCATTTGACATCTTTGACATTTGCCATCTTGAAATTTGTCATTTTTGACATTTTTCATGGTGACACTTTTCATTTTTGACATTTGTCATATTCGACATCTTTGACATTTGCCATCTTGAAATTTGTCATTTTTGACATTTTTCATGGTGACAATTTTCATTTTTAACATTTAGCATGGTGACATTTGTCATTTGACATCTTTGACATTTGCCATCTTGAAATTTGTCATTATTGACATTTTTCATGGGGACACTTTTCATTTTTGACATTTGTCATTTGACATCTTTGACATTTGCCATCTTAAAATTTGTCATTTTTGACATTTTTCATGGTGACACTTTTCATTTTTGACATTTAGCATTGTGACATTTGTCATTTGACATCTTTGACATTTGCCATCTTGAAATTTGTCATTTTTGACATTTTTTACGGTGACACTTTTCATTTTTGACATTTAGCATTGTGACATTTGTCATTTGACATCTTAGACATTTGCCATCTTGAAATTGGTCATTTTTGAAATTTGTCATTTTTGACACTTTTCATTTTTGACATTTAGCATTGTGACATTTGTCATTTGACATCTTTGACATTTGCCATCTTGAAATTTGTCATTTTTGACGTTTTTCATGGTGACACTTTTCATTTTTGACATTTAGCATTGTGACATTTGTCATTTGACATCTTGGACATTTGCCATCTTGAAATTTGTCATTTTTGACATTTTTCATGGTGACACTTATCATTTTTGACATTTAGCATTGTGACATTTGTCAGTTTTGACATTTGCCATCTTGAAATTTGTCATTTTTGACATTTTTCATGGTGACACTTTTCATTTTTGACATTTAGCATTGTGACATTTGTCATTTGACATCTTTGACATTTGCCATCTTAAAATTTGTCATTTTGGACATTTTTCATGGTGACACTTTTCATTTTTGACATTTAGCATTGTGACATTTGTCATTTGACATCTTTGACATTTGCCATCTTGAAATTTGTCATTTTTGACATTTTTCATGGTGACACTTTTCATTTTTGACATTTAGCATTGTGACATTTGTCATTTGACATCTTTGACATTTGCCATCTTAAAATTTGTCATTTTTGACATATTTCATGGTGACACTTTTCATTTTTGACATTTAGCATTGTGACATTTGTCATTTGACATCTTTGACATTTGACATCTTGAAATTTGTCATTTTTGACATTTTTCATGGTGACACTTTTCATTTTTGACATTGAGCATTGTGATATTTGTCATTTGACATCTTTGACATTTGCCATCTTGAAATTTGTCATTTTTGACATTTTTCATGGTGACACTTTTCATTTTCGACATTTAGCATTGTGACATTTGTCATTTGACATCTTTGACATTTGCCATCTTGAAATTTGTTATTTTTGACATTTTTCATGGTGACACTTTTCATTTTGGACATGTAGCATTGTGACATTTGTCATTTGACATCTTTGACATTTGCCATCTTGAAATTTGTCATTTTTGACATTTTTCATGGTGACACTTTTCATTTTTGACATTTAGCATTGTGACATTTGTCATTTGACATCTTTGACATTTGCCATCTTGAAATTTGTCATTTTTGACATTTTTCATGGTGACACTTTTCATTTTTGACATTTAGCATTGTGACATTTGTCATTTGACATCTTTGACATTTGCCATCTTGAAATTTGTTATTTTTGACATTTTTCATGGTGACACTTTTCATTTTTGACATTAAGCATTGTGACATTTGTCATTTGACATCTTTGATATTTGCCATCTTGAAATTTGTCATTTTTGACATTTTATGGTGACACTTTTCATTTTTGACATTTAGCATTGTGACATTTGTCATTTGACATCTTTGACATTTGCCATCTTGAAATTTGTCATTTTTGACATTTTTCATGGTGACACTTTTCATTTTTGACATTTAGCATTGTGACATTTGTCATTTGACATCTTTGACATTTGCCACCTTGAAATTTGTTATTTTTGACATTTTTCATGGTGACACTTTTCATTTTTGACATTTAGCATTGTGACATTTGTCATTTGACATCTTTGACATTTGCCATCTTGAAATTTGTCATTTTTGACATTTTTCATGGTGACACTTTTCATTTTTGACATTTAGCATTGTGACATTTGTCATTTGACATCTTTGACATTTGCCATCTTGAAATTTGTCATTTTTGACATTTTTCATGGTGACACTTTTCATTTTTGACATTTAGCATTGTGACATTTGTCATTTGACATCTTGGACATTTGCCATCTTGAAATTTGTCATTTTTGACACTTTTCATTTTTGACATTTAGCATTGTGACATTTGTCATTTGACATCTTTGACATTTGCCATCTTGAAATTTGTCATTTTTGACGTTTTTCATGGTGACACTTTTCATTTTTGACATTTAGCATTGTGACATTTGTCATTTGACATCTTGGACATTTGCCATCTTGAAATTTGTCATTTTTGACATTTTTCATGGTGACACTTATCATTTTTGACATTTAGCATTGTGACATTTGTCAGTTTTGACATTTGCCATCTTGAAATTTGTCATTTTTGACATTTTTCATGGTGACACTTTTCATTTTTGACATTTAGCATTGTGACATTTGTCATTTGACATCTTTGACATTTGCCATCTTAAAATTTGTCATTTTGGACATTTTTCATGGTGACACTTTTCATTTTTGACATTTAGCATTGTGACATTTGTCATTTGACATCTTTGACATTTGCCATCTTGAAATTTGTCATTTTTGACATTTTTCATGGTGACACTTTTCATTTTTGACATTTAGCATTGTGACATTTGTCATTTGACATCTTTGACATTTGCCATCTTAAAATTTGTCATTTTTGACATTTTTCATGGTGACACTTTTCATTTTTGACATTTAGCATTGTGACATTTGTCATTTGACATCTTTGACATTTGACATCTTGAAATTTGTCATTTTTGACATTTTTCATGGTGACACTTTTCATTTTTGACATTGAGCATTGTGATATTTGTCATTTGACATCTTTGACATTTGCCATCTTGAAATTTGTCATTTTTGACAATTTTCATGGTGACACTTTTCATTTTCGACATTTAGCATTGTGACATTTGTCATTTGACATCTTTGACATTTGCCATCTTGAAATTTGTTATTTTTGACATTTTTCATGGTGACACTTTTCATTTTGGACATGTAGCATTGTGACATTTGTCATTTGACATCTTTGACATTTGCCATCTTGAAATTTGTCATTTTTGACATTTTTCATGGTGACACTTTTCATTTTTGACATTTAGCATTGTGACATTTGTCACTTGACATCTTTGACATTTGCCATCTTGAAATTTGTCATTTTTGACATTTTTCATGGTGACACTTTTCATTTTTGACATTTAGCATTGTGACATTTGTCATTTGACATCTTTGACATTTGCCATCTTGAAATTTGTTATTTTTGACATTTTTCATGGTGACACTTTTCATTTTTGACATTAAGCATTGTGACATTTGTCATTTGACATCTTTGATATTTGCCATCTTGAAATTTGTCATTTTTGACATTTTATGGTGACACTTTTCATTTTTGACATTTAGCATTGTGACATTTGTCATTTGACATCTTTGACATTTGCCATCTTGAAATTTGTCATTTTTGACATTTTTCATGGTGACACTTTTCATTTTTGACATTTAGCATTGTGACATTTGTCATTTGACATCTTTGACATTTGCCACCTTGAAATTTGTTATTTTTGACATTTTTCATGGTGACACTTTTCATTTTTGACATTTAGCATTGTGACATTTGTCATTTGACATCTTTGACATTTGCCATCTTGAAATTTGTCATTTTTGACATTTTTCATGGTGACACTTTTCATTTTTGACATTTAGCATTGTGACATTTGTCATTTGACATCTTTGACATTTGCCATCTTGAAATTTGTCATTTTTGACATTTTTCATGGTGACACTTTTCATTTTTGACATTTAGCATTGTGATATTTGTCATTTGACATCTTTCACATTTGCCATCTTGAAATTTGTCATTTTTTACATTTTTCATGGTGACACTTTTCATTTTTGACATTTAGCATTGTGACATTTGTCATTTGACATCTTTGACATTTGCCATCTTGAAATTTGTTATTTTTGACATTTTTCATGGTGACACTTTTCATTTTTGACATTTAGCATTGTGACATTTGTCATTTGACATCTTTGACATTTGCCATCTTGAAATTTGTCATTTTTGACATTTTTCATGGTGACACTTTTCATTTTTGACATTTAGCATTGTGACATTTGTCATTTGACATCTTTGACATTTGCCATCTTGAAATTTGTCATTTTTGACATTTTTTATGGTGACACTTTTCATTTTTGACATTTAGCATTGTGACATTTGTCATTTGACATCTTTGACATTTGCCATCTTGAAATTTGTCATTTTTGACATTTAGCATTGTGACATTTGTCATTTGACATCTTGGACATTTGCCATCTTGAAATTTGTCATTTTTGACATTTTTCATGGTGACACTTATCATTTTTGACATGTAGCATTGTGACATTTGTCAGTTTTGACATTTGCCATCTTGAAATTTGTCATTTTTGACATTTTTCATGGTAACACTTTTCATTTTTGACATTTAGCATTGTGACATTTGTCATTTGACATCTTTGACATTTGCCATCTTGAAATTTGTTATTTTTGACATTTTTCATGGTGACACTTTTCATTTTTGACATTTAGCATTGTGACATTTGTCATTTGACATCTTTGACATTTGCCATCTTGAAATTTGTTATTTTTGACATTTTTCATGGTGACACTTTTCATTTTTGACATTAAGCATTGTGACATTTGTCATTTGACATCTTTGATATTTGCCATCTTGAAATTTGTCATTTTTGACATTTTATGGTGACACTTTTCATTTTTGACATTTAGCATTGTGACATTTGTCATTTGACATCTTTGACATTTGCCATCTTGAAATTTGTCATTTTTGACATTTTTCATGGTGACACTTTTCATTTTTGACATTTAGCATTGTGACATTTGTCATTTGACATCTTTGACATTTGCCACCTTGAAATTTGTTATTTTTGACATTTTTCATGGTGACACTTTTCATTTTTGACATTTAGCATTGTGACATTTGTCATTTGACATCTTTGACATTTGCCATCTTGAAATTTGTCATTTTTGACATTTTTCATGGTGACACTTTTCATTTTTGACATTTAGCATTGTGACATTTGTCATTTGACATCTTTGACATTTGCCATCTTGAAATTTGTCATTTTTGACATTTTTCATGGTGACACTTTTCATTTTTGACATTTAGCATTGTGATATTTGTCATTTGACATCTTTCACATTTGCCATCTTGAAATTTGTCATTTTTGACATTTTTCATGGTGACACTTTTCATTTTTGACATTTAGCATTGTGACATTTGTCATTTGACATCTTTGACATTTGCCATCTTGAAATTTGTTATTTTTGACATTTTTCATGGTGACACTTTTCATTTTTGACATTTAGCATTGTGACATTTGTCATTTGACATCTTTGACATTTGCCATCTTGAAATTTGTCATTTTTGACATTTTTCATGGTGACACTTTTCATTTTTGACATTTAGCATTGTGACATTTGTCATTTGACATCTTTGACATTTGCCATCTTGAAATTTGTCATTTTTGACATTTTTTATGGTGACACTTTTCATTTTTGACATTTAGCATTGTGACATTTGTCATTTGACATCTTTGACATTTGCCATCTTGAAATTTGTCATTTTTGACATTTAGCATTGTGACATTTGTCATTTGACATCTTGGACATTTGCCATCTTGAAATTTGTCATTTTTGACATTTTTATGGTGACACTTATCATTTTTGACATGTAGCATTGTGACATTTGTCAGTTTTGACATTTGCCATCTTGAAATTTGTCATTTTTGACATTTTTCATGGTAACACTTTTCATTTTTGACATTTAGCATTGTGACATTTGTCATTTGACATCTTTGACATTTGCCATCTTGAAATTTGTTATTTTTGACATTTTTCATGGTGACACTTTTCATTTTTGACATTTAGCATTGTGACATTTGTCATTTGACATCTTTGACATTTGCCATCTTGAAATTTGTCATTTTTGACATTTTTCATGGTGACACTTTTCATTTTTGACATTTAGCATTGTGACATTTGTCATTTGACATCTTTGACATTTGCCATCTTGAAATTTGTCATTTTTGACATTTAGCATTGTGACATTTGTCATTTGACATCTTTGACATTTGCCATCTTGAAATTTGTTATTTTTGACATTTTTCATGGTGACACTTTTTATTTTTGACATTTAACATTGTGACATTTGTCAGTTTTGACATTTGCCATCTTGAAATTTGTCATTTTTGACATTTTTCATGGTGACACTTTTCATTTTTGACATTTGTCATTTGACATCTTAGACATTTGCCATCTTGAAATTTGTCATTTTTGACACTTTTCATTTTTGACATTTAGCATTGTGACATTTGTCATTTGACATCTTTGACATTTGCCATCTTGAAATTTGTCATTTTTGACATTTTTCATGGTGACACTTTTCATTTTTGACATTTAGCATTGTGACAGTTGTCAGTTTTGACATTTGTCATCTTGAAATTTGTCATTTTTGACACTTTTTATGGTGACACTTTTCATTTTTAACATTTAGCATTGTGACATTTGTCATTTGACATCTTTGACATTTGCCATCTTGAAATTTGTCATTTTTGACATTTTTCATGGTGACACTTTTCATTTTTGACATTTAGCATTGTGACATTTGTCATTTGACATCTTTGACATTTGCCATCTTGAAATTTGTCAAGTTTGACATTTAGCATTGTGACATTTGTCATTTGACATCTTTGTCATTTGCCATCTTGAAATTTGTTATTTTTGACATTTTTCATGGTGACACTTTTCATTTTTGACATTTAGCATTGTGACATTTTTCAGTTTTGACATTTGCCATCTTGAAATTTGTCATTTTTGACATTTAGCATTGTGACATCTGTCATTTGACATCTTTGACATTTGTCATCTTGAAATTTGTCACTTTTGACATTTTTCATGGTGACACTTTTTATTTGTGACATTTAGCATTGTGACATTTGTCATTTGACATCTTTGACATTTGCTATCTTGAAATTTGTCATTTTTGACATTTAGCATTGTGACATTTGTCATTTGACATCTTGGACATTTGCCATCTTGAAATTTGTCATTTTTGACATTTTTCATGGTGACACTTTTCATTTTTGACATTTAGCATTGTGACATTTGTCATTTGACATCTTTGACATTTGCCATCTTGAAATTTGTCATTTTTGACATTTTTCATGGTGACACTTTTCATTTTTGACATTTAGCATTGTGACATTTGTTATTTGACATCTTTGACATTTGCCATCTTGAAATTTGTCATTTTTGACATTTAGCATTGTGACATTTGTCATTTGACATCTTGGACATTTGCCATCTTGAAATTTGTCATTTTTGACATTTTTCATGGTGACACTTATCATTTTTCACATTTAGCATTGTGACATTTGTCATTTGACATCTTTGACATTTGCCATCTTGAAATTTGTCATTTTTGACATTTTTCATGGTGACACTTTTCATTTTTGACATTTAGCATTGTGACATTTGTCAGTTTTGACATTTGCCATCTTGAAATTTGTCATTTTTGACATTTTCATGGTGACACTTTTCATTTTTGACATTTAGCATTGTGACATTTGTCATTTGACATCTTTGACATTTGCCATCTTGAAATTTGTCATTTTTGACATTTTTCATGGTGACACCTTTCATTTTTGACATTTAGCATTGTGACATTTGTCATTTGACATCTTTGACATTTGTCATCTTGAAATTTGTCATTTTTGACATTTTTCATGGTGACACTTTTCATTTTTGACATTTAGCATTGTGACATTTGTCATTTGACATCTTTGACATTTGCCATCTTGAAATTTGTCATTTTTGACATTTAGCATAGTGACATTTGTCATTTGACATCTTTGATATTTGCCATCTTGAAATTTGTCATTTTTGACATTTTTCATGGTGACACTATTCATATTTGACATTTAGCATTGTGACATTGGTCATTTGACATCTTTGACATTTGCCATCTTGAAATTTGTCATTTTTGACATTTTTCATGGTGACACTTTTCATTTTTGACATTTAGCATTGTGACATTTGTCATATTCGACATCTTTGACATTTGCCATCTTGAAATTTGTCATTTTTGACATTTTTCATGGTGACAATTTCCATTTTTAACATTTAGCATTGTGACATTTGTCATTTGACATCTTTGACATTTGCCATCTTGAAATTTGTCATTATTGACATTTTTCATGGGGACACTTTTCATTTTTGACATTTGTCATTTGACATCTTTGACATTTGCCATCTTAAAATTTGTCATTTTTGACATTTTTCATGGTGACACTTTTTATTTTTGACATTTAGCATTGTGACATTTGTCATTTGACATCTTTGACATTTGCCATCTTGAAATTTGTCATTTTTGACATTTTTTACGGTGACACTTTTCATTTTTGACATTTAGCATTGTGACATTTGTCATTTGACATCTTAGACATTTGCCATCTTGAAATTTGTCATTTTTGAAATTTGTCATTTTTGACACTTTTCATTTTTGACATTTAGCATTGTGACATTTGTCATTTGACATCTTTGACATTTGCCATCTTGAAATTTGTCATTTTTGACGTTTTTTATGGTGACACTTTTCATTTTTGACATTTAGCATTGTGACATTTGTCAGTTTTGACATTTGCCATCTTGAAATTTGTCATTTTTGACATTTTCATGGTGACACTTTTCATTTTTGACATTTAGCATTGTGATATTTGTCATTTGACATCTTTGACATTTGCCATCTTGAAATTTGTCATTTTTGACATTTTTCATGGTGACACCTTTCATTTTTGACATTTAGCATTGTGACATTTGTCATTTGACATCTTTGACATTTGTCATCTTGAAATATGTCATTTTTGACATTTTTCATGGTGACACTTTTCATTTTTGACATTTAGCATTGTGACATTTGTCATTTGACATCTTTGACATTTGCCATCTTGAAATTTGTCATTTTTGACATTTAGCATAGTGACATTTGTCATTTGACATCTTTGATATTTGCCATCTTGAAATTTGTCATTTTTGACATTTTTCATGGTGACACTATTCATATTTGACATTTAGCATTGTGACATTGGTCATTTGACATCTTTGACATTTGCCATCTTGAAATTTGTCATTTTTGACATTTTTCATGGTGACACTTTTCATTTTTGACATTTAGCATTGTGACATTTGTCATATTCGACATCTTTGACATTTGCCATCTTGAAATTTGTCATTTTTGACATTTTTCATGGTGACAATTTCCATTTTTAACATTTAGCATTGTGACATTTGTCATTTGACATCTTTGACATTTGCCATCTTGAAATTTGTCATTATTGACATTTTTCATGGGGACACTTTTCATTTTTGACATTTGTCATTTGACATCTTTGACATTTGCCATCTTAAAATTTGTCATTTTTGACATTTTTCATGGTGACACTTTTTATTTTTGACATTTAGCATTGTGACATTTGTCATTTGACATCTTTGACATTTGCCATCTTGAAATTTGTCATTTTTGACATTTTTTACGGTGACACTTTTCATTTTTGACATTTAGCATTGTGACATTTGTCATTTGACATCTTAGACATTTGCCATCTTGAAATTTGTCATTTTTGAAATTTGTCATTTTTGACACTTTTCATTTTTGACATTTAGCATTGTGACATTTGTCATTTGACATCTTTGACATTTGCCATCTTGAAATTTGTCATTTTTGACGTTTTTTATGGTGACACTTTTCATTTTTGACATTTAGCATTGTGACATTTGTCATTTGACATCTTGGACATTTGCCATCTTGAAATTTGTCATTTTTGACATTTTTCATGGTGACACTTATTATTTTTGACATTTAGCATTGTGACATTTGTCAGTTTTGACATTTGCCATCTTGAAATTTGTCATTTTTGACATTTTTCATGGTGACACTTTTCATTTTTGACATTTAGCATTGTGACATTTGTCATTTGACATCTTTGACATTTGTCATCTTAAAATTTGTCATTTTTGACATTTTTCATGGTGACACTTTTCATTTTTGACATTGAGCATTGTGACATTTGTCATTTGACATCTTTGACATTTGCCATCTTGAAATTTGTCATTTTTGACATTTTTCATGGTGACACTTTTCATTTTTGACATGTAGCATTGTGACATTTGTCATTTGACATCGTTGACATTTGCCATCTTAAAATTTGTCATTTTTGACATTTTTCATGGTGACACTTTTCATTTTTGACATTTAGCATTGTGACATTTGTCATTTGACATCTTTGACATTTGCCATCTTGAAATTTGTCATTTTTGACATTTTTCATGGTGACACTTTTCATTTTTGACATTGAGCATTGTGATATTTGTCATTTGACATCTTTGACATTTGCCATCTTGAAATTTGTCATTTTTGACATTTTTCATGGTAACACTTTTCATTTTCGACATTTAGCATTGTGACATTTGTCATTTGACATCTTTGACATTTGCCATCTTGAAATTTGTTATTTTTGACATTTTTCATGGTGACACTTTTCATTTTGGACATGTAGCATTGTGACATTTGTCATTTGACATCTTTGACATTTGCCATCTTGAAATTTGTCATTTTTGACATTTTTCATGGTGACACTTTTCATTTTTGACATTTAGCATTGTGACATTTGTTATTTGACATCTTTGACATTTGCCATCTTGAAATTTGTCATTTTTGACATTTTTCATGGTGACACTTTTCATTTTTGACATTTAGCATTGTGACATTTGTCATTTGACATCTTTGACATTTGCCATCTTGAAATTTGTTATTTTTGACATTTTTCATGGTGACACTTTTCATTTTTGACATTAAGCAT
This sequence comes from Altica lythri, assembly GCA_964028335.1. Lineage (NCBI taxonomy): Eukaryota > Metazoa > Arthropoda > Insecta > Coleoptera > Chrysomelidae > Altica > Altica lythri. The sequence continues at coordinate 30,953,918 of OZ034800.1, forward strand.
TGTGACATTTGTCATTTGACATCTTTGATATTTGCCATCTTGAAATTTGTCATTTTTGACATTTTATGGTGACACTTTTCATTTTTGACATTTAGCATTGTGACATTTGTCATTTGACATCTTTGACATTTGCCATCTTGAAATTTGTCATTTTTGACATTTTTCATGGTGACACTTTTCATTTTTGACATTTAGCATTGTGACATTTGTCATTTGACATCTTTGACATTTGCCATCTTGAAATTTGTCATTTTTGACATTTTTCATGGTGACACTTTTCATTTTTGACATTTAGCATTGTGATATTTGTCATTTGACATCTTTCACATTTGCCATCTTGAAATTTGTCATTTTTGACATTTTTCATGGTGACACTTTTCTTTTTTGACATTTAGCATTGTGACATTTGTCATTTGACATCTTTGACATTTGCCATCTTGAAATTTGTTATTTTTGACACTTTTCATGGTGTCACTTTTCATTTTTGACATTTAGCATTGTGACATTTGTCATTTGACATCTTTGACATTTGCCATCTTGAAATTTGTCATTTTTGACATTTTTCATGGTGACACTTTTTATTTTTGACATTTAGCATTGTGACATTTGTCATTTGACATCTTTGACATTTGCCATCTTGAAATTTGTTATTTTTGACATTTTTCATGGTGACACTTTTTATTTTTGACATTTAGCATTGTGACATTTGTCATTTGACATCTTTGACATTTGCCATCTTGAAATTTGTCATTTTTGACATTTTTTATGGTGACACTTTTCATTTTTGACATTTAGCATTGTGACATTTGTCATTTGACATCTTTGACATTTGCCATCTTGAAATTTGTCATTTTTGACATTTAGCATTGTGACATTTGTCATTTGACATCTTGGACATTTGCCATCTTGAAATTTGTCATTTTTGACATTTTTCATGTTGACACTTATCATTTTTGACATTTAGCATTGTGACATTTGTCAGTTTTGACATTTGCCATCTTGAAATTTGTCATTTTTGACATTTTCCATGGTAACACTTTTCATTTTTGACATTTAGCATTGTGACATTTGTCATTTGACATCTTTGACATTTGCCATCTTGAAATTTGTTATTTTTGACATTTTTCATGGTGACACTTTTCATTTTTGACATTTAGCATTGTGACATTTGTCATTTGACATCTTTGACATTTGCCATCTTGAAATTTGTCATTTTTGACATTTTTTATGGTGACACTTTTCATTTTTGACATTTAGCATTGTGACATTTGTCATTTGACATCTTTGACATTTGCCATCTTGAAATTTGTCATTTTTGACATTTAGCATTGTGACATTTGTCATTTGACATCTTGGACATTTGCCATCTTGAAATTTGTCATTTTTGACATTTTTCATGTTGACACTTATCATTTTTGACATTTAGCATTGTGACATTTGTCAGTTTTGACATTTGCCATCTTGAAATTTGTCATTTTTGACATTTTCCATGGTAACACTTTTCATTTTTGACATTTAGCATTGTGACATTTGTCATTTGACATCTTTGACATTTGCCATCTTGAAATTTGTTATTTTTGACATTTTTCATGGTGACACTTTTCATTTTTGACATTTAGCATTGTGACATTTGTCATTTGACATCTTTGACATTTGCCATCTTGAAATTTGTCATTTTTGACATTTTTCATGGTGACACTTTTCATTTTTGACATTTAGCATTGTGACATTTGTCATTTGACATCTTTGACATTTGCCATCTTGAAATTTGTTATTTTTGACATTTTTCAGGGTGACACTTTTCATTTTTGACATTTAGCATTGTGACATTTGTCATTTGACATCTTTGACATTTGCCATCTTGAAATTTGTTATTTTTGACATTTTTCATGGTGACACTTTTCATTTTTGACATTTAGCATTGTGACATTTGTCAGTTTTGACATTTGCCATCTTGAAATTTGTCATTTTTGACATTTTATGGTGACACTTTTCATTTTTGACATTTAGCATTGTGACATTTGTCATTTGACATCTTTGACATTTGCCATCTTGAAATTTGTTATTTTTGACATTTTTCATGGTGACACTTTTTATTTTTGACATTTAGCATTGTGACATTTGTCATTTGACATCTTTGACATTTGCCATCTTGAAATTTGTCATTTTTGACATTTTTCATGGTGACACTTTTCATTTTTGACATTTAGCATTGTCATTTGACATCTTTGACATTTGCCATCTTGAAATTTGTTATTTTTAACATTTTTCATGGTGACACTTTTCATTTTTGACATTTAGCATTGTGACATTTGTCATTTGACATCTTTGACATTTGCCATCTTAAAATTTGTCATTTTTGACATTTTTCATGGTGACACTTTTCATTTTTGACATTTAGCATTGTGACATTTGTCATTTGACATCTTTGACATTTGCCATCTTGAAATTTGTCATTTTTGACATTTAGCATTGTGACATTTGTCATTTGACATCTTGGACATTTGCCATCTTGAAATTTGTCATTTTTGACATTTTTCATGGTGACACTTTTCATTTTTGACATTTAGCATTGTGACATTTGTCATTTGACATCTTTGACATTTGCCATCTTGAAATTTGTCATTTTTGACATTTTTCATAGTGACACTTTTCATTTTTGACATTTAGCATTGTGACATTTGTCATTTGACATCTTTGATATTTGCCATCTTGAAATTTGTTATTTTTGACATTTTTCATGGTGACACTTTTCATTTTTGACATTTAGCATTGTGACATTTGTCATTTGACATCTTTGACATTTGCCATCTTGAAATTTGTCATTTTTGACATTTTTCATGGTGACACTTTTCATTTTTGACATTTAGCATTGTGACATTTGTCATTTGACATTTGCCATCTTGAAATTTGTTATTTTTGACATTTTCCATGGTGACACTTTTCATTTTTGACATTTAGCATTGTGACATTTGTCATTTGACATCTTTAACATTTGCCATCTTGAAATTTGTCATTTTTGACATTTTTCATGGTGACACTTTTCATTTTTGACATTTGGCATTGTGACATTTGTCAGTTTTGACATTTGCTATCTTGAAATTTGTCATTTTTGACATTTTTCATGGTGACACTTTTAATTTTTGACATTTAGCATTGTGACATTTGTCATTTGACATCTTTGACATTTGCCATCTTGAAATTTGTTATCTTTCACATTTTTCATGGTGACACTTTTTATTTTTGACATTTAGCATTGTGACATTTGTCATTTGACATCTTTGATATATGCCATCTTGAAATTTGTCATTTTTGACATTTTTCATGGTGACACTATTCATTTTTGACATTTAGCATTGTGACATTTGTCACTTGACATCTTTGACATTTGCCATCTTGAAATTTGTTATTTGTGACATTTTTCATGGTGACACTTTTCATTTTTGACATTTAGCATTGTGACATGTGTCATTTGACATCTTTGACATTTGCCATCTTGAAATTTGTCATTTTTAACATTTTTCATGGTGATACTTTTCATTTTTGACATTTAGCATTGTGACATTTGTCATTTGACATCTTTGACATTTGCCATCTTAAAATTTGTCATTTTTGACATTTAGCATGGTGACATTTGTCATTTGACATTTTGGACATTTGCCATCTTGAAATTTGTCATTTTTGACATTTTTCATGGTGACACTATTCATTTTTGACATTTAGCATTGTGACATTTGTCACTTGACATCTTTGACATTTGCCATCTTGAAATTTGTTATTTTTGACATTTTTCATGGTGACACTTTTCATTTTTGACATTTAGCATTGTGACATGTGTCATTTGACATCTTTGACATTTGCCATCTTGAAATTTGTCATTTTTGACATTTTTCATGGTGACACGTTTCATTTTTGACATTTAGCATTGTGACATTTGTCATTTGACATCTTTGACATTTGCCATCTTAAAATTTGTCATTTTTGACATTTAGCATGGTGACATTTGTCATTTGACATCTTGGACATTTGTCATCTTGAAATTTGTCATTTTTGACATTTTTCATGGTGACACTTATCATTTTTGACATTTTGCATTGTGACATTTGTCAGTTTTGATATTTGCAATCTTGAAATTTGTCATTTTTGACATTTTTCATAGTGACACTTTTCATTTTTGACATTTAGCATTGTGACATTTGTCATTTGACATCTTTGACATTTGCCATCTTGAAATTTGTTATTTTTGACATTTTTCATGGTGACACTTTTCATTTTTGACATTTAGCATTGTGACATTTGTCGTTTGACATCTTTGACATTTGCCATCTTGAAATTTGTCATTTTTGACATTTTTCATGGTGACACTTTTCATTTTTGACATTTAGCATTGTGACATTTGTCATTTGACATCTTTGACATTTGCCATCTTGAAATTTGTTATTTTTGACATTTTTCATGGTGACACTTATCATTTTTGACATTTAGCATTGTGACATTTGTCAGTTGACATCTTTGACATTTGCCATCTTGAAATTTGTCATTTTTGACATTTTTTATGGTGACACTTTTCATTTTTGACATTTAGCATTGTGACATTTGTCATTTGACATCTTTGACATTTGCCATCTTGAAATTTGTCATTTTTGACATTTAGCATTGTGACATTTGTCATTTGACATCTTTGATATTTGCCTTTTTGAAATTTGTCATTTTTGACATTTTTCATGGTGACACTTTTCATTTTTGACATTTAGCATTGTGACATTTGTCATTTGACATCTTTGACATTTGCCATCTTGAAATTTGTTATTTTTGACATTTTTCATGGTGACACTTTTCATTTTTGACATTTAGCATTGTGACATTTGTCAGTTTTGACATTTGCCATCTTGAAATTTGTCATTTTTGACATTTTTCATGGTGACACTTTTCATTTTTGACATTTAGCATTGTGACATTTGTCATTTGACATCTTTGACATTTGCCATCTAGAAATTTGTTATTTTTGACATTTTTCATGGTGACACTTTTCATTTTTGACATTTAGCATTGTGACATTTGTCATTTGACATCTTTGACATTTGCCATCTTGAAATTTGTCATTTTTGACATTTTTCATGGTGACACTTTTCATTTTTGACATTTAGCATTGTGACATTTGTCATTTGACATCTTTGACATTTGCCATCTTGAAATTTGTTATTTTTGACATTTTTTATGGTGACACTTTTCATTTTTGACATTTAGCATTGTGACATTTGTCATTTGACATCTTTGACATTTGCCATCTTGAAATTTGTTATTTTTGACATTTTTCATGGTGACACTTTTCATTTTTGACATTTAGCATTGTGACATTTGTCAGTTTTGACATTTGCCATCTTGAAATTTGTCATTTTTGACATTTTTCATGGTGAAACTTTTCATTTTTGACATTTAGCATTGTGACATTTGTCATTTGACATCTTTGACATTTGCCATCTTGAAATTTGTCATTTTTGACATTTAGCATTGTGACATTTGTCATTTGACATCTTTGACATTTGCCATCTTGAAATTTGTTATTTTTGACATTTTTCATGGTGACACTTTTCATTTTTGACATTTAGCATTGTGACATTTGTCATTTGACATCTTTGACATTTGCCATCTTGAAATTTGTCATTTTTGACATTTTTCATGGTGACACTTTTCATTTTTGACATTTAGCATTGTGACATTTGTCATTTTACATCTTTGACATTTGCCATCTTGAAATTTGTTATTTTTGACATTTTTCATGGTGACACTTTTCATTTTTGACATTTAGCATTGTGACATTTGTCATTTGACATCTTTGACATTTGCCATCTTGAAATTTGTTATTTTTGACATTTTTCATGGTGACACTTTTCATTTTTGACATTTAGCATTGTGACATTTGTCAGTTTTGACATTTGCCATCTTGAAATTTGTCATTTTTGACATTTAGCATTGTGACATTTGTCATTTGACATCTTTGACATTTGCCATCTTGAAATTTGTTATTTTTGACATTTTTCATGGTGACACTTTTTATTTTTGACATTTAACATTGTGACATTTGTCAGTTTTGACATTTGCCATCTTGAAATTTGTCATTTTTGACATTTTTCATGGTGACACTTTTCATTTTTGACATTTAGCATTGTGACATTTGTCATTTGACATCTTAGACATTTGCCATTTTGAAATTTGTCATTTTTGACACTTTTCATTTTTGACATTTAGCATTGTGACATTTGTCATTTGACATCTTTGACATTTGCCATCTTGAAATTTGTCATTTTTGACATTTTTCATGGTGACACTTTTCATTTTTGACATTTAGCATTGTGACATTTGTCAGTTTTAACATTTGCCATCTTGAAATTTGTCATTTTTGACATTTTTCATAGTGACACTTTTCATTTTTAACATTTAGCATTGTGACATTTGTCATTTGACATCTTTGACATTTGCCATCTTGAAATTTGTCATTTTTGACATTTTTCATGGTGACACTTTTCATTTTTGACATTTAGCATTGTGACATTTGTCATTTGACATCTTTGACATTTGCCATCTTGAAATTTGTCATTTTTGACATTAAGCATTGTGACATTTGTCATTTGACATCTTTGACATTTGCCATCTTGAAATTTGTTATTTTTGACATTTTTCATGGTGACACTTTTCATTTTTGACATTTAGCATTGTGACATTTTTCAGTTTTGACATTTGCCATCTTGAAATTTGTCATTTTTGACATTTAGCATTGTGACATTTGTCATTTGACATCTTTGACATTTGTCATCTTGAAATTTGTCATTTTTGACATTTTTCATGGTGACACTTTTTATTTTTGACATTTAGCATTGTGACATTTGTCATTTGACATCTTTGACATTTGCCATCTTGAAATTTGTCATTTTTGACATTTAGCATTGTGATATTTGTCATTTGACATCTTTGACATTCGCCATCTTGAAATTTGTCATTTTTGACATTTTTTATGGTGACACTTTTCATTTTTGACATTTAGCATTGTGACATTTGTCATTTGACATCTTTGACATTTGTCATCTTGAAATTTGTTATTTTTGACATTTTTCATGGTGACACTTTTCATTTTTAACATTTCTCATTTGACATCTTTGACATTTGCCATCTTGAAATTTGTCATTTTTGACATTTTTCATGGTGACACTTTTCATTTTTGACATTTAGCATTGTGACATTTGTCATTTGACATCTTTGACATTTGCCATCTTGAAATTTGTCATTTTTGACATTTTTTATGGTGACACTTTTCATTTTTGACATTTAGCATTGTGACATTTGTCATTTGACATCTTTGACATTTGCCACCTTGAAATTTGTCATTTTTGACATTTAGCATTGTGACATTTGTCAGTTTTGACATTTGCCATCTTGAAATTTGTCATTTTTGATATTAAGCATTGTGACACTTTTCATTTTTGACATTTAGCATTGTGACATTTGTCATTTGCCATCTTAGACATTTGCCATCTTGAAATTTGTCATTTTTGACACTTTTTATTTTTGACACTTTTTATTTTTGACATTTAGCATTGTGACATTTGTCATTTGACATCTTTGACATTTGCCATCTTGAAATTTGTCATTTTTGACATTTTTTATGGTGACACTTTTCATTTTTGACATTTAGCATTGTGACATTTGTCATTTGACATCTTAGACATTTGCCATTTTGAAATTTGTCATTTTTGACACTTTTCATTTTTGACATTTAGCATTGTGACATTTGTCATTTGACATCTTTGACATTTGCCATCTTGAAATTTGTCATTTTTGACATTTTTCATGGTGACACTTTTCATTTTTGACATTTAGCATTGTGACATTTGTCAGTTTTAACATTTGCCATCTTGAAATTTGTCATTTTTGACATTTTTCATAGTGACACTTTTCATTTTTAACATTTAGCATTGTGACATTTGTCATTTGACATCTTTGACATTTGCCATCTTGAAATTTGTCATTTTTGACATTTTTCATGGTGACACTTTTCATTTTTGACATTTAGCATTGTGACATTTGTCATTTGACATCTTTGACATTTGCCATCTTGAAATTTGTCATTTTTGACATTAAGCATTGTGACATTTGTCATTTGACATCTTTGACATTTGCCATCTTGAAATTTGTTATTTTTGACATTTTTCATGGTGACACTTTTCATTTTTGACATTTAGCATTGTGACATTTTTCAGTTTTGACATTTGCCATCTTGAAATTTGTCATTTTTGACATTTAGCATTGTGACATTTGTCATTTGACATCTTTGACATTTGTCATCTTGAAATTTGTCATTTTTGACATTTTTCATGGTGACACTTTTTATTTTTGACATTTAGCATTGTGACATTTGTCATTTGACATCTTTGACATTTGCCATCTTGAAATTTGTCATTTTTGACATTTAGCATTGTGATATTTGTCATTTGACATCTTTGACATTCGCCATCTTGAAATTTGTCATTTTTGACATTTTTTATGGTGACACTTTTCATTTTTGACATTTAGCATTGTGACATTTGTCATTTGACATCTTTGACATTTGTCATCTTGAAATTTGTTATTTTTGACATTTTTCATGGTGACACTTTTCATTTTTAACATTTCTCATTTGACATCTTTGACATTTGGCATCTTGAAATTTGTCATTTTTGACATTTTTCATGGTGACACTTTTCATTTTTGACATTTAGCATTGTGACATTTGTCATTTGACATCTTTGACATTTGCCATCTTGAAATTTGTCATTTTTGACATTTTTTATGGTGACACTTTTCATTTTTGACATTTAGCATTGTGACATTTGTCATTTGACATCTTTGACATTTGCCACCTTGAAATTTGTCATTTTTGACATTTAGCATTGTGACATTTGTCAGTTTTGACATTTGCCATCTTGAAATTTGTCATTTTTGATATTAAGCATTGTGACACTTTTCATTTTTGACATTTAGCATTGTGACATTTGTCATTTGCCATCTTAGACATTTGCCATCTTGAAATTTGTCATTTTTGACACTTTTTATTTTTGACATTTAGCATTGTGACATTTGTCATTTGACATCTTTGACATTTGCCATCTTGAAATTTGTCATTTTTGACATTTTTTATGGTGACACTTTTCATTTTTGACATTTAGCATTGTGACATTTGTCATTTGACATCTTTGACATTTGCCATCTTGAAATTTGTCATTTTTGACATTTTTCATGGTGACACTTTTCATTTTTGACATTTAGCATTGTTACATTTGTCATTTGACATCTTTGACATTTGCATCTTGAAATTTGTCATTTTTGACATTTAGCATTGTGATATTTGTCATTTGACATCTTTGACATTTGCCATCTTGAAATTTGTCATTTTTGACATTTTTCATGGTGACACTTTTCATTTTTGACATTTAGCATTGTGACATTTGTCATTTGACATTTTTGACATTTGCCATCTTGAAATTTGTTATTTTTGACATTTTTCATGGTGACACTTTTCATTTTTGACATTTAGCATTGTGACATTTGTCATTTGCCATCTTGAAATTTGTCATTTTTGACATTTTTCGTGGTGACACTTTTCATTTTTGACATTTAGCATTGGGAAATTTGTCATTTGACATCTTTGACATTTGCCATCTTGAAATTTGTCATTTTTGACATTTTTTATGGTGACACTTTTCATTTTTGACATTTAGCATTGTGACATTTGTCAGTTTTGACATTTGACATCTTGAAATTTGTCATTTTTGACATTTTTCATGGTGACACTTTTCATTTTTGACATTTAGCATTGTGACATTTGTCATTTGACATCTTAGACATTTGCCATTTTGAAATTTGTCATTTTTGACACTTTTCATTTTTGACATTTAGCATTGTGACATTTGTCATTTGACATCTTTGACATTTGCCATCTTGAAATTTGTCATTTTTGACATTTTTCATGGTGACACTTTTCATTTTTGACATTTAGCATTGTGACATTTGTCATTTGACATCTTGGACATTTGCCATCTTGAAATTTAACATTTTTGACATTTTTCATGGTGACACTCATCATTTTTGACATTTAGCATTGTGACATTTGTCAGTTTTGACATTTGCCATCTTGAAATTTGTCATTTTTGACATTTTTCATAGTGACACTTTTCATTTTTGACATTTAGCATTGTGACATTTGTCATTTGACATCTTTGACATTTGCCATCTTGAAATTTGTCATTTTTGACATTTTTCATGGTGACACTTTTCATTTTTGACATTTAGCAGTGTGACATTTGTCATTTGACATCTTTGACATTTGCCATCTTGAAATTTGTCATTTTTGACATTTAGCATTGTGGCATTTGTCATTTGATATCTTTGACATTTGCCATCTTGAAATTTGTTATTTTTGACATTTTTCATGGTGACACTTTTCATTTTTGACATTTAGCATTGTGACATTTGTCAGTTTTGACATTTGCCATCTTGAAATTTGTCATTTTTGACATTTTATGGTGACACTTTTCATTTTTGACATTTAGCATTTTGACATTTGTCATTTGACATTTGCCATCTTGAAATTTGTCATTTTTGACACTTTTCATTTTTGACATTTAGCATTGTGACATTTGTCATTTGACATCTTTGACATTTGCCATCTTGAAATTTGTCATTTTTGACATTTTTCATGGTGACACTTTTCATTTTTGACATTTAGCATTGTGACATTTGTCATTTGACATCTTGGACATTTGCCATCTTGAAATTTGTCATTTTTGACATTTTTCATGGTGACACTTTTCATTTTTGACATTTAGCATTGTGACATTTGTCATTTGACATCTTTGACATTTGCCATCTTGAAATTTGTCATTTTTGACATGTTTCATGGTGACACTTTTCATTTTTGACATTTAGCATTGTGACATTTGTCATTTGACATCTTTGACATTTGCCATCTTGAAATTTGTTATTTTTGACATTTTTCATGGTGACACTTTTCATTTTTGACATTTAGCATTGTGACATTTGTCATTTGACATCTTTGACATTTGCCATCTTGAAATGTGTCATTTTTGACATTTTTCATGGTGACACTTTTCATTTTTGACATTTAGCATTGTGACATTTGTCATTTGACATCTTTGACATTTGCCATCTTGAAATTTGTCATTTTTGACATTTAGCATTGTGACATTTGTCATTTGACATCTTTGACATTTGCCATCTTGAAATTTGTCATTTTTGACATTTTTCATGGTGACACTTTTCATTTTTGACTTTTAGCATTGTGACATTTGTCATTTGACATCTTTGACATTTGCCATCTTGAAATTTGTCATTTTTGACATTTTTCATGGTAACACTTTTCATTTTTGACATTTAGCATTGTGACATTTGTCATTTGACATCTTTGACATTTGCCATCTTGAAATTTGTTATTTTTGACATTTTTTATGGTGATTTTTTTCATTTTTGACATTTAGCATTGGGACATTTGTCATTTGACATCTTTGACATTTGCCATCTTGAAATTTGTCATTTTTGTAATTTTTCATGGTGACACTTTTCATTTTTGACATTTAGCATTGTGACATTTGTCATTTGACATCTTTGACATTTGCCATCTTGAAATTTGTCATTTTTGACATTTAGCATTGTGACATTTGTCATTTGACATCTTGGACGTTTGCGATCTTAAAATTTGTCATTTTTGACATTTTTCATGGTGACACTTATCATTTTTGACATTTAGCATTGTGACATTTTTCAGTTTTGATATTTGCCATCTTAAAATTTGTCATTTTTGACATTTTTCATGGTGACACTTTTCATTTTTGACATTTAGCATTGTGACATTTGTCATTTGACATCTTTGACATTTGCCATCTTGAAATTTGTCATTTTTAACATTTTTCATGGTGACACTTTTCATTTTTGACATTTAGCATTGTGACATTTGTCATTTGACATCTTTGACATTTGCCATCTTGAAATTTGTTATTTTTGACATTTTTCATGGTGACACTTTTCATTTTTGACATTTAGCATTGTGACATTTGTCATTTGACATCTTTGACATTTGCCATCTTGAAATTTGTTATTTTTGACATTTTTCATGGTGACACTTTTCATTTTTGACATTTAGCATTGTGACATTTCTCATTTGACATCTTTGACATTTGCCATCTTGAAATTTGTCATTTTTGACATTTTTCATGGTGACACTTTTAATTTTTGACATTTAGCATTGTGACATTTGTCATTTGACATCTTTGACATTTGCCATCTTGAAATTTGAAATTTTTGACATTTTTTATGATGACACTTTTCATTTTTGACATTTAGCATTGTGACATTTGTCATTTGACATCTTTGACATTTGCCATCTTGAAATTTGTTATTTTTGACATTTAGCATTGTGACATTTGTCAGTTTTGACATTTGCCATCTTGAAATTTGTCATTTTTGACATTTAGCATTGTGACATTTGTCATTTGACATCTTAGACATTTGCCATCTTGAAATTTGTCATTTTTGACACTTTTCATTTTTGACATTTAACATTGTGACATGTGTCATTTGACATCTTTGACATTTGCCATCTTGAAATTTGTCATTTTTTACATTTTTCATGGTGACACTTTTCATTTTTGACATTTAGCATTGTGACATTTGTCATTTGACATCTTTGACATTTGCCATCTTGAAATTTGTCATTTTTGACATTTTTCATGGTGACACTTTTGATTTTTGACATTTAGCATTGTTACATTTGTCATTTGACATCTTTGACATGTGACATCTTGAAATTTGTCATTTTTGACATTTTTCATGGTGACACTTTTCATTTTTGACATTTAGCATTGTGACATTTGTCATTTGACATCTTTGACATTTGCCATCTTGAAATTTGTTATTTTTGACATTTTTCATGGTGACACTTTTCATTTTTGACATTTAGCATTGTGACATTTGTCATTTGCCATCTTAAAATTTGTCATTTTTGACATTTTTCGTGGTGACACTTTTCATTTTTGACATTTGTCATTTGACATATTTGACATTTGCCATCTTGAAATTTCTCATTTTTGACATTTTTCATGGTGACACTTTTCATTTTTGACATTTAGCATTGTGACATTTGTCAGTTTTGACATTTGCCATCTTGAAATTTGTCATTTTTGACATTTTTCATGGTGACACTTTTCATTTTTGACATTTAGCATTGTGACATTTGTCATTTGACATCTTAGACATTTGCCATCTTGAAATTTGTCATTTTTGACACTTTTCATTTTTGACATTTAGCATTGTGACATTTGTCATTTGACATCTTTGACATTTGCCATCTTGAAATTTGTCATTTTTGACATTTTTCATAGTGACACTTTTCATTTTTAACATTTAGCATTGTGACATTTGTCATTTGACATCTTTGACATTTGCCATCTTGAAATTTGTCATTTTTGACATTTTTTATGGCGACACTTATCATTTTTGACATTTAGCATTGTGACATTTGTCAGTTTTGACATTTGCCATCTTGAAATTTGTCATTTTTGACATTTTTCATGGTGACACTTTTCATTTTTGACATTTAGCATTGTGACATTTGTCATTTGACATCTTTGACATTTGCCATCTTGAAATTTGTTATTTTTGACATTTCTCAGGGTGACACTTTTCATTTTTGACATTTAGCATTGTGACATTTGTCATTTGACATCTTTGACATTTGCCATCTTGAAATTTGTCATTTTTGATATTTTTCATGGTGACACTTTTCATTTTTGACATTTAGCATTGTGACATTTGTCATTTGACATCTTTGACATTTGCCATCTTGAAATTTGTCATTTTTGACATTTAGCATTGTGACATTTGTCATTTGACATCTTTGACATTTGCCATCTTGAAATTTGTTATTTTTGACATTTTTCATGGTGACACTTTTCATTTTTGACATTTAGCATTGTGACATTTGTCATTTGACATCTTTGACATTTGCCATCTTGAAATTTGTTATTTTTGACATTTTTCATGGTGACACTTTTCATTTTTGACATTTAGCATTGTGACATTTCTCATTTGACATCTTTGACATTTGCCATCTTGAAATTTGTCATTTTTGACATTTTTCATGGTGACACTTTTAATTTTTGACATTTAGCATTGTGACATTTGTCATTTGACATCTTTGACATTTGCCATCTTGAAATTTGAAATTTTTGACATTTTTTATGATGACACTTTTCATTTTTGACATTTAGCATTGTGACATTTGTCATTTGACATCTTTGACATTTGCCATCTTGAAATTTGTTATTTTTGACATTTAGCATTGTGACAATTGTCAGTTTTGACATTTGCCATCTTGAAATTTGTCATTTTTGACATTTTTCATGGTGACACTTTTCATTTTTGACATTTAGCATTGTGACATTTGTCATTTAACATCTTTGACATTTGCCATCTTGAAATTTGTCATTTTTGACACTTTTCATTTTTGACATTTAGCATTGTGACATTTGTCATTTGCCATCTTTGACATTTGCCATCTTGAAATTTGTCATTTCTGACATTTTTCATGGTGACACTTTTCATTTTTGACATTTAGCATTGTGACATTTGTCATTTGACATCTTGGACATTTGCCATCTTGAAATTTGTCATTTTTGACATTTTTTATGGTGACACTTTTCATTTTTGAGATTTAGCATTGTGACATTTGTCATTTGACATCTTTGACATTTGCCATCTTGAAATTTGTCATTTTTGACATTTTTCATGGTGACACTTTTCATTTTTGACATTTAGCATTGTGACATTTGTCATTTGACATCTTTGACATTTGCCATCTTGAAATTTGTTATTTTTGACATTTTTCATGGTGACACTTTTCATTTTTGACATTTAGCATTGTGACATTTGTCATTTGACATCTTTGACATTTGCCATCTTGAAATGTGTCATTTTTGACATTTTTCATGGTGACACTTTTCATTTTTGACATTTAGCATTGTGACATTTGTCATTTGACATCTTTGACATTTCCCATCTTGAAATTTGTCATTTTTGACATTTAGCATTGTGACATTTGTCATTTGACATCTTTGATATTTGCCATCTTGAAATTTGTCATTTTTGACATTTTTCATGGTGACACTTTTCATTTTTGACATTTAGCATTGTGACATTTGTCATTTGACATCTTTGACATTTGCCATCTTGAAATTTGTCATTTTTGACATTTTTCATGGTGACACTTTTCATTTTTGACATTTAGCATTGTGAAATTTGTCATTTGACATCTTTGACATTTGCCATCTTGAAATTTGTCATTTTTGACATTTTTCATGGTGACACTTTTCATTTTTGACATTTAGCATTGTGACATTTGTCCTTTGACATTTGCCATCTTGAAATTTGTTATTTTTGACATTTTTTATGGTGACTCTTTTCATTTTTGACATTTAGCATTGTGACATTTGTCATTTGACATCTTTGACATTTGCCATCTTGAAATTTGTCATTTTTGACATTTTTCATGGTGACACTTTTCATTTTTGACATTTAGCATTGTGACATTTGTCATTTGACATCTTTGACATTTGCCATCTTTAAATTTGTCATTTTTGACATTTAGCATTGTGACATTTGTCATTTGACATCTTGGACATTTGCCATCTTGAAATTTGTCATTTTTGACATTTTTCATGGTGACACTTATCATTTTTGACATTAAGCATTGTGACATTTGTCAGTTTTGACATTTGCCATCTTGAAATTTGTCATTTTTGACATTTCTCATGGTGACACTTTTCATTTTTGACATTTAGCATTGTGACATTTGTCATTTGACATCTTTGACATTTGCCATCTTGAAATTTGTTATTTTTGACATTTTTCATGGTGACACTTTTCATTTTTGACATTTAGCATTGTGACATTTGTCATTTGACATCTTTGATATTTGCAATCTTGAAATTTGTCATTATTGACATTTTTCAGGGTGACACTTTTCATTTTTGACATTTAGCATTGTGACATTTGTCATTTGACATCTTTGACATTTGCCATCTTGAAATTTGTTATTTTTGACATTTTTCATGGTGACACTTTTTATTTTTGACATTTAGCATTGTGACATTTGTCATTTGACATCTTTGACATTTGCCATCTTGAAATTTGTCATTTTTGACATTTTTCATGGTGACACTTTTCATTTTTGACATTACGCATTGTGACATTTGTCATTTGACATCTTTGACATTTGCCATCTTGAAATTTGTCATGTTTGACATTTAGCATTGTGACATTTGTCATTTGACATCTTTGACATTTGCCATCTTGAAATTTGTTATTTTTGACATTTTATGGTGACACTTTTCATTTTTGACATTTAGCATTGTGACATTTGTCAGTTTTGACATTTGCCATCTTGAAATTTGTCATTTTTGACATTTTTCATGGTGACACTTTTCATTTTTGACATTTAGCATTGTGACATTTGTCATTTGACATCTTTGACATTTGCCATCTTGAAATTAGTTATTTTTGACATTTTTTATGGTGACACTTTTCATTTTTGACATTTAGCATTGTGACATTTGTCATTTGATATCTTTGACATTTGCCATCTTGAAATTTGTCATTTTTAACATTTTTCATGGTGACACTTTTCATTTTTGACATTTAGCATTGTGACATTTGTCATTTGACATCTTTGACATTTGCCATCTTGAAATTTGTCATTTTTGACACTTTTCATTTTTGACATTTAACATTGTGACATGTGTCATTTGACATCTTTGACATTTGCCATCTTGAAATTTGTCATTTTTTACATTTTTCATGGTGACACTTTTCATTTTTGACATTTAGCATTGTGACATTTGTCATTTGACATCTTTGACATTTGCCATCTTGAAATTTGTCATTTTTGACATTTTTCATGGTGACACTTTTGATTTTTGACATTTAGCATTGTTACATTTGTCATTTGACATCTTTGACATGTGCCATCTTGAAATTTGTCATTTTTGACATTTTTCATGGTGACACTTTTCATTTTTGACATTTAGCATTGTGACATTTGTCATTTGACATCTTTGACATTTGCCATCTTGAAATTTGTTATTTTTGACATTTTTCATGGTGACACTTTTCATTTTTGACATTTAGCATTGTGACATTTGTCATTTGCCATCTTAAAATTTGTCATTTTTGACATTTTTCGTGGTGACACTTTTCATTTTTGACATTTGTCATTTGACATATTTGACATTTGCCATCTTGAAATTTCTCATTTTTGACATTTTTCATGGTGACACTTTTCATTTTTGACATTTAGCATTGTGACATTTGTCAGTTTTGACATTTGCCATCTTGAAATTTGTCATTTTTGACATTTTTCATGGTGACACTTTTCATTTTTGACATTTAGCATTGTGACATTTGTCATTTGACATCTTAGACATTTGCCATCTTGAAATTTGTCATTTTTGACACTTTTCATTTTTGACATTTAGCATTGTGACATTTGTCATTTGACATCTTTGACATTTGCCATCTTGAAATTTGTCATTTTTGACATTTTTCATAGTGACACTTTTCATTTTTAACATTTAGCATTGTGACATTTGTCATTTGACATCTTTGACATTTGCCATCTTGAAATTTGTCATTTTTGACATTTTTTATGGCGACACTTATCATTTTTGACATTTAGCATTGTGACATTTGTCAGTTTTGACATTTGCCATCTTGAAATTTGTCATTTTTGACATTTTTCATGGTGACACTTTTCATTTTTGACATTTAGCATTGTGACATTTGTCATTTGACATCTTTGACATTTGCCATCTTGAAATTTGTTATTTTTGACATTTCTCAGGGTGACACTTTTTATTTTTGACATTTAGCATTGTGACATTTGTCATTTGACATCTTTGACATTTGCCATCTTGAAATTTGTCATTTTTGATATTTTTCATGGTGACACTTTTCATTTTTGACATTTAGCATTGTGACATTTGTCATTTGACATCTTTGACATTTGCCATCTTGAAATTTGTCATTTTTGACATTTAGCATTGTGACATTTGTCATTTGACATCTTTGACATTTGCCATCTTGAAATTTGTTATTTTTGACATTTTTCATGGTGACACTTTTCATTTTTGACATTTAGCATTGTGACATTTGTCATTTGACATCTTTGACATTTGCCATCTTGAAATTTGTTATTTTTGACATTTTTCATGGTGACACTTTTCATTTTTGACATTTAGCATTGTGACATTTCTCATTTGACATCTTTGACATTTGCCATCTTGAAATTTGTCATTTTTGACATTTTTCATGGTGACACTTTTAATTTTTGACATTTAGCATTGTGACATTTGTCATTTGACATCTTTGACATTTGCCATCTTGAAATTTGAAATTTTTGACATTTTTTATGATGACACTTTTCATTTTTGACATTTAGCATTGTGACATTTGTCATTTGACATCTTTGACATTTGCCATCTTGAAATTTGTTATTTTTGACATTTAGCATTGTGACAATTGTCAGTTTTGACATTTGCCATCTTGAAATTTGTCATTTTTGACATTTTTCATGGTGACACTTTTCATTTTTGACATTTAGCATTGTGACATTTGTCATTTAACATCTTTGACATTTGCCATCTTGAAATTTGTCATTTTTGACACTTTTCATTTTTGACATTTAGCATTGTGACATTTGTCATTTGCCATCTTTGACATTTGCCATCTTGAAATTTGTCATTTCTGACATTTTTCATGGTGACACTTTTCATTTTTGACATTTAGCATTGTGACATTTGTCATTTGACATCTTGGACATTTGCCATCTTGAAATTTGTCATTTTTGACATTTTTTATGGTGACACTTTTCATTTTTGAGATTTAGCATTGTGACATTTGTCATTTGACATCTTTGACATTTGCCATCTTGAAATTTGTCATTTTTGACATTTTTCATGGTGACACTTTTCATTTTTGACATTTAGCATTGTGACATTTGTCATTTGACATCTTTGACATTTGCCATCTTGAAATTTGTTATTTTTGACATTTTTCATGGTGACACTTTTCATTTTTGACATTTAGCATTGTGACATTTGTCATTTGACATCTTTGACATTTGCCATCTTGAAATGTGTCATTTTTGACATTTTTCATGGTGACACTTTTCATTTTTGACATTTAGCATTGTGACATTTGTCATTTGACATCTTTGACATTTCCCATCTTGAAATTTGTCATTTTTGACATTTAGCATTGTGACATTTGTCATTTGACATCTTTGATATTTGCCATCTTGAAATTTGTCATTTTTGACATTTTTCATGGTGACACTTTTCATTTTTGACATTTAGCATTGTGACATTTGTCATTTGACATCTTTGACATTTGCCATCTTGAAATTTGTCATTTTTGACATTTTTCATGGTGACACTTTTCATTTTTGACATTTAGCATTGTGAAATTTGTCATTTGACATCTTTGACATTTGCCATCTTGAAATTTGTCATTTTTGACATTTTTCATGGTGACACTTTTCATTTTTGACATTTAGCATTGTGACATTTGTCCTTTGACATTTGCCATCTTGAAATTTGTTATTTTTGACATTTTTTATGGTGACTCTTTTCATTTTTGACATTTAGCATTGTGACATTTGTCATTTGACATCTTTGACATTTGCCATCTTGAAATTTGTCATTTTTGACATTTTTCATGGTGACACTTTTCATTTTTGACATTTAGCATTGTGACATTTGTCATTTGACATCTTTGACATTTGCCATCTTTAAATTTGTCATTTTTGACATTTAGCATTGTGACATTTGTCATTTGACATCTTGGACATTTGCCATCTTGAAATTTGTCATTTTTGACATTTTTCATGGTGACACTTATCATTTTTGACATTAAGCATTGTGACATTTGTCAGTTTTGACATTTGCCATCTTGAAATTTGTCATTTTTGACATTTCTCATGGTGACACTTTTCATTTTTGACATTTAGCATTGTGACATTTGTCATTTGACATCTTTGACATTTGCCATCTTGAAATTTGTTATTTTTGACATTTTTCATGGTGACACTTTTCATTTTTGACATTTAGCATTGTGACATTTGTCATTTGACATCTTTGATATTTGCCATCTTGAAATTTGTCATTTTTGACATTTTTCAGGGTGACACTTTTCATTTTTGACATTTAGCATTGTGACATTTGTCATTTGACATCTTTGACATTTGCCATCTTGAAATTTGTTATTTTTGACATTTTTCATGGTGACACTTTTTATTTTTGACATTTAGCATTGTGACATTTGTCATTTGACATCTTTGACATTTGCCATCTTGAAATTTGTCATTTTTGACATTTTTCATGGTGACACTTTTCATTTTTGACATTACGCATTGTGACATTTGTCATTTGACATCTTTGACATTTGCCATCTTGAAATTTGTCATGTTTGACATTTAGCATTGTGACATTTGTCATTTGACATCTTTGACATTTGCCATCTTGAAATTTGTTATTTTTGACATTTTATGGTGACACTTTTCATTTTTGACATTTAGCATTGTGACATTTGTCAGTTTTGACATTTGCCATCTTGAAATTTGTCATTTTTGACATTTTTCATGGTGACACTTTTCATTTTTGACATTTAGCATTGTGACATTTGTCATTTGACATCTTTGACATTTGCCATCTTGAAATTAGTTATTTTTGACATTTTTTATGGTGACACTTTTCATTTTTGACATTTAGCATTGTGACATTTGTCATTTGATATCTTTGACATTTGCCATCTTGAAATTTGTCATTTTTAACATTTTTCATGGTGACACTTTTCATTTTTGACATTTAGCATTGTGACATTTGTCATTTGACATCTTTGACATTTGCCATCTTGAAATTTGTCATTTTTGACATTTTTCATGGTGACACTTTTCATTTTTGACATTTAGCATTGTGACATTTGTCATTTGACATCTTTGACATTTGACATCTTGAAATTTGTCATTTTTGACATTTTTCATGGTACCACTTTTTATCTTTGACATTTAGCATTGTGACATTTGTCATTTTACATCTTTGACATTTGCCATCTTGAAATTTGTCATTTTTGACATTTAGCATTGTGACATTTCGCATTTGACATCTTTGATATTTGCCATCTTGAAATTTGTCATTTTTGACATTTTTCATGGTGACACTTTTCATTTTTGACATTTAGCATTGTGACATTTGTCATTTGACATCTTTGACATTTGCCATCTTGAAATTTGTCATTTTTGACATTTTTCATGGTGACACTTTTCATTTTTGACATTTAGCATTGTGACATTTGTCATATTCGACATCTTTGACATTTTCCATCTTGAAATTTGTCATTTTTGACATTTTTTATGGTGACACTTTTTATTTTTGACATTTAGCATTGTGACATTTGTCATTTGACATCTTTGACATTTGCCATCTTGAAATTTGTCATTATTGACATTTTTCATGGTGACACTTTTCATTTTTGACATTTAGCATTGCGACATTTGACATCTTTGACATTTGCCATCTTGAAATTTGTCATTTTTGACATATGTTATGGTGACACTTTTCATTTTTGACATTTAGCATTGTGACATTTGTCATTTGACATCTTTGACTTTTGCCATCTTGAAATTTGTTATTTTTGACATTTTTCATGGTGACACTTTTCATTTTTGACATTTAGCATTGTGACATTTGTCATTTGACATCTTTGACATTTGCCATCTTGAAATTTGTCATTTTTGACATTTTTTATGGTGACACTTTTCATTTTTGACATTTAGCATTGTGACATTTGTCATTTGACATCTTTGATATTTGCCATCTTGAAATTTGTCATGTTTGACATTTAGCATTGTGACATTTGTCATTTGACATCTTTGACATTTGCCATCTTGAAATTTGTTATTTTTGACATTTTTCATTGTGACACTTTTCATTTTTGACATTTAGCATTGTGACATTTGTCAGTTTTGACATTTGCTATCTTGAAATTTGTCATTTTTGACATTTTTCATGGTGACACTTTTCATTTTTGACATTTAGCATTGTAACATCTGTCATTTGACATCTTTGACATTTGCCATCTTAAAATTAGTTATTTTTGACATTTTTTATTGTGACACTTTTCATTTTTGACATTTAGCATTGTGACATTTGTCATTTGACATCTTTGACATTTGCCATCCTGAAATTTGTCATTTTTAACATTTTTCATGGTGACACTTTTCATTTTTGACATTTAGCATTGTGACATTTGTCATTTGACATCTTTGACATTTGCCATCTTGAAATTTGTCATTTTTGACATTTTTCATGGTGACACTTTTCATTTTTGACATTTAGCATTGTGACATTTGTCATTTGACATCTTTGACATTTGCCATCTTGAAATTTGTCATTTTTGACATTTTTCATGGTGACACTTTTTATCTTTGACATTTAGCATTGTGACATTTGTCATTTGACATCTTTGACATTTGCCATCTTGAAATTTGTAATTTTTGACATTTAGCATTGTGACATTTGGCATTTGACATCTTTGATATTTGCCATCTTGAAATTTGTCATTTTTGACATTTTTCATGGTGACACTTTTCATTTTTGACATTTAGCATTGTGACATTTGTCATTGGACATCTTGGACATTTGCCATCTTGAAATTTGTCATTTTTGACATTTAGCATTGTGACATTTGTCAGTTTTGACATTTGCCATCTTGAAATTTATCATTTTTGACATTTAGCATTGTGACATTTGTCATTTGACATCTTAGACATTTGCCATCTTGAAATTTGTCATTTTTGACACTTTTCATTTTTGACATTTAACATTGTGACATGTGTCATTTGACATCTTTGACATTTGCCATCTTGAAATTTGTCATTTTTGACATTTTTCATGGTGACACTTTTCATTTTTGACATTTAGCATTGTGACATTTGTCATTTGACATCTTTGACATTTTCCATCTTGAAATTTGTCATTTTTGACATTTTTCATGGTGGCACTTTTCATTTTTGACATTTAGCATTGTTACATTTGTCATTTGACATCTTTGACATTTGCCATCTTGAAATTTGTCATTTTTGACATTTTTTATGGTGACACTTTTCATTTTTGACATTTAGCATTGTGACATTTGTCATTTGATATCTTTGACATTTGCCATCTTGAAATTTGTCATTTTTAACATTTTTCATGGTGACACTTTTCATTTTTGTCATTTAACATTGTGACATGTGTCATTTGACATCTTTGACATTTGCCATCTTGAAATTTGTCATTTTTGACATTTTTCATGGTGACACTTTTCATTTTTGACATTTAGCATTGTGACATTTGTCAGTTTTGACATTTGCTATCTTGAAATTTGTCATTTTTGACATTTTTCATGGTGACACTTTTCATTTTTGACATTTAGCATTGTGACATTTGTCATTTGACATCTTTGACATTTGACATCTTGAAATTAGTTATTTTTGACATTTTTTATGGTAACACTTTTCATTTTTGACATTTAGCATTGTGACATTTGTCATTTGATGTCTTTGACATTTGCCATCTTGAAATTTGTCATTTTTAACATTTTTCATAGTGACACTTTTCATTTTTGACATTTAGCATTGTGACATTTGTCATTTGACATCTTTGACATTTGCCATCTTGAAATTTGTCATTTTTGACATTTTTCATGGTGACACTTTTCATTTTTGACATTTAGCAATGTGACATTTGTCATTTGACATCTTTGACATTTGACATCTTGAAATTTGTCATTTTTGACATATTTTATGGTGACACTTTTTATCTTTGACATTTAGCATTGTGACATTTGTCATTTGACATCTTTGACATTTGCCATCTTGAAATTTGTCATTTTTGACATTTAGCATTGTGACATTTGGCATTTGACATCTTTGATATTTGCCATCTTGAAATTTGTCATTTTTGACATTTTTCATGGTGACACTTTTCATTTTTGACATTTAGCATTGTGACATTTGTCATTTGACATCTTTGACATTTGCCATCTTGAAATTTGTCATTTTTGACATTTTTCATGGTGACACTTTTCATTTTTGACATTTAGCATTGTGACATTTGTCATATTCGACATCTTTGACATTTTCCATCTTGAAATTTGTCATTTTTGACATTTTTTATGGTGACACTTTTTATTTTTGACATTTAGCATTGTGACATTTGTCATTTGACATCTTTGACATTTGCCATCTTGAAATTTGTCATTATTGACATTTTTCATGGTGACACTTTTCATTTTTGATATTTAGCATTGTGACATTTGACATCTTTGACATTTGCCATCTTGAAATTTGTCATTTTTGACATATTTTATGGTGACACTTTTCATTTTTGACATTTAGCATTGTGACATTTGTCATTTGACATCTTTGACTTTTGCCATCTTGAAATTTGTTATTTTTGACATTTTTCATGGTGACACTTTTCATTTTTGACATTTAGCATTGTGACATTTGTCATTTGACATCTTTGACATTTGCCATCTTGAAATTTGTCATTTTTGACATTTTTTATGGTGACACTTTTCATTTTTGACATTTAGCATTGTGACATTTGTCATTTGACATCTTTGATATTTGCCATCTTGAAATTTGTCATGTTTGACATTTAGCATTGTGACATTTGTCATTTGACATCTTTGACATTTGCCATCTTGAAATTTGTTATTTTTGACATTTTTCATTGTGACACTTTTCATTTTTGACATTTAGCATTGTGACATTTGTCAGTTTTGACATTTGCTATCTTGAAATTTGTCATTTTTGACATTTTTCATGGTGACACTTTTCATTTTTGACATTTACATTGTGACATCTGTCATTTGACATCTTTGACATTTGCCATCTTGAAATTAGTTATTTTTGACATTTTTTATTGTGACACTTTTCATTTTTGACATTTGCCATCTTGAAATGTGTCATTTTTGACATTTTTCATGGTGACACTTTTCATTTTTGACATTTAGCATTGTTACATTTGTCATTTGACATCTTTGACATTTGCCATCTTGAAATTTGTCATTTTTGACATTTAGCATTGTGATATTTGTCATTTGACATCTTTGACATTTGCCATCTTGAAATTTGTCATTTTTGACATTTTTCATGGTGACACTTTTCATTTTTGACATTTAGCATTGTGACATTTGTCATTTGACATCTTTGACATTTGCCATCTTGAAATTTGTTATTTTTGACATTTTTCATGGTGACACTTTTCATTTTTGACATTTAGCATTGTGACATTTGTCATTTGCCATCTTAAAATTTGTCATTTTTGACATTTTTCGTGGTGACACTTTTCATTTTTGACATTAAGCATTGTGAAATTTGTCATTTGACATATTTGACATTTGCCATCTTGAAATTTCTCATTTTTGACATTTTTCATGGTGACACTTTTCATTTTTGACATTAAGCATTGTGACATTTGTCAGTTTTGACATTTGCCATCTTGAAATTTGTCATTTTTGACATTTTTCATGGTGACACTTTTCATTTTTGACATTTAGCATTGTGACATTTGTCATTTGACATCTTAGACATTTGCCATCTTGAAATTTGTCATTTTTGACTTTTTTCATTTTTGACATTTAGCATTGTGACATTTGTCATTTGACATCTTTGACATTTGCCATCTTGAAATTTGTCATTTTTGACATTTTTCATGGTGACACTTTTCATTTTTGACATTTAGCATTGTGACATTTGTCATTTGACATCTTGGACATTTGCCATCTTGAAATTTGTCATTTTTGACATTTTTCATGGTGACACTGATCATGACATTTAGCATTGTGACATTTGTCAGTTTTGACATTTGCCATCTTGAAATTTGTCATTTTTGACATTTTTCATGGTGACACTTTTCATTTTTGACATTTAGCATTGTGACATTTGTCATTTGACATCTTTGACATTTGCCATCTTAAAATTTGTTATTTTTGACATTTTTCAGGGTGACACTTTTCATTTTTGACATTTAGCATTGTGACATTTGTCATTTGACATCTTTGACATTTGCCATCTTGAAATTTGTCATGTTTGATATTTTTCATGGTGACACTTTTCATTTTTGACATTTAGCATTGTGACATTTGTCATTTGACATCTTTGACATTTGCCATCTTGAAATTTATCATTTTTGACATTTAGCATTGTGACATTTGTCATTTGGCATCTTTGACATTTGCCATCTTGAAATTTGTTATTTTTGACATTTTTCATGGTGACACTTTTCATTTTTGACATTTAGCATTGTGACATTTGTCAGTTTTGATATTTGCCATCTTGAAATTTGTCATTTTTGACATTTTTCATGGTGACGCTTTTCATTTTTGACATTTAGCATTGTGACATTTGTCATTTGAAATCTTTGACATTTACCATCTTGAAATTTGTTATTTTTGACATTTTTCATGGTGACACTTTTCATTTTTGACATTTAGCATTGTGACATTTGTCATTTGACATATTTGATATTTGCCATCTTGAAATTTGTCATTTTTGACATTTTTCATGGTGAGACTTTTCATTTTTGACATTTAGCATTGTGACATTTGTCATTTGACATCTTTGACATTTGCCATGTTGAAATTTGTTATTTTTGACATTTTTCATGGTGACACTTTTCATTTTTGACATTTAGCATTGTGACATTTGTCATTTGACATCTTTGACATTTGCCATCTTGAAATTTGTCATTTTTGACATTTTTCATGGTGACACTTTTCATTTTTGACATTTAGCATTGTGACATTTGTCATTTGACATCTTTGACATTTGCCATCTTGAAATTTGTCATTTTTAACATTTAGCATTATGACATTTGTCATTTGACATCTTTGACATTTGCCATCTTGAAATTTGTCATTTTTGACATTTAGCATTGTGACATTTGTCATTTGACATCTTTGACATTTGCCATCTTGAAATTTGTTATTTTTAACATTTTTCAGGGTGACACTTTTCATTTTTGACATTTAGCATTGTGACATTTGTCAGTTTTGACATTTGCCATCTTGAAATTTGTCATTTTTGACATTTTTCATGGTGACACTTTTCATTTTTGACATTTAGCATTGTGACATTTGTCATTTGACATCTTTGACATTTGCCATCTTGAAATTTGTTATTTTTGACATTTTTCAGGGTGACACTTTTCATTTTTGACATTTAGCATTGTGACATTTGTCATTTGACATCTTTGACATTTGCCATCTTGAAATTTGTCATGTTTGATATTTTTCATGGTGACACTTTTCATTTTTGACATTTAGCATTGTGACATTTGTCATTTGACATCTTTGACATTTGCCATCTTGAAATTTATCATTTTTGACATTTAGCATTGTGACATTTGTCATTTGACATCTTTGACATTTGCCATCTTGAAATTTGTTATTTTTGACATTTTTCATGGTGACGCTTTTCATTTTTGACATTTAGCATTGTGACATTTGTCATTTGACATCTTGGACATTTGCCATCTTGAAATTTGTCATTTTTGACATTTTTCATGGTGACACTTATCATTTTTGACATTAAGCATTGTGACATTTGTCAGTTTTGACATTTGCCATCTTGAAATTTGTCATTTTTGACATTTCTCATGGTGACACTTTTCATTTTTGACATTTAGCATTGTGACATTTGTCATTTGACATCTTTGACATTTGCCATCTTGAAATTTGTTATTTTTGACATTTTTCATGGTGACACTTTTCATTTTTGACATTTAGCATTGTGACATTTGTCATTTGACATCTTTGATATTTGCCATCTTAAAATTTGTCATTTTTGACATTTTTCATGGTGACACTTTTCATTTTTGACATTTAGCATTGTGACATTTGTCATTTGACATCTTTGACATTTGCCATCTTGAAATTTGTTATTTTTGACATTTTTCATGGTGACACTTTTCATTTTTGACATTTAGCATTGTGACATTTGACATCTTTGACATTTGCCATCTTGAAATTTGTCATTTTTGACATTTTTCATGGTGACACTTTTCATTTTTGACATTACGCATTGTGACATTTGTCATTTGACATCTTTAACATTTGCCATCTTGAAATTTGTCATGTTTGACATTTAGCATTGTGACATTTGTCATTTGACATCTTTGACATTTGCCATCTTGAAATTTGTTATTTTTGACATTTTTCATGGTGACACTTTTCATTTTTGACATTTAGCATTGTGACATTTGTCAGTTTTGACATTTGCCATCTTGAAATTTGTCATTTTTGACATTTTTCATGGTGACACTTTTCATTTTTGACATTTAGCATTGTGACATTTGTCATTTGACATTTTTGACATTTGCCATCTTGAAATTAGTTATTTTTGACATTTTTTATGGTGACACTTTTCATTTTTGACATTTAGCATTGTGACATTTGTCATTTGACATCTTTGACATTTGCCATCTTGAAATTTGTCATTTTTAACATTTTTCATGGTGACACTTTTCATTTTTGACATTTAGCATTGTGACATTTGTCATTTGACATCTTTGACATTTCCCATCTTGAAATTTGTCATTTTTGACATTTTTCATGGTGACACTTTTCATTTTTGACATTTAGCATTGTGACATTTGTCATTTGCCATCTTAAAATTTGTCATTTTTGACATTTTTCGTGGTGACAATTTTCATTTTTGACATTTAGCATTGTGACATTTGTCATTTGACATATTTGACATTTGCCATCTTGAAATTTCTCATTTTTGACATTTTTCATGGTGACATTTTTCATTTTTGACATTTAGCATTGTGACATTTGTCAGTTTTGACATTTGCCATCTTGAAATTTGTCATTTTTGACATTTTTCATGGTGACACTTTTCATTTTTGACATTTAGCATTGTGACATTTGTCATTTGACATCTTAGACATTTGCCATCTTGAAATTTGTCATTTTTGACACTTTTCATTTTTGACATTTAGCATTGTGACATTTGTCATTTGACATCTTTGACATTTGCCATCTTGAAATTTGTCATTTTTGACATTTTTCATGGTGACACTTTTCATTTTTGACATTTAGCATTTTGACATTTGTCATTTGACATCTTGGACATTTGCCATCTTGAAATTTGTCATTTTTGACATTTTTCATGGTGACACTTATCATTTTTGACATTTAGCATTGTGACATTTGTCAGTTTTGACATTTGCCATCTTGAAATTTGTCATTTTTGACATTTTTCATGGTGACACTTTTCATTTTTGACATTTAGCATTGTGACATTTGTCATTTGACATCTTAGACATTTGCCATCTTGAAATTTGTCATTTTTGACACTTTTCATTTTTGACATTTAGCATTGTGACATTTGTCATTTGACATCTTTGACATTTGCCATCTTGAAATTTATCATTTTTGACATTTCGCATTGTGACATTTGTCATTTGACATCTTTGACATTTGCCATCTTGAAATTTGTTATTTTTGACATTTTTCATGGTGACTCTTTTCATTTTTGACATTTAGCATTGTGACATTTGTCAGTTTTGACATTTGCCATCTTGAAATTTGCCATTTTTGTCATTTTTCATGGTGACGCTTTTCATTTTTGACATTTAGCATTGTGACATTTGTCATTTGAAATCTTTGACATTTACCATCTTGAAATTTGTTATTTTTGACATTTTTCATGGTGACACTTTTAATTTTTGACATTTAGCATTGTGACATTTGTCATTTGACATATTTGATATTTGCCATCTTGAAATTTGTCATTTTTGACATTTTTCATGGTGAGACTTTTCATTTTTGACATTTAGCATTGTGACATTTGTCATTTGACATCTTTGACATTTGCCATCTTGAAATTTGTCATTTTTGACATTTAGCATTGTGACATTTGTCATTTGACATCTTTGACATTTGCCATCTTGAAATTTGTTATTTTTGACATTTTTCATGGCAACACTTTTCATTTTTGACATTTAGCATTGTGACATTTGTCATTTTTGACATTTGCCATCTTGAAATTTGTCATTTTTGACATTTTTCATGGTGACACTTTTCATTTTTGACATTTAGCATTGTGACATTTGTCATTTGACATCTTTGACATTTGCCATCTTGAAATTTGTCATTTTTGACACTTTTCATTTTTGACATTTAGCATTGTGACATTTGTCATTTGCCATCTTTGACATTTGCCATCTTGAAATTTGTCATTTTTGACATTTTTCATGGTGACCCTTTTCATTTTTGACATTTAGCATTGTGACATTTGTCATTTGACATCTTGGACATTTGCCATCTTGAAATTTGTCATTTTTGACATTTTTCATGGTGACACTTTTCATTTTTGACATTTAGCATTGTGACATTTGTCATTTGACATCTTGGACATTTGCCATCTTGAAATTTGTCATTTTTGACATTTTTCATGGTGACACTTATCATTTTTGATATTTAGCATTGTGACATTTGTCAGTTTTGACATTTGCCATCTTGAAATTTGTCATTTTTGACATTTTTCATGGTGACACTTTTCATTTTTGACATTTAGCATTGTGACATTTGTCATTTGACATCTTTGACATTTGCCATTTTGAAATTTGTTATTTTTGACATTTTTCAGGGTGACACTTTTCATTTTTGACATTTAGCATTGTGACATTTGTCATTTGACATCTTTGACATTTGCCATCTTGAAATTTGTCATGTTTGATATTTTTCATGGTGACACTCTTCATTTTTGACATTTAGCATTGTGACATTTGTCATTTAACATCTTTGACATTTGCCATCTTGAAATTTGTTATTTTTGACATTTTTCATGGTGACACTTTTCATTTTTGACATTTAGCATTGTGACATTTGTCATTTGACATCTTTGACATTTGCCATCTTGAAATGTGTCATTTTTGACATTTTTCATGGTGACACTTTTCATTTTTGACATTTAGCATTGTGACATTTGTCATTTGACATCTTTGACATTTGCCATCTTGAAATTTGTCATTTTTGACATTTAGCATTGTGACATTTGTCATTTGACATCTTTGACATTTGCC
The DNA here is from genome assembly GCA_964028335.1 of Altica lythri. NCBI lineage: Eukaryota > Metazoa > Arthropoda > Insecta > Coleoptera > Chrysomelidae > Altica > Altica lythri. The sequence continues at coordinate 30,985,156 of OZ034800.1, forward strand.
ATCTTGAAATTTGTCATTTTTGACATTTTTCATGGTGACACTTTTCATTTTTGACATTTAGCATTGTGAAATTTGTCATTTGACATCTTTGACATTTGCCATCTTAAAATTTGTCATTTTTGACATTTTTCATGGTGACACTTTTCATTTTTGACATTTAGCATTGTGACATTTGTCCTTTGACATTTGCCATCTTGAAATTTGTTATTTTTGACATTTTTTATGGTGACTCTTTTCATTTTTGACATTTAGCATTGTGACATTTGTCATTTGACATCTTTGACATTTGCCATCTTGAAATTTGTCATTTTTGACATTTAGCATTGTGACATTTGTCATTTGACATCTTGGACATTTGCCATCTTGAAATTTGTCATTTTTGACATTTTTCATGGTGACACTTATCATTTTTGACATTAAGCATTGTGACATTTGTCAGTTTTGACATTTGCCATCCTAAAATTTGTCATTTTTGACATTTCTCATGGTGACACTTTTTATTTTTGACATTTAGCATTGTGACATTTGTCATTTGACATCTTTGACATTTGCCATCTTGAAATTTGTCATTTTTAACATTTTTCATGGTGACACTTTTCATTTTTGACATTTAGCATTGTGACATTTGTCATTTGACATCTTTGACATTTGCCATCTTGAAATTTGTCATTTTTGACATTTTTTATGGTGACACTTTTCATTTTTGACATTTAGCATTGTGACATTTGTCATTTCACATCTTTGACATTTGACATCTTGAAATTTGTCATTTTTGACATTTTTCATGGTGACACTTTTTATCTTTGACATTTAGCATTGTGACATTTGTCATTTGACATCTTTGACATTTGCCATCTTGAAATTTGTCATTTTTGACATTTAGCATTGTGACATTTGGCATTTGACATCTTTGATATTTGCCATCTTGAAATTTGTCATTTTTGACATTTTTCATGGTGACACTTTTTATTTTTGACATTTAGCATTGTGACATTTGTCGTTTGACATCTTTGACATTTGCCATCTTGAAATTTGTCATTTTTGACATTTTTCATGGTGACACATTTCATTTTTGACATTTAGCATTGTGACATTTGTCATATTCGACATCTTTGACATTTGCCATCTTGAAATTTGTCATTTTTGACATTTTTTATGGTGACACTTTTCATTTTTGACATTTAGCATTGTGACATTTGTCATTTGACATCTTTGACATTTGCCATCTTGAAATTTGTCATTATTGACATTTTATGGTGACACTTTTCATTTTTGACATTTAGCATTGTGACATTTGACATCTTTGACATTTGCCATCTTGAAATTTGTCATTTTTGACATTTTTCATGGTGACACTTTTCATTTTTGACATTTAGCATTGTGACATTTGTCATTTGACATCTTTGACATTTACCATCTTGAAATTTGTTATTTTTGACATTTTTCATGGTGACACTTTTCATTTTTGACATTTAGCATTGTAACATTTGTCATTTGACATCTTTGACATTTGCCATCTTGAAATTTGTCATTTTTGACATTTTTTATGGTGACACTTTTCATTTTTGACATTTAGCATTGTGACATTTGTCATTTGACATCTTTGACATTTGCCATCTTGAAATTTGTCATGTTTGACATTTAGCATTGTGACATTTGTCATTTGACATCTTTGACATTTGCCATCTTGAAATTTGTTATTTTTGACATTTTTCATTGTGACACTTTTCATTTTTGAAATTTAGCATTGTGACATTTGTCAGTTTTGACATTTGCCATCTTGAAATTTGTCATTTTTGACATTTTTCATGGTGACACTTTTCATTTTTGACATTTAGCATTGTGACATTTGTCATTTGACATCTTTGATATTTGCCATCTTAAAATTTGTCATTTTTGACATTTTTCATGGTGACACTTTTCATTTTTGACATTTAGCATTGTGACATTTGTCATTTGACATCTTTGACATTTGCCATCTTGGAATTTGTTACTTTTGACATTTTTCATGGTGACACTTTTCATTTTTGACATTTAGCATTGTGACATTTGACATCTTTGACATTTGCCATCTTGAAATTTGTCATTTTTGACATTTTTCATGGTGACACTTTTCATTTTTGACATTACGCATTGTGACATTTTTCATTTGACATCTTTGACATTTGCCATCTTGAAATTTGTCATGTTTGACATTTAGCATTGTGACATTTGTCATTTGACATCTTTGACATTTGCCATCTTGAAATTTGTTATTTTTGACATTTTTAATGGTGACACTTTTCATTTTTGACATTTAGCATTGTGACATTTGTCCGTTTTGACATTTGCCAGCTTGAAATTTGTCATTTTTGACATTTCTCATGGTGACACTTTTTATTTTTGACATTTAGCATTGTGACATTTGTCATTTGACATCTTTGACATTTGCCATCTTGAAATTAGTTATTTTTGACATTTTTTATGGTGACACTTTTCATTTTTGACATTTAGCATTGTGACATTTGTCATTTGACATCTTTGACATTTGCCATCTTGAAATTTGTCATTTTTAACATTTTTCATGGTGACACTTTTCATTTTTGACATTTAGCATTGTGACATTTGTCATTTGACATCTTTGACATTTGCCATCTTGAAATTTGTCATTGTTGACATTTTTCATGGTGACACTTTTCATTTTTGACATTTAGCATTGTGACATTTGTCATTTGACATCTTTGACATCTTGAAATTTGTCATTTTTGACATTTTTCATGGTGACACTTTTTATCTTTGACATTTAGCATTGTGACATTTGTCATTTGACATCTTTGACATTTGCCATCTTGAAATTTGTCATTTTTGACATTTAGCATTGTGACATTTGGCATTTGACATCTTTGATATTTGCCATCTTGAAATTTGTCATTTTTGACATTTTTCATGGTGACACTTTTCATTTTTGACATTTAGCATTGTGACATTTGTCGTTTGACATCTTTGACATTTGCCATCTTGAAATTTGTCATTTTTGACATTTTTCATGGTGACACATTTCATTTTTGACATTTAGCATTGTGACATTTGTCATATTCGACATCTTTGACATTTGCCATCTTGAAATTTGTCATTTTTGACATTTTTTATGGTGACACTTTTCATTTTTGACATTTAGCATTGTGACATTTGTCATTTGACATCTTTGACATTTGCCATCTTGAAATTTGTCATTATTGACATTTTTCATGGTGACACTTTTCATTTTTGACATTTAGCATTGTGACATTTGACATCTTTGACATTTGCCATCTTGAAATTTGTCATTTTTGACATTTTTCATGGTGACACTTTTCATTTTTGACATTTAGCATTGTGACATTTGTCATTTGACATCTTTGACTTTTACCATCTTGAAATTTGTTATTTTTGACATTTTTTATGGTGACACTTTTCATTTTTGACATTTAGCATTGTAACATTTGTCATTTGACATCTTTGACATTTGCCATCTTGAAATTTGTCATTTTTGACATTTTTTATGGTGACACTTTTCATTTTTGACATTTAGCATTGTGACATTTGTCATTTGACATCTTTGACATTTGCCATCTTGAAATTTGTCATGTTTGACATTTAGCATTGTGACATTTGTCATTTGACATCTTTGACATTTGCCATCTTGAAATTTGTTATTTTTGACATTTTTCATTGTGACACTTTTCATTTTTGACATTTAGCATTGTGACATTTGTCAGTTTTGACATTTGCCATCTTGAAATTTGTCATTTTTGACATTTTTCATGGTGACACTTTTCATTTTTGACATTTAGCATTGTGACATTTGTCATTTGACATCTTGGACATTTGCCATCTTGAAATTTGTCATTTTTGACATTTTTCATGGTGACACTTTTCATTTTTGACATTTAGCATTGTGACATTTGTCATTTGACATCTTTGACATTTGCCATCTTGAAATTTGTCATTTTTGACATTTTTCATGGTGACACTTTTCATTTTTGACATTTAGCATTGTGACATTTGTCGTTTGACATCTTTGACATTTGCCATCTTGAAATTTGTCATTTTTGACATTTTTCATGGTGACACATTTCATTTTTGACATTTAGCATTGTGACATTTGTCATATTCGACATCTTTGACATTTGCCATCTTGAAATTTGTCATTTTTGACATTTTTTATGGTGACACTTTTCATTTTTGACATTTAGCATTGTGACATTTGTCATTTGACATCTTTGACATTTGCCATCTTGAAATTTGTCATTATTGACATTTTTCATGGTGACACTTTTCATTTTTGACATTTAGCATTGTGACATTTGACATCTTTGACATTTGCCATCTTGAAATTTGTCATTTTTGACATTTTTCATGGTGACACTTTTCATTTTTGACATTTAGCATTGTGACATTTGTCATTTGACATCTTTGACTTTTACCATCTTGAAATTTGTTATTTTTGACATTTTTCATGGTGACACTTTTCATTTTTGACATTTAGCATTGTAACATTTGTCATTTGACATCTTTGACATTTGCCATCTTGAAATTTGTCATTTTTGACATTTTTTATGGTGACACTTTTCATTTTTGACATTTAGCATTGTGACATTTGTCATTTGACATCTTTGACATTTGCCATCTTGAAATTTGTCATGTTTGACATTTAGCATTGTGACATTTGTCATTTGACATCTTTGACATTTGCCATCTTGAAATTTGTTATTTTTGACATTTTTCATTGTGACACTTTTCATTTTTGACATTTAGCATTGTGACATTTGTCAGTTTTGACATTTGCCATCTTGAAATTTGTCATTTTTGACATTTTTCATGGTGACACTTTTCATTTTTGACATTTAGCATTGTGACATTTGTCATTTGACATCTTGGACATTTGCCATCTTGAAATTTGTCATTTTTGACATTTTTCATGGTGACACTTTTCATTTTTGACATTTAGCATTGTGACATTTGTCATTTGACATCTTTGACATTTGCCATCTTGAAATTTGTCATTTTTGACATTTTTCATGGTGACACTTTTCATTTTTGACATTTAGCATTGTGACATTTGTCATTTGACATCTTTGACATTTGCCATCCTGAAATTTGTCATTTTTAACATTTTTCATGGTGACACTTTTCATTTTTGACATTTAGCATTGTGACATTTGTCATTTGACATCTTTGACATTTGCCATTTTGAAATTTGTCATTTTTGACATTTAGCATTGTGACATTTGTCATTTGACATCTTGGACATTTGCCATCTTGAAATTTGTCATTTTTGACATTTTTCATGGTGACACTTATTATTTTTGACATTAAGCATTGTGACATTTGTCAGTTTTGACATTTGCCATCTTAAAATTTGTCATTTTTGACGTTTCTCATGGTGACACTTTTCATTTTTGACATTTAGCATTGTGACATTTGTCATTTGACATCTTTGACATTTGCCATCTTGAAATTTGTCATTTTTAACATTTTTCATGGTGACACTTTTCATTTTTGACATTTAGCATTGTGACATTTGTCATTTGACATCTTTGACATTTGCCATCTTGAAATTTGTCATTTTTGACATTTTTTATGGTGACACTTTTCATTTTTGACATTTAGCATTGTGACATTTGTCATTTGACATCTTTGACATTTGACATCTTGAAATTTGTCATTTTTGATATTTTTCATGGTGACACTTTTTATCTTTGACATTTAGCATTGTGACATTTGTCATTTGACATCTTTGACATTTGCCATCTTGAAATCTGTCATTTTTGACATTTAGCATTGTGACATTTGGCATTTGACATCTTTGATATTTGCCATCTTGAAATTTGTCATTTTTGACATTTTTCATGGTGACACTTTTTATTTTTGACATTTAGCATTGTGACATTTGTCGTTTGACATCTTTGACATTTGCCATCTTGAAATTTGTCATTTTTGACATTTTTCATAGTGACACATTTCATTTTTGACATTTAGCATTGTGACATTTGTCATATTCGACATCTTTGACATTTGCCATCTTGAAATTTGTCATTTTTGACATTTTTTATGGTGACACTTTTCATTTTTGACATTTAGCATTGTGACATTTGTCATTTGACATCTTTGACATTTGCCATCTTGAAATTTGTTATTTTTGACATTTTTCATTGTGACACTTTTCATTTTTGAAATTTAGCATTGTGACATTTGTCAGTTTTGACATTTGCCATCTTGAAATTTGCCATTTTTGACATTTTTCATGGTGACACTTTTCATTTTTGACATTTAGCATTGTGACATTTGTCATTTGACATCTTGGACATTTGCCATCTTGAAATTTGTCATTTTTGACATTTTTCATGGTGACACTTATCATTTTTGACATTAAGCATTGTGACATTTGTCAGTTTTGACATTTGCCATCTTAAAATTTGTCATTTTTGACATTTCTCATGGTGACACTTTTCATTTTTGACATTTAGCATTGTGACATTTGTCATTTGACATCTTTGACATTTGCCATCTTGAAATTTGTCATTTTTAACATTTTTCATGGTGACACTTTTCATTTTTGACATTTAGCATTGTGACATTTGTCATTTGCCATCTTGAAATTTGTCATTTTTGACATTTTTTATGGTGACACTTTTCATTTTTGACATTTAGCATTGTGACATTTGTCATTTGACATCTTTGACATTTGACATCTTGAAATTTGTCATTTTTGACATTTTTCATGGTGACACTTTTTATCTTTGACATTTAGCATTGTGACATTTGTCATTTGACATCTTTGACATTTGCCATCTTGAAATTTGTCATTTTTGACATTTAGCATTGTGACATTTGGCATTTGACATCTTTGATATTTGCCATCTTGAAATTTGTCATTTTTGACATTTTTCATGGTGACACTTTTTATTTTTGACATTTAGCATTGTGACATTTGTCGTTTGACATCTTTGACATTTGCCATCTTGAAATTTGTCATTTTTGACATTTTTCATGGTGACACATTTCATTTTTGACATTTAGCATTGTGACATTTGTCATATTCGACATCTTTGACATTTGCCATCTTGAAATTTGTCATTTTTGACATTTTTTATGGTGACACTTTTCATTTTTGACATTTAGCATTGTGACATTTGTCATTTGACATCTTTGACATTTGCCATCTTGAAATTTGTTATTTTTGACATTTTTCATTGTGACACTTTTCATTTTTGAAATTTAGCATTGTGACATTTGTCAGTTTTGACATTTGCCATCTTGAAATTTGTCATTTTTGACATTTTTCATGGTGACACTTTTCATTTTTGACATTTAGCATTGTGACATTTGTCATTTGACATCTTTGATATTTGCCATCTTAAAATTTGTCATTTTTGACATTTTTCATGGTGACACTTTTCATTTTTGACATTTAGCATTGTGACATTTGTCATTTGACATCTTTGACATTTGCCATCTTGGAATTTGTTACTTTTGACATTTTTCATGGTGACACTTTTCATTTTTGACATTTAGCATTGTGACATTTGACATCTTTGACATTTGCCATCTTGAAATTTGTCATTTTTGACATTTTTCATGGTGACACTTTTCATTTTTGACATTACGCATTGTGACATTTTTCATTTGACATCTTTGACATTTGCCATCTTGAAATTTGTCATGTTTGACATTTAGCATTGTGACATTTGTCATTTGACATCTTTGACATTTGCCATCTTGAAATTTGTTATTTTTGACATTTTTAATGGTGACACTTTTCATTTTTGACATTTAGCATTGTGACATTTGTCAGTTTTGACATTTGCCAGCTTGAAATTTGTCATTTTTGACATTTCTCATGGTGACACTTTTCATTTTTGACATTTAGCATTGTGACATTTGTCATTTGACATCTTTGACATTTGCCATCTTGAAATTAGTTATTTTTGACATTTTTTATGGTGACACTTTTCATTTTTGACATTTAGCATTGTGACATTTGTCATTTGACATCTTTGACATTTGCCATCTTGAAATTTGTCATTTTTAACATTTTTCATGGTGACACTTTTCATTTTTGACATTTAGCATTGTGACATTTGTCATTTGACATCTTTGACATTTGCCATCTTGAAATTTGTCATTTTTGACATTTTTCATGGTGACACTTTTCATTTTTGACATTTAGCATTGTGACATTTGTCATTTGACATCTTTGACATTTGACATCTTGAAATTTGTCATTTTTGACATTTTTCATGGTGACACTTTTTATCTTTGACATTTAGCATTGTGACATTTGTCATTTGACATCTTTGACATTTGCCATCTTGAAATTTGTCATTTTTGACATTTAGCATTGTGACATTTGGCATTTGACATCTTTGATATTTGCCATCTTGAAATTTGTCATTTTTGACATTTTTCATGGTGACACTTTTCATTTTTGACATTTAGCATTGTGACATTTGTCGTTTGACATCTTTGACATTTGCCATCTTGAAATTTGTCATTTTTGACATTTTTCATGGTGACACATTTCATTTTTGACATTTAGCATTGTGACATTTGTCATATTCGACATCTTTGACATTTGCCATCTTGAAATTTGTCATTTTTGACATTTTTTATGGTGACACTTTTCATTTTTGACATTTAGCATTGTGACATTTGTCATTTGACATCTTTGACATTTGCCATCTTGAAATTTGTCATTATTGACATTTTTCATGGTGACACTTTTCATTTTTGACATTTAGCATTGTGACATTTGACATCTTTGACATTTGCCATCTTGAAATTTGTCATTTTTGACATTTTTCATGGTGACACTTTTCATTTTTGACATTTAGCATTGTGACATTTGTCATTTGACATCTTTGACTTTTACCATCTTGAAATTTGTTATTTTTGACATTTTTCATGGTGACACTTTTCATTTTTGACATTTAGCATTGTAACATTTGTCATTTGACATCTTTGACATTTGCCATCTTGAAATTTGTCATTTTTGACATTTTTTATGGTGACACTTTTCATTTTTGACATTTAGCATTGTGACATTTGTCATTTGACATCTTTGACATTTGCCATCTTGAAATTTGTCATGTTTGACATTTAGCATTGTGACATTTGTCATTTGATATCTTTGACATTTGCCATCTTGAAATTTGTTATTTTTGACATTTTTCATTGTGACACTTTTCATTTTTGACATTTAGCATTGTGACATTTGTCAGTTTTGACATTTGCCATCTTGAAATTTGTCATTTTTGACATTTTTCATGGTGACACTTTTCATTTTTGACATTTAGCATTGTGACATTTGTCATTTGACATCTTGGACATTTGCCATCTTGAAATTTGTCATGTTTGACATTTTTCATGGTGACACTTTTCATTTTTGACATTTAGCATTGTGACATTTGTCATTTGACATCTTTGACATTTGCCATCTTGAAATTTGTCATTTTTGACATTTTTCATGGTGACACTTTTCATTTTTGACATTTAGCATTGTGACATTTGTCATTTGACATCTTTGACATTTGCCATCCTGAAATTTGTCATTTTTAACATTTTTCATGGTGACACTTTTCATTTTTGACATTTAGCATTGTGACATTTGTCATTTGACATCTTTGACATTTGCCATTTTGAAATTTGTCATTTTTGACATTTAGCATTGTGACATTTGTCATTTGACATCTTTGATATTTGCCATCTTGAAATTTGTCATTTTTGACATTTTTCATGGTGACACTTTTCATTTTTGACATTTAGCATTGTGACATTTGTCATTTGACATCTTTGACATTTGCCATCTTGAAATTTGTCATTTTTGACATTTTTCATTGTGACACTTTTCATTTTTGACATTTAGCATTGTGAAATTTGTCATTTGACATCTTTGATATTTGCCATCTTGAAATTTGTCATTTTTGACATTTTTCATGGTGACACTTTTCATTTTTGACATTTAGCATTGTGACATTTGTCCTTTGACATTTGCCATCTTGAAATTTGTTATTTTTGACATTTTTTATGGTGACTCTTTTCATTTTTGACATTTAGCATTGTGACATTTGTCATTTGACATCTTTGACATTTGCCATCTTGAAATTTTTCATTTTTGACATTTTTCATGGTGACACTTTTCATTTTTGACATTTAGCATTGTGACATTTGTCATTTGACATCTTTGACATTTGCCATCTTGAAATTTGTCATTTTTGACATTTAGCATTGTGACATTTGTCATTTGACATCTTGGACATTTGCCATCTTGAAATTTGTCATTTTTGACATTTTTCATGGTGACACTTATCATTTTTGACATTAAGCATTGTGACATTTGTCAGTTTTGACATTTGCCATCTTGAAATTTGTCATTTTTGACATTTCTCATGGTGACACTTTTCATTTTTGACATTTAGCATTGTGACATTTGTCATTTGACATCTTTGACATTTGCCATCTTGAAATTTGTTATTTTTGACATTTTTCATGGTGACACTTTTCATTTTTGACATTTAGCATTGTGACATTTGTCATTTGACATCTTTGATATTTGCCATCTTGAAATTTGTCATTTTTGACATTTTTCATGGTGACACTTTTCATTTTTGACATTTAGCATTGTGACATTTGTCATTTGACATCTTTGATATTTGCTATCTTGAAATTTGTTATTTTTGACATTTTTCATGATGACACTTTTCATTTTTGACATTTAGCATTGTGACATTTGTCATTTGACATCTTTGACATTTGCCATCTTGAAATTTGTCATTTTTGACATTTTTTATGGTGACACTTTTCATTTTTGACATTACGCATTGTGACATTTGTCATTTGACATCTTTGACATTTGCCATCTTGAAATTTGTCATGTTTGACATTTAGCATTGTGACATTTGTCATTTGACATCTTTGACATTTGCCATCTTGAAATTTGTTATTTTTGACATTTTTCATGGTGACACTTTTCATTTTTGACATTTAGCATTGTGACATTTGTCAGTTTTGACATTTGCCATCTTGAAATTTGTCATTTTTGACATTTTTCATGGTGACACTTTTCATTTTTGACATTTAGCATTGTGACATTTGTCATTTGACATCTTTGACATTTGCCATCTTGAAATTAGTTATTTTTGACATTTTTTATGGTGACACTTTTCATTTTTGACATTTAGCCTTGTGACATTTGTCATTTGACATCTTTGACATTTGCCATCTTGAAATTTGTCATTTTTAACATTTTTTATGGTGACACTTTTCATTTTTGACATTTAGCATTGTGACATTTGTCATTTGACATCTTTGACATTTGCCATCTTGAAATTTGTCATTTTTGACATTTTTCATGGTGACACTTTTCATTTTTGACATTTAGCATTGTGACATTTGTCATTTGACATCTTTGACATTTGACATCTTGAAATTTGTCATTTTTGACATTTTTCATGGTGACACTTTTTATCTTTGACATTTAGCATTGTGACATTTGTCATTTGACATCTTTGACATTTGCCATCTTGAAATTTGTCATTTTTGACATTTAGCATTGTGACATTTGGCATTTGACATCTTTGATATTTGCCATCTTGAAATTTGTCATTTTTGACATTTTTCATGGTGACACTTTTCATTTTTGACATTTAGCATTGTGAGATTTGTCATTTGACATCTTTGACATTTGCCATCTTGAAATTTGTCATTTTTGACATTTTTCATGGTGACACCTTTCATTTTTGACATTTAGGATTGTGACATTTGTCATATTCGACATCTTTGACATTTGCCATCTTGAAATTTGTCATTTTTGACATTTTTTATGGTGACACTTTTCATTTTTGACATTTAGCATTGTGACTTTTGTCATTTGACATCTTTGACATTTGCCATCTTGAAATTTGTCATTATTGACATTTTTCATGGTGACACTTTTCATTTTTGACATTTAGCATTGTGACATTTGACATCTTTGACATTTGCCATCTTGAAATTTGTCATTTTTGACATTTTTCATGGTGACACTTTTCATTTTTGACATTTAGCATTGTGACATTTGTCATTTGACATCTTTGACTTTTGCCATCTTAAAATTTGTTATTTTTGACATTTTTCATGGTGACACTTTTCATTTTTGACATTTAGCATTGTGACATTTGTCATTTGACATCTTTGACATTTGCCATCTTGAAATTTGTCATTTTTGACATTTTTTATGGTGACACTTGTCATTTTTGACATTTAGCATTGTGACATTTGTCATTTGACATCTTTGACATTTGCCATCTTGAAATTTGTCATGTTTGACATTTAGCATTGTGACATTTGTCATTTGACATCTTTGACATTTGCCATCTTGAAATTTGTTATTTTTGACATTTTTCATTGTGACACTTTTCATTTTTGACATTTAGCATTGTGACATTTGTCAGTTTTGACATTTGCCATCTTGAAATTTGTCATTTTTGACATTTTTCATGGTGACACTTTTCATTTTTGACATTTAGCATTGTGACATTTGTCATTTGACATTTGCCATCTTGAAATTAGTTATTTTTGACATTTTTTATGGTGACACTTTTCATTTTTGACATTAAGCATTGTGACATTTGTCATTTGACATCTTTGACATTTGCCATCCTGAAATTTGTCATTTTTAACATTTTTTATGGTGACACTTTTCATTTTTGACATTTAGCATTGTGACATTTGTCATTTGACATCTTTGACATTTGCCATCTTGAAATTTGTCATTTTTGATATTTTTCATGGTGACACTTTTCATTTTTGACATTTAGCATTGTGACATTTGTCATTTGACATCTTTGACATTTGCCATCTTGAAATTTGTCATTTTTGACATTTTTCATGGTGACACTTTTTATCTTTGACATTTAGCATTGTGACATTTGTCATTTGACATCTTTGACATTTGCCATCTTGAAATTTGTCATTTTTGACATTTAGCATTGTGACATTTGGCATTTGACATCTTTGATATTTGCCATCTTGAAATTTGTCATTTTTGACATTTTTTATGGTGACACTTTTCATTTTTGACATTTAGCATTGTGACATTTGTCATTTGACATCTTTGACATTTGCCATCTTGAAATTTGTCATTTTTGACATTTTTCATGGTGACACTTTTCATTTTTGACATTTAGCATTGTGACATTTGTCATATTCGACATCTTTGACATTTGCCATCTTGAACTTTGTCATTTTTGACATTTTTCATGGTCACACTTTTCATTTTTGAAATTTAGCATTGTGACATTTGTCATTTGACATCTTTGACATTTGCCATCTTGAAATTTGTCATTATTAACATTTTTCATGGGGACACTTTTCATTTTTGACATTTAGCATTGTGACATTTGACATCTTTGACATTTGCCATCTTGAAATTTGTCATTTTTGACATTTTTCATGGTGACACTTTTCATTTTTGACATTTAGCATTGTGACATTTGTCATTTGACATCTTTGACTTTTGCCATCTTGAAATTTTTCATTTTTGACATTTTTTACGGTGACACTTTTCATTTTTGACATTTAGCATTGTGACATTTGTCATTGGACATCTTAGACATTTGCCATCTTGAAATTTGTCATTTTTGACACTTTTCATTTTTGACATTTAGCATTGTGACATTTGTCATTTGACATCTTTGACATTTGCCATCTTGAAATTTGTCATTTTTGACATTTTTCATGGTGACACTTTTCATTTTTGACATTTAGCATTGTGACATTTGTCATTTGACATCTTGGACATTTGCCATCTTGAAATTTGTCATTTTTGACATTTTCCATGGTGACACTTTTTATTTTTGACATTAAGCATTGTGACATTTGTCATTTGACATCTTTGACATTTGCCATCTTGAAATTTGTCATTTTTGACATTTTTTATGGTGACACTTTTCATTTTTGACATTTAGCATTGTGACATTTGCCATTTGACATCTTTGACATTTGCCATCTTGAAATTTGTCATTTTTGACATTTTTCATGGTGACACTTTTCATTTTTGACATTTAGCATTGTGACATTTGTCATTTGACATCTTTGACATTTGCCATCTTGAAATTTGTCATTTTTGACATTTTTCATGGTGACACTTTTTATTTTTGACATTTAGCATTGTGACATTTGTCATTTGACATCTTTGACATTTGCCATCTTGAAATTTGTTATTTTTGACATTTTTTATGGTGACACTTTTCATTTTTGACATTTAGCATTGTGACATTTGTCATTTGACATCTTTGACATTTGCCATCTTGAAATTTGTCATTTTTGACATTTTTCATGGTGACACTTTTCATTTTTGACATTTAGCATTGTGACATTTGTCATTTGACATCTTGGACATTTGCCATCTTGAAATTTGTCATTTTTGACATTTTCCATGGTGACACTTTTTATTTTTGACATTAAGCATTGTGACATTTGTCATTTGACATCTTTGACATTTGCCATCTTGAAATTTGTCATTTTTGACATTTTTTATGGTGACACTTTTCATTTTTGACATTTAGCATTGTGACATTTGCCATTTGACATCTTTGACATTTGCCATCTTGAAATTTGTCATTTTTGACATTTTTCATGGTGACACTTTTCATTTTTGACATTTAGCATTGTGACATTTGTCATTTGACATCTTTGACATTTGCCATCTTGAAATTTGTCATTTTTGACATTTTTCATGGTGACACTTTTTATTTTTGACATTTAGCATTGTGACATTTGTCATTTGACATCTTTGACATTTGCCATCTTGAAATTTGTTATTTTTGACATTTTTTATGGTGACACTTTTCATTTTTGACATTTAGCATTGTGACATTTGTCATTTGACATCTTTGACATTTGCCATCTTGAAATTTGTCATTTTTGACATTTTTCATGGTGACACTTTTCATTTTTGACATTTAGCATTGTGACATTTGTCAATTTAAATAGAAATTTATTTATTTGAAATAGGAAACCCTAATATAACAAATATTAATTTAAAAATTACAATAAATGATAATTATAATAGAATTTAAAATAAACAGTACCTAATAATTTAAAAGATAAAAGAAAATTAACCTTAACATATAAAATACATAAAATTACAACATATAAAATAAAAAATAAACGTTACATCTGCTGTTCATAAATGAATTTAACAAGACAGGTTTTAAAGCTATTTACAGAGTTACTATTTTTAATATTATCAGGAAGTTGATTAAAACTATGAAAACCTCTAAAAAAGAGAGAGTTTCTAGTACCAGCTCTATTGGTTCTACAGAGATATAAAAGATTGTTGTTTCTAGTTGGGTACTCATGGATATCACGATGATGAACAATGTAATTACTAAAGTAGGGTGGTGCAAGATTATTTAGAATTTTGTATACCAACACCATCGTGCGCAGAAAGATCCGCTGCTTAACATTTAACCACTACAGTGAGGTTAACATTAAAACGATAGGTGTGTAACGATTAGTTTTTAAAATAGTTCTCATACCTCTGTTTTGGAGCTTTTGTAATTGGCTGGTTTTATTATCATTAAACAGAAATAAGATTGATGCACAGTAGTCAAAATGAGGATGTATTATCGTGTTATAAACAGTTAACTTAGTTTCAGTTGACAGGTGTTGAGAAATTCTACTAAAAAAGAATAACTTTTTAGAAATTTTATTATAAATATAATTAAAATGAGAGTCAAAGGATAAAATATTATCAATGTAAAAACCAAGATATTTAAAATTTGAAACTATTTCAATATTTTCATTGCTCACCATTAGAGTTATATCATTTAATTTAATTTTGCTATATTTGTATTTACTTGTACAGATCATAGCTTTGGTTTTGGCAACATTGAGTTTTAGTTTATTATTTTGTAAATATAAACTAATTCTACTTAGTATTAAATTAGTATTCCTAACTGCTGTTTGCAAATCCGTATCTGAGCATATTATAAGCATATCATCTGCAAACAAATTTATAAACTCTATATCTACATATAATTGTATATCATTAAGATATAGAATAAACAAGAGAGGCCCTAGAACACTCCCTTGAGGAACTCCTGAATCAACAGAGATCTTTGAGGAACATGAGCCATTAAACCTTACTTGCTGCTTCCGATTATTTAAATAGCTACAAAACCAATCAAATACTTTACCATTAACACCATATTGCACCAACTTATTGAGCAGGAGACTTCTATCAATTGTTTCAAAGGCTCTTTTAAGGTCCAAAAATATACATACAGAATACTTGTTATTTTCAATTTCATTTTTAATTTTACAAAGAGTTAATTGCAATGCTGTTTCACAAGAAAGTTTTCTTCTAAAACCAGATTGGTGAGCAATTAGTATATCATGAGACTCAATATGTTCAATGAGTTGCTCATAGACTGCCATTTCAATAAGCTTCTCAACAGGTGGTAATGTATTTATAGGCCTAAAATCAGAGGCCTTATTGGAATTAGTGACTTTTTGAATTGGCACAATGGTGCTAAGTTTTAACGCTTCAGGAAAAGTGCCCTTTTGCAAAGAAGTGTTAACTACATTTAAAATTACATGACCAGCTGTTTGAAAAATTTCTTTTAGCATTTTAGGATTTAAAACTTCATTAAGAGAGAATTTATTATCAAAGGAACTAATAATTTGACGAAGATCAATTAAAGATAAAGGTTTAAAATGTATTAAAGGTGGAAACAAATTACAATTAGTACTATATTGAGAATTGTCAGCATTAATATCCCCAATTATATCTTTGACACTTTCAAAAAAATAATTATTAAAACTCTCTGCTGCTTCAGCAGCATCCTGACTGAGAAAATTTTCATCAGGACCATTAAAAATTATATTAAGAGGTGAATTGTATAAATTTAAATTGACTAATTTTTTTAACGTTCGCCACATTTCCTTTGGATTGCTTTTATATCTATCAATTTTATCTCTGTAATAGCTTTTTTTTTTTATTTTTAACATATTGACCACTTCATTTCTATATTTTTTAAAAGTATTCCATTTAGATATCTTACTACCATCGCTACATATTTTAAAAGATTTATAAGCCTGATCTCTACACCTCATCCTAGAATAAATTTCATTATCAATCCAAGGTAGAGTAGGTTTGTATGTATAAGTTTCAATTGGTGCTATACTATTAATAATAGTTGTACAATTATATAAAAATTCATGATATATATTATTAATATTGGTTAAATTAAGGGACCAGTTGCACATAAGTAGGTTTAATTTGATTGCATCTAAATTTCTTGGATTTAAATTTCTGAATTTTCTTAAACATTCTATTTGTTGAGTAGTACCGTTACTAAAGTTAATCGAAAGAATAGAATGGTCTGTTAATTTAGGAGAGTTATGAACAGCAGCTGTAACATTATTTTGATTAGTTATTACAAAATCCACTAATGTCTCGCTAGTATCAGTAATACGGGTAGGCTCTGTTATAAGCTGCTCAAGTCCAGAAGTTAATAAAATATTTTTTATCCTTTTAGCATAAAAACTATTGCCCAAAAGATCTAAATTAAAATCACCTACTAAAACACAGTTATGATTGGGTATAAACACATTATCACAATATTCTTCAAAATCTGAAAGAAAGGTGGCATGGGAGCTGGACGGTGAATGATATAAGCATCCAATGAACCAATATGTAGAAGCGACATCAACTTTGATTATTTTACACCAATAATTTCCATCTAAAATATAGGTTTTAAACACAGAATACTTGTAACTTTTAAGTACAAATAACAAAACACCTCCTATAGAGCGGGATTTGGAATTGCACCTTATGCAATTATAATTATCTATAGAAATTTCAATGTCTTCGATGTCATCAGTTACTCTTGTTTCACTCAGTAATATGAATTTAGGATTGTAGCACAAAATATTAGCTCGTATATTATCTTTATTTTTTAGAAAACTCTGTGAATTTAGATATATAATGTCAGCATTAAGCACTATATTAGGGTTTATACGTTTTTTGTAGTATTCACTTTCGATTTTTCCACCAGAGTGGGCTTATTATTAATATATTTAATTGTTTTTGAATTATCTCCATTATTAATTAATGTTTGCAATTCCTGTTTAACTTTAGCATAATAGTCCCATTGAGATTGAGTTTGATCAGCAAAAATAACAATGCCAGGAATGTTGATTGTTTTTTTATTGCATCTTCGCGTGATTTTAAATTTACTTTAATAGGTCTATTCTTATTAGGCTGAAACTTTCCAAGTCTAAAAACTTTAACATCATCTGTACTTACATTAATACTGTTAACTATATTTATGACAGTTTCTAAGTCTTCCTTATTCCTGTCAGTCTGAGATTTCTTTTTAGACTCATTAACATGTAAGACTATAATATTTTTTTGGCGATTTTGTCTGTCCATCATTTCTGATATCCACTCTTCCTTTTCATTCACAAATGTTGATGTTATATTAGTAGTATTGGTCAATGCTTCAGAAGGAGCCTTAGTATTTTTAATGTCTTGAAGTTCAGCATCTAACTTGTCAATTTTAACTATAAGCTGAGGAATTAATTTAATTCCTTTTTCACAATCTTCACAATAAAATTTCAACAATCTTTTTCCTTTTAGATCCATTACTTTTAACTCACTGGCATTTAAGCCAGAACAATCACGGTGAGTGAATCTATGGCAGCTATCGCATGAAAGTGTTGGTACATCTGATTTGGTCTTACAAACCAAACATTCCATTTTATAATTATAATAATAATAATAATAATTTATAATAAGAATTAAACTATTATATTTAAGCTAGAAATGAAATCTAACGTAATTACTTTGACATCTTTGACATTTGCCATCTTGAAATTTGTCATTTTTGACATTTTTCATGGTGACACTTTTCATTTTTGACATTTAGCATTGTGACATTTGTCATTTGACATCTTTGACATTTGCCATCTTGAAATTTGTTATTTTTGACATTTTTCATGGTGACACTTTCCATTTTTGACATTTAGCATTGTGACATTTGTCACTTGACATCTTTGACATTTGCCATCTTGAAATTTGTCATTTTTGACATTTTTTATGGTGACACTTTTCATTTTTGACATTTCGCATTGTGACATTTGTCATTTGACATCTTTGACATTTGCCATCTTGAAATTTGTCATTTTTGACATTTAGCATTGTGACATTTGTCATTTGACATCTTTGACATTTGCCATCTTGAAATTTGTCATTTTTGACATTTTTCATGGTGACACTTTTCATTTTTGACATTTAGCATTGTGACATTTGTCATTTGACATCTTTGACATTTGCCATCTTAAAATTTGTCATTTTTGACATTTTTCATGGTGACACTTTTCATTTTTGACATTTAGCATTGTGACATTTGTCATATTCGACATCTTTGACATCTTTGACATTTGCCATCTTGAAATTTGTCATTTTTGACATTTTACATGGTGACACTTTTCATTTTTGACATTTACCATTGTGACATTTGTCATTTGACATCTTTGACATTTGCCATCTTAAAATTTGTCATTATTGACATTTTTCATGGGGACACTTTTTATTTTTGACATTTAGCATTGTGACATTTGTCATTTGACATCTTTGACATTTGCCATCTTGAAATTTGTCATTTTTGACATTTTTCATGGTGACACTTTTCATTTTTGACATTTAGCATTGTGACATTTGTCATTTGACATCTTTGACTTTTGCCATCTCGAAATTTTTCATTTTTGACATTTTTCACGGTGACACTTTTCATTTTTGACATTTAGCATTGTGACATTTGTCATTTGACATCTTAGACATTTGCCATCTTGAAATTTGTCATTTTTGACACTTTTCATTTTTGACATTTAGCATTGTGACATTTGTCATTTGACATCTTTGACATTTGCCATCTTGAAATTTGTCATTTTTGACATTTTTCATAGTGACACTTTTCATTTTTGACATTTAGCCTTGTGACATTTGTCATTTGACATCTTGGACATTTGCCATCTTGAAACTTGTCATTTTTGACATTTTTCATGGTGACACTTTTTATTTTTGACATTTAGCATTGTGACATTTGTCATTTGACATCTTTGACATTTGCCATCTTGAAATTTGTCATTTTTGACATTTTTCATGGTGACACTTTTCATTTTTGACATTTAGCATTGTGACATTTGTCATTTGACATCTTTGACATTTGCCATCTTGAAATTTGTCATTTTGGACATTTAGCATTGTGACATTTGTCATTTGACATCTTTGACATTTGCCATCTTGAAATTTGTTATTTTTGATATTTTTCATGGTGACACTTTTCATTTTTGACATTTAGCATTGTGACATTTGTCAGTTTTGACATTTGCCATCTTGAAATTTGTCATTTTTGACATTTAGCATTGTGACATTTGTCATTTGACATCTTTGACATTT
This sequence comes from Altica lythri, assembly GCA_964028335.1. Taxonomy (NCBI): domain Eukaryota; kingdom Metazoa; phylum Arthropoda; class Insecta; order Coleoptera; family Chrysomelidae; genus Altica; species Altica lythri. The sequence goes on from OZ034800.1 coordinate 31,005,626, forward strand.
GTCATCTTGAAATTTGTCATTTTTGACATTTTTCATGGTGACACTTTTTATTTTTGACATTTAGCCTTGTGACATTTGTCATTTGACATCTTTGACATTTGCCATCTTGAAATTTGTCATTTTTGACATTTAGCATTGTGACATTTGTCATTTGACATCTTTGACTTTTGCCATCTTGAAATTTTTCATTTTTGACATTTTTTACGGTGACACTTTTCATTTTTGACATTTAGCATTGTGACATTTGTCATTGGACATCTTAGACATTTGCCATCTTGAAATTTGTCATTTTTGACACTTTTCATTTTTGACATTTAGCATTGTGACATTTGTCATTTGAAATCTTTGACATTTGCCATCTTGAAATTTGTCATTTTTGACATTTTTCATGGTGACACTTTTCATTTTTGACATTTAGCATTGTGACATTTGTCATTTGACATCTTGGACATTTGCCATCTTGAAATTTGTCATTTTTGACATTTTCCATGGTGACACTTTTTATTTTTGACATTAAGCATTGTGACATTTGTCATTTGACATCTTTGACATTTGCCATCTTGAAATTTGTCATTTTTGACATTTTTTATGGTGACACTTTTCATTTTTGACATTTAGCATTGTGACATTTGCCATTTGACATCTTTGACATTTGCCATCTTGAAATTTGTCATTTTTGACATTTTTCATGGTGACACTTTTCATTTTTGACATTTAGCATTGTGACATTTGTCATTTGACATCTTTGACATTTGCCATCTTGAAATTTGTCATTTTTGACATTTTTCATGGTGACACTTTTTATTTTTGACATTTAGCATTGTGACATTTGTCATTTGACATCTTTGACATTTGCCATCTTGAAATTTGTTATTTTTGACATTTTTTATGGTGACACTTTTCATTTTTGACATTTAGCATTGTGACATTTGTCATTTGACATCTTTGACATTTGCCATCTTGAAATTTGTCATTTTTGACATTTTTCATGGTGACACTTTTCATTTTTGACATTTAGCATTGTGACATTTGTCAATTTAAATAGAAATTTATTTATTTGAAATAGGAAACCCTAATATAACAAATATTAATTTAAAAATTACAATAAATGATAATTATAATAGAATTTAAAATAAACAGTACCTAATAATTTAAAAGATAAAAGAAAATTAACCTTAACATATAAAATACATAAAATTACAACATATAAAATAAAAAATAAACGTTACATCTGCTGTTCATAAATGAATTTAACAAGACAGGTTTTAAAGCTATTTACAGAGTTACTATTTTTAATATTATCAGGAAGTTGATTAAAACTATGAAAACCTCTAAAAAAGAGAGAGTTTCTAGTACCAGCTCTATTGGTTCTACAGAGATATAAAAGATTGTTGTTTCTAGTTGGGTACTCATGGATATCACGATGATGAACAATGTAATTACTAAAGTAGGGTGGTGCAAGATTATTTAGAATTTTGTATACCAACACCATCGTGCGCAGAAAGATCCGCTGCTTAACATTTAACCACTACAGTGAGGTTAACATTAAAACGATAGGTGTGTAACGATTAGTTTTTAAAATAGTTCTCATACCTCTGTTTTGGAGCTTTTGTAATTGGCTGGTTTTATTATCATTAAACAGAAATAAGATTGATGCACAGTAGTCAAAATGAGGATGTATTATCGTGTTATAAACAGTTAACTTAGTTTCAGTTGACAGGTGTTGAGAAATTCTACTAAAAAAGAATAACTTTTTAGAAATTTTATTATAAATATAATTAAAATGAGAGTCAAAGGATAAAATATTATCAATGTAAAAACCAAGATATTTAAAATTTGAAACTATTTCAATATTTTCATTGCTCACCATTAGAGTTATATCATTTAATTTAATTTTGCTATATTTGTATTTACTTGTACAGATCATAGCTTTGGTTTTGGCAACATTGAGTTTTAGTTTATTATTTTGTAAATATAAACTAATTCTACTTAGTATTAAATTAGTATTCCTAACTGCTGTTTGCAAATCCGTATCTGAGCATATTATAAGCATATCATCTGCAAACAAATTTATAAACTCTATATCTACATATAATTGTATATCATTAAGATATAGAATAAACAAGAGAGGCCCTAGAACACTCCCTTGAGGAACTCCTGAATCAACAGAGATCTTTGAGGAACATGAGCCATTAAACCTTACTTGCTGCTTCCGATTATTTAAATAGCTACAAAACCAATCAAATACTTTACCATTAACACCATATTGCACCAACTTATTGAGCAGGAGACTTCTATCAATTGTTTCAAAGGCTCTTTTAAGGTCCAAAAATATACATACAGAATACTTGTTATTTTCAATTTCATTTTTAATTTTACAAAGAGTTAATTGCAATGCTGTTTCACAAGAAAGTTTTCTTCCAAAACCAGATTGGTGAGCAATTAGTATATCATGAGACTCAATATGTTCAATGAGTTGCTCATAGACTGCCATTTCAATAAGCTTCTCAACAGGTGGTAATGTATTTATAGGCCTAAAATCAGAGGCCTTATTGGAATTAGTGACTTTTTGAATTGGCACAATGGTGCTAAGTTTTAACGCTTCAGGAAAAGTGCCCTTTTGCAAAGAAGTGTTAACTACATTTAAAATTACATGACCAGCTGTTTGAAAAATTTCTTTTAGCATTTTAGGATTTAAAACTTCATTAAGAGAGAATTTATTATCAAAGGAACTAATAATTTGACGAAGATCAATTAAAGATAAAGGTTTAAAATGTATTAAAGGTGGAAACAAATTACAATTAGTACTATATTGAGAATTGTCAGCATTAATATCCCCAATTATATCTTTGACACTTTCAAAAAAATAATTATTAAAACTCTCTGCTGCTTCAGCAGCATCCTGACTGAGAAAATTTTCATCAGGACCATTAAAAATTATATTAAGAGGTGAATTGTATAAATTTAAATTGACTAATTTTTTTAACGTCCGCCACATTTCCTTTGGATTGCTTTTATATCTATCAATTTTATCTCTGTAATAGCTTTTTTTTTTATTTTTAACATATTGACCACTTCATTTCTATATTTTTTAAAAGTATTCCATTTAGATATCTTACTACCATCGCTACATATTTTAAAAGATTTATAAGCCTGATCTCTACACCTCATCCTAGAATAAATTTCATTATCAATCCAAGGTAGAGTAGGTTTGTATGTATAAGTTTCAATTGGTGCTATACTATTAATAATAGTTGCACAATTATATAAAAATTCATGATATATATTATTAATATTGGTTAAATTAAGGGACCAGTTGCACATAAGTAGGTTTAATTTGATTGCATCTAAATTTCTTGGATTTAAATTTCTGAATTTTCTTAAACATTCTATTTGTTGAGTAGTACCGTTACTAAAGTTAATCGAAAGAATAGAATGGTCTGTTAATTTAGGAGAGTTATGAACAGCAGCTGTAACATTATTTTGATTAGTTATTACAAAATCCACTAATGTCTCGCTAGTATCAGTAATACGGGTAGGCTCTGTTATAAGCTGCTCAAGTCCAGAAGTTAATAAAATATTTTTTATCCTTTTAGCATAAAAACTATTGCCCAAAAGATCTAAATTAAAATCACCTACTAAAACACAGTTATGATTGGGTATAAACACATTATCACAATATTCTTCAAAATCTGAAAGAAAGGTGGCATGGGAGCTGGACGGTGAATGATATAAGCATCCAATGAACCAATATGTAGAAGCGACATCAACTTTGATTATTTTACACCAATAATTTCCATCTAAAATATAGGTTTTAAACACAGAATACTTGTAACTTTTAAGTACAAATAACAAAACACCTCCTATAGAGCGGGATTTGGAATTGCACCTTATGCAATTATAATTATCTATAGAAATTTCAATGTCTTCGATGTCATCAGTTACTCTTGTTTCACTCAGTAATATGAATTTAGGATTGTAGCACAAAATATTAGCTCGTATATTATCTTTATTTTTTAGAAAACTCTGTGAATTTAGATATATAATGTCAGCATTAAGCACTATATTAGGGTTTATACGTTTTTTGTAGTATTCACTTTCGATTTTTCCACCAGAGTGGGCTTATTATTAATATATTTAATTGTTTTTGAATTATCTCCATTATTAATTAATGTTTGCAATTCCTGTTTAACTTTAGCATAATAGTCCCATTGAGATTGAGTTTGATCAGCAAAAATAACAATGCCAGGAATGTTGATTGTTTTTTTATTGCATCTTCGCGTGATTTTAAATTTACTTTAATAGGTCTATTCTTATTAGGCTGAAACTTTCCAAGTCTAAAAACTTTAACATCATCTGTACTTACATTAATACTGTTAACTATATTTATGACAGTTTCTAAGTCTTCCTTATTCCTGTCAGTCTGAGATTTCTTTTTAGACTCATTAACATGTAAGACTATAATATTTTTTTGGCGATTTTGTCTGTCCATCATTTCTGATATCCACTCTTCCTTTTCATTCACAAATGTTGATGTTATATTAGTAGTATTGGTCAATGCTTCAGAAGGAGCCTTAGTATTTTTAATGTCTTGAAGTTCAGCATCTAACTTGTCAATTTTAACTATAAGCTGAGGAATTAATTTAATTCCTTTTTCACAATCTTCACAATAAAATTTCAACAATCTTTTTCCTTTTAGATCCATTACTTTTAACTCACTGGCATTTAAGCCAGAACAATCACGGTGAGTGAATCTATGGCAGCTATCGCATGAAAGTGTTGGTACATCTGATTTGGTCTTACAAACCAAACATTCCATTTTATAATTATAATAATAATAATAATAATTTATAATAAGAATTAAACTATTATATTTAAGCTAGAAATGAAATCTAACGTAATTACTTTGACATCTTTGACATTTGCCATCTTGAAATTTGTCATTTTTGACATTTTTCATGGTGACACTTTTCATTTTTGACATTTAGCATTGTGACATTTGTCATTTGACATCTTTGACATTTGCCATCTTGAAATTTGTTATTTTTGACATTTTTCATGGTGACACTTTCCATTTTTGACATTTAGCATTGTGACATTTGTCATTTGACATCTTTGACATTTACCATCTTGAAATTTGTCATTTTTGACATTTTTTATGGTGACACTTTTCATTTTTGACATTTCGCATTGTGACATTTGTCATTTGACATCTTTGACATTTGCCATCTTGAAATTTGTCATTTTTGACATTTAGCATTGTGACATTTGTCATTTGACATCTTTGACATTTGCCATCTTGAAATTTGTCATTTTTGACATTTTTCATGGTGACACTTTTCATTTTTGACATTTAGCATTGTGACATTTGTCATTTGACATCTTTGACATTTGCCATCTTAAAATTTGTCATTTTTGACATTTTTCATGGTGACACTTTTCATTTTTGACATTTAGCATTGTGACATTTGTCATATTCGACATCTTTGACATCTTTGACATTTGCCATCTTGAAATTTGTCATTTTTGACATTTTACATGGTGACACTTTTCATTTTTGACATTTAGCATTGTGACATTTGTCATTTGACATCTTTGACATTTGCCATCTTAAAATTTGTCATTATTGACATTTTTCATGGGGACACTTTTTATTTTTGACATTTAGCATTGTGACATTTGTCATTTGACATCTTTGACATTTGCCATCTTGAAATTTGTCATTTTTGACATTTTTCATGGTGACACTTTTCATTTTTGACATTTAGCATTGTGACATTTGTCATTTGACATCTTTGACTTTTGCCATCTCGAAATTTTTCATTTTTGACATTTTTCACGGTGACACTTTTCATTTTTGACATTTAGCATTGTGACATTTGTCATTTGACATCTTAGACATTTGCCATCTTGAAATTTGTCATTTTTGACACTTTTCATTTTTGACATTTAGCATTGTGACATTTGTCATTTGACATCTTTGACATTTGCCATCTTGAAATTTGTCATTTTTGACATTTTTCATAGTGACACTTTTCATTTTTGACATTTAGCATTGTGACATTTGTCATTTGACATCTTGGACATTTGCCATCTTGAAATTTGTCATTTTTGACATTTTTCATGGTGACACTTTTTATTTTTGACATTTAGCATTGTGACATTTGTCATTTGACATCTTTGACATTTGCCATCTTGAAATTTGTCATTTTTGACATTTTTCATGGTGACACTTTTCATTTTTGACATTTAGCATTGTGACATTTGTCATTTGACATCTTTGACATTTGCCATCTTGAAATTTGTCATTTTTGACATTTAGCATTGTGACATTTGTCATTTGACATCTTTGACATTTGCCATCTTGAAATTTGTTATTTTTGATATTTTTCATGGTGACACTTTTCATTTTTGACATTTAGCATTGTGACATTTGTCAGTTTTGACATTTGCCATCTTGAAATTTGTCATTTTTGACATTTAGCATTGTGACATTTGTCATTTGACATCTTTGACATTTGTCATCTTGAAATTTGTCATTTTTGACATTTTTCATGGTGACACTTTTTATTTTTGACATTTAGCCTTGTGACATTTGTCATTTGACATCTTTGACATTTGCCATCTTGAAATTTGTCATTTTTGACATTTAGCATTGTGATATTTGTCATTTGACATCTTTGACATTTGCCATCTTGAAATTTGTCATTTTTGACATTTTTCATGGTGACACTTTTCATTTTTGACATTTAGCATTGTGACATTTGTCATTTGACATCTTTGACATTTGCCATCTTGAAATTTGTTATTTTTGACATTTTTCATGGTGACACTTTTCATTTTTGACATTTAGCATTGTGACATTTCTCATTTGACATCTTTGACATTTGCCATCTTGAAATTTGTCATTTTTGTCATTTTTCATGGTGACACTTTTCTTTTTTGACATTTAGCATTGTGACATTTGTCATTTGACATCTTTGACATTTGCCATCTTGAAATTTGTCATTTTTGACATTTTTCATGGTGACACTTTTTATTTTTGACATTTAGCATTGTGACATTTGTCATTGGACATCTTTGACATTTGCCATCTTGAAATTTGTCATTTTTGACATTTTTCATAGTGACACTTTTCATTTTTGACATTTAGCATTGTGACATTTGTCATTTGACATCTTGGACATTTGCCATCTTGAAATTTGTCATTTTTGACATTTTTCATGGTGACACTTTTCATTTTTGACATTTAGCATTGTGACATTTGTCATTTGACATCTTTGACATTTGCCATCTTGAAATTTGTCATTTTTGACATTTAGCATTGTGACATTTGTCATTTGACATCTTTGACATTTGCCATCTTGAAATTTGTTATTTTTGATATTTTTCATGGTGACACTTTTCATTTTTGACATTTAGCATTGTGACATTTGTCAGTTTTGACATTTGCCATCTTGAAATTTGTCATTTTTGACATTTAGCATTGTGACATTTGTCATTTGACATCTTTGACATTTGTCATCTTGAAATTTGTCATTTTTGACATTTTTCATGGTGACACTTTTTATTTTTGACATTTAGCCTTGTGACATTTGTCATTTAACATCTTTGACATTTGCCATCTTGAAATTTGTCATTTTTGACATTTAGCATTGTGATATTTGTCATTTGACATCTTTGACATTTGCCATCTTGAAATTTGTCATTTTTGACATTTTTCATGGTGACACTTTTCATTTTTGACATTTAGCATTGTGACATTTGTCATTTGACATCTTTGACATTTGCCATCTTGAAATTTGTTATTTTTGACATTTTTCATGGTGACACTTTTCATTTTTGACATTTAGCATTGTGACATTTCTCATTTGACATCTTTGACATTTGCCATCTTGAAATTTGTCATTTTTGTCATTTTTCATGGTGACACTTTTCCTTTTTGACATTTAGCATTGTGACATTTGTCATTTGACATCTTTGACATTTGCCATCTTGAAATTTGTCATTTTTGACATTTTTCATGGTGACACTTTTTATTTTTGACATTTAGCATTGTGACATTTGTCATTGGACATCTTTGACATTTGCCATCTTGAAATTTGTCATTTTTGACATTTAGCATTGTGACATTTGGCATTTGACATCTTTGATATTTGCCATCTTGAAATTTGTCATTTTTGACATTTTTCATGGTGACACTTTTCATTTTTGACATTAAGCATTGTGACATTTGTCATTTGACATCTTTGACATTTGCCATCTTGAAATTTGTCATTTTTGACATTTTTCATGGTGACACTTTTCATTTTTGACATTTAGCATTGTGACATTTGTCATATTCGACATCTTTGACATTTGCCATCTTGAAATTTGTCATTTTTGACATTTTTCATGGTGACACTTTTCATTTTTGACATTTAGCATTGTGACATTTGTCATTTGACATCTTTGACATTTGCCATCTTGAAATTTGTCATTTTTGACATTTTTCATTGTGACACTTTTCATTTTTGACATTTGTCATATTCGACATCTTTGACATTTGCCATCTTGAAATTTGTCATTTTTGACATTTTTCATGGTGACACTTTTCATTTTTGACATTTAGCATTGTGACATTTGTCATTTGACATCTTTGACATTTGCCATCTTGAAATTTGTCATTTTTGACATTTAGCATTGTGACATTTGTCATTTGACATCTTTGACATTTGCCATCTTGAAATTTGTTATTTTTGATATTTTTCATGGTGACACTTTTCATTTTTGACATTTAGCATTGTGACATTTGTCAGTTTTGACATTTGCCATCTTGAAATTTGTCATTTTTGACATTTAGCATTGTGACATTTGTCATTTGACATCTTTGACATTTGTCATCTTGAAATTTGTTATTTTTGACATTTTTCATGCTGACACTTTTTATTTTTGACATTTAGCCTTGTGACATTTGTCATTTGACATCTTTGACATTTGCCATCTTGAAATTTGTCATTTTTGACATTTAGCATTGTGATATTTGTCATTTGACATCTTTGACATTTGCCATCTTAAAATTTGTCATTTTTGACATTTTTCATCGTGACACTTTTCATTTTTGACATTTAGCATTGTGACATTTGTCATTTGACATCTTTGACATTTGCCATCTTGAAATTTGTTATTTTTGACATTTTTCATGGTGACACTTTTCATTTTTGACATTTAGCATTGTGACATTTCTCATTTGACATCTTTGACATTTGCCATCTTGAAATTGGTCATTTTTGACATTTTTCATGGTGACACTTTTCCTTTTTGACATTTAGCATTGTGACATTTGTCATTTGACATCTTTGACATTTGCCATCTTGAAATTTGTCATTTTTGACATTTTTCATGGTGACACTTTTTATTTTTGACATTTAGCATTGTGACATTTGTCATTTGACATCTTTGACATTTGCCATCTTGAAATTTGTCATTTTTGACATTTAGCATTGTGACATTTGGCATTTGACATCTTTGATATTTGCCATCTTGAAATTTGTCATTTTTGACATTTTTCATGGTGACACTTTTCATTTTTGACATTTAGCATTGTGACATTTATCATTTGACATCTTTGACATTTGCCATCTTGAAATTTGTCATTTTTGACATTTTTCATGGTGACACTTTTTATTTTTGACATTTAGCATTGTGACATTTGTCATATTCGACATCTTTGACATTTGCCATCTTGAAATTTGTCATTTTTGACATTTTTCATGGTGACACTTTTCATTTTTGACATTTAGCATTGTGAAATTTGTCATTTGACATCTTTGACATTTGCCATCTTGAAATTTGTCATTATTGACATTTTTCATGGGGACACTTTTCATTTTTGACATTTAGCATTGTGACATTTGTCATTTGACATCTTTGACATTTGCCATCTTGAAATTTGTCATTTTTGACATTTTTCATGGTGACACTTTTTATTTTTGACATTTAGCATTGTGACATTTGTCATTTGACATCTTTGACTTTTGCCATCTTGAAATTTTTCATTTTTGACATTTTTCACGGTGACTCTTTTCTTTTTTGTCATTTAGCATTGTGACATTTGTCATTTGACATCTTAGACATTTGCCATCTTGAAATTTGTTATTTTTGACACTTTTCATTTTTGACATTTAGCATTGTGACATTTGTCATTTGACATCTTTGACATTTGCCATCTTGAAATTTGTCATTTTTGACATTTTTCATGGTGACACTTTTCATTTTTGACATTTAGCATTGTGACATTTGTCATTTGACATCTTGGACATTTGCCATCTTGAAATTTGTGATTTTTGACATTTTTCATTTTTGACATTTAGCATTGTGACATTTGTCATTTGACATCTTTGACATTTGCCATCTTGAAATTTGTCATTTTTGACATTTTTCATGGTGACACTTTTCATTTTTGACATTTAGCATTGTGACATTTGTCATTTGACATCTTTGACATTTTCCATCTTGAAATTTGTCATTTTTGACATTTTTCATGGTGACACTTTTCATTTTTGACATTTAGCATTGTGACATTTGTCATTTGACATCTTTGACATTTGCCATCTTGAAATTTGTCATTTTTCACATTTTTCATGGTGACACTTTTCATTTTTGACATTTAGCATTGTGACATTTGTCATTTGACATCTTTGACATTTGTTATCTTGAAATTTGTCATTTTTGACATTTTTCGTGGTGACACTTTTCATTTTTGACATTTAGCATTGTGACATTTATCATTTGACATTTTTGACATTTGCCATTTTGAAATTTGTCATTTTTGACATTTTTCATGGTGACACTTTTCATTTTTGACATTTAGCATTGTGACATTTGTCAGTTTTGACATTTGCCATCTTGAAATTTGTCATTTTTGACATTTTTCATAATGACACTTTTCATTTTTGACATTTAGCATTGTGACATTTGTCATTTGACATCTTAGACATTTGCCATCTTGAAATTTGTCATTTTTGACATTTTTCGTGGTGACACTTTTCATTTTTGACATTTAGCATTGTGACATTTGTCATTTGACATCTTTGACATTTGCCATCTTGAAATTTGTCATTTTTGACATTTTTCATGGTGACACTTTTCATTTTTGACATTTAGCATTGTGACATTTGCCAGTTTTGACATTTGCCATCTTGAAATTTGTCATTTTTGACATTTTTCATGATGACACTTTTCATTTTTGACATTTAGCATTGTGACATTTGTCATTTGACATCTTGGACATTTGCCATCTTGAAATTTGTCATTTTTGACATTTTATGGTGACACTTATCATTTTTGACATTTAGCATTGTGACATTTGTCAGTTTTGACATTTGCCATCTTAAAATTTGTCATTTTTGACATTTTTCATGGTGACACTTTTCTTTTTTGACATTTAGCATTGTGACATTTGTCATTTGACATCTTTGACATTTGCCATCTTGAAATTTGTCATTTTTGACATTTTTCATGGTGACACTTTTCATTTTTGACATTTAGCATTGTGACATTTGTCATTTGGCATCTTTTACATTTGCCATTTTAAAATTTGTCATTTTTTACATTTAGCATTGTGACATTTGTCATTTGACATCTTTGACATTTGCCATCTTGAAATTTGTTATTTTTGACATTTTTCATGGTGACACTTTTCATTTTTGACATTTAGCATTGTGACATTTGTCAGTTTTGACATTTGCCATCTTGCAATTTGTCATTTTTGACATTTTTCATGGTGACACTTTTCATTTTTGACATTTAGCATTGTGACATTTGTCATTTGACATCTTTGATATTTGCCATCTTGAAATTTGTCATTTTTGACACTTTTCATTTTTGACATTTAGCATTGTGACATTTGTCATTTGACATCTTGGACATTTGCCATCTTGAAATTTGTCATTTTTGACATTTTTTATGGTGACACTTTTCATTTTTGACATTTAGCATTGTGACATTTGTCATTTGACATCTTTGACATTTGCCATCTTGAAATTTGTCATTTTTGACATTTTTCATGGTGACACTTTTCATTTTTGACATTTAGCATTGTGACATTTGTCATATTCGACATCTTTGACATTTGCCATCTTGAAATTTGTCATTTTTGACATTTTTCATGGTGACACTTTTTCACGGTGACTCTTTTCTTTTTTGTCATTTAGCATTGTGACATTTGTCATTTGACATCTTAGACATTTGCCATCTTGAAATTTGTTATTTTTGACACTTTTCATTTTTGACATTTAGCATTGTGACATTTGTCATTTGACATCTTTGACATTTGCCATCTTGAAATTTGTCATTTTTGACAATTTTCATGGTGACACTTTTCATTTTTGACATTTAGCATTGTGACATTTGTCATTTGACATCTTGGACATTTGCCATCTTGAAATTTGTGATTTTTGACATTTTTCATTTTTGACATTTAGCATTGTGACATTTGTCATTTGACATCTTTGACATTTGCCATCTTGAAATTTGTCATTTTTGACATTTTTCATGGTGACACTTTTCATTTTTGACATTTAGCATTGTGACATTTGTCATTTGACATCTTTGACATTTTCCATCTTGAAATTTGTCATTTTTGACATTTTTCATGGTGACACTTTTCATTTTTGACATTTAGCATTGTGACATTTGTCATTTGACATCTTTGACATTTGCCATCTTGAAATTTGTCATTTTTCACATTTTTCATGGTGACACTTTTCATTTTTGACATTTAGCATTGTGACATTTGTCATTTGACATCTTTGACATTTGCCATCTTGAAATTTGTCATTTTTGACATTTTTCGTGGTGACACTTTTCATTTTTGACATTTAGCATTGTGACATTTGTCATTTGACATCTTTGACATTTGCCATTTTAAAATTTGTCATTTTTGACATTTTTCATGGTGACACTTTTCATTTTTGACATTTAGCATTGTGACATTTGTCAGTTTTGACATTTGCCATCTTGAAATTTGTCATTTTTGACATTTTTCATAATGACACTTTTCATTTTTGACATTTAGCATTGTGACATTTGTCATTTGACATCTTAGACATTTGCCATCTTGAAATTTGTCATTTTTGACATTTTTCGTGGTGACACTTTTCATTTTTGACATTTAGCATTGTGACATTTGTCATTTGACATCTTTGACATTTGCCATCTTGAAATTTGTCATTTTTGACATTTTTCATGGTGACACTTTTCATTTTTGACATTTAGCATTGTGACATTTGTCAGTTTTGACATTTGCCATCTTGAAATTTGTCATTTTTGACATTTTTCATGATGACACTTTTCATTTTTGACATTTAGCATTGTGACATTTGTCATTTGACATCTTGGACATTTGCCATCTTGAAATTTGTCATTTTTGACATTTTATGGTGACACTTATCATTTTTGACATTTAGCATTGTGACATTTGTCAGTTTTGACATTTGCCATCTTAAAATTTGTCATTTTTGACATTTTTCATGGTGACACTTTTCTTTTTTGACATTTAGCATTGTGACATTTGTCATTTGACATCTTTGACATTTGCCATCTTGAAATTTGTCATTTTTGACATTTTTCATGGTGACACTTTTCATTTTTGACACTTAGCATTGTGACATTTGTCATTTGGCATCTTTTACATTTGCCATTTTAAAATTTGTCATTTTTTACATTTAGCATTGTGACATTTGTCATTTGACATCTTTGACATTTGCCATCTTGAAATTTGTTATTTTTGACATTTTTCATGGTGACACTTTTCATTTTTGACATTTAGCATTGTGACATTTGTCAGTTTTGACATTTGCCATCTTGCAATTTGTCATTTTTGACATTTTTCATGGTGACACTTTTCATTTTTGACATTTAGCATTGTGACATTTGTCATTTGACATCTTTGATATTTGCCATCTTGAAATTTGTCATTTTTGACACTTTTCATTTTTGACATTTAGCATTGTGACATTTGTTATTTGACATCTTTGACATTTGCCATCTTGAAATTTGTCATTTTTGACATTTTTCATGGTGACACTTTTCATTTTTGACATTTAGCATTGTGACATTTGTCATTTGACATCTTGGACATTTGCCATCTTGAAATTTGTCATTTTTGACATTTTTCATGGTGACACTTTTCATTTTTGACATTTAGCATTGTGACATTTGTCATTTGACATCTTTGACATTTGCCATCTTGAAATTTGTCATTTTTGACATTTTTCATGGTGACACTTTTCATTTTTGACATTTAGCATTGTGACATTTGTCATTGGACATCTTTGACATTTGCCATCTTGAAATTTGTTATTTTTGACATTTTTCATGGTGACACTTTTCATTTTTGACATTTAGCATTGTGACATTTGTCATTTGACATCTTTGACATTTGCCATCTTGAAATTTGTCATTTTTGACATTTTTCATGGTGACACTTTTCATTTTTGACATTTGGCATTGTGACATTTGTCATTTGACATCTTTGACATTTGCCATCTTGAAATTTGTCATTTTTGACATTTAGCATTGTGACATTTGTCATTTGACATCTTTGATATTTGCCATGTTGAAATTTGTCATTTTTGACATTTTTCATGGTGACATTTTTCATTTTTGACATTTAGCATTGTGACATTTGTCATTTGACATCTTTGACATTTGCCATCGTGAAATTTGTCATTTTTGACATTTTTCATGGTAACACTTTTCATTTATGACATTTAGCATTGTGACATTTGTCATTTGACATCTTTGACATTTGCCATCTTAAAATTTGTTATTTTTGACATTTTTTATGGTGACACTTTTTATTTTTGACATTTAGCATTGTGACATTTGTTATTTAACATCTTTGACATTTGCCATCTTGAAATTTGGCATTTTTGACATTTTTCATGGTGACACTTTTTATTTTTGACATTTAGCATTGTGACATTTGTCATTTGACATCTTTGACATTTTCCATCTTGAAATTTGTCATTTTTGACATTTAGCATTGTGACATTTGTCATTTGACATCTTGGACATTTGCCATCTTGAAATTTGTCATTTTTGACATTTTTCATGGTAACACTTATCATTTTTGACATTAAGCATTGTGACATTTGCCAGTTTTGACATTTGCCATCCTGAAATTTGTCATTTTTGACATTTTTTATGGTGACACTTTTCATTTTTGACATTTAGCATTGTGACATTTGTCATTTGACATCTTTGACATTTGCCATCTTGAAATTTGTTATTTTTGACATTTTTCATGGTGACACTTTTCATTTTTGACATTTAGCATTGTGACATTTGTCATTTGACATCTTTGACATTTGCCATCTTGAAATTTGTCATTTTTGACATTTTTCATGGTGACACTTTTTATTTTTGACATTTAGCATTGTGACATTTGTCATTTGACATCTTTGACATTTGCCATCTTGAAATTTGTCATTTTTGACATTTTTCATGGTGACACTTTTTATTTTTGACATTTAGCATTGTGACATTTGTCATTTGACATCTTTGACATTTGCCATCTTGAAGTTTGTCATTTTTGACATTTAGCATTGTGACATTTGGCATTTGACATCTTTGATATTTGCCATCTTGAAATTTGTCATTTTTGACATTTTTCATGGTGACACTTTTTATTTTTGACATTTAGCATTGTGACATTTGTCATTTGACATCTTTGACATTTGCCATCTTGAAATTTGTCATTTTCGACATTTTTCATGGTGACACTTTTCATTTTTGACATTTAGCATTGTGACATTTGTCATATTCGACATCTTTGACATTTGCCATCTTGAAATTTGTCATTTTTCATGGTGACACTTTTCATTTTTGACATTTGTCATTTGACATCGTTGATATTTGCCATCTTAAAATTTGTCATTATTGACATTTTTCATGGGGACACTTTTCATTTTTGACATTTAGCATTGTGACATTTGTCATTTGACATCTTTGACATTTGCCATCTTGAAATTTGTCATTTTTGACATTTTTCATGGTGACACTTTTTATTTTTGACATTTAGCATTGTGACATTTGTCATTTGACATCTTTGACTTTTGCCATCTTGAAATTTTTCATTTTTGACATTTTTCACGGTGACTCTTTTCTTTTTTGTCATTTAGCATTGTGACATTTGTCATTTGACATCTTAGACATTTGCCATCTTGAAATTTGTCATTTTTGACACTTTTCATTTTTGACATTTAGCATTGTGACATTTGTCATTTGACATCTTTGACATTTGCCATCTTGAAATTTGTCATTTTTGACATTTTCCATGGTGACACTTTTCATTTTTGACATTTAGCATTATGACATTTGTCATTTGACATCTTGGACATTTGCCATCTTGAAATTTGTGATTTTTGACATTTTTCATTTTTGACATTTAGCATTGTGACATTTGTCATTTGACATCTTTGACATTTGCCATCTTGAAATTTGTCATTTTTGACATTTTTCATGGTGACACTTTTCATTTTTGACATTTAGCATTGTGACATTTGTCATTTGACATCTTTGACATTTTCCATCTTGAAATTTGTCATTTTTGACATTTTTCATGGTGACACTTTTCATTTTTGACATTTAGCATTGTGACATTTGTCATTTGACATCTTGGACATTTGCCATCTTGAAATTTGTCATTTTTGACATTTTTCATGGTGACACTTTTCATTTTTGACATTTAGCATTGTGACATTTGTCATTTGACATCTTTGACATTTGCCATCTTGAAATTTGTCATTTTTGACATTTTTCATGGTGACACTTTTCATTTTTGACATTTAGCATTGTGACATTTGTCATTTGACATCTTTGACATTTGCCATCTTGAAATTTGTTATTTTTGACATTTTTCATGGTGACACTTTTCATTTTTGACATTTAGCATTGTGACATTTGTCATTTGACATCTTTGACATTTGCCATCTTGAAATTTGTCATTTTTGACATTTTTCATGGTGACACTTTTCATTTTTGACATTTAGCATTGTGACATTTGTCATTTGACATCTTTGACATTTGCCATCTTGAAATTTGTCATTTTTGACATTTAGCATTGTGACATTTGTCATTTGACATCTTTGATATTTGCCATCTTGAAATTTGTCATTTTTGACATTTTTCATGGTGACATTTTTCATTTTTGACATTTAGCATTGTGACATTTGTCATTTAACATCTTTGACATTTGCCATCTTGAAATTTGTCATTTTTGACATTTTTCATGGTGACACTTTTCATTTTTGACATTTAGCATTGTGACATTTGTCATTTGACATCTTTGACATTTTCCATCTTGAAATTTGTCATTTTTGACATTTTTCATGGTGACACTTTTTATTTTTGACATTTAGCATTGTGACATTTGTCATTTGACATCTTTGACATTTGCCATCTTGAAATTTGTCATTTTTGACATTTTTCATGGTGACACTTTTCATTTTTGACATTTAGCATTGTGACATTTGTCAGTTTTGACATTTGCCATCTTGAAATTTGTCATTTTTGACATTTTTCATGATGACACTTTTCATTTTTGACATTTAGCATTGTGACATTTGTCATTTGACATCTTAGACATTTGCCATCTTGAAATTTGTCATTTTTGACACTTTTCATTTTTGACATTTAGCATTGTGACATTTGTCATTTGACATCTTTGACATTTGCCATCTTGAAATTTGTCATTTTTGACATTTTTCATGGTGACACTTTTCATTTTTGACATTTAGCATTGTGACATTTGTCATTTGACATCTTGGACATTTGCCATCTTGAAATTTGTCATTTTTGACATTTTTCATGGTGACACTTATCATTTTTGACATTTAGCATTGTGACATTTGTCAGTTTTGACATTTGCCATCTTGAAATTTGTCATTTTTGACATTTTTCATGGTGACACTTTTCTTTTTTTGTCATTTAGCATTGTGACATTTGTCATTTGACATCTTTGACATTTGCCATCTTGAAATTTGTCATTTTTGACATTTTTCATGGTGACACTTTTCATTTTTGACATTTAGCATTGTGACATTTGTCATTTGGCATCTTTTACATTTGCCATCTTAAAATTTGTCATTTTTTACATTTAGCATTGTGACATTTGTCATTTGACATCTTTGACATTTGCCATCTTGAAATTTGTTATTTTTGACATTTTTCATGGTGACACTTTTTATTTTTGACATTTAGCATTGTGACATTTGTCAGTTTTGACATTTGCCATCTTGAAATTTGTCATTTTTGACATTTTTCATGGTGACACTTTTTATTTTTGACATTTAGCATTGTGACATTTGTCATTTGACATCTTTGACATTTGCCATCTTGAAATTTGTCATTTTTGACACTTTTCATTTTTGACATTTAGCATTGTGACATTTGTTATTTGACATCTTTGACATTTGCCATCTTGAAATTTGTCATTTTTGACATTTTTCATGGTGACTTTTTTCATTTTTGACATTTAGCATTGTGACATTTGTCATTTGACATCTTGGACATTTGCCATCTTGAAATTTGTCATTTTTGACATTTTTCATGGTGACACTTTTCATTTTTGACATTTAGCATTGTGACATTTGTCATTTGACATCTTTGACATTTGCCATCTTGAAATTTGTCATTTTTGACATTTTTCATGGTGACACTTTTCATTTTTGACATTTAGCATTGTGACATTTGTCATTTGACATCTTTGACATTTGCCATCTTGAAATTTGTTATTTTTGACATTTTTCATGGTGACACTTTTCATTTTTGACATTTAGCATTGTGACATTTGTCATTTGACATCTTTGACATTTGCCATCTTGAAATTTGTCATTTTTGACATTTTTCATGGTAACACTTTTCATTTTTGACATTTAGCATTGTGACATTTGTCATTTGACATCTTTGACATTTGCCATCTTGAAATTTGTCATTTTTGACATTTAGCATTGTGACATTTGTCATTTGACATCTTTGATATTTGCCATGTTGAAATTTGTCATTTTTGACATTTTTCATGGTGACATTTTTCATTTTTGACATTTAGCATTGTGACATTTGTCATTTGACATCTTTGACATTTGCCATCGTGAAATTTGTCATTTTTGAGATTTTTCATGGTGACACTTTTCATTTATGACATTTAGCATTGTGACATTTGTCATTTGACATCTTTGACCTTTGCCATCTTAAAATTTGTTATTTTTGACATTTTTTATGGTGACACTTTTTATTTTTGACATTTAGCATTGTGACATGTGTTATTTGACATCTTTGACATTTGCCATCTTGAAATTTGGCATTTTTGACATTTTTCATGGTGACACTTTTCATTTTTGACATTTAGCATTGTGACATTTGTCATTTGACATCTTTGACATTTGCCATCTTGAAATTTGTCATTTTTGACATTTAGCATTGTGACATTTGTCATTTGACATCTTGGACATTTGCCATCTTGAAATTTGTCATTTTTGACATTTTTCATGGTAACACTTATCATTTTTGACATTAAGCATTGTGACATTTGTCAGTTTTGACATTTGCCATCTTAAAATTTGTCATTTTTGACATTTTTTATGGTGACACTTTTCATTTTTGACATTTAGCATTGTGACATTCGTCATTTGACATCTTTGACATTTGCCATCTTGAAATTTGTTATTTTTGACATTTTTCATGGTGACACTTTTCATTTTTGACATTTAGCATTGTGACATTTGTCATTTGACATCTTTGACATTTGCCATCTTAAAATTTGTCATTTTTGACATTTTTTATGGTGACACTTTTCATTTTTGACATTTAGCATTGTGACATTTGTCATTTGACATCTTTGACATTTGCCATCTTGAAATTTGTTATTTTTGACATTTTTTATGGTGACACTTTTCATTTTTTAACATTTAGCATTGTGACATTTGTCATTTGACATCTTTGACATTTGCCATCTTGAAATTTGTCATTTTTGACATTTTTCATGGTGACACTTTTCATTTTTGACATTTAGCATTGTGACATTTGTCATTTGACATCTCTGACATTTGCCATCTTGAAATTTGTCATTTTTGACATTTAGCATTGCGACATTTGTCATTTGACATCTTTGACATTTGCCATTTTGAAATTTGTTATTTTTGTCATTTTTTATGGTGACACTTTTCATTTTGGACATTTAGCATTGTGACATTTGTCAGTTTTGACATTTGCCATCTTGAAATTTGTCATTTTTGACATTTTTCATGGTGACACTTTTCATTTTTGACATTTAGCATTGTGACATTTGTCATTTGACATCTTTGACATTTGCCATCTTGATATTTGTCATTTTTGACATTTTTCATGGTGACACTTTTTATTTTTGACATTTAGCATTGTGACATTTGTCATTTGACATCTTTGACATTTGCCATCTTGAAATTTGTCATTTTTGACATTTTTCGTGGTGACACTTTTCATTTTTGCTATTTAGCATTGTGACATTTGTCATTTGACATTTTTGACATATGCCATCTTGAAATTTGTCATTTTTGACATTTTTCATGGTGACACTTTTCATTTTTGACATTTAGCATTGTGACATTTGTCATTTGACATCTTAGACATTTGCCATCTTGAAATTTGTCATTTTTGACATTTTTCATGGTGACACTTTTCATTTTTGACATTTAGCATTGTGACATTTGTCATTTGACATCTTGGACATTTGCCATCTTAAAATTTGTCATTTTTGACATTTTTCATGGTGACACTTATCATTTTTGACATTTAGCATTGTGACATTTGTCAGTTTTGACATTTGCCATCTTGAAATTTGTCATTTTTGACATTTTTCATGGTGACACTTTTCATTTTTGACATTTAGCATTGTGACATTTGTCATTTGACATCTTAGACATTTGCCATCTTGAAATTTGTCATTTTTGACACTTTTCATTTTTGACATTTAGCATTGTGACATTTGTCATTTGACATCTTTGACATTTGCCATCTTGAAATTTGTCATTTTTGACATTTTTCATGGTGACACTTTTCTTTTTTGAAATTTAGCATTGTGACATTTGTCATTTGACATCTTTGACATTTGCCATCTTGAAATTTGTCATTTTTGACATTTTTCATGGTGACACTTTTCATTTTTGACATTTAGCATTGTGACATTTGTCATTTGGCATCTTTTACATTTGCCATCTTGAAATTTGTCATTTTTTACATTTAGCATTGTGACATTTGTCATTTGACATCTTTGACATTTGCCATCTTGAAATTTGTTATTTTTTACATTTTTCATGGTGACACTTTTCATTTTTGACATTTAGCATTGTGACATTTGTCAGTTTTGACATTTGCCATCTTGAAATTTGTCATTTTTTACATTTAGCATTGTGACATTTGTCATTTGACATCTTTGACATTTGCCATCTTGAAATTTGTCATTTTTGACATTTTTCATGGTGACACTTTTCATTTTTGACATTTAGCATTGTGACATTTGTCATTTGACATCTTTGACATTTGCCATCTTGAAATTTGTCATTTTTGACATTTTTCATGGTGACACATTTCATTTTTGACATTTAGCATTGTGACATTTGTCATATTCGACATCTTTGACATTTGCCATCTTGAAATTTGTCATTTTTGACATTTTTTATGGTGACACTTTTCATTTTTGACATTTAGCATTGTGACATTTGTCATTTGACATCTTTGACATTTGCCATCTTGAAATTTGTCATTATTGACATTTTTCATGGTGACACTTTTCATTTTTGACATTTAGCATTGTGACATTTGACATCTTTGACATTTGCCATCTTGAAATTTGTCATTTTTGACATTTTTCATGGTGACACTTTTCATTTTTGACATTTAGCATTGTGACATTTGTCATTTGACATCTTGGACATTTGCCATCTTGAAATTTGTCATTTTTGACATTTTTCATGGTGACACTTTTCATTTTTGACATTTAGCATTGTGACATTTGTCATTTGACATCTTTGACATTTGCCATCTTGAAATTTGTCATTTTTGACATTTTTCATGGTGACACTTTTCATTTTTGACATTTAGCATTGTGACATTTGTCATTTGACATCTTTGACATTTGCCATCTTGAAATTTGTTATTTTTGACATTTTTCATGGTGACACTTTTCATTTTTGACATTTAGCATTGTGACATTTGTCATTTGACATCTTTGACATTTGCCATCTTGAAATTTGTCATTTTTGACATTTTTCATGGTGACACTTTTCATTTTTGACATTTAGCATTGTGACATTTGTCATTTGACATCTTTGACATTTGCCATCTTGAAATTTGTCATTTTTGACATTTAGCATTGTGACATTTGTCATTTGACATCTTTGATATTTGCCATCTTGAAATTTGTCATTTTTGACATTTTTCATGGTGACATTTTTCATTTTTGACATTTAGCATTGTGACATTTGTCATTTGACATCTTTGACATTTGCCATCGTGAAATTTGTCATTTTTGACATTTTTCATGGTGACACTTTTCAGTTATGACATTTAGCATTGTGACATTTGTCATTTAACATCTTTGACATTTGCCAGCTTAAAATTTGTTATTTTTGACATTTTTTATGGTGACACTTTTTATTTTTGACATTTAGCATTGTGACATTTGTTATTTGACATCTTTGACATTTGCCATCTTGAAATTTGTCATTTTTGACATTTTTCATGGTGACACTTTTCATTTTTGACATTTAGCATTGTGACATTTGTCATTTGACATCTTTGACATTTGCCATCTTGAAATTTGTCATTTTTGACATTTAGCATTGTGACATTTGTCATTTGACATCTTGGACATTTGCCATCTTGAAATTTGTCATTTTTGACATTTTTCATGGTGACACTTATCATTTTTGACATTTAGCATTGTGACATTTGTCAGTTTTGACATTTGCCATCTTGAAATTTGTCATTTTTGACATTTTTCATGGTGACACTTTTCATTTTTGACATTTAGCATTGTGACATTTGTCATTTGACATCTTAGACATTTGCCATCTTGAAATTTGTCATTTTTGACACTTTTCATTTTTGACATTTAGCATTGTGACATTTGTCATTTGACATCTTTGACATTTGCCATCTTGAAATTTGTCATTTTTGACATTTTTCATGGTGACACTTTTCTTTTTTGAAATTTAGCATTGTGACATTTGTCATTTGACATCTTTGACATTTGCCATCTTGAAATTTGTCATTTTTGACATTTTTCATGGTGACACTTTTCATTTTTGACATTTAGCATTGTGACATTTGTCATTTGGCATCTTTTACATTTGCCATCTTGAAATTTGTCATTTTTTACATTTAGCATTGTGACATTTGTCATTTGACAGCTTTGACATTTGCCATCTTGAAATTTGTTATTTTTTACATTTTTCATGGTGACACTTTTCATTTTTGACATTTAGCATTGTGACATTTGTCAGTTTTGACATTTGCCATCTTGAAATTTGTCATTTTTTACATTTAGCATTGTGACATTTGTCATTTGACATCTTTGACATTTGCCATCTTGAAATTTGTCATTTTTGACATTTTTCATGGTGACACTTTTCATTTTTGACATTTAGCATTGTGACATTTGTCATTTGACATCTTTGACATTTGCCATCTTGAAATTTGTCATTTTTGACATTTTTCATGGTGACACATTTCATTTTTGACATTTAGCATTGTGACATTTGTCATATTCGACATCTTTGACATTTGCCATCTTGAAATTTGTCATTTTTGACATTTTTCATGGTGACACTTATCATTTTTGACATTTAGCATTGTGACATTTGTCAGTTTTGACATTTGCCATCTTGAAATTTGTCATTTTTGACATTTTTCATGGTGACACTTTTCATTTTTGACATTTAGCATTGTGACATTTGTCATTTGACATCTTAGACATTTGCCATCTTGAAATTTGTCATTTTTGACACTTTTCATTTTTGACATTTAGCATTGTGACATTTGTCATTTGACATCTTTGACATTTGCCATCTTGAAATTTGTCATTTTTGACATTTTTCATGGTGACACTTTTCTTTTTTGAAATTTAGCATTGTGACATTTGTCATTTGACATCTTTGACATTTGCCATCTTGAAATTTGTCATTTTTGACATTTTTCATGGTGACACTTTTCATTTTTGACATTTAGCATTGTGACATTTGTCATTTGGCATCTTTTACATTTGCCATCTTGAAATTTGTCATTTTTTACATTTAGCATTGTGACATTTGTCATTTGACATCTTTGACATTTGCCATCTTGAAATTTGTTATTTTTTACATTTTTCATGGTGACACTTTTCATTTTTGACATTTAGCATTGTGACATTTGTCAGTTTTGACATTTGCCATCTTGAAATTTGTCATTTTTTACATTTAGCATTGTGACATTTGTCATTTGACATCTTTGACATTTGCCATCTTGAAATTTGTCATTTTTGACATTTTTCATGGTGACACTTTTCATTTTTGACATTTAGCATTGTGACATTTGTCATTTGACATCTTTGACATTTGCCATCTTGAAATTTGTCATTTTTGACATTTTTCATGGTGACACATTTCATTTTTGACATTTAGCATTGTGACATTTGTCATATTCGACATCTTTGACATTTGCCATCTTGAAATTTGTCATTTTTGACATTTTTTATGGTGACACTTTTCATTTTTGACATTTAGCATTGTGACATTTGTCATTTGACATCTTTGACATTTGCCATCTTGAAATTTGTCATTATTGACATTTTTCATGGTGACACTTTTCATTTTTGACATTTAGCATTGTGACATTTGACATCTTTGACATTTGCCATCTTGAAATTTGTCATTTTTGACATTTTTCATGGTGACACTTTTCATTTTTGACATTTAGCATTGTGACATTTGTCATTTGACATCTTGGACATTTGCCATCTTGAAATTTGTCATTTTTGACATTTTTCATGGTGACACTTTTCATTTTTGACATTTAGCATTGTGACATTTGTCATTTGACATCTTTGACATTTGCCATCTTGAAATTTGTCATTTTTGACATTTTTCATGGTGACACTTTTCATTTTTGACATTTAGCATTGTGACATTTGTCATTTGACATCTTTGACATTTGCCATCTTGAAATTTGTTATTTTTGACATTTTTCATGGTGACACTTTTCATTTTTGACATTTAGCATTGTGACATTTGTCATTTGACATCTTTGACATTTGCCATCTTGAAATTTGTCATTTTTGACATTTTTCATGGTGACACTTTTCATTTTTGACATTTAGCATTGTGACATTTGTCATTTGACATCTTTGACATTTGCCATCTTGAAATTTGTCATTTTTGACATTTAGCATTGTGACATTTGTCATTTGACATCTTTGATATTTGCCATCTTGAAATTTGTCATTTTTGACATTTTTCATGGTGACATTTTTCATTTTTGACATTTAGCATTGTGACATTTGTCATTTGACATCTTTGACATTTGCCATCGTGAAATTTGTCATTTTTGACATTTTTCATGGTGACACTTTTCAGTTATGACATTTAGCATTGTGACATTTGTCATTTAACATCTTTGACATTTGCCAGCTTAAAATTTGTTATTTTTGACATTTTTTATGGTGACACTTTTTATTTTTGACATTTAGCATTGTGACATTTGTTATTTGACATCTTTGACATTTGCCATCTTGAAATTTGTCATTTTTGACATTTTTCATGGTGACACTTTTCATTTTTGACATTTAGCATTGTGACATTTGTCATTTGACATCTTTGACATTTGCCATCTTGAAATTTGTCATTTTTGACATTTAGCATTGTGACATTTGTCATTTGACATCTTGGACATTTGCCATCTTGAAATTTGTCATTTTTGACATTTTTCATGGTAACTTTTATCATTTTTGACATTAAGCATTGTGACATTTGTCAGTTTTGACATTTGCCATCTTGAAATTTGTCATTTTTGACATTTTTTATGGTGACACTTTTCATTTTTGACATTTAGCATTGTGACATTTGTCATTTGACATCTTTGACATTTGCCATCTTGAAATTTGTTATTTTTGACATTTTTCATGGTGACACTTTCCATTTTTGACAGTTAGCATTGTGACATTTGTCATTTGACATCTTTGACATTTGCCATCTTGAAATTTGTCATTTTTGACATTTTTCATGGTGACACTTTTCATTTTTGACATTTAGCATTGTGACATTTGTCATTTGACATCTTTGACATTTGCCATCTTGAAATTTGTTATTTTTGACATTTTTCATGGTGACACTTTTCATTTTTGACATTTAGCATTGTGACATTTGTCATTTGACATCTTTGACATTTGCCATCTTGAAATTTGTCATTTTTGACATTTTTCATGGTGACACTTTTCATTTTTGACATTTAGCATTGTGACATTTGTCATTTGACATCTTTGACATTTGCCATCTTGAAATTTGTCATTTTTGACATTTAGCATTGCGACATTTGTCATTTGACATCTTTGACATTTGCCATCTTGAAATTTGTTATTTTTGTCATTTTTCATGGTGACACTCTTCATTTTTGACATTTAGCATTGTGACATTTGTCAGTTTTGACATTTGCCATCTTGAAATTTGTCATTTTTGACATTTTTCATGGTGACACTTTTCATTTTTGACATTTAGCATTTTGACATTTGTCATTTGACATCTTTGACATTTGCCATCTTGAAATTAGTTATTTTTGACATTTTTCATGGTGACACTTTTCATTTTTGACATTTAGCATTGTGACATTTGTCATTTGACATCTTTGACATTTGCCATCTTGAAATTTGTCATTTTTAACATTTTTCATGGTGACACTTTTCATTTTTGACATTTAGCATTGTGACATTTGTCATTTGACATCTTTGACATTTGCCATCTTGAAATTTGTCATTTTTGACATTTTTCATGGTGACACTTTTCATTTTTGACATTTAGCATTGTGACATTTGTCATTTGACATTTGACATCTTTGACCTTTGCCATCTTGAAATTTGTCATTTTTGACATTTTTCATGGTGACAATTTTCATTTTTGACATTTAGCATTGTGACATTTGTCATTTGACATCTTTGACATTTGCCATCTTGAAATTTGTCATTTTTGACATTTAGCATTGTGACATTTGGCATTTGACATCTTTGATATTTGCCATTTTGAAATTTGTCATTTTTGACATTTTTCATGGTGACACTTTTCATTTTTGACATTTAGCATTGTGACATTTGTCATTTGACATCTTTGACATTTGCCATCTTGAAATTTGTCATTTTTGACATTTTTCATGGTGACACTTTTCATTTTTGACATTTAGCATTGTGACATTTGTCATATTCGACATCTTTGACATTTGCCATCTTGAAATTTGTCATTTTTGACATTTTTCATGGTGACACTTTTCATTTTTGACATTTAGCATTGTGACATTTGTCATTTGACATCTTTGACATTTGCCATCTTAAAATTTGTTATTTTTGACATTTTTCATGGAGACACTTTTTATTTTTGACATTTAGCATTGTGACATTTGTCATTTGAGATCTTTGACATTTGCCATCTTGAAATTTGTCATTTTTAACATTTTGCATGGTGACACTTTTCATTTTTGACATTTAGCATTGTGGCATTTTTGATTTGACATCTTTGACATTTGCCATCTTGAAATTTGTCATTTTTGACATTTTTCATGGTGACACTTTTCATTTTTGACATTTAGCATTGTGACATTTGTCATTTGGCATCTTTTACATTTGCCATCTTAAAATTTGTCATTTTTTACATTTAGCATTGTGGCATTTGTCATTTGACATCTTTGACATTTGCCATCTTGAAATTTGTTATTTTTGACATTTTTCATGGTGACACTTTTCATTTTTGACATTTAGCATTGTGACATTTGTCATTTGACATCTTTGACATTTGCCATCTTGAAATTTGTCATTTTTGACATTTTTCATGGTGACACTTTTCATTTTTGACATTTAGCATTGTGACATTTGTCATTTGACATCTTTGACATTTGCCATCTTGAAATTTGTCATTTTTGACATTTAGCATTGCGACATTTGTCATTTGACATCTTTGACATTTGCCATCTTGAAATTTGTTACTTTTGTCATTTTTCATGGTGACACTCTTCATTTTTGACATTTAGCATTGTGACATTTGTCAGTTTTGACATTTGCCATCTGGAAGTTTGTCATTTTTGACATTTTTCATGGTGACACTTTTCATTTTTGACATTTAGCATTTTGACATTTGTCATTTGACATCTTTGACATTTGCCATCTTGAAATTAGTTATTTTTGACATTTTTCATGGTGACACTTTTCATTTTTGACATTTAGCATTGTGACATTTGTCATTTGACATCTTTGACATTTGCCATCTTGAAATTTGTCATTTTTAACATTTTTCATGGTGACACTTTTCATTTTTGACATTTAGCATTGTGACATTTGTCATTTGACATCTTTGACATTTGCCATCTTGAAATTTGTCATTTTTGACATTTTTTATGGTGACACTTTTCATTTTTGACATTTAGCATTGTGACATTTGTCATTTGACATTTTACATCTTTGACCTTTGCCATCTTGAAATTTGTCATTTTTGACATTTTTCATGGTGACAATTTTCATTTTTGACATTTAGCATTGTGACATTTGTCATTTGACATCTTTGACATTTGCCATCTTGAAATTTGTCATTTTTGACATTTAGCATTGTGACATTTGGCATTTGACATCTTTGATATTTGCCATCTTGAAATTTGTCATTTTTGACATTTTTCATGGTGACACTTTTCATTTTTGACATTTAGCATTGTGACATTTGTCATTTGACATCTTTGACATTTGCCATCTTGAAATTTGTCATTTTTGACATTTTTCATGGTGACACTTTTCATTTTTGACATTTAGCATTGTGACATTTGTCATATTCGACATCTTTGACATTTGCCATCTTGAAATTTGTCATTTTTGACATTTTTCATGGTGACACTTTTCATTTTTGACATTTAGCATTGTGACATTTGTCATTTGACATCTTTGACATTTGCCATCTTAAAATTTGTTATTTTTGACATTTAGCATTGTGACATTTGGCATTTGACATCTTTGATATTTGCCATCTTGAAATTTGTCATTTTTGACATTTTTCATGGGGACACTTTTTATTTTTGACATTTAGCATTGTGACATTTGTCATTTGAGATCTTTGACATTTGCCATCTTGAAATTTGTCATTTTTAACATTTTTCATGGTGACACTTTTCATTTTTGACATTTAGCATTGTGGCATTTTTGATTTGACATCTTTGACATTTGCCATCTTGAAATTTGTCATTTTTGACATTTTTAATGGTGACACTTTTCATTTTTGACATTTAGCATTGTGACATTTGTCATTTGGCATCTTTTACATTTGCCATCTTGAAATTTGTCATTTTTTACATTTAGCATTGTGACATTTGTCATTTGACATCTTTGACATTTGCCATCTTGAAATTTGTTATTTTTGACATTTTTTATGGTGACACTTTTTATTTTTGACATTTAGCATTGTGACATTTGTCAGTTTTAACATTTGCCATCTTGAAATTTGTCATTTTTGACATTTTTCATGGTGACACTTTTCATTTTTGACATTTAGCATTGTGACATTTGTCATTTGACATCTTTGACATTTGCCATCTTGAAATTTGTCATTTTTGACACTTTTCATTTTTGACATTTAGCATTGTGACATTTGTTATTTGACATCTTTGACATTTGCCATCTTGAAATTTGTCATTTTTGACATTTTTCATGGTGACACTTTTCATTTTTGACATTTAGCATTGTGACATTTGTCATTTGACATCTTGGACATTTGCCATCTTGAAATTTGTCATTTTTGACATTTTTCATGGTGACACTTTTCATTTTTGACATTTAGCATTGTGACATTTGTCATTTGACATCTTTGACATGTGCCATCTTGAAATTTTTCATTTTTGACATTTTTCATGGTGACACTTTTCATTTCTGACATTTAGCATTGTGACATTTGTCATTTGACATCTTTGACATTTGCCATCTTGAAATTTGTTATTTTTGACATTTTTCATGGTGACACTTTTCATTTTTGACATTTAGCATTGTGACATTTGTCATTTGACATCTTTGACATTTGCCATCTTGAAATTTGTCATTTTTGACATTTTTCATGGTGACACTTTGCATTTTTGACATTTAGCATTGTGACATTTGTCATTTGACATCTTTGACATTTGCCATCTTGAAATTTGTCATTTTTGACATTTAGCATTGTGACATTTGTCATTTGACATCTTTGATATTTGCCATCTTGAAATTTGTCATTTTTGACATTTTTCATGGTGACATTTTTCATTTTTGACATTTAGCATTGTGACATTTGTCATTTGACATCTTTGACATTTGCCATCGTAAAATTTGTCATTTTTGACATTTTTCATGGTGACACTTTTTATTTATGACATTTAGCATTGTGACATTTGTCATTTGACATTTTTGACATTTGCCATCTTAAAATTTGTTATTTTTGACATTTTTTATGGTGACACTTTTTATTTTTGACATTTAGCATTGTGACAT
Source organism: Altica lythri (assembly GCA_964028335.1). Lineage (NCBI taxonomy): Eukaryota > Metazoa > Arthropoda > Insecta > Coleoptera > Chrysomelidae > Altica > Altica lythri. The sequence continues at coordinate 31,036,377 of OZ034800.1, forward strand.
TTGTTATTTGACATCTTTGACATTTGCCATCTTGAAATTTGTCATTTTTGACATTTTTCATGGTGACACTTTTCATTTTTGACATTTAGCATTGTGACATTGGTCATTTGACATCTTTGACATTTGCCATCTTGAAAATTGTCATTTTTGACATTTAGCATTGTGACATTTGTCATTTGACATCTTGGACATTTGCCATCTTGAAATTTGTCATTTTTGACATTTTTCATGGTAACACTTATCATTTTTGACATTAAGCATTGTGACATTTGTCAGTTTTGACATTTGCCATCTTGAAATTTGTCATTTTTGACATTTTTTATGGTGACACTTTTCATTTTTGACATTTAGCATTGTGACATTTGTCATTTGACATCTTTGACATTTGCCATCTTGAAATTTGTTATTTTTGACATTTTTCATGGTGACACTTTTCATTTTTGACATTTAGCATTGTGACATTTGTCATTTGACATCTTTGACATTTGCCATCTTGAAATTTGTCATTTTTGACATTTTTCATGGTGACACTTTTCATTTTTGACATTTAGCATTGTGACATTTGTCATTTGACATCTTTGATATTTGCCATCTTGAAATTTGTTATTTTTGACATTTTTCATGGTGACACTTTTCATTTTTGACATTTAGCATTGTGACATTTGTCATTTGACATCTTTGACATTTGCCATCTTGAAATTTGTCATTTTTGACATTTTTCATGGTGACACTTTTCATTTTTGACATTTAGCATTGTGACATTTGTCATTTGACATCTTTGACATTTGCCATCTTGAAATTTGTCATTTTTGACATTTAGCATTGCGACATTTGTCATTTGACATCTTTGACATTTGCCATCTTGAAATTTGTTATTTTTGTCATTTTTCATGGTGACACTTTTCATTTTTGACATTTAGCATTGTGACATTTGTCAGTTTTGACATTTGCCATCTTGAAATTTGTCATTTTTGACATTTTTCATGGTGACACTTTTCATTTTTGACATTTAGCATTGTGACATTTGTCATTTGACATCTTTGACATTTGCCATCTTGAAATTTGTCATTTTTGACACTTTTCATTTTTGACATTTAGCATTGTGACATTTGTTATTTGACATCTTTGACATTTGCCATCTTGAAATTTGTCATTTTTGACATTTTTCATGGTGACACTTTTCATTTTTGACATTTAGCATTGTGACATTTGTCATTTGACATCTTGGACATTTGCCATCTTGAAATTTGTCATTTTTGACATTTTTCATGGTGACACTTTTCATTTTTGACATTTAGCATTGTGACATTTGTCATTTGACATCTTTGACATGTGCCATCTTGAAATTTGTCATTTTTGACATTTTTCATGGTGACACTTTTCATTTCTGACATTTAGCATTGTGACATTTGTCATTTGACATCTTTGACATTTGCCATCTTGAAATTTGTTATTTTTGACATTTTTCATGGTGACACTTTTCATTTTTGACATTTAGCATTGTGACATTTGTCATTTGACATCTTTGACATTTGCCATCTTAAAATTTGTCATTTTTGACATTTTTCATGGTGACACTTTGCATTTTTGACATTTAGCATTGTGACATTTGTCATTTGACATCTTTGACATTTGCCATCTTGAAATTTGTCATTTTTGACATTTAGCATTGTGACATTTGTCATTTGACATCTTTGATATTTGCCATCTTGAAATTTGTCATTTTTGACATTTTTCATGGTGACATTTTTCATTTTTGACATTTAGCATTGTGACATTTGTCATTTGACATCTTTGACATTTGCCATCGTAAAATTTGTCATTTTTGACATTTTTCATGGTGACACTTTTTATTTATGACATTTAGCATTGTGACATTTGTCATTTGACATTTTTGACATTTGTCATCTTAAAATTTGTTATTTTTGACATTTTTTATGGTGACACTTTTTATTTTTGACATTTAGCATTGTGACATTTGTTATTTGACATCTTTGACATTTGCCATCTTGAAATTTGTCATTTTTGACATTTTTCATGGTGACACTTTTCATTTTTGACATTTAGCATTGTGACATTGGTCATTTGACATCTTTGACATTTGCCATCTTGAAAATTGTCATTTTTGACATTTAGCATTGTGACATTTGTCATTTGACATCTTGGACATTTGCCATCTTGAAATTTGTCATTTTTGACATTTTTTATGGTAACACTTATCATTTTTGACATTAAGCATTGTGACATTTGTCAGTTTTGACATTTGCCATCTTGAAATTTGTCATTTTTAACATTTTTTATGGTGACACTTTTCATTTTTGACATTTAGCATTGTGACATTTGTCATTTGACATCTTTGACATTTGCCATCTTGAAATTTGTTATTTTTGACATTTTTCATGGTGACACTTTTCATTTTTGACATTTAGCATTGTGACATTTGTCATTTGACATCTTTGACATTTGCCATCTTGAAATTTGTCATTTTTGACATTTTTCAGGGTGACACTTTTCATTTTTGACATTTAGCATTGTGACATTTGTCATTTGACATCTTTGACATTTGCCATCTTGAAATTTGTCATTTTTGACATTTAGCATTGCGACATTTGTCATTTGACATCTTTGACATTTGCCATCTTGAAATTTGTTATTTTTGTCATTTTTCATGGTGACACTTTTCATTTTTGACATTTAGCATTGTGACATTTGTCAGTTTTGACATTTGCCATCTTGAAATTTGTCACTTTTGACATTTTTCATAGTGACACTTTTCATTTTTGACATTTAGCATTGTGACATTTGTCATTTGACATCTTTGACATTTGCCATCTTAAAATTAGTTATTTTTGACATTTTTCATGGTGACACTTTTCATTTTTGACATTTAGCATTGTGACATTTGGCATTTGACATCTTTGATATTTGCCATCTTGAAATTTGTCATTTTTAACATTTTTCATGGTGACACTTTTCATTTTTGACATTTAGCATTGTGGCATTTTTGATTTGACATCTTTGACATTTGCCATCTTGAAATTTGTCATTTTTGACATTTTTCATGGTGACACTTTTCATTTTTGACATTTAGCATTGTGACATTTGTCATTTGACATCTTTGACATTTGCCATCTTGAAATTTGTCATTTTTGACATTTTTCATGGTGACAATTTTCATTTTTGACATTTAGCATTGTGACATTTGTCGTTTGACATCTTTGACATTTGCCATCTTGAAATTTGTCATTTATGACATTTAGCATTGTGACATTTGGCATTTGACATCTTTGATATTTGCCATCTTGAAAGTTGTCATTTTTGACATTTTTCATGGTGACACTTTTCATTTTTGACATTTAGCATTGTGACATTTGTCATTTAACATCTTTGACATTTGCCATCTTGAAATTTGTCATTTTTGACATTTTTCATGGTGACACTTTTCATTTTTGACATTTAGCATTGTGACATTTGTCATATTCGACATCTTTGACATTTGCCATCTTGAAATTTGTCATTTTTGACATTTTTTATGGTGACACTTTTCATTTTTGACATTTGTCATTTGACATCTTTGACATTTGCCATCTTGAAATTTGTTATTTTTGACATTTAGCATTGTGACATTTGGCATTTGACATCTTTGATATTTGCCATCTTGAAATTTGTCATTTTTGACATTTTTCATGGGGACACTTTTTATTTTTGACATTTAGCATTGTGACATTTGTCATTTGAGATCTTTGACATTTGCCATCTTGAAATTTGTCATTTTTAACATTTTTCATGGTGACACTTTTCATTTTTGACATTTAGCATTGTGACATTTGTGATTTGACATCTTTGACATTTGCCATCTTGAAATTTGTCATTTTTGACATTTTTCATGGTGAAACTTTTCATTTTTGACATTTAGCATTGTGAAATTTGTCATTTGACATCTTTGACATTTGCCATCTTAAAATTTGTCATTTTTGACATTTTTCATGGTGACACTTTTTATTTTTGACATTTAGCATTGTGACATTTGTCATTTGACATCTTTGACATTTGCCATCTTGAAATTTGTCATTTTTGACATTTAGCATTGTGACATTTGGCATTTGACATCTTTGATATTTGCCATCTCGAAATTTGTCATTTTTGACATTTTTCATGGGGACACTTTTCATTTTTGACATTTAGGATTGTGACATTTGTCATTTGACATCTTTGACATTTGCCATCTTGAAATTTGTCATTTTTGACATTTTTCATGGTAACACTTATCATTTTTGACATTAAGCATTGTGACATTTGTCAGTTTTGACATTTGCCATCTTGAAATTTGTCATTTTTGACATTTTTTATGGTGACACTTTTCATTTTTGACATTTAGCATTGTGACATTTGTCATTTGACATCTTTGACATTTGCCATCTTGAAATTTGTTATTTTTGACATTTTTCATGGTGACACTTTTCATTTTTGACATTTAGCATTGTGACATTTGTCATTTGACATCTTTGACATTTGCCATCTTGAAATTTGTCATTTTTGACATTTTTCATGGTGACACTTTTCATTTTTGACATTTAGCATTGTGACATTTGTCATTTGACATCTTTGACATTTGCCATCTTGAAATTTGTCATTTTTGACATTTTTAATGGTGACACTTTTCATTTTTGACATTTAGCATTGTGACATTTGTCATTTGACATCTTTGACATTTGCCATCTTGAAATTTGTCATTTTTGATATTTAGCATTGCGACATTTGTCATTTGACATCTTTGACATTTAATCTGGAAATTTGTTATTTTTGTCATTTTTCATGGTGACCCTTTTCATTTTTGACATTTAGCATTGTGACATTTGTCAGTTTTGACATTTGCCATCTTGAAATTTGTCATTTTTGACATTTTTCATAGTGACACTTTTCATTTTTGACATTTAGCATTGTGACATTTGTCATTTGACATCTTTGACATTTGCCATCTTGAAATTAGTTATTTTTGACATTTTTCATGGTGACACTTTTCATTTTTGACATTTAGCATTGTGACATTTGTCATTTGACATCTTTGACATTTGCCATCTTGAAATTTGTCATTTTTAACATTTTTCATGGTGACACTTTTCATTTTTGACATTTAGCATTTTGACATTTTTCATTTGACATCTTTGACATTTGCCATCTTGAAATTTGTCATTTTTGACATTATTCATGGTGACACTTTTCATTTTTGACATTTAGCATTGTGACATTTGTCATTTGACATCTTTGACATTTGCCATCTTGAAATTTGTCATTTTTGACATTTTTCATGGTGACAATTTTCATTTTTGACATTTAGCATTGTGACATTTGTCGTTTGACATCTTTGACATTTGCCATCTTGAAATTTGTCATTTATGACATTTAGCATTGTGACATTTGGCATTTGACATCTTTGATATTTGCCATCTTGAAATTTGTCATTTTTGACATTTTTCATGGTGACACTTTTCATTTTTGACATTTAGCATTGTGACATTTGTCATTTGACATCTTTGACATTTGCCATCTTGAAATTTGTCATTTTTGACATTTTTCATGGTGACACTTTTCATTTTTGACATTTAGCATTGTGACATTTGTCATATTCGACATCTTTGACATTTGCCATCTTGAAATTTGTCATTTTTGACATTTTTCATGGTGACACTTTTCATTTTTGACATTTAGCATTGTGACATTTGTCATTTGACATCTTTGACATTTGCCATCTTGAAATTTGTTATTTTTGACATTAAGCATTGTGACATTTGGCATTTGACATCTTTGATATTTGCCATCTTGAAATTTGTCATTTTTGACATTTTTCATGGGGACACTTTTTATTTTTGACATTTAGCATTGTGACATTTGTCATTTGAGATCTTTGACATTTGCCATCTTGAAATTTGTCATTTTTAACATTTTTCATGGTGACACTTTTCATTTTTGACATTTAGCATTGTGACATTTGTGATTTGACATCTTTGACATTTGCCATCTTGAAATTTGTCATTTTTGACATTTTTCATGGTGACATTTTTCATTTTTGACATTTAGCATTGTGAAATTTGTCATTTGACATCTTTGACATTTGCCATCTTGAAATTTGTCATTTTTGACATTTTTCATGGTGACACTTTTTATTTTTGACATTTAGCATTGTGACATTTGTCATTTCACATCTTTGACATTTGCCATCTTGAAATTTGTCATTTTTAACATTTAGCATTGTGACATTTGGCATTTGACATCTTTGATATTTGCCATCTTGAAATTTGTCATTTTTGACATTTTTCATGGGGACACTTTTTATTTTTGACATTTAGCATTGTGACATTTGTCATTTGAGATCTTTGACATTTGCCATCTTGAAATTTGTCATTTTTAACATTTTTCATGGTGACACTTTTCATTTTTGACATTTAGCATTGTGACATTTGTGATTTGACATCTTTGACATTTGCCATCTTGAAATTTGTCATTTTTGACATTTTTCATGGTGACACTTTTCATTTTTGACATTTAGCATTGTGAAATTTGTCATTTGACATCTTTGACATTTGCCATCTTGAAATTTGTCATTTTTGACATTTTTCATGGTGACACTTTTTATTTTTGACATTTAGCATTGTGACATTTGTCATTTGACATCTTTGACATTTGCCATCTTGAAATTTGTCATTTTTAACATTTAGCATTGTGACATTTGGCATTTGACATCTTTGATATTTGCCATCTTGAAATTTGTCATTTTTGACATTTTTCATGGGGACACTTTTCATTTTTGACATTTAGCATTGTGACATTTGTCATTTGACATCTTTGACATTTGCCATCTTGAAATTTGTCATTTTTGACATTTTTCATGGTGACACTTTTCATTTTTGACATTTAGCATTGTGACATTTGTCATTTGACACCTTTGACATTTGCCATCTAGAAATTTTTCATTTTTGACATTATTCACGGTGACACTTTTCATTTTTGACATTTAGCATTGTGACATTTGTCATTTGACATCTTAGACATTTGCTATCTTGAAATTTGTCATTTTTGACACTTTTCATTTTTGACATTTAGCATTGTGACATTGGTCATTTGACATCTTTGACATTTGCCATCTTGAAATTTGTCATTTTTGACATTTTTCAAGGTGACACTTTTCATTTTTGACATTTAGCATTGTGTCATTTGTCATTTGACACCTTTGACATTTGCCATCTAGAAATTTTTCATTTTTGACATTATTCACGGTGACACTTTTCATTTTTGACATTTAGCATTGTGACATTTGTCATTTGACATCTTAGACATTTGCCATCTTGAAATTTGTCATTTTTGACACTTTTCATTTTTGACATTTAGCATTGTGACATTGGTCATTTGACATCTTTGACATTTGCCATCTTGAAAGTTGTCATTTTTAACATTTTTCATGGTGACACTTTTCATTTTTGACATTTAGCATTTTGACATTTGTCATTTGACATCTTTGACATTTGCCATCTTGAAATTAGTTATTTTTGACATTTTTCATGGTGACACTTTTCATTTTTGACATTTAGCATTGTGACATTTGTCATTTGACATCTTTGACATTTGCCATCTTGAAATTTGTCATTTTTAACATTTTTCATGGTGACACTTTTCATTTTTGACATTTAGCATTGTGACATTTGTCATTTGACATCTTTGACATTTGCCATCTTGAAATTTGTCATTTTTGACATTTTTCATGGTGACACTTTTCATTTTTGACATTTAGCATTGTGACATTTGTCATTTGACATCTTTGACCTTTGCCATCTTGAAATTTGTCATTTTTGACATTTTTCATGGTGACAATTTTCATTTTTGACATTTAGCATTGTGACATTTGTCATTTGACATCTTTGACATTTGCCATCTTGAAATTTGTCATTTTTGACATTTAGCATTGTGACATTTGGCATTTGACATCTTTGATATTTGCCATCTTGAAATTTGTCATTTTTGACATTTTTCATGGTGACACTTTTCATTTTTGACATTTAGCATTGTGACATTTGTCATTTGACATCTTTGACATTTGCCATCTTGAAATTTGTCATTTTTGACATTTTTCATGGTGACACTTTTTATTTTTGACATTTAGCATTGTGACATTTGTCATATTCGACATCTTTGACATTTGCCATCTTGAAATTTGTCATTTTTGACATTTTTTATGGTGACACTTTTCATTTTTGACATTTAGCATTGTGACATTTGTCATTTGACATCTTTGACATTTGCCATCTTAAAATTTGTTATTTTTGACATTTAGCATTGTGACATTTGGCATTTGACATCTTTGATATTTGCCATCTTGAAATTTGTCATTTTTGACATTTTTCATGGGGACACTTTTTATTTTTGACATTTAGCATTGTGACATTTGTCATTTGAGATCTTTGACATTTGCCATCTTGAAATTTGTCATTTTTAACATTTTTCATGGTGACACTTTTCATTTTTGACATTTAGCATTGTGGCATTTTTGATTTGACATCTTTGACATTTGCCATCTTGAAATTTGTCATTTTTGACATTTTTCATGGTGACACTTTTCATTTTTGACATTTAGCATTGTGACATTTGTCATTTGGCATCTTTTACATTTGCCATCTTGAAATTTGTCATTTTTTACATTTAGCATTGTGACATTTGTCATTTGACATCTTTGACATTTGCCATCTTGAAATTTGTTATTTTTGACATTTTTTATGGTGACACTTTTCATTTTTGACATTTAGCATTGTGACATTTGTCATTTGACATCTTTGACATTTGCCATCTTGAAATTTGTTATTTTTGACATTTTTCATGGTGACACTTTTCATTTTTGACATTTAGCATTGTGACATTTGTCATTTGACATCTTTGACATTTGCCATCTTGAAATTTGTCATTTTTGACATTTTTCATGGTGACACTTTTCATTTTTGACATTTAGCATTGTGACATTTGTCATTTGACATCTTTGACATTTGCCATCTTAAAATTTGTTATTTTTGACATTTTTCATGGTGACACTTTTCATTTTTGACATTTAGCATTGTGACATTTGTCATTTGACATCTTTGACATTTGCCATCTTGAAATTTGTCATTTTTGACATTTTTCATGGTGACACTTTTCATTTTTGACATTTAGCATTGTGACATTTGTCATTTGACATATTTGACATTTGCCATCTTGAAATTTGTCATTTTTGACATTTAGCATTGCGACATTTGTCATTTGACTTTTTTGACATTTGCCATCTTGAAATTTGTTATTTTTGTCATTTTTCATGGTGACACTTTTCATTTTTGACATTTAGCATTGTGACATTTGTCAGTTTTAACATTTGCCATCTTGAAATTTGTCACTTTTGACATTTTTCATAGTGACACTTTTCATTTTTGACATTTAGCATTGTGACATTTGTCATTTGACATCTTTGACATTTGCCATCTTAAAATTAGTTATTTTTGACATTTTTCATGGTGACACTTTTCATTTTTGACATTTAGCATTGTGACATTTGTCATTTGACATCTTTGACATTTGCCATCTTGAAATTTGTCATTTTTAACATTTTTCATGGTGACACTTTTTATTTTTGACATTTAGCATTGTGACATTTGTCATTTGACATCTTTGACATTTGCCATCTTGAAATTTGTCATTTTTGACATTTTTCATGGTGACACTTTTCATTTTTGACATTTAGCATTGTGACATTTGTCATTTGACATCTTTGACATTTGCCATCTTGAAATTTGTCATTTTTGACATTTTTCATGGTGACAATTTTCATTTTTGACATTTAGCATTGTGACATTTGTCGTTTGACATCTTTGACATTTGCCATCTTGAAATTTGTCATTTATGACATTTAGCATTGTGACATTTGGCATTTGACATCTTTGATATTTGCCATCTTGAAATTTGTCATTTTTGACATTTTTCATGGTGACACTTTTCATTTTTGACATTTAGCATTGTGACATTTGTCATTTAACATCTTTGACATTTGCCATCTTGAAATTTGTCATTTTTGACATTTTTCATGGTGACACTTTTCATTTTTGACATTTAGCATTGTGACATTTGTCATATTCGACATCTTTGACATTTGCCATCTTGAAATTTGTCATTTTTGACATTTTTTATGGTGACACTTTTCATTTTTGACATTTAGCATTGTGACATTTGTCATTTGACATCTTTGACATTTGCTATCTTGAAATTTGTTATTTTTGACATTTAGCATTGTGACATTTGGCATTTGACATCTTTGATATTTGCCATCTTGAAATTTGTCATTTTTGACATTTTTCATGGGGACACTTTTTATTTTTGACATTTAGCATTGTGACATTTGTCATTTGAGATCTTTGACATTTGCCATCTTGAAATTTGTCATTTTTAACATTTTTCATGGTGACACTTTTCATTTTTGACATTTAGCATTGTGATTTGACATCTTTGACATTTGCCATCTTGAAATTTGTCATTTTTGACATTTTTCATGGTGACACTTTTCATTTTTGACATTTAGCATTGTGAAATTTGTCATTTGACATCTTTAACATTTGCCATCTTAAAATTTGTCATTTTTGACATTTTTCATGGTGACACTTTTTATTTTTGACATTTAGCATTGTGACATTTGTCATTTGACATCTTTGACATTTGCCATCTTGAAATTTGTCATTTTTGACATTTAGCATTGTGACATTTGGCATTTGACATCTTTGATATTTGCCATCTCGAAATTTGTCATTTTTGACATTTTTCATGGGGACACTTTTCATTTTTGACATTTAGCATTGTGACATTTGTCATTTGACATCTTTGACATTTGCCATCTTGAAATTTGTCATTTTTGACATTTTTCATGGTAACACTTATCATTTTTGACATTAAGCATTGTGACATTTGTCAGTTTTGACATTTGCCATCTTGAAATTTGTCATTTTTGACATTTTTTATGGTGACACTTTTCATTTTTGACATTTAGCATTGTGACATTTGTCATTTGACATCTTTGACATTTGTCATTTGACATCTTTGACATTTGCCATCTTGAAATTTGTTATTTTTGACATTTTTCATGGTGACACTTTTCATTTTTGACATTTAGCATTGTGACATTTGTCATTTGACATCTTTGACATTTGCCATCTTAAAATTTGTCATTTTTGACATTTTTCATGGTGACACTTTTCATTTTTGACATTTAGCATTGTGACATTTGTCATTTGACATCTTTGACATTTGCCATCTTGAAATTTGTCATTTTTGACATTTTTAATGGTGACACTTTTCATTTTTGACATTTAGCATTGTGACATTTGTCATTTGACATCTTTGACATTTGCCATCTTGAAATTTGTCATTTTTGATATTTAGCATTGCGACATTTGTCATTTGACATCTTTGACATTTGCCATCTTGAAATTTGTTATTTTTGTCATTTTTCATGGTGACACTTTTCATTTTTGACATTTAGCATTGTGACATTTGTCAGTTTTGACATTTGCCATCTTGAAATTTGTCATTTTTGACATTTTTCATAGTGACACTTTTCATTTTTGACATTTAGCATTGTGACATTTGTCATTTGACATCTTTGACATTTGCCATCTTGAAATTAGTTATTTTTGACATTTTTCATGGTGACACTTTTCATTTTTGACATTTAGCATTGTGACATTTGTCATTTGACATCTTTGACATTTGCCATCTTGAAATTTGTCATTTTTAACATTTTTCATGGTGACACTTTTCATTTTTGACATTTAGCATTGTGACATTTTTCATTTGACATCTTTGACATTTGCCATCTTGAAATTTGTCATTTTTGACATTATTCATGGTGACACTTTTCATTTTTGACATTTAGCATTGTGACATTTGTCATTTGACATCTTTGACATTTGCCATCTTGAAATTTGTCATTTTTGACATTTTTCATGGTGACAATTTTCATTTTTAACATTTAGCATTGTGACATTTGTCGTTTGACATCATTGACATTTGCCATCTTGAAATTTGTCATTTATGACATTTAGCATTGTGACATTTGGCATTTGACATCTTTGATATTTGCCATCTTGAAATTTGTCATTTTTGACATTTTTCATGGTGACACTTTTCATTTTTGACATTTAGCATTGTGACATTTGTCATTTGACATCTTTGACATTTGCCATCTTGAAATTTGTCATTTTTGACATTTTTCATGGTGTCACTTTTCATTTTTGACATTTAGCATTGTGACATTTGTCATATTCGACATCTTTGACATTTGCCATCTTGAAATTTGTCATTTTTGACATTTTTCATGGTGACACTTTTCATTTTTGACATTTAGCATTGTGACATTTGTCATTTGACATCTTTGACATTTGCCATCTTGAAATTTGTTATTTTTGACATTTAGCATTGTGACATTTGGCATTTGACATCTTTGATATTTGCCATCTTGAAATTTGTCATTTTTGACATTTTTCATGGGGACACTTTTTATTTTTGACATTTAGCATTGTGACATTTGTCATTTGAGATCTTTGACATTTGCCATCTTGAAATTTGTCATTTTTAACATTTTTCATGATGACACTTTTCATTTTTGACATTTAGCATTGTGACATTTGTGATTTGACATCTTTGACATTTGCCATCTTGAAATTTGTCATTTTTGACATTTTTTATGGTGACACTTTTCATTTTTGACATTAGGCATTGTGAAATTTGTCATTTGACATCTTTGACATTTGCCATCTTGAAATTTGTCATTTTTGACATTTTTCATGGTGACACTTTTTATTTTTGACATTTAGCATTGTGACATTTGTCATTTGACATCTTTGACATTTGCCATCTTGAAATTTGTCATTTTTGACATTTAGCATTGTGACATTTGGCATTTGACATCTTTGATATTTGCCATCTTGAAATTTGTCATTTTTGACATTTTTCATGGGGACACTTTTCATTTTTGACATTTAGCATTGTGACATTTGTCATTTGACATCTTTGACATTTGCCATCTTGAAATTTGTCATTTTTGACATTTTTCATGGTGACACTTTTCATTTTTGACATTTAGCATTGTGACATTTGTCATTTGACACCTTTGACATTTGCCATCTAGAAATTTTTCATTTTTGACATTATTCACGGTGACACTTTTCATTTTTGACATTTAGCATTGTGACATTTGTCATTTGACATCTTAGACATTTGCTATCTTGAAATTTGTCATTTTTGACACTTTTCATTTTTGACATTTAGCATTGTGACATTGGTCATTTGACATCTTTGACATTTGCCATCTTGAAATTTGTCATTTTTGACATTTTTCATAGTGACACTTTTCATTTTTGACATTTAGCATTGTGTCATTTGTCATTTGACACCTTTGACATTTGCCATCTAGAAATTTTTCATTTTTGACATTATTCACGGTGACACTTTTCATTTTTGACATTTAGCATTGTGACATTTGTCATTTGACATCTTAGACATTTGCCATCTTGAAATTTGTCATTTTTGACACTTTTCATTTTTGACATTTAGCATTGTGACATTGGTCATTTGACATCTTTGACATTTGCCATCTTGAAATTTGTCATTTTTGACATTTTTCATGGTGACACTTTTCATTTTTGACATTTAGCATTGTGACATTTGTCATTTGACATCTTAGACATTTGCCATCTTGAAATTTGTCATTTTTGACACTTTTCATTTTTGACATTTAGCATTGTGACATTTGTCATTTGACATCTTTGACATTTGCCATCTTGAAATTTGTCATTTTTGACATTTTTCATGGTGACACTTTTCATTTTTGACATTTAGCATTGTGACATTTGTCATTTGACATCTTGGACATTTGCCATCTTGAAATTTGTCATTTTTGACATTTTTCATGGTGACACTTTTTATTTTTGACATTTAGCATTGTGACATTTGTCATTTGACATCTTTGACATTTGCCATCTTGAAATTTGTCATTTTTGACATTTTTCTTGTGACACTTTTCATTTTTGACATTTAGCATTGTGACATTTGTCATTTGACATCTTTGACATTTGCCATCTTGAAATTTGTCATTTTTGACATTTAGCATTGTGACATTTGTCATTTGACATCTTTGACATTTGCCATCTTGAAATTTGTTATTTTTGATATTTTTCATGGTGACACTTTTCATTTTTGACATTTAGCATTGTGACATTTGTCAGTTTTGACATTTGCCATCTTGAAATTTGTCATTTTTGACATTTAGCATTGTGACATTTGTCATTTGACATCTTTGACATTTGTCATCTTGAAATTTGTCATTTTTGACATTTTTCATGGTGACACTTTTTATTTTTGACATTTAGCCTTGTGACATTTGTCATTTGACATCTTTGACATTTGCCATCTTAAAATTTGTCATTTTTGACATGTAGCATTGTGATATTTGTCATTTGACATCTTTGACATTTGCCATCTTGAAATTTGTCATTTTTGACATTTTTCATGGTGACACTTTTCATTTTTGACATTTAGCATTGTGACATTTGTCATTTGACATCTTTGACATTTGCCATCTTGAAATTTGTTATTTTTGACATTTTTCATGGTGACACTTTTCATTTTTGACATTTCTCATTTGACATCTTTGACATTTGCCATCTTGAAATTTGTCATTTTTGACATTTAGCATTGTGACATTTGGCATTTGACATCTTTGATATTTGCCATCTTGAAATTTGTCATTTTTGACATTTTTCATGGTGACACTTTTCATTTTTGACATTTAGCATTGTGACATTTGTCATTTGACATCTTTGACATTTGCCATCTTGAAATTTGTCATTTTTGACATTTTTCATGGTGACACTTTTCATTTTTGACATTTAGCATTGTGACATTTGTCATATTCGACATCTTTGACATTTGCCATCTTGAAATTTGTCATTTTTGACATTTTTCATGGTGAGACTTTTCATTTTTGACATTTAGCATTGTGACATTTGTCATTTGACATCTTTGACATTTGCAATCTTGAAATTTGTCATTCTTGACATTGTTCATGGGGACACTTTTCATTTTTGACATTTAGCATTGTGACATTTGTCATTTGACATCTTTGACATTTGCCATCTTGAAATTTGTCATTTTTGACATTTTTCATGGCGACACTTTTTATTTTTGACATTTAGCATTGTGACATTTGTCATTTGACATCTTTGACTTTTGCCATCTTGAAATTTTTCATTTTTGACATTTTTCACGGTGACTCTTTTCTTTTTTGTCATTTAGCATTGTGACATTTGTCATTTGACATCTTAGACATTTGCCATCTTGAAATTTGTCATTTTTGACACTTTTCATTTTTGACATTTAGCATTGTGACATTTGTCATTTGACATCTTTGACATTTGCCATCTTGAAATTTGTCATTTTTGACATTTTTCATGGTGACACTTTTCATTTTTGACATTTAGCATTGTGACATTTGTCATTTGACATCTTGGACATTTGCCATCTTGAAATTTGTGATTTTTGACATTTTTCATTTTTGACATTTAGCATTGTGACATTTGTCATTTGACATCTTTGACATTTGCCATCTTAAAATTTGTCATTTTTGACATTTTTCATGGTGACACTTTTCATTTTTGACATTTAGCATTGTAACATTTGTCATTTGACATCTTTGACATTTTCCATCTTGAAATTTGTCATTTTTGACATTTTTCATGATGACACTTTTCATTTTTGACATTTAGCATTGTGACATTTGTCATTTGACATCTTTGACATTTGCCATCTTGAAATTTGTCATTTTTGACATTTTTCATGGTGACACTTTTCATTTTTGACATTTAGCATTGTGACATTTGTCATTTGACATCTTTGACATTTGCCATCTTGAAATTTGTCATTTTTGAGATTTTTCGTGGTGACACTTTTCATTTTTGACATTTAGCATTGTGACATTTGTCATTTGACATCTTTGACATTTGCCATCTTGAAATTTGTCATTTTTGACATTTTTCATGGTGACACTTTTCATTTTTGACATTTAGCATTGTGACATTTGTCAGTTTTGACATTTGCCATCTTGAAATTTGTCATTTTTGACATTTTTCATGATGACACTTTTCATTTTTGACATTTAGCATTGTGACATTTGTCATTTGACATCTTAGACATTTGCCATCTTGAAATTTGTCATTTTTGACATTTAGCATTGTGACATTTGTCATTTGACATCTTTGACATTTGCCATCTTGAAATTTGTCATTTTTGACATTTTTCATGGTGACACTTTTCATTTTTGACATTTAGCATTGTGACATTTGTCATTTGACATCTTGGACATTTGCCATCTTGAAATTTGTCATTTTTGACATTTTTCATGGTGACACTTATCATTTTTGACATTTAGCATTGTGACATTTGTCAGTTTTGACATTTGCCATCTTGAAATTTGTCATTTTTGACATTTTTCATGGTGACACTTTTCTTTTTTGACATTTAGCATTGTGACATTTGTCATTTGACATCTTTGACATTTGCCATCTTGAAATTTGTCATTTTTGACATTTTTCATGGTGACACTTTTCATTTTTGACATTTAGCATTGTGACATTTGTCATTTGGCATCTTTTACATTTGCCATCTTAAAATTTGTCATTTTTTACATTTAGCATTGTGACATTTGTCATTTGACATCTTTGACATTTGCCATCTTGAAATTTGTTATTTTTGACATTTTTCATGGTGACACTTTTCATTTTTGACATTTAGCATTGTGACATTTGTCAGTTTTGACATTTGCCATCTTGAAATTTGTCATTTTTGACATTTTTCATGGTGACACTTTTCATTTTTGACATTTAGCATTGTGACATTTGTCATTTGACATCTTTGACATTTGCCATCTTGAAATTTGTCATTTTTGACACTTTTCATTTTTGACATTTAGCATTGTGACATTTGTTATTTGACATCTTTGACATTTGCCATCTTGAAATTTGTCATTTTTGACATTTTTCATGGTGACACTTTTCTTTTTTGACATTTAGCATTGTGACATTTGTCATTTGACATCTTTGACATTTGCCATCTTGAAATTTGTCATTTTTGACATTTTTCATGGTGACACTTTTCATTTTTGACATTTAGCATTGTGGCATTTGTCATTTGACATCTTTGACATTTGCCATCTTGAAATTTGTCATTTTTGACACTTTTCATTTTTGACATTTAGCATTGTGACATTTGTTATTTGACATCTTTGACATTTGCCATCTTGAAATTTGTCATTTTTGAAATTTTTCATGGTGACACTTTTCATTTTTGACATTTAGCATTGTGACATTTGTCATTTGACATCTTGGACATTTGCCATCTTGAAATTTGTCATTTTTGACATTTTTCATGGTGACACTTTTAATTTTTAACATTTAGCATTGTGACATTTGTCATTTGACATCTTTGACATTTGCCATCTTGAAATTTGTCATTTTTGACATTTTTCATGGTGACACTTTTCATTTTTGACATTTAGCATTGTGACATTTGTCATTTGACATCTTTGACATTTGCCATCTTGAAATTTGTTATTTTTGACATTTTTCATGGTGACACTTTTCATTTTTGACATTTAGCATTGTGACATTTGTCATTTGACATCTTTGACATTTGCCATCTTGAAATTTGTCATTTTTGACATTTTTCATGGTGACACTTTTCATTTTTGACATTTAGCATTGTGACATGTGTCATTTGACATCTTTGACATTTGCCATCTTGAAATTTGTTATTTTTGACATTTAGCATTGTGACATTTGTCATTTGACATCTTTGATATTTGCCATGTTGAAATTTGTCATTTTTGACATTTTTCATGGTGACATTTTTCATTTTTGACATTTAGCATTGTGACATTTGTCATTTGACATCTTTGACATTTGCCATCGTAAAATTTGTCATTTTTGACATTTTTCATGGTGACACTTTTCATTTATGACATTTAGCATTGTGACATTTGTCATTTGACATCTTTGACATTTGCCATCTTAAAATTTGTTATTTTTGACATTTTTTATGGTGACACTTTTTATTTTTGACATTTAGCATTGTGACATTTGTTATTTGACATCTTTGACATTTGCCATCTTGAAATTTGTCATTTTTGACATTTTTCATGGTGACACTTTTCATTTTTGACATTTAGCATTGTGACATTTGTCATTTGACATCTTGGACATTTGCCATCTTGAAATTTGTCATTTTTGACATTTTTCATGGTAACACTTATCATTTTTGACATTAAGCATTGTGACATTTGTCAGTTTTGACATTTGCCATCTTGAAATTTGTCATTTTTGACATTTTTTATGGTGACACTTTTCATTTTTGACATTTAGCATTGTGACATTTGTCATTTGACATCTTTGACATTTGCCATCTTGAAATTTGTTATTTTTGACATTTTTCATGGTGACACTTTTCATTTTTGACATTTAGCATTGTGACATTTGTCATTTGACATCTTTGACATTTGCCATCTTGAAATTTGTCATTTTTGACATTTTTGATGGTGACACTTTTCATTTTTGACATTTAGCATTGTGACATTTGTCATTTGACATCTTTGACATTTGCCATCTTGAAATTTGTTATTTTTGACATTTTTTATGGTGACACTTTTCATTTTTGACATTTAGCATTGTGACATTTGTCATTTGACATCTTTGACATTTGCCATCTTGAAATTTGTCATTTTTGACATTTTTCATGGTGACACTTTTCATTTTTGACATTTAGCATTGTGACATTTGTCATTTGACATCTTTGACATTTGCCATCTTGAAATTTGTCATTTTTGACATTTAGCATTGCGACATTTTTCATTTGACATCTTTGATATTTGCCATTTTGAAATTTGTTATTTTTGTCATTTTTCATGGTGACACTTTTCATTTTTGACATTTAGCATTGTGACATTTGTCAGTTTTGACATTTGCCATCTTGAAATTTGTCATTTTTGACATTTTTCATGGTGACACTTTTCATTTTTGACATTTAGCATTGTGACATTTGTCATTTGACATCTTTGACATTTGCCATCTTGAAATTTGTCATTTTTGACATTTTTCATGGTGACACTTTTTATTTTTAACATTTAGCATTGTGACATTTGTCATTTGACATCTTTGACATTTGCCATCTTGAAATTTGTCATTTTTGACATTTTTCATGGTGACACTTTTCATTTTTGATATTTAGCATTGTGACATTTGTCATTTGACATTTTTGACATATGCCATCTTGAAATTTGTCATTTTTGACATTTTTCATGGTGACACTTTTCATTTTTGACATTTGGCATTGTGACATTTGTCAGTTTTGACATTTGCCATCTTGAAATTTGTCATTTTTGACATTTTTCATGGTGACACTTTTCATTTTTGACATTTAGCATTGTAACATTTGTCATTTGACATCTTAGACATTTGCCATCTTGAAATTTGTCATTTTTGACACTTTTCATTTTTGACATTTAGCATTGTGACATTTGTCATTTGACATCTTTGACATTTGCCATCTTGAAATTTGTCATTTTTGACATTTTATGGTGACACTTTTCATTTTTGACATTTAGCATTGTGACATTTGTCATTTGACATCTTGGACATTTGCCATCTTGAAATTTGTCATTTTTGACATTTTTCATGGTGACACTTATCATTTTTGACATTTAGCATTGTGACATTTGTCAGTTTTGACATTTGCCATCTTGAAATTTGTCATTTTTGACATTTTTCATGGTGACACTTTTCATTTTTGACATTTAGCATTGTGACATTTGTCATTTGACATCTTAGACATTTGCCATCTTGAAATTTGTCATTTTTGACACTTTTCATTTTTGACATTTAGCATTGTGACATTTGTCATTTGACATCTTAGACATTTGCCATCTTGAAATTTGTCATTTTTGACACTTTTCATTTTTGACATTTAGCATTGTGACATTTGTCATTTGACATCTTTGACATTTGCCATCTTGAAATTTGTCATTTTTGACATTTTTCATGGTGACACTTTTCATTTTTGACATTTGTCATTTGGCATCTTTTACATTTGCCATCTTGAAATTTGTCATTTTTTACATTTAGCATTGTGACATTTGTCATTTGACATCTTTGACATTTGCCATCTTGAAATTTGTTATTTTTTACATTTTTCATGGTGACACTTTTTATTTTTGACATTTAGCATTGTGACATTTGTCAGTTTTGACATTTGCCATCTTGAAATTTGTCATTTTTGACATTTTTCATAGTGACACTTTTCATTTTTGACATTTAGCATTGTGACATTTGTCATTTGACATCTTTGACATTTGCCATCTTGAAATTTGTCATTTTTGACACTTTTCATTTTTGACATTTAGCATTGTGACATTTGTTATTTGACATCTTTGACATTTGCCATCTTGAAATTTGTCATTTTTGACATTTTTCATGGTGACACTTTTCATTTTTGACATTTAGCATTGTGACATTTGTCATTTGACATCTTGGACATTTGCCATCTTGAAATTTGTCATTTTTGACATTTTTCATGGTGACACTTTTCATTTTTGACATTTAGCATTGTGACATTTGTCATTTGACATCTTTGACATTTGCCATCTTGAAATTTGTCATTTTTGACATTTTTCATAGTGACACTTTTCATTTTTGACATTTAGCATTGTGACATTTGTCATTTGACATCTTTGACATTTGCCATCTTAAAATTTGTCATTTTTGACACTTTTCATTTTTGACATTTAGCATTGTGACATTTGTTATTTGACATCTTTGACATTTGCCATCTTGAAATTTGTCATTTTTGACATTTTTCATGGTGACACTTTTCATTTTTGACATTTAGCATTGTGACATTTGTCATTTGACATCTTGGACATTTGCCATCTTGAAATTTGTCATTTTTGACATTTTTCATGGTGACACTTTTCATTTTTGACATTTAGCATTGTGACATTTGTCATTTGACATCTTTGACATTTGCCATCTTGAAATTTGTCATTTTTGATATTTTTCATGGTGACACTTTTCATTTTTGACATTTAGCATTGTGACATTTGTCATTTGACATCTTTGACATTTGCCATCTTGAAATTTGTTATTTTTGACATTTTTCATGGTGACACTTTTCATTTTTGACATTTAGCATTGTGACATTTGTCATTTGACATCTTTGACATTTGCCATCTTGAAATTTGTCATTTTTGACATTTTTCATGGTGACACTTTTCATTTTTGACATTTAGCATTGTGACATTTGTCATTTGACATCTTTGACATTTGCCATCTTGAAATTTGTCATTTTTGACATTTAGCATTGTGACATTTGTCATTTGACATCTTTGATATTTGCCATCTTGAAATTTGTCATTTTTGACATTTTTCATGGTGACATTTTTCATTTTTGACATTTAGCATTGTGACATTTGTCATTTGACATCTTTGACATTTGCCATCGTGAAATTTGTCATTTTTGACATTTTTCATGGTGACACTTTTTATTTTTGACATTTAGCATTGTGACATTTGTCATTTGACATCTTTGACATTTGCCATCTTGAAATTTGTCATTTTTGACATTTTTCATGGTGACACTTTTCATTTTTGACATTTAGCATTGTGACATTTGTCATTTGACATCTTTGACATTTGCCATCTTGAAATTTGTCATTTTTGACATTTAGCATGGCGACATTTGTCATTTGACATCTTTGACATTTGCCATCTTGAAATTTGTTATTTTTGTCATTTTTCATGGTGACACTCTTCATTTTTGACATTTAGCATTGTGACATTTGTCAGTTTTGACATTTGCCATCTTGAAATTTGTCATTTTTGACATTTTTCATGGTGACACTTTTCATTTTTGACATTTAGCATTTTGACATTTGTCATTTGACATCTTTGACATTTGCCATCTTGAAATTAGTTATTTTTGACATTTTTCATGGTGACACTTTTCATTTTTGACATTTAGCATTGTGACATTTGTCATTTGACATCTTTGACATTTGCCATCTTGAAATTTGTCATTTTT